>CM039735.1:20945406-22145406 GCA_022539455.1 Dendrobium nobile | reverse complement strand
TAGTAGAAAGCAAAACACTATTGCACTTTCCACTGTTGAAGTTGAGTACATTACTTTAGGAAGTTGTGTGGCACAAGTCCTTTGGTTAAAACAGTAGGTACTGGATTTAGGATTAGCTGTAGGCAACATCTCATATCTTTGTGACAACACTAGTGCCATTTGCATTTCTAAGAACCCTATCCAACATTCAAGGACTAATCACATTGACATTATGCATCACTTTATTAGAGACCATGTGACTAAGGGAGACATTGAGTTACACTATGTGGCGATTGAGAATCATTTGGCTGACATATTTACTAAACCAGTAGCCTTCGACACTTTCGGCACTTTAAGGACCAGATTGGGTGTGATTGACATTAATGCTTGAACTTGATTTCTACTGATTTTTTGATCTGTTATCTGCTGATTACTTTGCTTAATTTTTGTAGTGTTTTTGTTGCTTATTTTTTCTTGTTTTGTTATTTTTTCTTTGTTGGTACTTTATTTTTCATATGCCTTAATTTATTTTTCTAAATCATCGCTGAATTGATATCTTATGCCTTATTTTTGTTTTTTGAAAATTTGTAGTCAATGTTTTACATCTCTTAATCTGCTAAAGGGTAAAAACATCGTTGATTATGTCTTTTTCTCTAACCTATTTTTGTGGTGAATTTTTTTTTTCTAAACAAAAGTCTATCTCAAATTAACAACTGGATTTTGCAATTGAGATTTTTTCTACCTTGCTATAAGAATCTAGCTTATATTTATAATAATCAAAGTTTTTATGTTACATCAAGTTTTCTCGTTATCCTGTCAATGCATCTCTCATATGATTCTTTGATTCTATTTTATGGTTTGTTCTTCCCTATATTAGAGAGTGAGTTTTTCTTCTCTAATATCTAGAAGATATACCCACAACTAAGGATATTTAAGAGTTTTTGGAAAAGAATCTAGCTTGCAAAAAAAAAAGGCTAATGATGCAAAAAGCAAAAGATGTGCAATGACGCCAAATTGAAAATATTTACACAAAGTGTATCAAAAAATCAAAAGACGCACGAAGTGCGCCATTCAGTGGACAACAGGCATAAAATGAGCCCATCAAAAAGTAAGCTATTTTCCTTTCTTCCAACTCTTAAAACTTAGAAGATTTCGTGTATTAGTTGAGATTTTGAAGGACTTGATTTCAAATTTTGCTATTGTAACAAACTACTTTGATATATTATTCTATAAGATATTTTTCTGAAACCAAGTCTTGATCTGATCTCTTTTTCTTATCCAATTGAATTTTCTAAGTTAGGCCTTTTGATTTCAAAAGACAATTTTTCCCTAAAAGAAGTCCGAGCTTAGGGTTAACATGATCAGATATTTTACCATTTTTTGGATTTTTGATGTTTTTAACTCATTAACTTACAAATTTTTAAAATCAATTATATGGAGACTATATCATGTTCATGCCTTAATTTAAAAAAAAAATTTTTGTTTCTTTACTAGTTTTTATGCCTTTTTTTGTGTTTTATCGTTGTTGTTTTTTACTTGATTTTAGTATTTTTTGGACTTCTCTGATCATCTCCAACATTCCTTTGATTTCAAATTTTTCTGCTCTTCATCGTCCTGGACAATCCATTATCATCCTGGATGATATGATCGTCTTTTGCTACAATCATCTTGAACATCCTGGTAAATCCATTTTATCCTAGATGATGGGTTTATTGAAATTGTCCCATCCGATACACCTGTTCATCCTAGACGATACACATGTCAATATGTTTTAAATATTTAAAATTGTCCGGGACGATCCATTCTTGGACAATCGTCCTGGATGATCCACTATTTGTCCTGGATGATACATGTGGTACTCGGTTTAAAATGTTTTAAATTCGGCCGGTACGATCAATTATTGAGCATCATCCTAGACGATCCACCTAATCGACCTGGACGATCTACTTTTTCGCTTTCTATAGTTTATTTTTCTTATGGTTGTTTTAGTTTCTGTTCTATTTTTTTTTTGTTAGTTTCCTCCTCCTTTTTGTGATGTCAAAGGGGGAGTAGTATGATGTATCTTGTAATTTGACTCCGGAATTTAGTAAACTGCTTTTTTGTCACACTATTTTTTATTAAACTGTCATAACTTCTTGAATTTTTCTTGGTGTGTTATCCATCATCAAAAAGGGGGAGATTGTTGCAAATCTGAGTTTATGGATTAGAATTTTGATGATAGCAAATATTCATGATTTTCTATGACTGCCTTTCCTACTAACTTTTTAGGTCCACAAGATCGAATGCAACTCAAGCCAGCTCAAGATTGGGTAGATTTAGGTTGAGTCAAGTCTATAATTTTTCCTTTCATGATTCAATTGTAAAAGTGGTTCATGATGCTAAGTAACCTTGTACACATACACACTTGAGGGGTTTTTCTATTATTTTCTATTTTGAGTACATCGGCCTGGACGATGTCGATATTAGCCAGGATAATCTAAATAAAAATAGAAACCCTAATTAGGGCATCTCATTAAAGCAGCCGTCATTAAGAGGATCGGCCTGGACGATCATTGTATCGGTCAGGACGATAGGTTAAATTAAGAAAGAATCAGCCGCCATGATGAATTTATGTATTCTTTATTTTAGAACATCGGCCATGACAATCTTAACATAGGCCTGGACGATGCAACATAATTATGCCTAAGTTAATCTGGTAATTATGGAAAGCAATTAAGACTGATTGATACAATCACATCGGCCAGGCCGATTGCAGGATCGACCAGAATGATGTCCTAGATGATTGACATCGGCCAGCCTTTATTCAGGGCGATGTTTAGGACGATTGTACTCAAATTTGAACTAATCGGCCAGGATGATATTTTATCGACCTGGACGATGTAACCAGTTTTTCTTTTGATCGTACCAAATCGTCCCGAGTGATTAGGCTTAAATTGCACCGATCGTATAGGACGATATTGATATCATCCTGGACGATAATATTGGAAAGTTGGAATTAATGAGCTATCCCAAAGCTCTTTTATTTAAGAACTCCTATTCTTCACTTTGAAAGATCCTTAGCTGCTGTCTTGACCTGAGAAAGCTTAGAGGAGAGGGAGAGAGAGGATTTTGTAAAGGGGAGCTTGTGAGGGGGATTCACAAGGGTTGCTCCAAGCATTGTTCCAGTTCTTCTTCCACTAGAGTCTCTTGTCCTTGGAAGGGTTGAAAGAAGTGAGCTTCAGCAATCGACAAAAGGTTCTCTGCCCACTTCAGGAGGAAGAAAAAGGAGTTGGGTTCTCTGCCTCGCCGGGGTTGGCAGAAAGGAGGAATTGTAAGGGCTTCTCCGCCTTGCTGTGGGAGCAAAAGGAGAGTCATGTTTGTAGTGCAATACCCGGAGGGCGCCTCCGCGGAGTGGCTGTAGGTCGAGTTGAACGAACCGCTATAAATTCTCGGTGTTCTTTTTCTTACTATGTTTCTGCATTTATTTTTCGGCACTTTGATTTCTGTGGTGATTTTGGTTTATGATTGTTATCTTTGTTTAAATAAATTTTAAAATACCAATTCACACCCCCCCCCCCCCCTCTTGGTTAACCTCGGGCTAGTTCTTAAGGACTTAACATCCCTAACAAACTTTCATAGTGCAGCTCAGCCCTACTCTCATCCTCCATTAAGACCAACTAAAGCTACACATATAGCTTTAGTTTATCAATTGCCACCATCTTCTTCAGCTTGTCCGCATGATTCTTAACTATTTGTATCATCTCTAAAGAAAATTGACCATCTTCCAGAAGCAAACTAATAAAATAATACTAAAGTAGGATGTGCTTCATTCTAGCATGGAAAATAGCATTCTTGGCTAAACAAGTAACACTCATAAATCTGCTACTACTCCCATTGTATATGTCATTTAAATCTCTTGTAGATCATAGCATACATCAAACTTCCAACTGCTAAAGCATATGTGGTCCTTTCCATCAATTTTTTCTCTACTTCAAATTTAGGCGATTATTCCTTGGATAGTTGAAAATGACTACCCAAGCGAGTGTAAATTGGCTTTTCCACACTCAAGTTAAATCTTTGGAGCACATTTTAATATATTTTGGTTGAGATAACTTTAGTATATGTGCACTTCTATCCCTGTTGATTCTCCAAAATTTCATTTCAACTCTTTGATAATTATTCTTTATATTTAATCTTCTCCATATTTGAGCTTACAACTAGCTATTCATTAGCAGTTAAAAGTAGAATTATATAATAGTTATCAAATATTTAAAAGAACAATAATGATCTACCTAAAACTTTATGGATTGACTATTTGTGTACTACTTATATGACATTAATCTATCAAATCTCCTATACCACTACATAGTTTCTTGCTTTATCCCATATAAGGTCCTTCTGAGCCTACACACCATATCTTTATTACATGTGACCACATATCCCTGATTTTGCACAATGTACAACTCTTAATCAAGGTCACCATAAAGAATTGTCTTCTTTACAACCATTTGTTCTATATGTAAATTTCCCACTGATATAATGCTCAGTATAACTCTATTTGTAGTTATCTTTACCACTAGAGAAAAAAATTTAGTTAAGTCTACTATTTCCTTATGTTAAAAAACTTAAATTGCAAGCCTGACCTTATAGCACTTGCTGTCATCAGGTTCTCTTTTATCTTGTAAACTCACTTATTCAGTAGAGCTCTCTTGCCAGTTGGTAGCTCTACAACTCCAAGACTAATTCAACTAAAGTGAACATATCTAACCATCTATGGCTTGCTCTCACTTCCTTGAATCATCAACTTGAATGGTCTCATCAAAGCACTATGTTTCACCACTATCTATCAATAATAAATAGTACAAGAAAAGAGAATACATTTGTACTTACTTTTAGATTATTGTAGGCCTTCTAATTTCAGTAGCAAGAGTCTAAGGTACTCTCTATGCTTCATCAGCTTTGTCTTTTTTATCATCATTATCCTATTTCTCAAAATATTTGGAAGAATCTTTAGGAGTCTCCTTTTTATCATTGTACATTTCATTTTTATCTAATTTGGCATCCCTACTACTGATGAATTTATGATTCTAATAGTAATAGAATTTGTAACCAAATTTATCTTAGCCATATCCAATGAATATACATTTAATAAATTTTAGATCAAGCTTATTCGTAGATCTTTCACCAATATAAATATAGGATTAACAACCAAAAACTTTGAGATAAGATAAACTTACTCCTTCTCACTCCAGCCTTTCTAACGTAAACCAAACTTCCTCTTTCAAGTTCAAACTTCAAGTGACCCTCTTTTCACAGCTATGAAAATTGTTGATGATGTGGACAAAAATATTTTGAGATATAAATCTAAAATAGATGATATTATAAGTAACAATTTAGCATATAATGACAAGTTTAATCGAAGGTTCTCTCATTAATCTCTATATATAACGTCTATTAAATATTTTATCAGCCTTGTAAAAATTTGACCCAACACTAACTATCTCAATATAGATATAGTGCAAATTGTTTATTCCAACAATCAAATAAAAATTGTCTCTTAATAAAATATTTAAAATTAAAATTTTAAATCTTGAAGTTGATTCACATACAGTTTCATTAGAAACAATTTCAACTAATAAGATATTATGAATCGCAAAAAAAAATTCATTAAATATAAAAAAATTGTATAGCATAGTAAAAACCAGAGAACAACTATATATAAAAAAAACATTATTACCTCCGTACAATTAAATATTACCACATAAAATTTTTGAACAAAATAATTTTTCTTATATAAATTAAATTTAAAAAAAACTTACATAAATTTGTCAATAATTATTTATTGCATACAAAATATAACAATTTCATTGTATAAAATTTTCACCTGCAAGATTTAGTTAAGAAAAAATGAATATGGTTTTTAAGATTGAACTTATTAACTTCTTATATGAATAATATAAATGAAAAATATTTAGCACATGTCATATATCATGCTTTGATGCTCCTTGTTATGTAATAAGCTATAATTATTATTATTTTTTTGTATTAGTCATGTTTGAATTGCAACTGAATTTTCATCACACAAATATTCTTCTTTATATTCCATTAATAGGTTTGCATCTGAGGCTCGTCGCATTCATCAACGGATGCAAAAGACATATTATGTCTATCATGTTTTAAGGAGTTTTACAAGATTAAGAGGTAGTAGAACTCAATAGATATGAAGAATAACTATAAAAGGTATAAAAAAATAATATAAATTTTACTATCATCAGTGTGAAAACTATTTTAAGAGAGACTTAGGCTTCGTTTGGGATGATTTTTTTATTGCTTTTTAAAACGGAGTTTTAGTACAATTTTTTTTATTTTTGTACTAAAACTCCATTTTTTAAAGCAATAAAAAAACCGTCCCAAACGAAGCCTTAGTAGCCATGCAAGTAGAATAAGATCATGATTGTAGTCACAACTGAACTATTTATTTAATGGTTCAATTGTGGCTACAATTATGATCTTATTTTATATGAATTGTTATTTTATGCTTTTTCTCAAGATAATTTTCACATTGATGATTGTAAAATTTATATTGATTTTTGTGTCTTTTATAATGATCATTCATATCTCTTAAATTCTACAACCTTTTAAATAATGTCGAACTCTATGAAACTTGATAAATATAATATGCCTGCTGTAGGCATGCAAATGGGTCAAGTCTTGCTCGAGTTAGGGGGTGTTCGAGCCAAGATCAATTGTCAAATACTAAGCTCAAGCTTGAGCTTAAACTCAAGTCAAGCTCAATAATTGAACTTGACTTGTTCTACACAATTTATTCAGCGTCCACTGTGTTCCTCACAAAATTTATTCAACGTCTTCTTGGGTTTGCTGTTAGCGGGAGGGAGAGAGAGAGAGAGAGAGAGAGAGAGAGAGAGAGAGAGAGAGAGAGAGAGAGAGAGAGAGAGAGAGAGAGAGAGAGAGTATTGAGCAAATTTTTTTGGTTTGGCTACTAGCATCAAGAGAGAGAGAGAGAGTATTATGCATATTTTTTGGGTTGACTGTTAGAATTTATTATTTTGTGGTTTGGCATGTCAGAGAAGAGAGAAAGAGAAAGAGAGAGAGAGAGAGAGAGAGAGAGAGGAGAGAGAGAGAGAGAGAGGCGATTGAGATTTAAAATACACACGTGGATGCAAGGCTTGAACAAATCGGCACGAACACCAATCGTCAAAGAGTACTGCTAATACACTATTAAATGTGCATGGATGAGGCTCTGATAAAAATAAAAAAAATGAAGTTATAAGGCTTTGTAAGGTTTTATTTGACATATAGGCCAATTAAGTTAAATTTATACACATATCACATACCCAAAGCTTTGAACTTATTATCTATAACCAAAGCTCCCAATCAACACATCAACATGAGTTGAATCTTTGTCAAGAAGTGCTACAAATTTCTTTACATTTATAATAAGAAGATGTTAGGTTGTACAACATTTTCTAGGCCATAGGCAATGGCCTAAGAAATGTTGTATGTTATTTGTGATAGGAGGGAGATAATTATTGTGTTAAATATTTCCATTGTAGTTGAAGCTACAAGATGAGGCGCTAGGCTTCAATTTAGGTGGCTTATGACATTAAATGAAGGTTCTGGCCAAGAAAGGTGATGGACACAAGGGATAAAGGAGGGAAGATAGAGCCATTATGAACTAACAAAAGGAGAATTTGGTCAGCCCAACATGTGGGAGAGCGAGAATGTGACTCAAAGCTAGATTCAAAAAATCTATTTCTTTTTTGAAATAAAATTATTTATGAAGCTTTTTCCCATAAAAATTTTATGGCTTATTTAAATTAATTTAATATTTAATTTTGTAAATTGATAATAGACATTAATATATATATATATATATATATATATATATATATATATATATATATAAATTAAAATAGGATTTGATTGAGCAAATTCCAATTGATTGAACAAAGTTTGTGATACATGGAAAGACTCATGATTGAATAAAGATCGTGATTACGATGAGAAATGGGATCAAGTCGAGATCATGATCATGACAACTATGTGGTCAAATAGATATTGTGATTAAAACAAAATGTATACAGTCAAATGAAAATCATGATTTTGAAGAACAAGCATGATCAAATGTACATTGTAATCATAGCAAGATGTACATGATTAAACACATATAATAAATGCACCATGTCATGTGATTGAACAAAGATTTTGATTGTGAAATGACATAAATAAGTGAATGGATATCATGTTTATGAAAAGAAATGTGATGCAATGGAGATCATGATCATGACAATGAATGCATGATTAAATAGGATTTGTTCATTTATCGTGACCAGTGTGTGAGACCTCATCATGTGAATGTTAAGAAATCGAACTGATTAGTGTGCTTTGTATTTGTGATCTAGCAAACAATGAAAAAGTAATATAAGAGAGAATGTATGGTGTAATTGGTTTATTCTGTTATTCAAAAATTTATAATTGTTTGCAATATCATAAATCAATACAAAATCAAAAGGATAAAATATTTCCCCAAAGGACAAGCATGATATCCTATGATGAGTTTGACAAAAAAAAAAGTGGTGCTGAAAGTTTTATCATTATCATAATCAAATGAAACAACGAGAATAATATATCATATCGATAGATGAAGAAAGTATATTTTGAAGGATTTGAAAGCAAGAATGGGTATGATTAGATATTGAAAAAGAATATTGTATCATCTCAAAAGATAATAACGACATTCTACGAAAGTATTTGAAATAAAAATGGATTTTAGAAAGATAGTTTACATTCCTAGATATCTTATCCCTATCTTAAAAGAATATGATAGAGTTTATTTTATTCATAAGTTACAGGTCTTCTATAAAGGAAAGCACATATGATTAATTACATCCCAAGAAAGGTAATCTCTTGAGAAAACTCTCAATTAAAATAATGATTTTTTTTTTGTTTTTCGATTTCAAAGTTTAAAATAAGGATTTGAATATTTTGGTCTTCTTGAAGAGGATTGGTTCAAGGTTGACCAATTATTTCTGGAATCAAAGGAGGAAGAGTAGGGAGCACTATAATTTTGAGGCCACTTGGAAGTGCTCTGGGCTATCCTATGAGCAGGCTTTAAAGTTTTAGAATAAAATTTACTTTATTTAAGCTGACATTTTATTAAAAAGTTTAGACTTATATTCTTTATCACCACATTAAAACAATGCCCAAGAGGTGATAGCTTATGACTTACAAAATCAACCTCAGAACATATAGTTCAAGTGTGTCACTACAATGTTGTAACTGTTGATATTGTTGTAATTTAGTTTTATGATTGTTGATATACTTGCAACACGTATGTTTTTAATGATTCCAAATATTATTATTTTAATTACAATTTCTCTTAACATATTTTGGATGGATTGTTTTGTTGTTTGTGTGTATTAACATTTCAGGGAAATCATACTCCAGATTATTGAAGACTTTAAATCATATTAGATTAGGATTCATTATAAATGGAGTCTGTACTTTTCATTTTATTGAGCCTGATAGAGTATGATTGTAATTGAGTAACTGTGCTCACACACATCGGGGGAGTGTTTAAAATTTATAATTTTTTAAACTGCACGTACTGTACAAAGTTATTTCATACCGGATGATTTGTTCAATTATTTTTCCGTACGAGCAGGTAAACGAACTGCTAGAATAAAATTTTTCTAAGTTCTAATCGTAATGTATGAAGGCTTCTTTATACAGACGATGTCTATATTCAAATTGGACGGTCCCTTTTCATCCCGACGAATTCAAAGTTTTTCTGAACTAGTCGTAATGTACGATTTTAGCTTTGTATAGACGACATCCAGAGTGCGAATTGGATGGGTCCCATTTTGTCCCAATGAATTCAAAATTTTTCTGAACTAATCATACTGTACGATTTCCTTTTTGTATAGATGACGTCCAAAGTATGAATTGGACAGGTCCCTTTTAATCCCGATGAATTCAAAGATTTTCTGAATAGATTGTACTGTACGATTTGCTGTTTGTACAAATGACGTCCAGAGTACAAAAATGTGGGGTACCTTTTCGTCTCGATGAAGTTGAAAAATTTTCCTACAGTTTATACAGTACAAACTTGGTTCATACTTGACGATTACCATTTACAAAAAATATTTCGTACAGATTCACGAAAGGTACGCACATAATAGTTTTTAAACTATTCTACTGTATGATCATACATGCACAAAATTGAAAATATCAGTTTTCTAGATGATTTTTCGTGTCTTTCTTATAAAAGGTCCTTAGAAATTGACAGAAAAAATGTTGTTATTCATGATTTCTCAAGAGCAAGTAAAAGAGTGTATTTGGGAGAGTGTTTGAGAGAGATTTCTTGCAAGTGGAGTTTGAAGGGTTTACAAGGTTAATCGAAGATAAGGATCTCTTTTGTTGTTTTGTTAATACTCTTCGTTTCTTCTTTTAAGTTGCTTGAGAGAAGATATTTGAAGAAGATATGATTCTCTGTCGACACTTGGAAATATATATATATATATTTCAAAGAACTCTTCAAATGACATCAAATTTTGACATAAAGTCTTATTTGATCTTTCAATGAGCCGTATACAATGACATTTATTTTTTTTATATAAAAGAAATAAAGATTTTTTAATTTAATAAATTTAAAATTTTATACTTGAGTTTTCAAAATGCTTAATCAAAAATTAAATCTAACAAAGTGATCAGCTCAAAGGACTTATTTTTAAAATTTTAAATTTGAAATGTGTTATTTAAAGAAATAATTATGTTATATGCCCTATTCTATTTATGAATAATGGCCCGTTGGCCATTTTTTTAGCCATAAATAAGAAGAAAATTTGATGCATTTGAATATTAGCCACAAAATATTCCGCAAAAAAAAGCCACAAATGCTTATTTTATTCCCGCTATTTTTGGTCAGTTCCAGTTGGGAGCTAGGCTATTATATATATAATATATATATATATATATATATATATATATATATATATATATATATATATATAACAAAGACCTCATAAGGCATTCAAGCTCATTTCCTCATCTATTTGCCACCACATATACAATTATATTATGGCATGGTCTGATCTCCCAATAGTTCTCCTCCATTGCATCGCATCACAATTGCCCATTGTAGACTATATACCTATGATTCTCCATTGTCTGCACCTCATGGTATTATGTTCTTTCCAACGATGTACCCAATGGAATTCAATGTCATCCCTCGCCATGGCTACTGCTTGCCAGTGAAGCTGGAGAGGCCTCCAACACACTCATATTCCATGACTTTACAATCAAAGAAGAGGGGTCAGTGTCAGTTTCCATCATCGCTTCTCCTCCCTTAATAGTTACAACACCAGTCATCGCTACTTTGGCTCTAAGGAGATCTGTAGCCTCGCTTCTTTAACCCTCTCACAAAGGCTGAAATATCACTCCCATCCCATCTCTTTTCACCATCCTTAAAGATCAAGGGCATATGATAAAGCCCCAATATTGCCCCAACGATTCCAAATTTTTTTGTGATGAAATTTACTCATACTTTAGCACATATGAGGATGCTTACGTGATATATATTTTTAGAAGTTCATTGTCTCTTCTAATGACTTATTAGGAACTGTTATTGCTATATATGGACGTACAAAATCTCTGGCTTTGGCAAAGCCAGGAGATCAAACATGGGTTCTTTGCCCGCAGTTGGCTCTTTACACCATGATGCACGTGGAGCAATTTGAGGATGTTTAATATCATCAAGAAGATAAAAGATTTTACAAAATCACACATTTTTCGATGGTATTGGCTTTTGACCTCAATGGAAAAAATGTTGAATTGATCTGCCCGGCAAAGCAAAACCCATGCTTGCACTCCAAAAACTTTGATTACATGTACTATATTGCTTTTTTGTTAGGAGCACTTCTAAAAATAGAGAGGGTGATCGATAATACTGAAACGAAGATAGGTAATAGTTGGAAAGAAAAGATAGTGGGTATATTTGTTTCCAAGTTTGTGTCGATTGCTGTCAATTCTTATTCTTCCTCTCATTCAATCCCTGTTAAGGATCTAAGGGGTTTCTCCTTGTTTGTGGGTATAAATCAAACTTTTTCCTTGCATCACACTCTTTCTCTCGGTATTAGACCAAATTGTATATACTTTGCAGATCATTTGAGTGACATGTTAACAAAGTACATTGATCGAGATGCAAGGCTTTTTGATCTTCATAGTGAACAATTTTAATATTTTCTTAACTCGGATTCACAACCTAATTGGCCCCCTTCAATTTGGTTTAAACCATCACTTTCATAAATTGTATATCTTAATCTTTGTTAAGCATGTAATCTAAATATTTTTGAATTATCAGTCCATTTTAAATATTATGGTTTCTGTTGCTAAGGAGAATCATCAACTTGAGATCGAACGATCCTATATACGGCATACGAAAGGCGTGGTTAAGAGTCTAATTTTTTGACAATCTTTGTGATGGATGAAATAATAAAGTAATAAGCCCAAATCCATGTTATTTTAGAATGCATTTTAAATAATCAAACCCTCAAACAAATGCATAATATAAACATATAAAATGGATCACATATTGTTGAAAACTATTCAAATTAATGAACAAAAAGCTTTCAAATAGTTTTGAAGGCTCTCAAAAGGTCATGCTTTTGCACATTTATTTAAATATCTAATTGATGAAGAGAATTTGATCCAAATATTTCTATTTGAAATCATAAAGAACCAAAAGCATAATGATATTTAATTATTATACAATATATACATGTAATGCATTTACAAGTATAATGAATATGACTATTTTTTAATATATTTTTTCAACTGTAATGGTTCTCCATGGATGCTATTAATGTTCTTGATCCTCTTAGGATTACAGTAAAGCTTCCAAGAAACCAATCATGAACGCTTCCACTATCATCGTCTCTAAGACTAAGAGAGATTCTAAAAGAGAAGAAGCTTTGTTTAAACTCTAATGGTGAGGAGGGAGGAAGGAGAAGGGTAGAAAAGAAAAATAGAATTTCTTTTCCAATCTTTTTTATTACTTTCTAACAAAGGCAATATATATGCACCATGCATGCATTATTTTAGTTTAGTATTTTGTCTATCAATTAATTGGTGATGATGAACTAGTTTCCCTAATTTTTATGTCATTATTCCTTCCATCTATTACCCAATGATATGCAGTTTTAATCAGAATGAGTGAATGGATTCCATTTTACCAAAATAAGAAATTTCATGTAATTGATATATACTTTTATTATATGAACTAAATTGATAAAAAAATTATTAATTTATAATATTATTATAAATAAATTTTTCCAACCTAATGAAAGACATCAAATTCATTTTATAAAATGAAATAATATAACTATTGTAAATAAATACCTTTGTCTGAGGTAACACATATATAATATGTGTTTTCTCATCTTCCACTCATTTTTATATCTAAGAATAATCATTTCGAGACCTCTTAAAATAATGCCAAATTTTGACACAAATAGTCTCGTTCTATCTCTTAAAAAACTACATACAATAAAAGATAAATTTAAATTTAAAAATAAATATTAAATAATAAATTTAATTTTTAGGACATGAATTTTGCACCCTATTCTATTTATGGACAATGCTAGTTGGCCAATTTCATTATTTGCAAATGAGAAGAAAAATTAATGCACTTGAATATTTACCACAAATACATATTCTATTCCACATATTTATATCTCTAACAAAGATTGCATATTTGATTTCAACTCTTATTAATTTTTGTCTGATCGTGGTAGTGTTGGAAGGCACTGCAGCTCCTTTCCTACATTGGCCACCTCAACTACATTAATATTATGGCATGGTGTGATCTCCCTATAGATCTCCTTCGTTGCATCTCATCACACTTGTCCATTGTAGACTTAGTCCGATTATCTATTGTTTGCACCTCATGGAATTTCACTCTTGCCAACTACGCACTCCTTGGATTTCAATGTCGTCCCTCCACATGGTTGCTCCTTTCAAATGATGTTGGAGAGGCCTCCGGCACACTCACCTTCTGCGAACTAACCATAGAAAGAGAAGAAGCTATCGTCAGCTTCCATCGTCGTTTCTCCTCCATCGGTAGCAACACCTTTGGCCGCCGCTGTTTTGGCTCTAAAGATGGATGGCTTGTGACCCTTGACAAAATAGATCTACAACCTCGACTCTTCAACCCTATAACAAAGGCTGAAATATCGCTCCCATCACTTTTCACCTTGATCGAGCCACAATATGCCCCAGACGGCTCCATCAGGATTTATTACAATGAAATTTTCTTAGACTTTACACCTTATGACTTACGTGATATGTTTTTTCATAAGATCATTGTCTCCTCTAATGACTCTTCTAGAACTGTTGTAGTTATATTTGGCATTACAAAAGCGCTTGCTTTGGCAAGGTCAGAAGATCTGACTTGGATTCTCGGGCCACAATTATCTCCTTATAACACGGAGGAAGAGGAGCAATTTGAAGATGCTTGCTATCATGAAAAAAATCAAAGATTTTATGCAATCACAAATTTTTCTATGGTGCTTTCATTTGACCTCAATGGACAAAATGTTGAATTGATCTGCCCGAATATGCCCAACCCATACTATCGCACCGGAAACCTCAATTTTATATACTATATTGCCTTTCTGTCAGGAACTCTTCTAAGAATAGAGAGGGTGATTGATATTACTCTTGATAGTCACCGTTACGCAAAGACGATGAGTATCTCTATTTTCAAGTTTGTGCCAGCTATTATTTCTTCTACTTCTTCTTCTTCCACTTCTTCATACTCTCAATGGATCTCTATCAACGAGTTGGGGGAATACTCCATTTTTGTGGGTTGTAATCAGACATTTTCTTTGCATCATACAGTTGCTACTGGAATTAAACCAAATTGCATATATTTCGCCGATCATTTGAGCAACATGTTTCCAGGTGATGTTGAATGTGATGTTGGACTTTTTGATCTTTATAATGATCACATTCAGTATATCCTTCAGCCTTATTCACAGACTAATTGGCCTCCATCAATATGGTTTACACCATCACTTTCATAAATTGAATATCTTAATATTTGCTAAGCATGTAATATGAATATTTTTGGATTATAAGTCTATTTTTAGAATTTATTGGGAAATTTATTAGGTAATATTGAAGTAGTTTTTATATTTAAATATGTTCTTACCTTTTTATATTTGATTTGAAGAAAAGATATTAATAATGTTAGCTCGCAATTGAGTCTTTTAGTGATCTTGTTAGCAAGTAGAATCTGCTTCTTTTTTAACATAAATAACAATTTGGAGTAGATTACATAAAAAAAACTACATGAAATGAAAAAAAAAATAATGTTTATATGAAAAGAATGAGAGAAAATTCTCCCAAAATTATATATACTGATAAATTCTATGCCTTGAATTTTTTTAGATAAGTCTTCTGTGAGGAAATAAGTAAACACATCTTTGTAAGGCAATATTTATAAATATTAGCTCAACTATTATTTTAAAAGGAATCAAGGATTTCAAGGAAAAAAGATTTAACGAAAAAAATCTATCATTGCCAACTCCGTTGCTTGAAGCATATGGATATTTTTTATGTAAATAAGGAAACTTTACAATATAAAAAAATTAACTGGTCACTATTGTATCAATTAATGTAGATTTAAATTGAAAAAATACATGGATGGTTCCATGTTCTAAGAAATGGTTCTATTACTAAAGGAATATATATATATATATATATATATATATATATATATAATATATAAATATATATATATATATATATATATATATATATATATATATATATATATATATATATATATATATATATATGTGTGTGTGTGTGTGTGTGTGTGTGTGTGTGTGTGTGTTTTGATCCTCTTAAATAATTTAGATGCATCATTCTTATCAAATTAAAAGTGTACACTTTTTCACTATAGGAGATTCACAGAATACCAATGGAACTTCCGACTGTTATTTGATCGACGGTTAAATTGCCGGCTGTTAATAAGGTACCAATGGCGGTAATAAAGAGTAAAACGCCAGAAAATTTGGTTGCATGCTGGTATTATGTTTTCATGATGGTATTTAACAGCAGTTTAGCAGGTGTTTTTAAGTGAAAAATTTATGGTGATATAAACAGTCAGAAACGCCACCAAAAAAGGGCCCTATTACACTTTTTCACTATAGGAGATTCACAGAATACCAATGGAACTTCCGACTGTTATTTGATCGACGGTTAAATTGCCGGCTGTTAATACGGTACCAATGGCGGTAATAAAGAGTAAAACGCCAGAAAATTTGGTTGCATGCTGGTATTATGTTTTCATGATGGTATTTAAAAAAAATCTTTCAATTAAACTCAAAACACAAACCAAAGTTCGCCATAACAAAAATCAAAGTACGAAAATTAAATGCGAAAAAAATAATAGTAAAGAACTAAACTCAGTGACTCTCCTTTTTCTCCCACAATAAGGTGGATAAGCCTTTACAAAATCTCCTTTGCACCAACACCGGTGAGGCATAGAACCTTACTCCTTTTGCTTCCTTCTGTAGCAGGCAAAGAATCTTGATCGATTGCTGAAGTAGACCTCCCTTGAACCCCCAAGGATAAGGGACGAAGATCGAAGAAGATGACTTGGATCCTTACTTGGAGCAACCTTTATGAAACCTCTCGCAAACTCCCCCTCACAAGATCCTCTCTCTCTCCATCTCACCTCTACGCTTTCTAAGGTCAAGACAGCAGCAAAAGATGCTCTCCTTATGTAAACAAGTGGTCTTTTATAGAAGAGCTTTGGAATAGCTCTTAATTGCCAAAAACTAACTTTATCGTCAGCTGATCATCCTTTATTATCAGTATAAAATCAGCTCAATTAGCCAAGACGATCCGGGATGATCAGAAGGAAATTTATTCATATCATCCAGGATGATAGTATATCGTCCTGTATGATTAGTTCAATTCAACTAATTACGTTTAGAACATTGCCCTGGATGAATGTCTGGATGAAGGAAAAATAGCTTGATCGTCCAGGCCGATCTCACGATTGTCCTGGACGATTAGCACAAAACATCATATATCATCTAGAACATTGCAATAGTAGTCTAGGACGAATCTAAGGTTTGATTATATGATCGTCCCGTATAATCCTAAGATCATCCAAAATGATAATGTCGGCAAATCAAATCTTAATAGCTTTCCTTAATTACCAGATTAATTTAGGCATAATTGTGCTTCATCGCCCAGGACGATGTCCTAGACGATGCCCAAAAATATAACATGCCTAAATAAATCTAGCAGCTGATTCTTTCAGATTTAAGCCTATCATCTAGGACAATGTTAACATTGTCCCGGACAATGTTAACATCGTCTGGGACGATGTACTTAATGACAGCTACCTTAACCAGGATGCCCTAATTAGAGTTTTACCTTTAACTATTCGTCTAGGACGATTTTAGATCATCCCAGATGATGTGAGTAAAAATAGAAAACTCTAAAAATTAGTCAACAATTTTCCCAAATATGTGTGTGCAAGATTACTTAGCATCAGGAACCACATCGTTTATAATAGACACAAAAAAGAGAAAAGTTTACAAATTGACTCAGACTTAGTCTACCCAATTTTGTGCTGGTTCAAATTGCAGTTTGATCTTATCGACCTGAAATATTAGTAGACAAAGCAATCATAGAGAAATAGAAGTATTTGCTATCATCAAAATATATATTTCCTAAAAAAATAGATTCGCAACAATCTCCCACTTTTTTTATGATGACAAATACAACAAATAATTAAAGCAGCTCAAAGCAGTTTTAAAAGAAGCAGGTGAAGAAACCAACACAGTTTAAATAGTTCAACAAACTAACATAAAAATATATCAAACTAGAATAATGAAAATAGACTAGAACAGCACAAACTAGTACAGCTACTCCCCCTTTTGACATCACAAAAAGGAGGGAAAAAAGAAGAAAAAAACCCACTTTAACAGAGGAGAAGACTAAAATAAGGAAAATACAATATCACGAAAATAAACTAATAGAAAGACGACCCCTAATCATCTGGAGGAGGAGGTGGTGGTGGTGGCTGTAAAAAGTAACTAGAAAGTGTGGCGAACTACTCCCCAAACCAGGCCATGTCCTGGTCATGCTGGCGCTGCTGGTGTGCCACGTAAGAGTTAAAGTGCGCTATGTCCTCAGCATGTTGCTGCTCCTATATAGCAACATAAGTCTCAAAATGCATCTGTCACGGCTCAAATTGCTCAACCAGCTGATCCAATTGAGAGTGTTGGCGGAGCAGAGCAGGTGCATAAATAGGAGCAGGAGCCTCCTCCTCAGCTCCCTCGACTTCCTCGTGCCCCGGGTGGAGACGAGTACTGTGAAGAACATAGGAGTTATTGGAGTAGAAGGCAGGCTAGAAGTTGGGAGGGGCAGGATACTAGAGGTTGTATTTTGATTCTAAGACATAGGCAATGATATCTCCTAGGTAAAGATTTGGCTTCCTCCCATGTCCTAGGTCTCTAATACTAGTTAGATGCTCGATGTAGGGAAAGATCAAATTAGTGGCATTGAATTCATGATGGGCAAAAATGTAAAATTTGGTGATCGAAAGAAGAGTGATATGAACATGATCACCAGCTTATAGAATAATGAAAGTATGGATGACATGTTGGATTATCCTAGCATCTTTGAGTAAGCTGCTAGACTCTCCAATGTAAAGTGAGCATTGGTGTTTCTGAGAAAGTGGTTGGCCGGAGCCCAATCGTAGTAAGGATCAGAGTACAAGGTGTGGAGTTTGTCCCCTATGGTGGAGAGTTGCAAAAGCTCTTGGCAATCCTGATATGTGATTTTGACGGGACATCGATTCACATAGGACTTGAGAGCAGTGAAAGAAGAATTTATGCGGAGGCTAACAAAAAATTCAAAAATAAGCTCAGTGTTGAAAGGGACAGTGAGAGTGAGAAGGAAGGTCAAGGAAGTGTGCACAAACAAATCAAAGATAGGATAGGATAGAATGTGTGGGTTGACAGTCTGGGGTACAGTGACCCTGGCTATTTTGTACCTCAAATAGGCAGCTTAGTCGCTTGCCTCGGTGAAGTGATGGTCAAGAGGTGCTATCAAGGAACTCCCAGAAGGATGACGAGATCTCTTTCTTCCTGCCATGATCAAGAAAAACAAGGAAATAGGAAGTGCAAGATTGATGAAAGAAGAGGGTGTGAGAAAAAATGATTGGAATACTCAAATTTTAAAGAATCTGCACGATCGTTCAGGATGATCGGGTGCAATAATTGTGTTTAGGATGATTGGTGAAAAAGATGGTGGTATCATCCAGGATGATAAGATATCATGCAGGATGATAAGACACAGGGGATCGTCCCGAGGAGACAATCCGGATGACCGTTAAAAAAGTATATCGTCCGGGATGATTAGGTGGATCGTTCAGGATGATGCATAATAATGGATCATAGCAACCAAATTTAAAATGTTTAAAAGCATTACCATATATATCGTCCAAGACAAATATGTGGATCATCCAGGACAATCACCAATAATGGATCGTACCGGTCGAATTTAAAGATTTTAAATGTATTACACGTGTATCGTCTAGGACGAACAGATGGATCGTACGGGATGATTATTAATAATTGTGCAAAAAGTAAGGGTATCATCCAAGACTAAAAGTATCGGGTAGGATGATCATACATGATTGAAATAGAAGACCATCAGATCTTCCACGACGATAATGCATTGTCGAGGATAATCAGAAGCAGAAAGGTCATAACAACCAATATATGGAATTATAAGAGTTATTTGAACAGATCGTCCAAGATGATATGAATATCATCCCGAACGATGTGACACAAAATTGAAAATCAAAGGATGGATGGAGATGATTAGAGAACGCCTAAAAAATAAGAAAATAAAAAAGATAAAAAATAAAGTATGAACAAAGACTTAAAAAGAATGATAAATAAAGTTTTTTTTATCAAAGCTTAAATATGATAAAATTTTCATGTGATTGAATTAAAAACTTGTAAGAATCAATGAGTTAACTTCATCGAAATATGAAAAATGGTAAAATAACTAATCTTGTTATCCCTAGATCAGACTTCTCCCAGGGCAAACCGTCTTTTAAAAATAAAGATCTAAATCAAAAAAATCAATTGGATAAGAAAAGAGATCCATTCAAAACTTGGTTTCGGAAAAATATTTTATAGAATAATATATCAAATTCATTAGTTACGATCATAAATTCTGAAATTAAGCCTTTCAAAAAATATCAAGTGATGCATAAATTCTTCTAAGATTTAAAAATTCTAAAAAGAGAAGGGGCTTGCTTTTGGTGGGATCATTTTATGCCTCTTGTCAATTTGATTGGCGTTCTTTACGCATCTTTTATTTTTTGATACACTTTGTGTATTTTTTTTAATTTGGCATTATTGTGTATCTTTTGATTTTGGCATCATTGACCATATTTTTTATTTATTTGCAAGCTAGACCCTTTTTTCAAAATTCTTAAATGTTCTCAGTTGTGATTATATCTTCTAGATATTAGAGAAGAAAAAGTCACTATGTAATGTAAGGAAGAATGAATCATAAAATAGAATAAAAAATCATATGATAAATGCAACGACAAGACTACAAAAAATCTGAAGGTAAATAAAGACTTTGAGTATTATATATATAAGATAGTTTACTACAGCAAGATTGAAAAGTTTTCTATTGCAAAGTCTAATTGTTAATTTAAGATAGATTTTTGTTTAGAAAAGAAAATTACACCACTAAGAGAAGTTAGAGAAAAGGAAACAATCAACTTTGTTTCCCCCTTTAACTAATTTAAAGATTTTAAACTTTGACTATAAATTTTCAAAAATAAAAACAAGGCATAAGATATCAATTCAGCAATGATTAAAAGAAAAGGAAAACAAATTAAAACATAAGAAGGAAAATAACATAAGTGAAAAAATAAACCAAAAAAAAAAACTACAAAAATAAAATAACAAAAATGAAAAATAAATAACAAAAAAATCAGGATTAATCAAGTTCATGCATTTATATCAATCACACTCAATCTGATCCTTAAAGTGCCGAAAGTGTCGAAGGAAAGTGGTTTAGTAAAGATGTCAGCCAGTTGATTCTTAATTGCCACATGATGTAACTCAATGTCTCCCATTGTCACATGGCCTCTAATAAAGTGATGTCTTATGTCAATGTGATTAGTCCATGAATGTTGGATAGGATTCTTAAAAATGCAGATGGCACTAGTGTTGTCACAAAGGATTGAGAATGTGTCTAAAGGTAATCTTAAATCTAGAATTTGTAGCTTCAACCAAAGGACTTGGGCCACACAACTCCCTAAGGCCATGTACTCAACTTCAGCAAGGGAAAGTGCAACAGAGTTTTGCTTTCTACTAGACCAGGATACTAAAGATTGTCCTATGAATTGAAAATTCCTAGAAGTGCTCTTTCTATCCACCCTACATCCTGTAAAATTAAAATCACAATATCCAATAATCTCAAAAGAAGTGTTGTGCCTAGGATACCAGATTCTTAAGTTTTGGGTTCCTAAGAGATTTTTAAGAATCCTCTTAATAGCAGTCAAGAGGGATTCTTTAGGATCAGCTTGAAATCTAGCACAGAGGCAAACACTATACATTATATCAGGTTAGCTAGCAGTCAGGTAAAGTAAAGAACCAATTATCTCTCTGTACTTCTTTTTATCAACATAGTTTTCATTTGGGTCTTTACCCAACTGAACATTGGAGGTCATGGGAGTATTAATTGGCTTGGCCTTATCCATTTCATACATCTTCAAAATTTCCTTCATATATATTTTTTGATTTAAAAAAGTTCCATCATCCAGTTGTCTTATGCTAAACCACAAAAAGTAAGACAATTCTCCCATCATACTCATCTCAAACTTCCTACTCATTTTTTTAGAAAAAACATCACATAGCCTTTTATCGGATAATCCAAAAAGTATATCATCGACATAGATCTAAATAATGAGTAAATCATCTCCTACTTTCCTCAAAAAAAGTGTGGTGTCTATGCTCCCCTTAATAAACTCACTCTCTAGTAAGAATGTGCTAAGCCTGTCATACCAAGCTCTGAGTGCCTGCTTTAATCCATATAAGCCCTTTTTTAATTTAAAAACATAATTTGAAATTAGGAACTCTCAAAACCTAGGGGTTGCTCTACAAACACATCTTCTTTTATTACCCCATTTAAAAAGGCGCACTTAACATCTATTTGGAAAAGCTTACTTATAATAGGCAAAGTCTAGTAGCACTCAAATGGCTTCCAATCTAGTTACAGGGGTAAAGGTCTCCTCAAAATTAATCCATTCTATTTAGTTGTACCCCATATCCACCAATCTTGCCTTATTCCTAACCACCACACTAGGATCATTCACCTTATTCTTAAAGACCTATTTTATTCCAACTACACTTTGTCCCTTTGGTCTTTTTACAAGCTCCCAAATATCATTCCTAACAAATTGGTTTAACTCCTCTTGCATGGCTAAGATTCAAAACTCGTCAGGAAGGGCTTGATTCAGTCATTGAGATAAAGATAGAGTGGTTCACTTCCTTCCTAAGTTCATGCCTAATCCTAACACCTTCATAAGGGTCTCATAAGATCAGTTCTTTAGGGTGACTCAAAGAGTATCTCCAATATCTAGACAAAGTGTGTGTAGTTTCAACCCTTTCCTTCAGATCTACATTTTCTACTCCTTGGGTAATCTCACCTACTCTAGTATTTTGGGGCTCTTCCCTCTTCTCCAAAATTTCAACTTCATCATTATCCTCAACTCTAGACTTTTTAGAATCAAATTTATCAAACACTACATGAGTAATCTCCTCTATCATTAATGTCCTCTTATTAAAGACCCTAAAGGATTTCCTCATACTTGAATATCCTAAAAACACTCCTTCATTAGATTTTGGGTCAAATTTTTCTAAGTGTGACTTAAGAATGAAAACCTTACAACCAAAGACATGGGGTGGGAAAGGCTGGGTGTCCTACCCTTAAGGATCTCATAGGATGTCTTATCAAGTTTGGCTCTAATAATCACCCTATTCAACGCATAACAAGTTGTGTTTATCGCTTCAGCCCAGAAGTATTTTGAAAGTGAATACTCAACAAGCATGTCTCTGGCGACTTCAACTAAGGTCCGGTTCTTCCTTTCAACTACCCCATTCTATTGAGGGGTCTTAGGAGCTAAGAAGTTATGACTAATCCACTTATCCTTACAAAAGTCTCCAAATCTCTCATTTTCAAACTCTCCCCCATGGTCATTGTGGACCTCCGAAAGGGCACCGCTACGGTTGCAGGATTGCAGAGGGGTATACGACCGCACCACCCCAAGGGATAGAAATGATCGCAGGCCTCCGCGCTCCTCGCAAACGGGCCAACCGAAGGGCATATTAGATCACACATATGACTAACCATTAAGGATAGCAGCTCTCACCAGCGCATCCAGATGGATAGTAATAAATACGACCTGATCAAATCAACGGGTTTCCCCCACCAGATACATTAGCTCGAGTGGGGTTTATTTGTTGTGGAATTTTTATTTCCCACGGTGCAAGCCCCCGTGGTTAATTACATCTCGAGCTTAGGGCTTGAGAAAACTCTCGATTAAGGATATGATATTATTCTTCCCAAACAAGAAGGATTGGTACACAAAGATGAGACTATGAAATCCTATTCAAAAAGAAAGAAATGGCTAAACTTGGCTTGGTCAACATGCACGGCAGACAACCACACTCGGAGGGACTGAGGCAGTTAAGGAGAAACAGGAAATCACACACTCAAGACATACAGAAGGGAAGAATAGAAGCGGCGTCATATATGTTACACAAATAAGCAGGATTTATAGTCCCTGAAGAGAAGGGACCTACCCACTATTTTGGCATACTATGAGACACCAGATGTAGTAGCCTTAAACCCTAAATCTAAGATGGGTTTAGTTTTTTTTTTTTTATGACCTAGAGTTTTACAGATTTTATTGATTATTTATTAATAGATTAAGACATGAATTCTAGGAAAATGTGTCACTAAGTTTTTTTTGACTTACAACACCGGGGGCTATGACCCGGTAGTTCTGCCCGTAGCGCCCCCACCGAAATGAATAGGGGCGACTGATGCTCGGATCTGACTGTCCAAGCTCCTTCGTCTGTACTTCAGTTGTTCCTTGCTTTCGCCCTCCCAACAGTACCTCACAGAGAACACAAAAATTGGAGGAGAGTAAGATAATGTTCAACATGAAAATAATCAAAATAAAATGCAATTAAATAAAAGAATATACATTTCCTCCGGCTCGATCGTTTGCTCTCCAAGACTTTTCAAATCTTTAGGAAACTCCTCAGCTTTGTTACACAAAAAATGGTTTTTATTTGTAATTGTTATTTTTTAATGAATGTTAACATCTCAGTATTAGGCATGTCTTTGACCCACCCATTGTTCTAATACAAAAAAGAGGGAAGGACATTTGATGCTATTTAATTTTCCCACGTTTAAAGAAAGCACTCGGAATACTTGAAACGAAAACACATATCATCTTCCCTATAAAACTCAAAGTAACAAAGAAGAAAACTAATTCTGAAATCAAAACCCAAACAAGCTTCCAACTTTGAACCCAAACAAATTACCACTTCCATTTCTAAACTCATCTTTAGAATCAAGTAAGAATAAATGATAGAAAATCACCCATGAAGAGAGAACTAAAAGAACCCTCAAAAATCAAAAATTTCAAATGTAAAGTCATTTAAGAAACCTCAAATCTCCAAAACAACTAATAGAATTTTCCAAACAAAGCCACACGCAAAACTTTCCCGCATAAAATCCACTAAAACTTCATATGCAAAACAAACAATTAGTTCCTTTAACGTGGGGTGGATCCATATAAGAAATAATAATAATAAAAATAAAAATCTCTGGCAAGAAAGTTTTGTAAAACTTTTCGTCATAAAACATTCACAAAGCGTATTATGAGATTTCTCAATGTAAAAAAATAATTCACAAAGCTCATTTCTAATATCAAATGCACAACCCTAGCTTGCCAGGGATTTAAGATCCTCATGTTATTGGGAAGAAAAAAGAAAAAAAAAACATATGAAACATTGCAAATCACCCTACACTCACCCTCACCACAATACATAACAAATGCATATAATAGATTTTTCAAACTCTCCTAAACTTTCCACCAAAAAAAAACTTATGAAGCTTACCCAAAAAGGAAGAAAGTTTATAACACAAAAAAGAAAAATGAGTGGAAATAGGCATACAACTCCTTCCAAAAATAGCTCGGAACACAATATCAGTGAAAATCTGCATATAATTTGTTCCCAAAACAGTTTGGAACCTCAAAACAGCCGAAAACTGCATATAACATGTTTCCAAAACCATTTGAAACCTCAAAACAGTGAAAAAATCGCATATAACATGTTCCCAAAACTAGTTTGGAACCTCAAAACAGTGAAAAAAAAACTGCATGTAACTTGCTCTCGAGATAGTTTGGAACCTTTGCATCATGTGCCATGAAGCATGTAGACAAACCCTTCCAACCCAAGCCCATGAATTTCATTAGATATAGGGCCTCTATGCAATCACCATATCTTTCTAAACAAGTTCAAAAGTGAGTTATATATTTGTAGGGAACTTTAAAATATGAGAATACCACACCCAACAAGCTAAAGCTTCCAACATGATATTCCAACATAATCGCAGTCCAAACCACTTGTTATTAGGTATTAAGACAAACTTCGCATATGCTGTTAATGGTAAATGGTGCATTTTATGAGTGATCGAAATGGCTCATAAGGAATAACTTCAATCCTTTCGACAAATCTTTATAAATATGGAAGATGGATGAATGAAAAAAAAAAACAAGCTACTGTAGTGGTAGTAAAGACCTTAGCAAACGTAGCAGTAATACATAAACTTTTAATAAAACTACACTTTCTTAACAATGTAAGCATTGATCACAGAAATTTGATAACATAACCAATACTAGAAGTTGTCCAAGGAGAAAGTTACCTTCAACTAATGTGATCCCTAGATAAGAAAGGGGGAATCCTGCAGCTTATCGAGCACCAAATTCGTCAAGATAAGACATATGCAAGTGAATTTATAAGCAGGGAAAAAAAATAAAAAATTATACTCGGCACAAATACAAGCTTTGCCATCACCGTGAAAGCCATACGAGCAAGGGAAACATTCATGTGAGCAAGACTACCATATAAAACCTCAACATGAGCACAATAATTACAACTTTCTCTTAGCAGCTTTTCATCAAATGGCTAATGTGCCATACTCATAACATTTCTTTGAACAAATCGACCTGGGAATTGCTGCTTCACAACCTTCATATCCTCATTATATCACTAAGCATCCTTATCAAATTAATGAGCACACAATATTGCCAACAGATATGCCAGGAGTTCTCCAAAAATCATTCCTAAACTAGGTATCATCCACAAGATCTTAGATTAGGATGGGGAGAAGTAAAGGGAGCGAGGGTAGAAGAGGGTCAAGAAAAAGAAGAAATGAAGGAAGAGGGAAAAAGGGAAGGCAAGAGTATACCTACTCCGAGGAAAGGGGGAAGCCGACAGCCAAGCTAGCGGCAGGCTAACTGGTTCAGTCCTGGAGGTAGAGTCGGTCGGGAGCAAGGGAGGGGAGTCGGCCTTGTCCAGGTTCGGTCGGGCTGAGCACTAGAAACGTCCGACGGCTGGGAAAGACCAAGTCGGAGGAGTCTTCAGCCTTGTCCGGGTTCGGTCGGGCAAGAGACGAAAGGAGGAGAAGAGGGCTCCACTCCTGGCTCGTGCGAACCCAAAGTTAGACCGAGAGCTAGGGGGCGGGATCTCCGATTGGGAAGAAGAGGAAGGGGTTTTGCTGGTCACGCGAGAGGAGCTCCGCGAGGGAGGGGCTTCGGTAACCACAGAGGGACAAAGAGCCATAACTAGGTTAAATTCATGCCAAAATATCAAAAAAAAAAAAAAAGCAATCTCTCTATCATCGCCAGAATCCCTCAAATCATGCCCATAACATTGCCAAGAGAGGGAAAACCTGCTTAGGAAACAAAATTAGGACCATCTTTTAAAATAATCAAGTTGATTTGGGTTAAATTTGGATTAGAACTAAACTTGATTTGATTTGAATTGAGCCGATTCAAATTTGATTTGATTTAATTAAATTAGTTTTGTAGAATTGAACCCAAATCGACGCCAATTTGGATCAAATCGCACTCAAAGAGGCTAATGGGCGGTAATCGCATTTATTCGAACTTCGTTGAGTCTAATTTTACCCAACTCGAGTCGATTTGAGTTGAAATTGGACCCGACAGGGCTCGATTAAATCAATTAAAGGCCTTCGAAGGCACTCGAGCTAAAATTGAGGTCAACAAATGGACCCCAACAGGTTCGGCGAACAAACCAGTGAACCGCGCATATTGGCATTGACCGTCTGAGATAAGAGAAGTAGGGAGATTCTCTCCTAGTCTCACCCTATGACTAGGGTAGAGCCTATGAGAGAGAACCAAAGTAAAGCAGTAAAGTAATTCTCCCATAGCATTATCCTATAACAAGGGGAAAGCCACGGGGAAAGAAAAATAGCAACAGTGATGATCACCAAAAGGTGAAAAAGTAAGGTGGCTCCTCTCCTGATGTCACCATATAGCAAGGGCAGAGCCTAGGAGAGAGCGAAGAGCAACAATAAAGAGTAAAAGATCATCGAGCGGTGAATAAATAGTGGGATCCTCTCCTAGCCTTATCCTGTAGTAAGGGCAGAGCTGACGGAAGAACCAAAGTAGCAAAGTAGACTAACTATTTGTCTGAACTTATCAATATAGTAGGATAGTAGGTAAAAAGGGGAAATGAGGAATGCCTTCTAGGGGCTCTATCAGGCTCTCCCAACTAGGTAATTCTCTATACTTACCTTACTATTTAAGCTTGGCAAACATAGATGGGCTCGATGTCCACTTGATCATTTCAAATAAGTGAATAAAGAGTCAAAGAAGTAGTAAAGTTAAAGCTCACTGAATAGAGAACAAGTAGTAGTATTCTCTCCTGGCCTTACCCTATAGTAGGGGCAGAACCTAAGAGAGATTAAAGAGCAAAGTAAGCAAGTAAAGAGGTAGTGAGGAATGCCTCCCAGTGGCTCTATCGTGCTCTCTCAGCCAGGTAATTCTCTACATCTGCCTCACCATTTCAGCTTGGCAAATATAGATGGGCTCGATGTCCACTTGATTATTTCAAACAAGTGAATAAAGAGTCAGGGTCTTACGCTTGCCTGATTACAATAAGGCATCAGAGAAGAAAAAGGTGATGAGGAATGCCTTATAGGTGCTCTATCAGGCTCTCTCAACTGGGTAAGTAAATCAACTATCTGTCTGTACATTTCAAATAGCAGGATAGAAGTTAAAGGGGTCCCGTCTCCTCCTGATCCTTTCAGAACAGTGGATTGGGGTGACTCAATACTTCTGCTCGACCTCAATAAAAGTAAATAAGCCATGAAATTAGAAGTCTGTCTAGTCTTTAACATAACATTCAGAGTAAAGGGGTGGTGAGGAATGGCTCATAGGGACTCTGTCGGGCTCTCTCAATTGGGTAAGTAAAACCAACTACCAGTCTGACAATATGGGGATAGCGGGGTAGAAGGTGAAAGGATCCTGTCTCCTCCTGATCCTTTCAGAACAGTGGATTGGGGTGACTCAACACTTTTGCCTGGCCTCAGCAAAAGTGAATAAGCCACAAAATTAGAAGCCTTCCTTGTCTTTAACAAGACATCCAGAGTAAAGGGGTGGTGAGGAATGGCTCATAGGGACTATGTCGGGCTCTCTCAATCAGGTAAGTAAAACTAATTACCAGTCTGGCAGTATGGTGACAACGGGGTAGAAGGTGAAAGGATCCTGTCTCCTCCTAATCCTTTCTGTATAATGCATTGGGGTGACTCAACACTTCTTCCTGACCTCAGCAAAAGTGAATAAGCCACGAAATTGGAAGCCTGCCTAGCCTTTAACAGGACATCCGGAGTAAAGAGGTGGTGAGGAATGCCTCATAGGGACTCTGTCAGGCTCTCTAAACCAGGTAAATAAAACTAACTACCAGTCTGACTATATAGGGACAGCGGGGTAGAAGGTGAAATGATCCCATCTCCTCCTGATCCATTCGAAATAGTGGATTGGGGTGACTCAACACTTCTGCTTGACCTTAGCAAAAGTGAATAAGCCATGAAATTAGAAGCCTACCTAGTCTTTAACAAGACATCCTGAGTAAAAAAAATAGGGGTGGTGAGGAATGCCTCCTAGGGACTCTGTCGAGCTCTCTCAACTAGGTAAGCTTCAACACCTGTCTAACCAGTTCAACGTAGCAGATCAGGAAGGGCTTAATACCCACTCGATCATTTAACCGAGCGAATAAAGAGTCAGGGTGGTGGGGTATGCCTCCCAGGAGCTCTGTCGGGCACCCCACCAAGTAAGTAAGTAAGTAATCTACTTGCCTGACCAGTTCGGTGCAGCAGAGTAGAAGGTGAAAGTCACCTCGACAAAGACTTGACACAAATTTGTGTAGGGATGTGAGGGAGAAAAGTAAAGGTAATTTGAAGAATTCCAAGGAAAAATTTATCTAATACTTCCAAAGTTGGCTCTTAGTTACTACGTGGTAGAGAACAAATCGTCGTGGCCACGAGTATCCAAAAGTTGTCGGAATTCCTTAGGCAACTTTATCCCCAAAAAAACAAAAAGAAAATGGGTATATGGTTGGCTTTGATAACCCAAGCCATATTCGCCATACGAATGAAACTAGGTAGGGAGAAATTTGATATGATCTAGCAAGGAATTGGAATATTAGCTTTGATAATCTAGGCCACATTCATCACATGAATGAAATTGGGGAACATAAACATAGAAGAATTGATGTATGAATGGAATTTAAATATAGATAATGGATCAACATTACCGCTCCCAAATAATGTGGGTTGGTATGAACCCAGTATCACGTCCCAAAAAAAAAGTTTGAGTGAATGGTTTTGATATCCCAAACCCCGTTCAGCTTGAGTGAACGAACTAGGGGGGTATTTATAAAGAAAATTGACATGATGAAGAAATTAACATAGAGATAGTGGATCAACATCACCTCACCTGACTAGCATAGGTGGGTATGGACCTAGTATCACCTCTTAGAGAAAGTTTCAATTATTGGTTTTGCTATCCCAGACGACACTTGGGGTGCCAAGTGAAACTGGGTAGGACAACGATCGTATCATGACTTGATAGAAGAAAAGAATTTAAATAAAGACATTGGATTGACATCACCACACCTGACTAACATAGGAGGACATGGACTCAACATCACCTCTGGAAAATATATTTAAATTAGGGGCATTGAATTGACATCACCACACCTAACTTAGGTGGGCATGGAGCCAGTATCACCTCTAGAAATTAGATTTAAACTAGGGACATTGAATCGACATCACCACACATAACATAGGTGGGCATGAACCTAGTATCACCTATTAGAAATGAGTTTGAATTAGGGACATTGGATCGATATCACCACACCTAACGTTGGTGGGCATGGACCCAATATCTCATATTAGAAATAGGTTTGAATTAGGGATATTGGATCGACATCACCACACCTAACGTAGGTGGGCATGGACCCAATATCACCTATTAGTAATAGGTTCATATCATTGGTTTTATTTCTTGGCACCAATGTGATTGGTGTGCATAAATAAAAGCATAAATATCCCTATGGCGTATCAGCGTATCACTTTTAAGGATAGCCTTATACTCTTCGTAACGAACACCGTGCGATAGAGGAAAAATCATTATAGCCACACAGACTGTTAGAAAGTAAGAATGATCCTTTCAGGGAGTATGAATACAGAGGGATATTTAAAGGAGGTAGGGAGCGCTAGTCTGCAGGAAACTACTAGCACTAGTGGAATGAGTGTTAGAAGATTTCTGACGAGAATCCTCTACTCCACTCTAGAAACCTAATGGGGAATAGGTCACTTACTAGTACTCTAACGTCAGAAGTCTCCTTCTTCATCTAAGATATTATCAACAACTAATCCACCCTTAGATATCAAGTACCTATGAAAGGTAGGAAGGTGTCTGGGTCTGCTCGACCTTCTCAGGGGAGAGAGCCAAGGAACACAAAAAACCCTACAAGAAGAAGAGAATGGAATGGCCTAAAAGGCCGGAAAGAAAGGGCCATAGCTAGGGGAAACCCTAGCTAAGCGAGAAAACTAACAAAGAAAATGATCCTAACTAAGAGTAGAACAGACCTAATCTAAGGAGTACTAATCATAGAATACACACAAGAAAGAATAATACAATATCCAAAAATGGAGAGAGAAATGAGTCCCACCGTGGTCACCAAAAACCTGTGGACCTCCAAAAGGGCACCGCTACGACTGTAGGATTGCACAGGGGTATACGACCATACCACCCCGAGGGATAGAAACAATCACAGGCCTCTGAGCTCCTTGCAAACGGGCCAATGGAAGGAGAGATTAGATCGCACATACTACTAACCATTGAGGATAGCATCTCTCGCCAGTGCACCCCGATGGATAGTAATATATATGACTTAATCAAATCAACGGGTTTCCCCCACCCAATATATTAGCTTGAGTGGGGTTTATTTGTTATGGAATTTTGTTTCCCATGGGCGCAAGCCCCCGTGGTTAATTATATCTCGAGCCTAGGACTTGAGAAAACTCTCGATTAAGGATCTGATATTATTCTTCCCAAATAAGAGAAGGGACCTACCCAAGACAGTTGAGGAGAAACAGAAAATCATACACTCAAGACATACAGAAGGGAATGATAGAAGCAGCGTCATCTATGTGACACAGATAAGAAGGATTTATAGTCCCCGAAGAGAAGGGACCTACCCAATATTTAGGCAACTATAAGACACCTGATATTGTAGACTTGAACCCTGAATCTAAGATAGGTTTAATATTTTATTTTACTTAGAGTATTATAGATTTTATTGATTAGTTATTAATAGATTAAGACACGAATCCTAGGAAAATGTGTCACTAAGTTTTCTATGTTTTAAAATCTCTATCCCAAAAGGAACATGCATCATAATTCTATGTTATCTAAATGCTCAATCCTTAATTTTTGTCCTTATGTGTCAATAAAGTTGTAGAGAACAAGATGAAGTTTATTTGTAACTCTTAGGACATTCGTACATGTGTCAACAGGTTTAGGGATCTAAAACAAAAGAAAGCAATCCTAGTTATAAATGAAGTTTCTATAAGATCCTAAAGGGTAGGGAGCGTACAGTCATTGGGGCCCCTAAAAGTTTTCTAAGTTTAAGGAGACTTACAGCACCGGGGGCTATGACCCGGTTAGCGACCCACCAGAATGAATGTGTGTGACTCATACCCGGATCTGATTGTCCAAGCTCCTTAGTCTGTACTTCAGTTGTTCCTTGCTTTTGCCCTCCCAAGAGTACCTCGCAGAGAATAAAAAAATTGAGGAATGCAGGATAATGTTCAACATGAAAATAATCAAAATAAAATACAATTAAATAAAAGAACATACATTTCCTCCGGCTTGGCCACCGGCTTGGTCGTTTGCTCTCAAGGACTTTTCAAATCTTTAGGAAACTCCCAAGCATTGTTACAGAAAAAAATGATTTTTATTTATTATTATTATTTCTTAAAGAATGTTAGCATCTCATTATTAGGCATGTCTTTTCAAAGCCCAAGCATGTATTTGGCCCACCCCTTATTCTAATGCAAACAAGAGGGAAGGACATTTTATGCTATTTAATTTTCCCATGTTTAAATAAAGCACTCGGAATACTTGAAACGAAAACCCATATCATCTTCCATATAAAACTCAAAGTAACAAAGAAGAAAACCAATTCTGAAATCTAAACCCAAACAAGCTTCCAACTTTGAACCCAAACAAATTCCCACTTCCATTCTTAAACTCATCTTTAGAATCAAGTAAGAATAAATGATAGAAAGTCACCCATGAAGAGAGAACTAAAAGAACCATAAAAAATCAAAAAATTCAAATGCAAAGTCATTTAAGAAACCTCAAATCTCCAAAACAATAAAAATCTCTAGCAAGAAAGTTTTGTAAAACTTTTCATCATAAAACATTCACAAAGCGTATTATGAGACTTCTCAATGTAAATAAAATAATTCACAAAGCTCATTTCTAATATCAAGTGCACAACCCTAGCTCGCCAGGGAATTAAGATCCTCATGTTATTGGAAAAAAAAAACATATGAAACATTGCAAATCACCCTACACTCACCCTCACCACAATAGATAACAAACGCATATAATAGATTTTGCAAACTCTTCTAAACTTTCCTTTAAAAAAAACTTATGAAGCATACCCAAAAAGGAATAAAGTTTATAACACAAAAAGAAAAATTAGTGGAAATAGGCATACAACTCCTTCCCAAAATAGGTCAGAACACCATATCAGTGAAAATCTGCATATAATTTTTTCCCAAAATAGTTTAGAACCTAAAAATAGTGGAAAACTGCATATAACATGTTTCCAAAACCATTTGGAACCTCAAAACAGCGAAAACTCCACATATAACATGTTCCCAAAACCAGTTTGGAACCTCAAAACAGTGAAAAAAAAATGCATGTAACTTGCTCTCGAGATAGTTTAGAACCATTGCATCTTGTGCCATGAAGCATGTAGACAAACCCTTCCAACCCAAGCCCATGAATTTCATTAGATATAGGGACTCTATGCAATCACCATATCTTTCTAAACAAGTTCAAAAGTGAGTTATATATTCGTAGGGAACTTTAAAAAATGAGAATACCACACCCAACAAGCTAAAGCTTCCAACATGATATTCCAACATAATCGCAGTCCAAACCACTTGTTATTTGGTATTAAGACAAACTTCGCAAATGTTGTTAATGGTAAATGGTGCATTTTATGAGTGATCGTAATGGCTCATAAGGAATAACTTCAATCCTTTCGACAAATCTTTATAAATATGGAAGATGGCTAAATGAAAATAAATAAATAAACAAGCTATTGTATTGGTAGTAAAGACATTAGCAAACGTAGCAGTAATACATAAACTTTTAGTAATACTACACTTGCTTAACAATGTAAGCATTCATCATAGATATCCGATAATAGAACCAATACCAGAAGTTGTCCAAGGATAAAGCTACCTTTAACTAATGTGATCACAATATAAGAAAAGGGGAATCCTGCATCTTATCGAGCACCAAATCCATCATGATAAGACATATGCAGGTGAATTGATAAGCTGAAAAAAAAAAACTATACTCAACACAAATACAAGCTTCGCCATCACCGTGAAAGCCATATGAGCAAGGAAAACTTTCATGTGAGCAAGACTACCATATAAAATCTTAACATGAGCAGAATAATTACAACTTTCTCTTAGCATCCTTTCATCAAATGGCTAATATGCCATACTCATAACATTTCTCTAAACAAAATGATATGGGAATTGCTGCTTCACAACCTTCATATCCTCATTAAATCACTGTGCATCCTTATCAAATTCATGAGCACACAGTATTGCCAACAGATATACCAGGAGTTCACCAAAAATTGATCTTAAACTAGGTATCATCCACAAGATCTTATATTAGGATTGGGAGAAGTAAAAGGAGCAAGGGTAGAAGAGGGTCAAGAAGAAGAAGAAATGAAGGAAGAGAGAAGAAGGGAAGACAAGAGTATACCTGCTCCGAGAAAGGGGGGAAGCTGACAGCCAAGCTAGAGGCAGGCGAATTGGTTCGGTCCTAAAGGTGGAGTCAGACGGGAGCAAGGGAGGAGGAGTCGGCCTTGCCCAGGTTTGGTCCAGCTAAGCACTAGAAAAGGCCGACGGTTAGGGCAAGACCAAGTCGGAGGAGTCTTCAGCCTTGTTCGTGTTCGGTCGGGCAAGAGGAGAGCGGAGGAGAAGAGGGCTCAGCTCCTGGCTCGTGCGATCCCAAAGAGATACCGAGGGATAGAGGCAGGATCTCTGAATGGGAAGAAGAGGATGGGGTTATGCTGGTCGCGCGAGAGGAGCTCCATGTGGGGGCAAATTATTGGGTCAGTTGACTGAATCTATCTCCGCGTTTGGACGCCAATAGAAAGCCGACATCTGGCAGCATTTTTTTTTAATTTAATCTCTTTGTTTTATGTCTTGTCAGCCCGATCAACCTGACCAAGTAACCCAATTGATTTGAATTCCATAATAAAAGAATGGAAACGCCACATTTTTTAGAGTGCTCAGATGACACTAGAAAGTACTCTGAAAACACTTGAAAGTTCGTTAGGGATGTTAAGCCCTCATGAATTGGCCCAAGGCTAACAAAGAAAAGAGGTGAATTGGATAACTTTAAAACCATAGATAAAACTCAAACCAAAATCACCACAGAAATCAAAGTGCGGAAATTAAATAATGCGGAAGCAATAATAAAAAAAGAACACATCGGATTTATAGTGGTTCGGTCAAACCTTCACATACGTCCACTCCTTAGAGGCACCCTCAAAGTATTGCACTACAAACGTGACTCTCCTTTAGCCCCTACAGCTAGGCGGAGAAGCCCTTACAAAATCACTTCCACCTTCCCCGGTGCGGCGTAGTCGCTGGGTCCTTTGACACCAAAGAGATCTTCTTCTTTGGTGAACTTCCCTCAAGACAAGCCTTGAATCCAATGGTACTAAGGTACGAGTTCGCCGGAGCAACCGTGTGGATCCCCCACCACACTCCCTTGAGTTCCTCCCCCTCACAGGATCTTCTCACCCTCAAATTCCACCCTTTCCTCTCTTCCTTTCAAGCTCTCTCTTCAAGTTTCCCCCATAAGAACGAAGCTACAATGGCTGCCAAAGACACTTACAAAGTGCCTTGCTATAGCGTAAATAGAAGCTCTCAAAATGAGCTCATTAATGCAAGTTGCCGACATTATCGTCTAGGACGATAGGCATATCGTCCTGGCCGATTAGTTCAAATTCAGCTCATCAGCCCGGGACAAATTGGGACGATCAGAAGAAAATTGGTTACATCGTCCTGGCCGATATCACGATCGTCTAGGCCGATTAGTTTAAAACCGATTTCAATCATCCTGATCATCGCCCTGAATTCGAGCTGTCCGATGTAGATCATCCAGGCCATCATCCTGGCTGATCAGGAGATCATCCCGGATGATGTGATCATATCAATCAACCATTAATGCTTTTCAAAGATACCAGATCAATTTAGGCATAATTGAGTAAGATCGTCCTAAATGATAAGAATATTGTCATGGCCGATTTCCTAAAACAAAGAATTCCTAAACTGATTATTGCGGTTGATTCTTTCTGAATTGAGATTATCATCCTGGCCGATACAGGTATCGTCTAGGCCAATACAGGTATCATCCAGGCCGATCCGTTAATGACGGCTGCCTTAATTAGGATGCCCTAATTAGGATTTCTGATTTTGGATATATCGTCCAGGACGATATAACTATCGTCCCGGCCAATATTACCAAAAATAGAAATCTTATAGAGAATAACAAGAAATCTTCCAAGTTACAAAACAACAGATCCCACACCAAATACAACAGACTCAAGAAAGGAAAAAGATTACAAACTAACTCAGACCTAGTTTACCCAATCTTGAGCTGATTCCAAATTGCAGTCCGATCGTGTGAACCTGAAACGTTAGTACATAAGGCAATCGTAGAGAAATAAGGAATGTTTACTATCATCAAAATCATAAAGCATAGATCCGCAACAATTTTTTCATTTCACGCGACATTTTCACTGCTACTCCGGCTCTGTTAAGCGCTCTCAGAGTCCTCCAATACCTTCGGTTCTGCAATATCTTCTTCCTGCCGGCGGTAGACGACGACATTGGAGAAGATCATTATTCAGAAAGAGGTATGGTTGCGCCTAACCGTCGCTTTACTTACGCTTTTGTTACGTTTAGAGTATATGTTAAATTTTAGGGTTTAATAATAATTTTATACATAGCATTGTTTGTTCAATGTGATGTTCAATTGTTTATTTTATGAATTTCAACCTTCTTCGTAAATGGAAGAAACAAATGATGCGAAAGGTTTACTTGCGCTTTATGTTAAACTTTAGGGTTTAGTAATAATTTTATACATAGCATTGTTTGTTCAATGTGATGTTCAAATGTTTTTTTTTTGAATTTCAACCTTCTTTGTAAATGGAAGAAACAAATGATGCGAAAAGTATACTTGCTTTATAGTTGTGTTTTACTTGCGTTTTTATCCTAATTTTATTTTTACAGATGACGTATCAAAGGCCAGTAACTTCTCAATGCTATGTTACCACTTTTCAAAAATATTGTGATACTTTTATCGAGATTATTGATGATTAACCTGAGCAGACATTAAAGAATCTGAATATTCATCACTTTTTGAAGTTCCCCGTATTACAACAGTGTATACCACTTCTTTTTGAGGTTTTTAAATTTTGGAGTCCTGCTGATGAAGGCTTCATCGTTCTTGGTCATTTACTAAAATTCACTTCTGATGAGGTTGTCTTGTTGATAGGTAATATTTTGAATAAAGAATTATTTATATGGATATGTTTTTTTAACTTTAAATGTAACATGTTCAAAAAATTTCTAACAGGTATGCCTAATAGAGGCATTGATATTAAATGGAGGATTGATCTTCTAATTGGACCTCTAACAATTGAAATTAAAACAGAAATGTCAAAATTAGACAAATTAACTGATAATGCTATAAAATTAAAGACCTTTATAATATTTTTGTTATCTAATCTTTTCTTTCCACTAAACAACCATAAAATTCTTAGAAGGCTCACATCTATTGCAAGTAATGTAAGTGAGTTCACTTTTATTAATTGAGTTTCATGCATAAGGAACTTCATGATCGAGGAATTCAACATAATTTTTTGACAAGTTTCAAATGCGAAGATCGTTGGGTTACATCAATGGTTTTTTTCCTCTCCTACTTGTAAGTTTCCAGTCCTACTAGTTATTCTCAGTCCATTAAACTTTTTAATGTTAACTTTTAATATTTTATGTTTGGCATTATACAAATTTAGTTTTTGGAATACTTTTCTTTGAATAAACCATCCGATCCAGGACTAAGACCACGTTTTCTAAGATGGGAGAGGTATACTGAATTATACTTTACTCAAGACAATGTTGCAAAATTATTTAAATTTTTTAAAAAAAATGAGGTAACTTTTACGTCTAAATTAGGCAAAATTTCAACGTTACTTGTACATTTATCCATTATACAGGGTAAGCATAATTATTATTTATATCCTATTTTCACATTATTTTTCTTATATTACTGAATTATTGCAGGTATACAAGTTCTATAAATAGGATTATCAAGTATTTCTCCAACACGTTAATCATATTTCTGTTAAAGAATGCAGACTTATTGTTCAACCCATAGTTTTCAATAAGCATTGGGTTCTTATTATAGGAAAGTTGAAGGAGAAAGCCTAGAAAATGTATGATTCCTTACCAAATCCTGAACACAAGGATATATGTCATAGTGTTGTAAGTGAAATCCATATTTTAAGTTAAATCAAGATAATTATGTTTCCATACCTAATATACTTATAAAAGTTTTATTTGCTCAGATAAAATATTTGTATGAGGACACCCAAGGATACTTTTCAACCAATATAACAAAATAGAACTTACAAATGGTTCATGGACTTCCAACTCAATAAAACGATTTTGATTGTGGAATGTTCGTTTGTAAATACATGGAGAAAGCCATGCAACGAAAGAAAGTAGACTGGCCTGCTTATAAAGATTAGCAAATATATATGCCGAAATTTAGGGCAGAGTTAGCATATTTTCTTTTTCTTACAACAAAGAAGTAAATTTTCTATAACATATTATAAATATTATCCATGAATTCTAAATGTATATTTTATTATGTTAATATATAGTTTTTTATTGTTGTGTAACATGTGTAAACTTGATTGTTGTGTAACTTTTACCAAAGCGCATGCATAGCGCAACCATACCGCAAGTAAAGTGCAAACATACCGCAAGTAAAGCACAACCATAGCGCAATGGGCAAGTATAGCGCAAGTAAAGTGTAATTTAAGCGCAAGTAAAGTGCAAGTATAGCGCAAGTAAAGCGCACGTATAGCGCAAGTAAAGCGCAAGTAAAGAGCAGATTTTTAAATTTACAAGTAATTAATGCATGATTCATATAAAAAATTTTACCAATAAATGAAATCATCAATTCCAAATAAAAATTATTACAATGTAAATTCATTAAATTACAACTCTGAAGAAATGAAATCCATCATCAATTTAGTGTATTCAGGACCAGGTTGGCTTGTTGGTAGACCGGTTATAAATTCCTCACTGAAACATTCAGGCATGCTTGAAAAGTTCATATGTGTTGAAGAAGGTTCATCCATTGGGTTTTCCCCCACCAAAGGTTTCTTATTTGTTAGAAACTAGAGTTTTAGTCTTAGGTAAGGAATTAAATAATTAACATGTTATTAAAAACTTACTCTTAGGCTGTTTCTTCTTTTCCCAATGACTTTTTAGTCTTGCATTTGATATGCCTTTAGGTCTACGCTTTAGAGGATCTTTCAAATTAGCACTTCCACCTTGAGAACTAGCAACATCCTTCTGATTTCTTTTCTTGCCACCAAGAATTAAGTATAATTTTTGAGACATGTCTTGTATTGAGAAAAGAATAAACTCCTCTGCCTCCTCATTCCCTTGAGCTTCTGTGCTCATTTGATATACAAATCTGCTCACTTGATTTCTGAATATGAATCCCCTACCACTTTGAAAGTTATTACTTCTTTGAGAATTAAGCAAGTAAGCTTAATAAAAAACTTATCGAGCCCTTGCTGACCAACGGAGTAATAAGTACTTCTCAAGGAATTTAGCCATATCCAACTGTTTAAAAACCCTCAAACAGTGAGAACATAATAATCCCATGATTTCATACTTCTTACAACTACATTGAATGTTACCTTCTATTGCATCAAAGTGAACAACCCAAGGATGGTGTTGGTTCTTTTTCTCTATGTAGTTGACTAGAAACTTTGAAGAATCAGTTGAGACTAAGTCTATACTCATTTCTCCCACAGCCTTTATAAACTCTTCCTAAAAAATTGAATATATTTTTCTTGAATAAAATCGAGCATCTTGTTTTAATATTGAGATGTTCTTTATCACAGCAGCAATTTCAGACTGACTGCATTTGTACTCCTCATCCTACTCATTTCACCGCCAATTCATCAATACCTTTCCAACCCAAGAAAATAATCAGTTATTAAATTTGTTGGCTTAGAAATGCCATGACACATATTATTAGTGCCCTCGCTACGCTACGTTGATAAAATGCCCATACTAAAGCAATCCTTGTTGAAAGCAGTTGACCACTTTCTCCTTATCTTATAAAGATCCTGCAACCATTCATGATTATGAAGGTTCCCTTCCTTGATCATTTCATCCCATGCTTCATCAAACACTTCCTCATAATCACACCACCTCATACACTTATAGAAGAGTCCTTTAACTTTATTATTGTTATTATAGATAGAAACTTTTGATGGAACCTTTTTAAAGATGTGCCATTGGCATAATCTATGACGAGTGTGAGGTAATGCAACTTCTACGGCCCTGGCCATAGCTTGGTCCTGATCAGTGAATATTATTGTTGGATATTTATTACCCATTATTCGTACAAATATTTTAAACAACCATGTAAAACTTTTAATTATTTCTCTGACAAAAAAGCAACCCCTAACAAAATATTCTGCCAATGATTATTAACACCAACAAATGGTGCACAAACAAAATTATACTTATTCAGCCTGTAAAATCAACACATCTCCAAAACATTCATAATCTATCCTGCTTCTGCAATCAACCCAAAAAAAATTTAACAATCTATCCTGATCATCATATTGAACATCCCATGCGAACATGTGGTCTTCAACTTGTCGATCTTTAAATAATTGAATCAAAGAATTAGTGTCACCAATTTCAATCCTTGCTCTTTTCTCCTTCTGAATAAAATTGTAGGCATCCCTCTTAGAGAATCCAACATTTTCACATCTTCCAACTTCCTTTACCAGTAGGCATATGCATCAAGTATTCTAATCCCTGCATCTGTCATTGATTTTAAGACGGAAGCTTTTTTCTCAACAACATTCCTACATGATCTCAAAAGGTGTCGGTCGGCTAGGCTAGCCAATTCATGGTTGTGGGATTCAATAACTCTTTTGACATGCTAGTAACCATCTTCATATGTGAAAAACCTCACCATGGATGGACAACCAGTTCTAACATCTGGTCTAGTGAATCTCTTTCTTGAATTAAGATCAATACTTTTCTTGAAACCAGCTTTTGAATAGACAAAGTCCTTCAATTTTATCTTCCTAGAATTTGGCCAAAAACTGTGATGATCCTTTCGGACGCTAAAGCCATTATCATGGGCATAAGTGTAAAAACATTCATATGCTTCTTTCTCGTCTTTATAAACAGCCTGAAATGATAAAAAAATTAGCTAAAAGCGCAAGTATAGTGCAAGCAAAGTGCAAGTATAGCGTAAGTATAGCACAAGTATAGCACAAGTATAGCGCAAGTATAGCGCAAGTGTAGCGCAAGTATATCGTAAGTATAGTATAAGTATTCTGCAAGTATAGCGCAAGTAAAGCTCTAGGTTTTTTTATCATCTTTTGTTTACCAATCCTTAAAATAATGATGTTCTTCAACCTAAAAATAATAATGAAAGCTAAATAACAACATTAGAGCTTTTTTTACTTTTCTGCCAAAACAAAAAATATTATTCTTCATAAAAATCACAAAATATAAGATCCTAAGACTCTAATGAACTGAAACCTACGCCTTTTTTCTACAGCGATGAGATTGAAACTAACTGTTTACAACTTTCTAACTCATTTTTCCAACTTGCAATGAGATTGAAACTTACCGATATGTTGAAACCAGAGGAATTTTCAGCTAAGTTAGCTTCCGATTCCGATTGATGCACCAGCCTTTCCGATTCATGCACTCCCTCTTCCATGCCCTCTTCTACCTCCCTCTTCGCTGAGCATTCCATTTCTTTTCTATAATTTTCTAGCTCATTTTTTCTTCTAAAGCAATAAATATTTACATCTTTCGCGGGTTTTAAAAGGCAAAACTAGGGCAAAAAATGCTTAAAATGAAAATAAAGTGGATAGGTCGAGTCGATCGGGCTGACAAGACATAAAGCAAAGAGATTAAATTAAAAAAAACTTTTTTTGAATCCAAGTGGAAAAGGATCTAAACTCATTAAAAGACTCATTCTTATATGACAGAAATCTAATCCCTGTAAACCTTGAGTAGTCATCGACAATTACAAAGCCATAGACTTTCCCTCCTAAGCTACCAGTGCTAATGGGTCCAAACAAATCCATGTGAAGGAATTCTAAAGGTCTAGAAGTGATAATGTCCTTAATGGAGTGAAAAGTGGAATGGACTTACTTTCCTAATTGGCAGGCATTACAAAGGTGGTCTTTTGAGAACTTAAGCTTGGGGATACCTCAAACTAGGTCTTTCTGGGTCACTCTTCTAAGGGTTTTCATACTTGCATGAAATAACCTCCTATGCTACAACCATGAATCATCAGCACCAGTTTTTAAGTAAAATGATGAAGCACATTAAATATTATTTAAATCAAGCATATAAACATTATCGATCCACTTTTCCTACAAAATAGTATTGTTATTTAAGCTTATAATGCAAGTATCAGCAAAACATTTTATGATGAATCCCTTATCATAAAGCTGACTGATGCTGAGCAAGTTGTGTTTCAGTCCATCTACAAGAAAAACAATTTTAGCCAAAGGTTTTTGGAGTTTCTAATTATACATGTGCCCATTACTTTCCTGGTAGTGTTGTCTCCAAGAGTAACCTTGCCTCCATCCCTAACTTCCAGTGAAATAAATTGATTAGCATCTCCAATCATGTGTCGTGAGCATCCACTATCATGGTTCTTTGATTATTGACCAAGTCTTTTTGTTAAAACTCATGTTGATACTAATATTACTTGTGAAAACATCAAGGATCAAGACTTGAATAATTATGAAGCTCCTACTATTACTAATATTGTTGTTTCTCCTTCTTGCATGGTTAATTTAATTACTAATGATTTTAATGGAAAGATGATTTTTTCTACCTCTACTAATCTCTTAAATGATCAGGAAGCTTTGGCTATTCAATTGGTCCCTAAAGATGCTCTTTTAGAGGAAGGATAATTTGTTTTTTCTCTTCCAAAAAGCAATAAAGAAATTGTTTTAAGAGATTGTGATGTTACTGAGGAGGAAAAGTTTATGGAAAATGAATATCCTCATCTATCTTCTTTAAGGGATCCCCCAAATGGTAGTAAGGCTCTTTTTCTTTCTTATTATAATAATGATGCTTTGACTAATACTGAGGAAATGCATATTGCTGCTAAATGTTTTGCTAAAGATGATAATGATTTTTGTTTTATCAAAGTTCATAGTAAAAGAGGAAGAAAACCTAAGCATATTTCTATTCAACCTCCTAGAAATGCTTGATCACATACTTTTCATTAATTTGGTTTTTTATGTTTAATACAATTATTTGAAATGTGAGGGGCATTGGTCATCCTTCTTCTATAATTCATGTTAAAAACTTATGTCGTGTTCATAACCTTTCTATTATTGTTTTTCTTGGGCCTCTTATCTCTTATGATAGATTAATTAGCACTTCTAGGTTTTTGGGCTTTAACCATGCTATTTCTAATGTTGCAAACAAGATTTGGGTTTTCTGGAAAGACTCGGTTAAAATTAATGTCATTGGTGACTTTACTCAAGTTTTGCACTGTAAGGTTGAGGTTCTTTACTTTAACTATTGTACTTCTTTTGTTTACGCTGCATCATCGCTTTGTTCTAGAAAAATGCTTTAGGATCAACTTTTTTATTTTTATAATATATGTAATTTGCCTTAGCTTGTTGGTGGTGACTTTAACATTATCTCTAACCCTTCTGAACGGATTGGAGGTTCCCCTCTTTCTTTTCGTTATATGGAGGATTTTAATAATATGATTACTTCTTGCAATCTTACTGATATTGGGTACGTTGGCAATAACTTCACTTGGAATAGCGGTCATTTATGGTAAAGATTGGATCGTGTTATTTTTAATGACTCTTGGCTTAATTCTCTATTTTCCACTAATGTGCAGCATTTGAGTAGAACTTTGTCGGATCATTCCCCTTTACTTATCAACATTAAGTGTAAACATGGTAATGTTTCTTCTCAATTTAGATTCCAAAACATGTGGTTGAATCATGATTCTTTCTTGGATGTCGTTCATCTTAATTGGCTTGCCCCTCTTCATCCTGATAATTCTATTTTTTGTATGAAGAGACTCTGGTTTAAGTTGAAAAGGTTGAAAGAAGTTTTAAATTGGTGGAACCATCATGTGTTCAAAAAGGTTTTTTCTAATATTCTATAAGCTGAGCAACTGGTTAACTCTCTCAAATTAGCTTGTAAAAATTATCCTTCTAATACTAATCTTGCTCTCTTAAAGAATTCTAAAGAGGATTTGTTTAATTTACAAGCGCAGGAAGAGGTTTATTGGAGGCAAAAATCTACTACTAAGCATTTTCTTGAAGGTGATAACAACACTAAGTATTTCCATGCTTTGGTTAAGAGAAAAAGAACCAAAAATAGTATAAATAAAATACAAAGGGAAAATGGGTCTTTTATTGAAAATTCTGAGAAGATTGCTAATTTAGCTGTGAATCATTTTCAAGCCAGGTTTAACAAAGTTTTTAATCCGGATCAAATTATTGATCATTCTTTCATTCCTTCCCTTATTTCTATTGAGGATAATATATTTCTTTCTAGACCCCTTCTTTTGAGGAGGTTAAAGAGACCTTACTGAATATGAATAAGGAGTCTGTAGCTGGACCTGATGGTTTTACCACTTTGTTTTTTCAAAAATGTTGGCATATTATTGGTGATGATATTTTTCATGCTATTTTAGAATTTTTTCTGGTACTCCTATCCCTAAGTTTTTTATTTCTACTTCTATTGTGCTTATTCCTAAAAATAATGCTATTACTAATTGGAATGACTTTTGTCCTATCAGTCTCTGCACCTTTTTCAATAAGTTGATTTCTAAAATTATTGTGGATCGTCTGACGACTTTTTTACCAAGAATTATTTCTCCTAATCATATGGGGTTTGTGAAAGGTAGGTCCATTACTGATAATATCCTGTTGGCTCAAGAATTCTGATAAGACTTGGATGTTAAGGTTACAGGTGGTAATTTAATTTTGAAGCTTGATATTACCAAGGCATATGATAATAGTGATTGGAATTTCATTTACCTTATTTTAGAATTTTTTGGATTTAACTCTGTTTTTATCAAATTTATCAAGAACAGTATTGAAAATGTTCATTGTTCTATTATTGTTAATGGTTCAAACAATTGTTTCTTCAAAGCTTCTCATGGTTTAAGGCAAGGTGACCCCATTTCCCCTTCTCTCTTTATTACTATTGCTGAGTTTCTTTTTAGAGGTCTTACTAATTTATTCAACGCCAATCCTCATTTTTACTTTAAAACTTGGGGGGGGGGGGGGGGGGGGGGGTCCCTCTATCGCATTCTATTTTACAGATGACTTTATCTTGTTTCTAATGGGACTATTATCAAAATTCAGAAACTTATGGATTTTTTTGATTATTTTGAGAAGGTTAGTGTTTTACATTTTAATAAAAACAAATGTTGCTTCATTGCCTCTAAGAGAATTTCATATGACCGTATTTTATTTATTAGTAATCTCATGGGCTTTTCTCATGCTCAATTTCCTATTAAATATCTTGGAGTGCCGCTTTTTGCTGGTAGAGGAAATTCCTTTTTGTTTGAAGATCTCATTGCTTCTGTTCAAAACAGACTGTTATCTTGGGAGTCTAATTTCCTTAGCTTTGGTGGTCGGGTTGTGCTTATTACAAGTGTTCTTTGTGCTTTTCCAGTTTATAGTTTTCATTCTATTTTTCCAACTCAAACTATTTGTGATAGAATTCACAAGATTATTAATAAAGTTTTCTGAAGAGGCACTTCTTCTAGAGCTAAAATTCATTGGATTGCTTGGGAGAAATGCTGTGGTGTTTTGGCTGAAGGTGATCTTGGGTGTAAGAACTTTAAGGACCTTGCTAAGGCTTTTTCTTTTAAACTTTAGTATAATTTAAGTGCTAATGTTAGTCTTTGGGCTAATTTTATGGTTTCTAAGTATTGTAATGGAAAGCATCCTACTAATTTTTTTTCTAAACAAGGTGTCTCAAGAGTTTGGAAAAGGCTTTGCATGATTAAATGGGAGGTTGAGCCCTTCATCTCTTGGGGCCTTGGTGATGATAATATTTTTCTTTGGCAGGATCGTTGGTTAGGTAAAAATTCTATTGACTATATGTTGAACTCTTCTTCTATTAAGGTCAATAACTTTTTTAATAATAATTTGTGGAACTATAATAAGCTTGCCAATGAGGTCCCTGAATGTATCCTCCATAGTATTTTAAACTTACCTATTAATACTACTTCTAGAGATACTTTGTTGTGTGATCTTTCCAAAGATGGTGGTTTTCATTTAAAGAGTGCTTGGCATACCTTCAGAGATAAAAGAAATAAAGATAACATCTTCCATAATATTTGACATAAAAGCATTCATTCTACTATTTCTATTTTTGTTTGGAGAGTTCTGCATAGATTTATTCCTACGGATGATAATCTTATTAAGAAAGGGTGTATATTGGCCTCTAAATGCCAATGTTGTTTTCATAAGGAGAGTATGCACCATGTTTTTTTATCTGGGCCTGTTGCTATTAGAACTTGGGTCTATTTTGATGATTTGTTTCATCTGAATTGTTTTAACTCTCATTTGTCTCTTAAATCCATGCTTAAGTTCCATGGTTTATTAACTGCAAAGGTCACATTCGTAACCTTATTCCTTCTCTCATTTTGTGGTTTCTGTGGCTAGAAAGGAATCATTCCCTTTTCAATAATGTGAAAATGAACCATCATAATGTTATTCAGAAAGTGAAGGATAAGGTTTTAGCTCTGCTGGCTATTAATTTGATTTCTGTTAAGAACTTTAAAAATTATTACTTTGTTTGTAATTCTTTAGGTTTGAAGTTGGAGGGTGTTGCTGCCATTTCTAATGTTATCTACTGGCATAAACCTCCCATAAATTTCTTTAAGCTTAATGTGGATGGCACTAGTACAGAATATTTGGCGGTTATGGTGCTGTGATTAGAGATAGTAATGGTGGCCTCATTGCTGCTTTTGTGGGTCCTTTTAGGGTAACTATTATACTGCTGTTCTTAAGGCCATTTTGTATGGTATTCAACTATTCATATCTCTTAACATTTCTAATTTGCATATTGAGGTAAATTCTGACTTGGATTTTCACCTCTTTCAAGCTGATGATGAGATGTGTTGCTCCCTGAACCTCTTCTATATGGTTAGAGAAATTAAAAATCTGATGTTATTCCTTAACTATTCTTTTAACTATATTAGTAAGGATGGTTATGCTTGTGCCTCTTGGTTGGCGATGTGGGGTTGTAGTCGGACTTATGTTACTAATTTTATTTGGGACACTAGCCCTGCCCATCTTCGTGGATTACTTAATCTTGATGCTTGTAGTTGCCCCTATGTTAGATCTTAACTTCTCTTGGTTAGTCTTTGGGTTTTTTTTTGGCATTTGTTTTTCTATTAGCTGGTCCCTATAGTTTTTCTCTGGGTTTATTGCTTTAGCCTACTATTTTTCTGGGTTGTTCTGCTTTGTTCCCATAATTCTTGGAATTTGCATTATGTTGGATGGAATTTCTATGGTGAGGGGCTCATTTACATTTTAATTTGGCCTTCTGTAACTACTGTTGTTATTATAATATGTTGTTGGTCATTCCCCTGCTGGGGGATTGTAAATTGGAAGATTGTTTTTCTGTCTCTGTCTGAGTTTTTCATTCTAATCTTGTGTTCTCCTTGCTGGTTTCTTGTGGTCTGGGACTCTCGGTGATGGTCCTATGAGTGCTTTTGGTTATATGTGTTCTATTGTGCCCAGTTTTTGTATCTCCCCTCCTTAACTACTTTTCTTGGGACTCTCTTTATTTCTGTTTAGCTGATTCAGCCAGATTTGTTCATTGCTTCTGCTGTTTGTTTGGTTATGGATATGAGCAATAACTGTAAAGCTATTTTTGCTGAGAGACTTTCCCTTTGGTGCTCTCCCTCCCTCAGATTGCTTCTTTGGTTGGCTGGGAGTGTTTCTGTCCATTTGGTTGGGGTTCTAGTTTCTTTAGACTATCTCTTCTATGGGAAGTTGGGGGAGCTATTGCCTCAGTTTACTTGCTGTAATGACTTTAACTGTCCTTGTGGTAATTCGGTGGAGGGTTTTTGCTCTTCATAGTAGGAAGTTGTGTCGGTCGACCTTGGGAGGTATGTTAAGGTGCTGCTGTGTTTTTGGGTTGGATGGCTCTTTATACCTGTATTGGATTTCTATTAATTATGCTTCCTTCTTATGATGGGGTCATTTAAAGAACTGGATAATTTATGCTCCTGAGGGTTGGATCAAGTGGCATATGGATATTCTTGATGAAGCTAATTATATTATTTTTCTGAGCTCTTATAATCTATATCCATGGTTTAACATTGAGTGGAGCTTTGATCATTTATGCTTAAGTGGTTTTGCTCATCATTTTTATCTCTCTAATTTAACTTTCTGCATTTCTATTTCTGATATTATTTGTTGTTATAATCTTCTCTTTTTTAGCTTTTTTTTTTTGCAGGTCATTTGGTTTAAAGTTGTTTTCAACCCTTTTTGTAGAAAGCTTGAGCTTGATTTCTCCATCTACAGCTTTCTTTTTTGGATGCTTCCTTGTAGCATCTGTAGATTGTTCCTAGGTTCTTTTGTAATTTTGATTAGTGGAGACTTTTTTCTCATAGGACTTTTTTTTTTCTTTTTTGTAGCTCATTAGAGCATAGTGAGCATTTTTAATTATTAATGCGTAAGCTCCTCTGCGGGTTTTAACCTATATATATATATATATATATATATATATATATATATATATATATATATATATATATATATATATATATAAAATTTAAATAGGATTTGATTGAGCAAATCCCAATTGATTGAACAAAGTTTGTGATACATGGAAAAACTTATGATTGAATAAAGATCATGATTGCATTGAGAAATGTGATCAAGTAGAGATCATGATCATGACAACTGTGTGATCAAATAGATATTATGATTAAAATAAAATGAATATAGTCAAATGAAAATCATGATTTTGGAGGACAGGCACGATCAAATGTATATTGTAATCATAGCAAGATGTACAAGATTAAACACATATCATGAATGCAACATGTCATGTGATCGAACAAAGATTTTGATTTTGAAATGACATAAATAATTGAATGGATACCATGTTTATGACAAGAAAGGTGATGCAATAAAGATCATGATCTTGATAATGAATGCGTGATCAAATAGATATCATGATAATAAAGAAAAATGTTATCATATGAGCATCACAATCATGGTGAGAAGCAAATGTGAGAAAATAAAACCACATAGATTCAGTGTGCTCTTGTATTTGTGATCGAATGCTACATTGAGAATAATGTACCATCTTCAAATTCAATAAAAGAGTAGAATTTTGGAAATATCATTTTTGTACTCAAACACAATCAAAAGGATAAAATATTGTCCCAAAGGACGAACATGATATCCTATTATGTGTTTGGAAAAAAAAGAGGTGTTGAAAGTTTTTTTATTCCCATAATCAAATGCAACAGTGAGAATATTATATCATATCGATAGATGAAGAAGGTATTTTATGAAGGATTTGAAAGCAAGAATGGGTATGATCAGATATGGCAACAAAATATTGTATCATCTCAAAAGATGATAATGACATTCTACGAAAGTATTAGAAAATTAAATGGATTTTAGAAAGACAGTCTATATTCCTAGATATCTTATCCCTATCTTAAAAGAATTAGATAGAGTTTATTTTATTCATAAGTTACAGGTCTTGCATAAAGGCAAGTACATATGATTAATTACAACCCAAGAGAGGTAATCTCTTGAGAATACTCTCAATTAAAATAATGACAAATACTTTTTTTAGATTTTAAAGTTCAAAATAAGGATTCGAAGATTGTGGTCTTCTCGAAGGAGATTGGCTCAAGGTTGACCAATTTTTTCTGGAGTCAAAAAAGGAAGAGTAGGGAGCACTAAGATTTTGAGACCACTCAGAAGAGCTCCAGGCTATCCTATGAGCAGGCTTTAGTGTTTTAGAATAAAATTTACTTTATTTAAATTGACATTTTATTAAAAAGTTTAGACTTATATTATTTATCAACAAATTAAAACAATGCCCAAGAGGTGATACCTTATGACTTACAAAATCAACCATAGAACATATAGCAAAAGTGTGTCACTACAAAGTTGTAACTCCAATCTAGTTTATTGAAATATAGTGGAAGTTATGTCTCTAACACCTCTTAGGGTTTGATAAAACCCATCTTTTCTGAATTTATAATCTTGGCTGGATATGACTGTCTGGTAAATTCTACCAAACACTTTAAAACCATGATGTTTGTTCCAATAAAATTTAAGATGGGTGGGTTGTTATTTTAATTAGAATTTTGGGGCCAACATCTAAAAAGTCCTAATAGCCTCGGACTATAAATGGTAGATCTTACTTCTAGTCCTAAATGAAATTAAGATTTTTACTTTGATGAGTTTTTAATGGATGCGTTATTATGCCATTTATACACTCCTAATCATTTATCATTCTATGTTATTTAAGAAATTTATAATGTTTTTTTAAGGAGAAGATTTTTTTTGAAGATTAATGAGAACTAATCTATAGGCAACCCTAAGAAACAATGCAAATGTCTAGCACACACTAGTTACATTTCGGGTAAAATCAAGAAGTTAAGTTGTGCAAATAACAGGATTTGAAGTGTTGGTCAGTATTCTGGTGTCAATTGTTTATTGCATAAGGGTTTTGATTTTCAATTCTTATTAAAAGTTATAATCATGTGCCTTTATTTTATTTTTTGAGGTTAAAGTTTGCAATTAGTAATTTAATATTTATGCTAGAGAATAAAAATAAAGTACAACATAATACATGAAAAGTAAATTGAATATAAGTAAACAACACATAAGAACATGTGATAACTATATAAAAGAAAATAAGCAGATATACCTCCTAACCTAAGAGTTAGAGGATGGTGGCCTACATATAACTTCTAGTTTGTGTTAGATCATGCAGGTCGTCAACCCTATTTTTAATTTGGTGTTTTAATTTTTAAATTTAAATATGCTTAACTTTACTCAATGGTGGTTTTAGTTAAAGTACTAATGTTTCAAATTTTTTTTTATTTGGCTTTAAGTGACATATAAAGGAAATTTTACTTTTTAATTTTACTTTTTGAATTTTAATATATTTAAAGTTTTAATAAGGTTAAGTTAAACAAGATCCAAACTTCAATCAAAATAACTTGAATGCAATAATCTTGATAATTAATACAAGAATAATATAGTTAATAAATATGTCAATTGCAGGCATGATTAGGAGTTTGTATTTGAATAATAATTATTCCTTTAATTAAGGAAATTTACCTAAAAAATAAATTAATTGAATAAATTAAAGCAGAAATGGATGACTGATATAACATTAAAAAATTAAATTAATGAATTCGAATTGATACATCACCAAAAATCATCTTGATTGTGCATGAATCTTGAGACGTATTAAAATTAGAAACATTCAAAATTTAATTCGGGACCATCTAAATTCCAATTTCAACAAAATTATAATCAAACTGAACATCTTGTTACGAATCTGATTTCAAGGAACATAATTTTGATAATTGCAAACATTTCTGTTTTTCTACGACTGCCTTTCTTACTAACATTTCAGGTCCATAATATCAAATTGCAAATCAAGCTAGCTCAAGATTCGGTAAATTAGGATTGAGTCAGCTTATAATGTATGACAAGTGTCTTTTAACTTTTCTTGAGTCCATTATAATAATATGGGTCTTTATGCTAAGTAACCTTACACACACACACTTAAGGGAAAATTTTGAACTATTTTAGAGTTTTTTTGTTTTCGATCACATCGTCTGAGATGATTTCAAATCATCCTGGATGATCAGTTAAAAATAGAAAACCTAATTAGACCATCCTAGTTAAGGCAGCCGCAATCAAGCAAATCGTCCTGGATGATAATATCATCATCTAAAATGATAAGATCAAATCAGAAAGAATTAGCTGCCATAACCTTTTAGGCATATTTTATTTTTGGACATCATCCTAGATGATGCAATATAGTTATGCCTAAATTAATTTGGTAATTAAGGAAAGTAATTAAGGTTTAATTGCTCGATCCAATCATCCTGGACACTCGCATGATTATCCATGATAATAAGTTCACAAACCTTAGTTCTTTCTGGATGATCAATAATCAGCCTGGCTCCATCCATGGCGATGCTTTGGACGATATGTACTAGATTGAACTAATCATCCGAGATGATCAAGAAAACGTCTTGGTTGATTTGTTATTTTGTTTCATTGTCTAAACATCCATTCAGAGTGATGTTCTAGATGATATTTGTCATTTTGTACTAATCGGCCTGGATGATCATAAGATTATTCTTTATAATCTAGTTATTTTTTTATCATCCAGGCATCCATCCTAGGCGATGGCCATGATGATATTTGATAACTTGAACTATTCTTTATATCCTATCATCCTGGATGATCTAAATAAATTAACCTTCTAATCATCCAGACTCTCCCAAATCATCCTAGCTGATAGAGCTAAATTAGAACTGATCATATAAAATGATCGGTCAATCATCCTAGATGATCTCTGACGATTAGCTGCAAATTAGGGAAATTTTGAAGCCCTTCTATTTAAAATCTCTTATTTTCTCAAGGGAATATCTTTTACTACTGTCCTGACTTGAGAAAGCCAAGAGGAGAGGGAGAGTAAGGGAGAGAGAGAGAGGATCTTGTGAGGGGGAGTTTATGAGGGGTTTCACAAAGGTTGCTCCAAGCAAGGATCTGAGTCATCTTCTCCGGTTGTCATCCCTGGTTCCTTGGAGGTTCAAGAGAGGTTTACTTCAATAACTGATTAAGGTTCTTTGGCTGCTTCAGGAGGAAGCAAAAGGAGTTAGGTTCTCTACCTACTTCTGGAAGAAGCAAAAGGAGTTAGGTTCTCTGCCTCATCGAGGTTGGTGGAAAGGAGTTTTCATAAGAGCTTCTCTTCCTTATTATGGAGACAAAAGGAGAGACACTATGTTTGGTGCAATACTGAGAGGAGAGGCTCTGGGGAGTGGACGTAGGTCAAGTTGACCGAATCGCTATAAAATCTAGTGTATTCTTTCTTATTGTATTTTTCGCATTTAATTTCTGTGGTGATTGTTTGGTTGTGTTTGTGATTTTATTTAAAGATTTTTTAGAACACCAATTCACCCCCCTCCCCCTCTTGGTTAGCCTCAGGCTAATTCACAAGGGTTTAACATCCATGATGAACATTCAAGTGGTATTAATGTACTTTCATGTGATATCAGAGCAGAATTCATAAAATCTAGTATTTGAAAACTTTTAAATTTTGATCAATGGCTAACTTTGGTAATCGTAATACTGTAGAAGGGTATTCTATTACCCGATCACCTTTGTTTAATAATATTACTTTTGATTTTTTGAAAACTCGCATGTCTACATTTTTACATTCGATTGACTATCGCTTGTGCATGCTTATTAAGGATGGTTATTCACCTCCGTCTCTCATGAAATTAGTGACATTAAAATTGAACTTCCTTTTACTTAATGGACTTTTAATGATAAGGATTTAGCGCAATTAAATGCAAGATGTTTAAAATATTTTTTCTATGCTTTGAAATCAGAAGATTATATTCGTGTTTCAACTTATGTTACTTGTAAAAAAATTTGGGATAGATTGTGTATTACTTATAAAGGAACAAATGAACTTAAGCAATCTAGATTGAATATTTTATTGCATTACTATGAACTTTTTTCATATGAAACCTATTAAATCAATTTCTAACATGTATACTAAGTATATTTAAATTATCACCTCATTCCATGCCTTAGGAAGAGAGCTAACTAACAATGAAAAAGTGAATAGAATTTTGAGATGCTTGTCTTCTTCGTTCGATGCAAAAATTATTACAACTACTGAATCTAAGAATTTGAATAATTATTATGTTGATAACTTACTTTGGTCACTCATTTCTTATAAGCAAGGCAAGAACCAAAGACAACTTGATACAGGTGAGAAGGAAAAGAAGAAAATTGTGGCATTGAAAGCTAACAAAATTGATACAAATTCTTCCGGGTCTAAAAGCGATGATGTTGCCTTAATCACTATGTAATTCAAAAGCTTTCTAAGAAAAAATCACAAGCACCATTAAAAATGGAAAAAAGGTAAGGATAGCAAAAAATTTAAAAGTTCTTCTGATATGGTTTGTTTTGAATGTAGGAAGTCGGGATATGTTAAAGCTGATTGCCCTACACTTAAGACTCACCTAATCAAGGAGAAGGGTGAGGAGAAATCCATGTTCAAAAAGGACAAGGACAAGAAGTGGTATGAAAGGTATTCTGGGTGGATTCTGCATCTAACTCCTCTCAGATTTAAGTTGAGGAGGAGACAACAAATTTGTGCTTGATGGTCGGTGATCATCTTGGTCAGTCTCACTAAGAAGAGGTATGCAAACTAAGCTATGAACAATTACTTGAAGTTTGTAGAGAACAACTATGCATCATATAGTAAACTTAAGAAATTGCAAGCTAGTTTGAAATTGAAATTTTTAAATTTGCAAAAAGAGCATGAAATTTTATTTAAAGATCACACCCTAATTGATAGCAATCACATGCCATTACTTGATGAGTTTGACGAATTGAATAAAAAGCATTTTGAGTTGGTCATTGAGCATGATTCATTGAAAGCATCATATACCTCACTTGAAATTGATTGTAAAAAATATATTGATAAAGCTGAAAGTAGGGAGCACTATTTGAGAGTTAGTAATGCTATTTTAAAAAGTGCTAACTTGAGGTTTAAAGCTAAATTAAATGCATTTGAGAAAAATAGGACTACACCCACATCGGATCCAAGGCTAAAACCTAGAAAGAGGCACTATAACTAGAACAGATTAGTAAACCCTTTTCGTGGTGTTAGATGTTTATTATGTGCATGCCAGGACACATTTCACATACTTACACTATTCACCATAGTACACATTGGGTGTGGAGACCCAAATTGCATGATTCATAGTATAATACACATACATTACATTTTTCTTTTCATAAGAAGGGAACCAAACTTGTTTGGGTTATAAATCTGACGATTGATGTTTTTGTAGGCATGCTCTCACAAAAGGAATCGTGACAGTATGCGGTACTTGGACAGCAGAGGCTCACAACTCATAGTTGCATAAACTTGCTGCTTAATAAATTATGATTTAAATGTTTTGTGCTATATAGTTTATTGTTATTTTTTATTCTTTCTTTTTAGTTTTGAGTGTTGATTTTTTTATTTACTGTTATTTTGTAGTGTTTTCATCTTTGATGTTCTCATTTTATTTTTCTTTTTTGTCATACTTGAAATGATATTTTATGCATTATTTTTAATTTTTGAAAATTTATAGTTAATGTCTGACATTCCTAAATCAGGTAAAGGGAGAAACACTGTTGATTGTTTCCCTTCCTCTAACCTTCTTTAGTGGTATAATTTTCTTTTCTAAATAAATGTCTATCTCAAATTAAAAACTGAACTTTGCAATTGAGATATTTTCTATCTTGCTACTGCAATTTATCTTATAAATATAATGTTCAAAGTCTTTATATTACTTTTAAATTTTTGGTAATCTTGTCGTTATATTTATCATTTGAATTTGATTCTATTTTGTGGTTTATTCTTCCTTATATTAGAGATTGAGTTTTTCTTCTCTAATATCTAGAAGATATACTCACAACTGAGAGTATTTAAGAGTTTTGAAAAGGGATCTAGCTTAAAAAGAATGACAAGGGCATAAAATGAGCCCCAAAAAGAAGAAACACTAAAAAGATGCGCAATGACCGCCAAAAAAATTGAAAGGCATACAAAGTGTATCAAAATTCAAAAGATGCATAAAGAGCACCAATCAATTGATAAGAGGCATAAAATGAGCCCATAAAAGGCATGTTTCCTTCTCTTTCAAACCTTTAAATCTTAGAAGAATTCATGTGTCACTTCATATTTTCAAAGGCTTGATTTTGAATTACACAATTGTGACAAATTACTTTGGTATAATATTCTATAAGATATTTATTTTTAAGACAAGTTTTGTATGGATTTCTTTTTTTTTTTATCCAATTTTTTTTTTTGAGTAAGGTCTTTTGTTTTCAAAAGATAATTTACCTTGAGACAAGTCCAAGCTAGGGCTAACAAGATCGGCTATTCTACCATATTTGGATTTCGACGATGTTAAGTCATTAATCTTATAAATTTTTAAATTCAATCACATGGAGAATTTATCATATTCGTGCTTTAATTAAAAAAAAACTTTGCTTTCGTTCTTCTTTTTCATCTTCTATTCTGCCTTTCTTTTCTAGTTTTCCTCCTTTTTGTGATGTCAAAAGGGGGAGTAGTGAGTAGTGTTTGAATTGTTTCATCATACTATTTTACTTTTATTCATATTTTATTTAGTTTTGATTATTTTTCATCATAAAAAATGGGGAGATTATTGTGAATCTGATTTTAGGGAATATAATTTTAATGATAGCAAATATTTATATTTTTTTATGACTGCCTTGCCTAGTAATGCTTTAAGTCCACAAGATTAAATTGCAAATCGAACCAGCTCGAGATTGGGTAGATTTGGAATGAATCAGCTTGTAATATATGATAAGTGTCTTCTACCTTTTCATGAGTCCATTATAACTATTTGTGTCCTGATGCTAAGTAACCTTACACACACACACTTGGGAGAAAATTTCTAACTGTTTTAAAGTTTTCTATTTTAGATCACATCATACGGGATGATCCCAAATCATCCTGGATGATCAGTTAAAAATAGAAACTCTAATTAGGGCATCCTAGTTAAGGCCACAATAATTAAGCAAATCATCCTAGAAGATAATATCATCGTCTGGGACGATAGGATCAAATCAGAAAGAATCAGCCACTACAACATTTTAGGCATGTTTTATTTTTGGACATTATACAGGACATCATCCTAGATGATGCACTATAATTATGCCTTAATTAGTTTGTTAATTAAGGAAAGCATTTAAGGTTTGATTACTTGGTCATATTATCCTGGATAATCAAAAGCTCGTCCGGGATGATCAGTTCACAAACCTTAGTTCTTTCTAGGCGATCAATAATCAGCCTTGCTCCATCAAGGGCAGTGCTCTGGACGATATGTACTGAATTGAACTAATCGTGAGGACGGTCGAGAGATCATCCTGGATGATCCGTTATTTTTTTCATTATCCAGACATTCATCAATGATAATATTTTAGATGATATTTTTCATTTTGTACTAATCGAGCTGGACAATTATGAGATCATCCAAGACGATCTAGTTATTTTTTGATCGTCTAGACATCCATCCAGGGCGATGGTTTGGACGATATTTGATGAGTTGAACTAACCATACAGGATGATAGCCTATCATCCTGGATGATCTGAACAAAGTAACCTTCTAATCATCCAAACTCTCCCAAATCATCCTGACTGATTGAACTAAATTTGAACTGTTCAAACAGGATGATTAGTTGCAAATTAGGGCAATTTTGAATCCCTTCTATTTAAGATCTCTTATTTTTTTAAGAGAATATATTTTGCTATTGTCTTGACTAAGAGAGCCAAGAGGAGAGAGAGAGAAAGGGAGAGAAAGAGAGAGGATCTTGTGAGGGGGAGTATATGAGGGGTTTCATAAAGGTTGATCCAAGCAAAGATTTGAGTCATCTTCTCCGGTTATCATCCCTGTTCCTTGGAGTTTCGAGAGAGGTTTACTTCAGCAACTGATCGAGGTTCTTTGTCTGCTTCAGGATGAAGCAAAAAGAGTTGGGTTCTCTGCCTGCTTTGAGAGGAAGCAAAAGGAGTTGGGTTCTCTACCTCACTGGGGTCAATCGTAAGGAGTTTTTGTACAGGCTTCTCTGCCTTACTGTTGGGGCAAAAGCAGAAACACTTTGCTTAGTATAATACCCAGAGGATAGGCTCTGGGGAGTGGACATAGGTCAAGTTAACTAAACCACTATAAAATATGGTATGTTCTTTCTTATTGTATTTTCTACATTTAATATCTACACTTTAATTTTTGTGGTGATTGTTTGGTTGTGCTTGTTATTTTGTTTAGTATTTTTTAAAACACCAATTCAACCCCCCCTCCACTTAGTTAGCCTCGGGTTTATTCACAAGGGCTTAACATCCCTGATAAACTTTCAAGTGCCATCAATGTACATTCACATCTCGAAGAGGCCAATCCAACAACATCAAAATCGGTCTAATTTGAGCCAAATTGTGTCCTAATCAAAGGCCCAAATCACTTTCAGATGGTTCAAAGCATTATTTGGATGACAAAATGATATCCAAATATGACATACTTATAATTGAATCAAATGACTCACTAAGACGAATCCAACGAGCCAAGATTGTTAAATTCTGACTTTATTAAGGCACTTAAACAGTTAAAAAATACTCCTTGATCAGGGGAATCAATACTGTCCATCTAATGGAGCACTCTGAACCTACCCTAAATCTTCACTATATTTATTCGGTGTGCCACTCATGAAAATCTATAAATAGTCCCCAATCTTTACATAAAGGGGACTTTGGCCAGAGATTGGAGAGAGCTTTAAGGCTTTAAGAGCTCCAGCACCACCACAGCCAATCCCCCATCAGCCATCGTCAAACAATCACCTGGTCGATGATGTTAACTAGAATTCCACTCAGCTGTCGATAAGAGCCAAACTTCTGCTTGACCATCATCAAACCACTTCCAGGTAGTTGACCGTGGAAAGACTTCCACCCAAACACCAATCATCATTAGACCACTGCCAGGTCACCGACCTTCGATGGACTTTCACTTAGCCATCGAACATCATTAGACTTTTTCTTGACTAGCATCATACCACCATCGCCTACCAATAATGATTCCTCTAACCACCATCACTGGACTTTCACTTGATGACCCCTTAGAACACTATTGCCTATCAACTACGGCACCTCCGACTTCTATTGCCTGCTGATTACAGTTCCTCAGACCATCATTGCTTACCAACCATGATCCCTAAGACAACTGTCAATGCCGACTTAAATCCATAAGATCACCATCGTGTGTCAACTATGATCTAATTAACTGTTAACTATGGTCTTTCTGACCACCATCGACCATCTACTATGGTCATTCCAACCTTCGTCGCCAAATAACTGTCATTCTGACCAACATTTCAACCTCCTATGGTCCATCCAACTATCGTCAGCCTACTATAATCTTTCTTACATCACTGACTATAATTCTTCCAACCACCATCACCCGACTATAGTCTTTCTAACCTCCGTGGCCTAGAGACTATGGTCCTATTGATTAAACAAACATGATAATACTGATTCTTTTAATTCCCATCATGTAATGTACTCTATATGAGGTATGTTTGCTACATCAAGCAAAGGCTTTCCCACCAAAGAAGGGCTTCATTTCTAATTGACTACAAACACTAGTGAAATTATTTTGTCTTAGCTAGGCCCCATAATTTCCCCCCTTTTTAGGACTTTCCATGTAACAATATTATTATTTAATATGAATCACACACCCCTCTCTCTTTATATATATGTGTGAATGATTTTTGTTCACAGCTAATATATTAATCGATTTATCTCTCTATCAACATGAATGTTCTAGTCCACAATAGTTTAGATGACAAAGGTTAGAAAGACCCTAGTATGGCGATGAAGTTTGTAAGGATTGTAGTTGGTGGGTGACAATAGTCATTAAAAATGTTGTATTATGATGGAGGTCAAAAGGACCATTGACAGTCAACGGCGAGTACATATGCTCCAAGAAATATACATCTCAACCTTAAATACCTACGTTTCGTACAAATTTCTCAACCCCTAATTTTATTATTCACTGATAGAGCCATCATTATAGGAAAATGTGTAATTTACGGTGGACATGTTTCAAAAATCTAAGAGTTTTCATCAAAAATTATAATTTTCGACGGAATCATGCATTTCTGCCAGTAAAACACGTGTCAGAAAATAATTTCCATTGGAATAAATTTCTTTCAGAAATATGTTCAATGGATTTCCGGTAGATTACTGACAAAAGATTGCTTGTTTAACATTAAAAAAAATGTAGGAAATTTTCGCCTTAAATCATTTGAAAACCTATAACAAAAAAAACCAAATTTATATATCTTAATCATTTGAATCTATTACACAGATAACATCATGCAAATAATAAAATCAATTAATCTCTGATTATTTTATGTTCTATGTATTTTGATAGTGACTGTTTGGTTCTAGAAAATGATGAATTTTTTCTAGTTAATAATCTGGAAGCTAGAAGCTGGAATGTTGGGAGGAACCTAGAAACATGGCTACATTTGTCTAATATTCAAGAGCTAGTACGCACACTACAGAACAGTCAAATGTGGAAGTATGTAAACTCAAGTTAGCATACATATATTAGCTGGTTTTATAAATATCAATGGTTATATAAGTTATTTTTTAGTATAAGTACCTTATTTATTTTTCTTCTACCTCCATTCTACAGATTTCAGGGTATGGAATGTTAAGTCTATTCATAAAAATAAGCACTCTCAGCAATGAACAATTGTTACATCAGGTGATTGGACGTAGCTCTACGTCGGTCACCACTGAGTTACTCCATATTTGCTCGATATTTGTTCGGTATTGCTAGGTATTGCATGGCAATAACGAGAAATACCACTCTGTGAAGACCAATACCGAGTAATACCGAGCAATACCTGAAAGTTCATTAGGAATTTTAGGTCCTCATGACCTGGCCCAAGGCTAACCAAGAGGGGGGGTGAATTGGTATTTAAAAAAAATCTTTTAACCAAAGCACAACAAAGCTCAAACCAAAATCACCATAGAAAACAAGTGCGAAAAAATTAAATGTGGAAGCATAAAAGAGAATACAAGGGTTTATAGTGGTTCGGTCAACTCGACCTACGTCCACTCCCCAAAGGTACCCTCCGAGTATTGCACTACCAAAGTGACTCTCCTTTTGCTCCCACAGCAAGGCAAAGAAGCCCTTACAAAAACCTCCTTTTTGCCACCCCCGACAAGGCAGAGAACCCAACTCCTTTTGCTTCCTCCTGAAAAGGCGAGAACTTGATCGATCGTTGAAGCTTACCTCCTCCCAACCCTTCCAAGGATAAGAGCTCTAGTGGGAAGAAAGAGTGGAACAATGCTTGGAGCAACCTTTGAATCTCCCTCACAAGCTTCCCCTCACAAGATCCTCTCTCTCTCTCTCTCTCTCTCTCTCTCTCTCTCTCTCTCTCTCTCTCTCTCTCTCTCTCTCTCTCCCCCTCCTCTAGGCTTTCTCAGGTCAATACAACAGCAAAAGATTATTCAAAATATTGAACAATAGCTCTTAAATAGAAGACCTTCAAAATAGCTCATTAATTACAAGTTGCCGACATTATCGTCCAAGATGATAGTAATATCATCCTGTACGATCAGTGCAATTTGAGCCTAATCAGCCGGGACGATCTGGGTCGAGTAGAAGAAAGGTGTTCCTATCGTCGAGGATGATAATAAATCATCCTGTATGATTAGTTCAAATCACATACCATTGGCCAGACAATCGTTCTAAAAAGAGTTCTAGATGATTCCAAAATAGCTTGATCATCCAGGCTGATCTCACGATCGTCCTGGACGATTAGTTCAAATCAGAGGAAAATCGTCCAGAGCATCGCCCATAATTTGAGCTGGCCGATCCTGATCGGCCAGACCATAGCCCAAAATTTGAGCTGTTCGATATTTATCTTCCAGGAGCAACTAAGGTTTTTTTAGAAGATTATCACATCCAATTTTACGATCGTCTAGGACGATGTGATCATATCAATCATCCTTAATTTCTTCCTTGATTACATGATTATTTTAGACACAATTGTAGCAAATCATCCAGGACAATATAATATCGTCCTGGCCGATTTCCAAAAATAAAGAATGCCTAAATAGATCATGGCGGTTGATTCTTTTTATTTTGAGTTTATCATCCTAGCCGACACAAGTATCGTCCAGGCCAATTGGCTAATGACAGCTGGCTTAACAATATGTCCTGATTAGGGTTTCTGTTCTGAACCCGATCATCCAGGACACTAATAATATCGTCTGGGACGATGTTAGTAAAAATAGAAATTCTAAGTCAGACAGAAAAATCACTCAAGTGTGTGTGTGTGTGTAGGGTTACTTAACATCAGAACACTTCAATGGTTACAATTGACTCAAGAAAGTGAAAAAGAAAATTACAGACTGACTCAGACCTACTCTACCCAATCATGAGCTAGTTCTGATTGCCATCTGATCTTGTGGCCCTGAAATATCAGTAGAAAAGGCAGTCATAGAGAAACAAGAGTGTTTGCTATTCATCAAAGCATAATCCATGAAAACAGATTTGCAACAATACAGAGTAATACCGAGTTTTTCTAAAAAAAACTCGGTATTACTTTGTATTGCTCGGTATTATTCAGTATTGCTCGGTATTACTCCGTATTTGTCTTCACATAATGGTATTTCTCATTATTGCCGAGCAAAATTGACAAATATGTGGTTTTGTGCATGCTAAGTAGTGCGATCTCAGTGCCGGCCGAATGTAGCTCTACGTCCGTTCACCGGACCAAATAAAAGTTCCTCAGCCATATAGTATGGATGACCGGTTTATATAACTTTACAACTATTGCATCCTGGAATATTCCTAGCGGTATAGAAATATATATAGTTTAGCGTCTTAGTTTTGTACAAAGATCTAGCATGCATACATATACAAAGAGAGGGTATATCATTCATAAGAAATACCAAGATTTCTGTGGAAAATCCTGAAAAAGGGAAAACCGCAGTGCCTGGCCTAGTTTGAATGAATCCACTATTATTTTCAGTCAAGTACAAATTAGGACTTTCCTTAGGAAAAGTCCTTAGCTTAATGTAACAAATAAACATCATATAGAGTGTGTTACATGATAGGACTAGAAAGTATCACTATTCATACATCAGTTTGGTCGGTATGACCATAGTCGGCGGTAACGGAGGTCAGGAAGAACATAGTTTGGTGATGGCGGTCAGAAGGATCATAGTCGCCAGGTGACAGCGGCTAGAAAGATCATTATCTGGCAACAGATACGAAAGTAGTCAGAAAGACTATTGTCTAGTGAAAGAGATCAGAAGGTCCATAGTCGGCTAGCGACATAGGTCAGAAGTTTGGCGATGCGTGAAGGTTTGGCATAGGGTAGAAGTCCGACGAAACTTCAGCGATGGAAAGAAGTTCCACGACTGGCAGAAGTCCAGCATCTGGTAGAAATTTTGTGACGAGCAAAAGTTTGGCTTTAGGTCGAAGTCTGACAAAAGTTCGGTGACAGGCGAAAGTATGGCGTCAGAAAGAAATCCTGTGGCTGGCATAAGTTTGGCGTCAGGTAGAAGTCCGACGAAAGTCCAGCTACTAACATAAGTCCGGTGACATGCAAAAGTCCAGTGACGGGTGGATGTTTCGAGTCGGGTAGAAGTCTTACGAAAGTCTGGCGTAGAGTGAAAGTCTGATGTCTGGTAGAATTTTGACGATGGATGAAACATCGACGCCGGGCAGAAGTCCAATGAAAATCAGTAGATGGGAAAATCTCCTACATCAGTTGGTTATCGAGCAGAACTCTAGCGTGCGTCACATGTCAGGCAGAACTTCGGCGTTAGTTGGCATTTGAGCAGAACTCTAGTGTCAATTGGTGGTTGGGCAGGACTCTGGTGTCAATTGGCTGTCAGGCAGAACACCGACTTCAGTCAGCGGTCGGGCAGAACTTTGGCTTTAGTTAGCATTTAGGAAGAACTCCGACTTCAAAAGGCTGTCGGGTGGAAGTCTTGCGGTGGTCGAGGAAGAGTCTTGTGGCAATAGAGCTCTCTTCCACTTCTTCCTTCTCTTCTTGTTAAGAGATCAAGGATAATTTAAGAGTGGTTTGAATGGATGACAGATGTCGAATCCCATGATCATGGAACATTTATTGTGCATTTGAATGTCCTAATGATCTCAAAATTTGGCGATCTTAGGCTCGTTGAACTCGTCTCATTAAGCCACTTGATTCAAATTTAAGCACGCAGCATTTGAAAACTGTTTGTTAATCCAAATTATGGATTGATCCTTCTAAATGCACTTAGGGTCTTTGATTGGGACCCATTTGAGCTTGAATTGGGTCAAATTTGGTGTCGTTGGGTTCGTATTATCAGGACCTTCAATTCAACTGTAAGTTTGCTGAAATCGGAGTACATATGGTCTCCGATTTAATTTTGAAGTTTCCAACTTTAATTGGCCTCGAGATTCATGCCGATCAAGATAATTTTTTGATGTTATATCAACAACTTACAGGAAAAGGTTGATATAAAAAAATCGAACCAAAATTTTTATAGGCACTGCAATGCAGAAAGACAATGTATATCTTCATTAATATGCTCAATGAGGCCCTCATATAGAGCACCACAACAAAGGCCTAACCTTCTTCTTCTTCTTCTTCTTCTTCTTTCTGCTCACTTTCATACTATGGAGTAGGCAATGTATGAACTCATTAATTGCCCAGAAAATAGAATATCTTCATTAATTCATAAATCCGCATGCGACTGTAAATTTAAAAGGGTGACCACCAACAAAAAAAAATGCAAGGTTCAACTTATTTGAGTTTCCCACTTATAAACGTAGCTCACCTTTTTCATAGAAAAAATTCTAAGGTCATTCTACATAGAAAAAACAAAATCATAAAAATAAGTATAACTCAATTTTTTATAAAATATAATAGATGAAATCTAAAAAAAATGAAAATGGCCCTAGAGATGATGTTTTAACTTTACAAATTTACAAGAACGAAGTTAAACTTATAGAAATAATCTTGAACGGTAGCTAGGCGATAGAGAGGGAGGAAGGAGCTTTTTGGAGGAAAAAACGAAGTAAAACTTGTAGAATAACCTGAACAGAACCAGCGATAGAGAGGCTGAGAGGCTTTTTCGAGATAAAAATCATTGTTTGGAAGAGGAGAAGAGCTCGGGATGATGATATAGGGCCATTTTTAGCAGAATTTCCAACAAACTTTTCTGTTTGAAATCAAACAACAATTACAGGAAAAAAACAGTTGAAATATTTGCCGAGATGCTTAATTACCGGCAGAATTTTGGCATAAAAATTTCTCCTGAATTACCGAAAGAATTTTCGTCGGTAATTTCCAATAGGATTTCGATAGTAATTTAGGACTTTTTTGCCAAAAATTTTGTTATTAAAGCATATATTTTTTTCTTGTATTGCATCTTGTCTTCAAAAAATAAAAAATAATAATAAATGCATATGGAATAAATAATAACCTATTTCAAGCTTTCATTCATCTAAAGATACAAAATAATAGTTCAAAATATAATGAATTCAATAAAAATATTTAAATGAATCCTAAACTATCAAAACAAAGGATACCTTACAGACTCAGAATCCATGCTCACTCTCAGAACCAACCTATATATTCAATAGGGCCATTTTTTCTTTGCTTGAAATATTTTAAATCATAGTATAAGTTCAGAACTTAGTAGGCCAACCTTTCTCCATAATAGGATTCAGCCGACAACCGATAATTGAAAATATGCATGATAATAGAAAGTTTATCTTTTTCAAGTATTATAACTGACTAAACTATATGCTAACGTGAATGCAAAAATGCTCTTGTATCCATCCCCACTTAGCTTCCATTTACCACCTTTCACCTACTGAAACAGGTGCAGAGCAGAGTGTTCCCGTTGCAGAGTCAATCTAATTTAAACATAGAACATAGTAGTATAAAATGTATATGTATTGAGCCCAAAGACAGAATTTACAATACACTTTCATTTTTATAATAGAGCTGTAGAATGCGATGAAATGCATAATGATGCACTTACAATGTAAAACTAATGAATTTAACAGAATGCATGGAACTCGTCTAGTTTTAAAAAATCCTCCAAATTTCGATTACCACCATAATATTATTAAATTCACCATGACTATAAAAAGCTGATTCATTATATGTTATCTACTAATGGGTAAAATTTTATTATCTTATACTCAACTTGTCCAAAATAGTATGCATAATAATAAACAAAAAAGTTACACAATCAAACTTTCTCCAAACTTACTAAAAATACCTTTTCAAACATATATTTTTATAAAAATATTAGAATTAAAATTATAAACCATTAACTTGACCTTGTTCCACATCACTCAGCTTCCTAGTCTCATTGCATTCTCAAAGAATCTTTCACATTCTCCCAAAATCTTACCACTGGAGGACTCGGGGCCACAACAGTATCACCTAGCACCACAGTTTGCTATATTTTTTCTCTTTTTTAGAGCTCAATGTTGGGCGCCAACAATTTCGGTGTTGCGTCACCCTTAAAGCAAATTTCCAACCTTAGATTTTCACTTCTCCAATCCACTTCTTTACTTATTCAAGTCTTCTTTAAACACTCTAAAAAATTATAATGTTAATCAAATTATAAAGTAATTTCCATGTTATCACATGTTGTGAATATAAGATTTTATTTGTTATTTTTATGATCAAACACTTTAGTTTTCAATTAACTTATACTTGGGTCAAGATTGAGTCGAATACGGTAAATCCGTTTACGACTAATTAAGGCCTCCTATATAATCAAACATGGTTTGAAACAACTTAGTAACTTATCAGGAGTTATGATCCAGAGATCTCAAACTTACTAGTATGATCTCTTTTCATTTCTACCATACTCATTTTCCTTCCTATTTCTCATTGTTCAAGATATGTAAAAAAACTGCTTGTTTTCTAACTATCCACCATAGAGCTTCTATCAATCAATGTCTCCCTATTTCAAATAATCTATTTCACAAATTTTTGAAGCAGTTATTTCTCTAGTGTGTATCAACCGTTAAATACTAAAGAGCAGAGAGATTATTAAACTTATAAATTTGAGATGTAGGTAAAAAAAAAATCAAAGAAATATTGGAAACAATTCACTGGATACCAAGTTTAGCTAAGCAATTAGCACAGCAGTTACCTTCATAACAACATTAAAAGGTTTGTTTAGTTTATGCTTGAAGTGCTTATTTTTAGATGTAGATGTTAGGTTATATTTTGCTTGCCCAGGTATGAATAATTAGTCCAAGAAATGATGTAGAGTTGCATGTAAGTGGTAGGAGAGAGAGAATTGTTGTGCTAGACGTTGCCATTGTAGCTGATGCTCTTCATTTTAGGCGGCTTATGAGGTCGAGTGATGGTTCTGGGCCTTCTCGCTAGCCAAGGCGATGGACAAAGTGTGTTGAAGGTGAGGGAGAATAAAGATACTATGAACTAACAAAAGGAGGTTTTGTTCAACCCTAAATGTGGGAGAGCGAGAACGGGACTTAAGGGAAGTTTCAACAATTTTTTTTTTAAATAAAATTTTGATGAAGCTTTTGCCCATCTAAAATTTAAAGTTTTTTTTTTAAATTAATTCAATATTTAAATTTAAATTTCAAACATCCATTTACAATAGTTAACTATCCCATTGATAACATGTAGAATCATAGTCGAGAACTTGATTCTATTCATACAAAAAAAAATTAAAAGATTTTCTTTCCCTTTGATAATTAACATAACTAGAAGACCTCTCTTTATTAAACTTTAACTTATTAAAATAATTATTTAAATGAAAGTACATATTAATTTTGATCATAGTTAAATGCACAATATATTTTATTTATAACATCACCTATGGAGATTAATCAATTTTTATTAGATTATTTAAACAAAAGCAATATGTCTTGATGCACATGCAATTAATTAATATATAAAATAATAATAATAAAAAATGTTATACTATAATTTTAACAAACCAAATCCAAAGGCTTACTTAAAAATTTCTTGCAATAAAGTTTTCATATGAAAATTTTGGCCGTATATTTTGAAAAAAAATTAGTCTGAAAGATCTCATTTGCGACGAGATTTGAAGTACGGTTATTGTAGGGTGATGATAAATATATATTATATATTTATCATATACTATATATATATATAAATATTTACTATATATATATATATATATATATATATTATATATATATTTCAAAGAATCTTCAATTCTTTCAAATTTGACATAAAGTCTTATTTGATCTTTAATGAGCCGTATACAATGACATTTATTTATTTATATAAAGAGAAATAAAGATTTTAATTTAATAAATTTAAAATTTATACTTGAGTTTTCAAAATGCTTAATCAAAATTAAATCTAGCAAAGTGATTGGCTCAAAGTGCTATTTTAATTTTAAATAAAAATTCTAAAACAAATATTACTATTTAAAGAAATAATTTGTTATATGCCCTATTCTATTTATGGATAATGGCCTGTTGGCCTTTTTTTAGCCACAAATAGGAAGAAAAATTGATGCATTTGAATATGAACCACAAAATATTCCCCAAAAAAAAGCAACAAATGCTTATTTTAGTCCCGCTATTTTTTGTCAGGTCCACTTGGGAGCTATGCTATATATATCTAACAAAGATTTCATAAGGCATTCAAGCTCCTTTCCTCATCTATTTGCCATCACATATACAATAATATTTTGTCATGGTCTGATCACCCAACAGATCTCCTTCATTGCATCGCATCACAATTGCTCATTATAGACTACCTACGATTCTCCATTTTCTGCACCTCATGGAATCATGTTCTTTCCAATGATGTACCCAATTGAATTCAATGTCATCCCTCGCAATGGCTACTGCTTGCCAGTGAAGCTGGAGAGGCCTCCAATACACTCATCTTCCATGACTTGATAATAAAAGAAGAAGAGGTCAGTGTTAGTTGTCATCGTCGCTTCTCTTCCCTTGATGGTTACAACACCAGTCATCACTGCTTTGGCTCAAAGGATTGATGGCTCGTTACCCTTACCAAATAAGATCTATAGCCTTGCCTCTTTAACCCTCTCACAAAGGCCAAAATATCACTCACATCTCTTTTCACCATCCCTAAAGACCAAGGGCATATGATAAAGCCCCAAAATTGCCCCAACAACTCCATCACAGACGAGGCATGCTTACATGATATATATATTTTTAGAAATTCATTGTCTCTTCTAATGACTCATTAGGAACTGTTATTGCTATCTATTGACATACAAAATATCTTACTTTGGCAAAGCCAGGAGATCAAACATGGGTTCTTTGGCGCAGTTGCCTCTTTACGCCATGATGTACGAGGAGCAATTTGAAGATGTTTACTATCATCAAGAAGATAAAAGATTTTCCCAAATCACACATTTCTGGATGGTCCTGGCTTCTGGCCTCAATGGACAAAATGTTGAATTGATCTGCCCGGCAATGGAAAACCCTTGCTTGCGCACCAAAAACTTTGATTACATGTGCTATATTGCTTTTTTGTCGGGAGCACTTCTAAAAATAGAGAGGGTGATCGATAATACTAAAAGAAAGATAGATAATAGTTGGAAAGAAAAGATAATGGGTATATTTATTTCCAAGTTTGTGCCGATTACTGTCAATTCTTATTCTTCCTTTCTTTCGATGCCTATTAAGGATCTATGGGGTTTTTCCTTGTTTGTGGGTTTAAATCAGACTTTTTCCTTACATCACACTCCTGCTCTTAGTATTAGACCAAATTGTATATACTTTGCAGATCATTTGAGTGACATGTTACAAGAGTACATTGATCGGGATGCAAGACTTTTTGATCTTCATAGTGAACAATTTTAATATTTTCTTAACTCGTATTCACAACCTAATTGGCCCCCTTCAATTTAATTTAAACCATAACATAAATTGTATATCTTAATCTTTGTTAACCATGTAATCATAATATTTTTGAATTATCAGTCCTTTTTAATATTATGGTTTGTGTTGCTAAGGAGAATCATCAACCTGAGATCGAATGATCCCATATACGGGATACAAAAGGTGTTGTTAAAGTCTAATTTTTGGCAACCTTTGTGATGGATGAAATAATAAAGCAGTAAGCCCAAAGCCATGCTATTTTTGAATGCATTTTAAATAATCAAACCCTTAAACAAATACATAATATAAACAAATAAAATGGATCGCATATTGTTGAAAACTATTCAAATTAATGAACAAAAAGCATTCAAAATAATTTCAAAGGCTCTCAAAAGGTCATGCTTTTGCACATATATTTAAATATCTGATTGATGAAGAGAATTGGATCCAAATATTTCTATTTTGAAATCATAAGGAACCATAAGCAAAATGATATTTAATTTTTATACAATATATACACGTAATGCATTTACAAGTATAATGAATATGACAATTTTTTATTAATATATTTTTTCAACTGTAATGGTACTCCATGGATGCCATTAATGTGTTTGATCCTCTTAGGATTATAGTAAAGCTTCCAACAAACCAATCAGGAACCATTCCACCATCATCGTCTCTAAGACTAAGAGAGACTCTAAAAGAGAAGAAGCTTTGTTTAAACTTTAATGGTGATGAGAAAGGAAGGAGAAGGGTAGAAAAGACAAATGGAATTTCTTCTCCAATCTTTTTGATTACTTTCTAACAAAGGCAATATACATGAACCATGCATGCATTATTTTACTTTAGTATTTTGTTTATCAATTAGGTGTTGATGAACTACTTTCCTCTATTTTTTTATGTAATTCATTCCTTCCATCTATACCCAACAATTACAGTGGGATCTCATTTTAATCAGAATGAGATGAATGGTTTCCAAATTACTTGTATAAGAAAATTCATGTAATTGATATATATTTTTATATATGAACTAAACATGATCAAAAAAATTATTAATTTATAATAATTATAAAAATAAACTCTTTTCCAAACTAATGAAAGACACCAAATTCTTTTATAAATGAAATTTATACTTTTGTAAATAAATACCTTTGTCTTTCTCATCTTCCACTCATTTTTATATCAAAGAATAATCGTTTCGAGACCTCTTAAAACAATGCCAAATTTTGACACAAATAGTCTCATTCGATCCTCTAAAAAAAATATTATGTAAAAAAGCTATAAGTAATTTAAAAAAAAATATTAAATAATAAATTTATTTTTAGGGCAGAATTTTGCACCCTATTCTATTATGGACAATGCTAGTTGGCCAATTTTATTATTCGCAAAAGAGAAGAAAAATTAATACACTTGAATATTTACCACAAATTCATATTCTATTCCACCTATTTATATCTCTAAAAAAGATTGCATATTTGATTTCAACTCTTATTAATTTTTTGTCTGATGTGTAGTGTTGAAGGCACTGCAGCTCCTTCATACATTGGCCACCTCAACTATATTAATATATGGGCATGTGTGATCTCCCTTTAGATCTCCTTTGTTGCATCTCATCGCACTTGTCTATTGTAGACTTAGTCCGATTATCTATTGTTTGCACCTCATGGAATTTCTCTCTTGCGAACTATGCAGTCCGTGGATTTCAATATCGTCCCTCCACATGGTTGCTTCTTTCAAATGATGTTGGAGAGGCCTCCAACACACTCACCTTCTGTGAACTAACCATAGAAAGAGAAGAAGCTATCGTCAGCTTCCATCATCGCTTCTCCATCAGTAGCAACACCTTTGGCCGCCGCTGTTTTGGCTCCAAGGATGGATGGCTTGTGACCCTTGACAAAATAGATCTACAACCTCGGCTCTTTAACCCTATAACAAAGACTGAAATATCTCTCCCATCCCTTTTTTCCTTGATCGAGCCACAATATCCCCATGATGGCACCTTCAGGATTTCTTACAATGAAATTTTCTTAGACTTTACACCTAATGACTTTGTGTATGTATTTTCATAAGATCATTGTATCCTCTAATGACTCCTCTAGAACTGCTGTAGTTATATTTGGCATTACAAAAGTGCTTGCTTTGACAAGGTCAGAAGATCTGACTTGGGTTCTCGGGCCACAATTATCTCCATATAACACGGAGGAAGAGGAGCAATTTGAAGATGTTTGCTATAATGAAGAAAATCAAAGATTTTATGCAATCACAAAATTTTCTATGGTGCTTTCATTTTACCTCAATGGACAAAAATGTTGAATGATCTGCCCAAATATGCCCAACCTATACTATCGCACCGGAAACCTCGATATTTTATGTACTATATTGCCTTTATGTCAAGAACTCTTCTAAGAATAGAGAGGGTGATTGATATTACTCTTGATTGTCACCGTTACGCAAAGACGACAACTATCTCTGTTTTCCAGTTTGTGCCAGCTGTTGTTTCTTCTACTTCTTCATCCACTTCTTTATACTCTCAATGGATCCCCGTCAATGAGTTAGAGGGATACTCCATTTTTGTGGGTGGTAATCAGACATTTTCTTTGCATCACACAGTTGCTACCGGAATTAAACCAATTGCAATATTTCGCCCGATCATTTGGGCAACATGATTCCAGATGATGTTGAATGTGATGTTGGACTTTTTGATCTTTATAATGATCGCATTCAATATATCCTTCACACTAATTCACGAACTAATTGGCCTCCATCAATATGGTTTACACCATCACTTTCATAAATTGAATATACTAATATTTGTTAAGCATGTAATATGAATATTTTTGGATTAAAGTCTTTTTTTAATTTAATGGGCAATTATTTAGGTAATATGAGTAGTTTTTATATTTAAATTTGTGCTTACCTTTTTTATATTTGTTTTGAAGAAAAGATATTAGTAATGTTAGATCACAATTGAGTCTTTTAGTGATCTTGTTTTCAAGTAGAATCTGCTTCTTTCTTAACGTAAATAACAATTTGGAGCATATTACATAAAAAACAACTACATGAAATAAAAAATAATAATGTTTATATGAAAAGAATGAGAGAAAATGCTCCCAAAATTGTATATTCTCATAAATTCTATGCCTTGAAATTTTTTTAGAAAAAGTCTTCTGTCTTGAAATACGTAAGCAAATCTTTGTAAGGCAATATTAATATATATTATCTCAACTATTATTTTGAAAGCAGCCAAGGATTTCAACTCTGTTGCATGGAGCATATGGATATTTTGCATGTAAATAAAGAAACTTTACAATATAAAAAATTAACTAGTCACTATTGTATCACTTAATGTAGATTTAAATTGAAAAAATCATGGATGGTTCTATGTTCTAAGAAATGGTTTCATTACTAAAGGAAATAAATTATATTATATTTATATATATATATATATATATATATATATATATATATATTTATATTATATATATATATATATTATATATATATATAATATATAAATATATAGTTCTGATCCTCTTAAATAATTTAGTTGCATTAATCTTATCAAATTAAAAATGTGCACTTTTTCAATATAAGAAATTCATAGTATACCAGAGGAACATCTAGCTGTTATTTGATCGGCAGTTAAATTGTCGGCTTTTAATAAGGTACCAACGTCCGTAATAAAGAGTGAACCGCCAGAAACTTTGGCGGCTCGCTAGTATTATGTTTTCATGATGGTGTTTAACAACGGTTTAGCAAGTGTTTCAAGTGAAAATTTTATGGTGATTTAAACCTCCAGAAATGCCACAAAAAAGGGCCCTACCCCCGCCCACCACCCCCCCCCCCCCCCCCCCCCCCCCTTTCTCATCATTTCTTCGCTTGGCCTGTTTGGTTCGTCGAAGGAACGCTCGCACTCACCTAAATTCTCCCTACCTTGGTTGCATGACTCATTTGATTTGTCCAGAGAAGTCGTGACTTGCCGCCCTAGCCTCGCTAACCAATCGACCTAGCCAATTTTTGCCCACCCACCTTAGCCAAAGGTGATCTCCATACATTTCCTTAGTTTTTTTTCTAATCTCCATACTCATTTTTCTATAATGGGATCAAATGTTTACTATTCATGCATTTTAATCTCCATGCATGCCTTTGGTATTGATTTAGAGAAAGCATATGATAAAGTTCCAAGAGAAGTGTTATGGATAGTTCATAAAAAGAAATGAGTTAATGCTTATACTTGAATAATTAAAGATATGTATGCAGGAGCTATTACTTGTATTCAAACACAAGGTGATTTGACCAAGTATTTTCCTATTTCAGTTGGATTGCATCAAGGATTGGCCTTAAGCCCATATCGTTTTTCTTTAGTCATGGATGTTCTCACTAGACATTTGCAAAAGGATGGACCTTGGTGTATGCTTTTTGCTAATGATATTCTTCTTGTTGATAAGACTAGAGAGGGAGTTGAAGGTAAACTTGAATTATGGAGTTCAACCTTAGAATCTAAAGGTTTTTACTTAAGTATATCTAAAACATAATATTTGCAGTGTAATTTTAGTAGTAATAGACCTAGTGAGGGGATTGTGATTTTGGGCTATCAAGTCATTAATAAGAGTAAACATTTTAGATATCTTAGATCTATTGTTCTAAGTGATGGTGAAATAGATGGGGATATTACCAGCTGAATTCAAGTTGGATGGTTTAAGAGGAGGAATGCTCTAGGCTTGCTGTGTGATAGAAAAGTCCCCATCAAACTTGAAGGAAAATTCTATAAGATGGTGGTAAAACATACAATGCTTTATGGTGTAAATGTTGGCTATTAAAAGAGAAGCATAATACTAAATTAAGTGTTGCTGAGAAGAGGATGCTCAGGTGGATGAGTGGATTTACCCTTAGAGATAGGATATGAAATGAGCATATACATGAAAAGGTTGGAGTTGCACAAGTGGAAGATAAGATTAGAGAGAGAGAGAGAGAGTCACCTTAGATAGTTTAATCTCATAAAATAGCAGCCTTCAGATGAATGTGTTAAGAAAGTACACTTGGTTAGAAAATATTATATATGAACTTTCTTTTTTAGATTTAAACAAGAATTTGACTTTTTATAGGACACAATGAAGAAAAAGGATTCATATACCCGACCCCATATAGTGGGACAAAGGCTTGATGTTGTTGTCATTGTATAATATAATACTTTTACTTGATCATTTCCTGTATGAGGAAAAATTAACTGAAGGAAAGTAGTGGTGACCCAAATATGGATATATAAGTATTTGAACCAATTACATTGCATGATAATTATGAATGTTCAAAATATAAAAGTGCAATGGAGGGAAAATGATCTAAATTAATTTCTAAATATAATCTTACAAAATTAACCACATTTTATTTAGAAAAAGAGTTATCATTAATCGATAATATATTTCCTACCATGATTAATTTACCACACCTTTAAGGCTACACCTTTCTTAATAATTCATTTCCAAAGGATTAATATGTGAAGCATATTTGGCTCAAGAAACCACCCACATCTGCTCCTACTACTTTAAGCCCCATGTGTGGAGTACAAGAATAAAGATTAGTCATAACGTGGAATTTAATATCAAAGAACAATTGCTATATACATTATCAGTCTTTATATGTGATGAAAATCCTTGTGGATAATGTGTTGAAAGATTCCTCAATGATTTAAAAAATAAAACAATGACTTACATGTGTTACTAAACTGTCAGGGGATCGATGTCAAGTCAAGAGAGATAATGGAGATGAGAAAGATTCAAACTAAGATACAGGTGGAGCTGCGATCATATCGAGCTGAAAACTAGAAAAAAAGGAATAAGAGCCTATACCTGAATCACAGTGTATCAAAGATACATACTATAATTAGATGTTGTTAAATGTTTGAAGAACTAGCTGGTGAATTTTGAACATATGAATGTGAATGAACTTATTTTATATTTTAAAGATTGTTTTACAAGTTAAACTTTATATATTTTATGTTTTGAACTTATAGAGCATCTATTGATTTTGGATGTTAGTGCATTTATATATTATGTTTTTAGCTGCCTGAGTATATGGCTATAAGTACTTGTTTTGCATTTTGAACAACCTGCAGGTACTTGTGGAAAATTGTTTGGATAGAGAGGGCATTGTCATTTTTTTTTTGCAATTGCTAGAAGTTTTCGGCAGCTAACCGGCAATTTAACTGTCAGAAACCTTCGATACCAAACAGAGGCAATAAATGTCAGTTATTGCATTTTTGCCACCGATAATAACTGGTAGTTTTGCCACCAGTAACATCAGGGGTTTGATCGCTAATAATTCCTCTAGTAATGACTAGCAGTTAGCCTGTGGTTTTTGTGCTAGAATACTCTGGCGGTTTACCTCCAATTTTTAGCCCAGCAATTTTTGGTTGTTATAGTTACTAGAAAATTACCAAAAAATATTAGCACCAGAAATAAACCATCTATTTCCTTTTCCTATGTCCTTTACTTTGGCAATTTTGAAATAGCTTGAAAACCACCGAAAAAATGAGAACTGCTAAAAACGTGAGGTAAACCGTCGAAAATTGCTACCGATAATGGAATATTTTCCTGTAGTGCTATAATGATGCTTTGATGAGAAAATTATAGTATAGTTATTTTTTATAATTATATATATTGCCTAAGTGTCATCATCCTATCATGATAGTCCAACATCATTTAAATATTATCACCCAATCATTGACGTTCGACACTCATCATTTGATTATCATAGCTCGTTCACTATCATTTAACCATTACCATCTTACTGTTGTTGAAAGACCACCATATCCTAATTTTAATCCAACCACCATTGCTAAATTGGCATCATTTGTTGTCGCAATCATATCTCTATTTCTTTCACAATATCTACAACTATAAGGCGCCAATAAATATTTGTTTGTAATATTTTCATCTACAATTTTGAGTAAGAGCTATTTTCTTTAAGTACATAATATATTATCTTAACAAAGTCATGACTTACATTATTATTCCTATCCTTGTTTTTCACTTACAAGTTCTAGTGTCTCCAAAATTATTTTATTTTATTTTCATTTCTTGGATCTTTATATATAGCCATAGCATTAATCCCATAGTCTACCACCACAAAAATTCAATCACGCAATAGGTCCATAGGTACATCTATCTTATATATATTCATGTGTTTTTTTTTTTTGAAAAAGAAGTTTTTCTTTGGAATGGGTGCAAAACAATTTTAAATTAAAAATTCTTTGGGAAACTTGAAATTGACTTTTAAATTTTAATTCTAAAATTGAACATACCTTCAAAAATACTATACCACCTCAAGAGGTGAAAATAGGATTTTGTAATAGGGTTCAGATTTAAAATTACAAATTTGATCATGAATATCTTAATCAAATTCCCTGAGTAATTACATATATCCAGTAGAGTCAAAATGATGTTTGATCAAATATTTTGCTACGATAATCTAGTTTTGCTATCAATATTTTCATATTCAATGTCATAACAACAAATGATATATATTCCCAAAGGGAGAAAATACCATTCCCTCTAAATTGTTTGAATATAATGATGACCATTACCATTGATTTTAATTTTTCCCCATGAGAATTAATTAAATTTCAAAATTTATACGTTGTCTTTAAATCTCTTACGAGCACAAGTCCTCATAATCAATTACATCATAGGAAAGTTGAGTGTCCTATGAATAGTAGTAATTAAAATAATGGTAGAAAATTCATTTTTAGATTTTTAAGGAGAGATATCAAAGAAGTGAAGTTTGAATTTTGAGTAGGATTGGATCAAACTTGAGTACTTATATATGGAGGTCAATGAAGGAGGAGTAGGAGGTTTTTTAAGATTCTAAAATGATTAAAAATTGCCTCACCTAACTTATGTGTTGGGCTTTAAATTTTAGTTTTGAGAATAATTTAATTTAAGTTGTCAATTTATTAGACAGTGTGGATTATATTTTTTGAATTTGGGGCTTATAGTTTTATGTCTGTCCTGAATCCTAAGTCTAATTTGGGAACTAAGAAACAGTAGCTTGGACCTAGCTAATATAGTGCAAATTTGAATTTATCCCAGCCTGATTGGGGAGCAAGCTAACCACCTATGCACTTTAAAACTATATATCCAATATTTTTATGAAAGGTGGGTTGGGACGTTGTTATTTAAGTTATGAGGAATTGGGCTCAACATTTTGTGCTGATCTTAATTGGCTCTTTGACACATGTGGGGTGATTATGCTTCAAAAATAAAATTAAAAATTTTAATTATTTGATTTATTTCTAATGTAATACATGTCAATTCATCTTTTAATGCATAAATGATTTAAAGCAATTTTAAAAAAGGCTTAAAAATATTTTTTTCCCTAGAGATTGCACGAAATCCCCTTGACAGAACTACATCATAATAGGCCAAGTGGTCTGCCAAAACCCCCAGGCTTGGGGGGGGGGGGGGGGGGGGGGGGGTGGAATGCCTAACAAGAAAGAGAAGATTCAAAATGTATGCGTGAGAACCCTTGACGAACCCGAGCTTACTTCTTAGAATCAATTATCTTTTAATGTGAGCCTAATAATTTTTATTTCATTTGAGTGGAAAAAGTTTTTTTAGCGTGCCCTCATTAGCCTCTAAATGTTTTTAGGCTAAATCAAAATTGGCTTGAAAGAAAGAAACCTCAAAAAGCAGGTAATTTTTTAAGCACAAATAATGTAAACATTCAACACATTATCAAATTAAATATAAAGTTCAGGTGGAAAATTCAATCTAATTATAACCCATGTTTGTAGAAATTAAAGGTAATCAAGTGCCACTAACAACAACCCAGATTCTAGTCCTACAAATAATGCAAGTGATTTTGAGAATGAGATTTTCTATATATCTTCATTAATCATCTTCTTTCTTTTTGTGAGCTCCTTGGATGAAAAGAGTCTAGGTATCTAAATAAAAAGAACTCCTCTTCGAATTGGTGTTTATTTTCTCTTGGGATTTTATAATTATTCTAACTTGAATTTCAAAATGAAAGGAAACTCTACCTTAAGGGAAGTTGCCTTCTCTTTGGAATTTAAGTTAGATGCTTGATATGCCATCCCAAAATCCACTTTTGTAGTACAAATAAAATAAATTGAATTACATATAAAAAATTTAAAAGACTAGATTCTAAAATAACATGCATGGTTATCCTAGCAATTATAATTAAAATCATCAGCAATCATAAGCAGTTATATATTTACTCAAAATAAAATCACAATGAAGCTTGACCATGCTATTTTAATTTCAAGAGGGACTTATTATTTTAGTACCTATAAAAAATTTGTCAATTTAAATTTATTTTGGCACCTTTAATTTTAGCCCTACATGAACATGACCATCGATAAAAAAACTCTGTGACATGTAGCCCCATAGTCCAAGATAGTCCAGCCTGTAAACTAAGTTGATGTAACTCAATTAAGGATTTTAATTTAGTTAAATAATTACTAATAAATCAATTTTAATTTTTTACACTTCATAGAATCTATTCGTAGCATTGTCATATTAGACTTGAGGAACCAGGCCTCCTTAGAACAGGTAGCCTCACAAATTAAGATAGTCTATTCTAAAATTTTCATCTTTTCAGTGCTTGATGTATTTTAAGGGGTATGATGACTAATTTTAATACTCAAATTACTGTCTTTTCAAATTTTAATCAGTTATTAAATTTTTAGAATTTTTGTGAATTATTTAATGCATTAAATTAAGGGGTCAAAATTTAACTTTTTTATTTAAATTGAGTTCTAGAATGTTAGTATTTTTCTAAATACTATATTCTAAGGTGAGTAATTTGACACTAAGTTTATTAGACTAAAATTGTTCTAGATTAAGTTATGAATTTTTAAAGTTTTAACTTATTCTTGAACTATAATTGATCAAATTGATGATTTTTTTTAGTTTGACTTGTTTCTGGTGGTTTGACATTTTTAATAAAGATTAAACACTAAATAGAATCTAATGCCTTCAATTTTGCTCCATTTGGAATTTTTTGGAGTTAATTATGAATTTTTGAAGTTTGAGCAATTAATTAAATTATTAAATAGGTCAAATAACAAGGTTATAATGGTATTTCTCCAAACTCATTTAAAACATAGTGAAATCACTCCTAGAGGCCAGGGATGGTTGTGAGAGTGTTTCCAAGTGTTTAAGATTTATTTGAAATTATTTATTAGTTTTAAATAATTAATTTAATTAAATATTGATCATCATTTAAAATTAAGTTAAGGTCAAATTAAGGGTCCAGTCAAGAGTCTTTTAAATTTCTGAAGTTTAGGATTAAATTCAGAAGAGTTTGATATATTAATAAATTTTTTTATTTAATTTGAATTAATTGCAATTTAATTAAAATTCTAGGTTAATACTTAAGGTCAATTTTTTGTTGCACAAATAATGGACCAAATGGATTCCAATTTTAATGAAACCTGAACAAAAGTTCATCAAATCACAAGGCCCAAGCCCACTGAATTTGGGTCCATGAAGGACCCTTTAATGTGATTAACCAAACCACCTAAGGTAATCACAAGGTTATCTTAATGGGTTTAAAATGGGCAAGCTAGACTAGGGATTTGGATTCAAATGAGGCTATCTAACCCTTAAACAAAGCATAATTAATAAACAATATCATGTCCTAATTCTCATTGAAGAGTTAATTAGGCTAAATTGAAAGTAAGAGTAAAATAATGACACTTAAGCCTAATTTAGCTGAAATATGCCCTTAATCATGTTAATTTGAGGGAAGAAATTTTTGCCATGTCAGAGACATGCCCAAAATTGATCTCCTAAGGTTCCAAGCCACGATGAATTATTTTCAAGTTAAAATTGCAAAAATTCTTTTAGGGCTATTATTGGAATGGACTAAGTTTCATAGATGATCATGGCTTGAAACCAAAAGGCTTTTATTGGGCTCATCAAGACCTTTACCATGATCCTAAGATCACCTAAATTGGATAAGTGTGTGAGGGTTAAGTTTTTTTTTTAAATTCCCTATAATTTTTAGATTTTTAAATGGAGAATTACTTAGTCAGCCACACACTTTCCACATGGGTGCCACCTTATTTGTAGCCAATTATTGTAGGTGACTAGGTAAACATGAGATTAACCAAGTCCATTTGATAAGAAATCAAATGGTTAAGATTAAACAGGCCATGAGACCATAGGATTTAATCAAAATTATTGATTGAATCAATGGCTAAGATTATATCTTTAACCTCTCATGGAGCTCCATGGTCGTAATTCTTTTCGGACATGATCCAAGAGAACCTACTGGCAAACTTAAACCATATTTTATAGGGAGGATCAGGATAATTCAAACCATTAATCCAACGATCAATTTTTGGTGGTTTGACCATTTTCTTTACACTTGACCTCCACTATCTAGCTAGGAGCTCAGGATTGAGTTTATACCTTAGAGAGAGTTCCAATTCATAGCCTTTTATATCAGGTAGCTTAAGGGGATGACATCAAACACTTCTCATTATGATGTCTTGACCAAAAGAGCATAAAAGGTATGACTTCAAGTAGAAGGCTGAGCAATTTTATTAAAGTTCATTAAGAATGATGGCTAGAGAAGGATGGAGAGTGGGGGTAAGTAGAGAGAATATTGAGAGAGAGGTCCGGAGACATTTTTGAAATACTAGAGGTGAATGAAGAGGCCTAGATCAAAGTGCCTTATTTATGCTTCATCTACGACAATATACGGTCTTCATGGCCCAAACAAGCTATTGGATGTTTGCGAGCTAGAGTGTGACAACTTGGAGACCCTTTTTAAGCTCAAAGTAGGTGAGTTGAAGCCTTAGGGATGTCTTTGGCCATAGCTCATAAAGGGAGGGAGGACTACTAGAGCTCTTTCCCATTCCTCTGACCAATGTTGGACACTACTCAGGTCAGATTAAGGTGGAAAGCTGTGTGGGAGCTGGGTGAGCACAATGGTGAGTTCAATTGGGTACAATGAAGCCAAACTTTTTAATATGGCTCAAGTTGACACAAACCTATTTTTTTTGGGTTAATTTGGGTGAAACCGAGGTCAAGCTAGGCCATGGGTTGTATAGAGGAGATGCATTGGGTAAAGGGATATCTAATGCAAGTGGGAATTATGCTTCGTTTGGTCTATGGTGAGAATTTATTAGAGTTAAAATATTTTTGACCACTTTGGGCTAACTCAAGTCTTACTCAAGTCAAGCCAAGGGATAAACTACATTGGGGAGGTTCATTAGATATGGAGTCACCCAATGCAAGTTCTACTTTGGTTTGATGAGACCCTAGTTGAGAAATGGCTCAGCCCTTACTTATTTGACCACTTTTGGTTAGCTCAATTCCTAGCTTGAGTTGACCCAAGGGCTGGGCAAGCTAGACTAGGTAAGTTGGGTCATGAGGACCTAATGTAAGCATTAGTTTGGCTTTATTTGACTTAGGGTAAGCTTTGGCTCATGGAGAATCATCTTTGGACACTTGGGTTAGGACATGTGGTTAACCCAAGTGGACCCAAGGGTTGGGTGTTCGATAGGATCCTCTTAGGAACCTAATAAGTAACTCTAAGGGTTTGGGTTGGCTTGACGAAGCCTTGATCAAGGTATATATTCAACTATATACAAATTTAGTTAAACCTTTTTGACTTGGTCAACCAGGTTGACCAAGGGTTAACAGTTAGGTCCATTCGATTTGGATTGATGGTATGAACTCAATTGAAGTGATCTCAAGTGATGGGAAGACAATTTGGATAGGAAAGCATGTTTGAATGGTTAAACGACACTTTTGTCAACCGTGATTAACATGATCAACTAGTTCAAACTAAAGGTTGGGTTTGATTCTATCGCATTCATAATGATGTTTAGGATGCATTATAGAATATTTCAATGCTTGATGTTATTTAGCTATGTTGAGGTTTGGGGATATTCCAAATTTTCCATTAATGGATATTTTATTCATTTTGACCCCTGATCAACTATGGGTCAAACTAGGTCCACCGTAATGCATTTTAAAGTTCAATACGCCATAAAAAAGGTTATGAACATGTTCAAAGGTCTTGGGAAAGGTCCCAAAGCAAAATTCCACAAAGTGGAAAGTCTAGTGGCATAGGCTATACATATTTGAAGGTTTTATAGTCTTTGGATTTTAATTAAAATTTTTGGGGTAAGAGGCCTTAGATTGGAATCAAATTTAGAGGGTTGAACCTAGGGGCTTTCCAGATCAATATGAAGTTGATAGATCATGAATTGGAGGTCATTTTATTTGGTTTCGAGGTGATTGAAAAAATAACTCAAAAAGGGTTATAGGACATTGTTCCTTTACCTAGGATTTTGGTCTAGAATTTTGGGTTTGAATTCTATTTTAGGTTTGGTTAATTGCATTTGAATTATCCACTTCAATCACAATCAAATGGTTGTTTGAGATTGATTGAATATGATTGAAATTTAATAGAATGTTGGATTAAAGGTTGAAGTGAAGTTTGGAATAAAGTTTCGATGATTGACATCTATATTATAGTCTAGAATGGAGCCTGGACTGATTAGAGTCTAGGTTTAAGTTTGAATTGAGTTCTAAATGATTAACAACTAGATGATTATCAACCATCAAATAAATATGCAGGAGTTAGCATGGATCCTGATGACCTCATACAAAAATGAGTTCTACAATCCCCAATTATGAATTATTTATTAATACAAAGTGTGTCATATTTTTTCAGTAAAGTCAAGACCTATAGTATTATTCCTATCTAGGTTTTCCCATAAAAGTTCTTGTGTATCCAATATTTTTCCTTTTTTACTTTCATTTCATGAATCTTTTTATAAAGCTATGACATGAATCCCATAGTCTACCACCACATAAATTCAAGCACATAATATATACATTTAACTTATATATATATATCCATAATTATGAATTATTTATTAATATTATTTGTATAATGCTATTTGCTAAGAGAGACTTTTATATTAGTTTTTATATTATTATTGGTATGGGGGGCTTTCATAAAATTTGGGGAAGGAATATGGTTTTAGCTTAGAGTTAGTATAAGTGTTAAGAGTTTGATTTAGATTATTTTCTAAATAAGCGAATATCCACCTTTAGAAGATAAGTAATTGAGAATGAATTAGTAATGGGTTAGAAGAGGATAAAAAAAAATTTAATAGTATGACCAATTGCTCATGAAGGAGGGACATGCAAATTACTCAATTGTAGGGCTTTTTCTTTTTATCATTCTATCTCATGTTATAATTCAACCAACTTTTAGAATGGTCTGAGCTTATATCTTTCTAATGAAATCACACATACAAGGTTGCTATAGGTATTAAGGTGGTTGATGTTGATGTTGATACCAACATCATAGATGATCAATTTTGGTGATGGCAAACAATGGGGGTAAGTAAGATATTAGGAAGCAATATAGTAACAACTAACACATAAGATATTTGAAAGTCTAACATGTTAGTTATCACTGTGAAACTAATGAAGATCCATGGTAGGGGGCTATTACGAGGACAAATAAACCTTTAGGGTGTAATGCACAATATATATGACCAAAGACTTCTCTTTTTAGTTTCAATTCTAAAGTGTTATATGGATATTTTATTATAACTATTTTTTTCTTGAAATTGGAAAAGGTTTAACGTATAACTTTTAGTATATTGTTATACACTTTTCTATACAATTTTATTTTTAGAATATAAAATTTTATAGGTCAGTTTTTTTATGTATGGATTTCTTGAATATCTAGTTTATTGTGTCATTTTTTGGACCTCGGTATAGTTAGTAAAGTGTGTTAATGTAACATTCAATGCATTCTCTGTGAAATTGATAAAATTCTAAGAAAGTTAATTTGGAATCTAAAATCGGCACGTATATGTTGGTTATATATTGCATTTATAATATCATGAATTTCATGATATTCTAAATGTTTATTATGGAAACAAAAGTGCACTTTCGAATTGGGTGGTTGGGTTAGATGTAAATAATTATATATTATTGATTGATCTGTTTTAAATCTAATATGCACATGTTTTAAAAAGTTGATAGGTGGTAAATGGAAGTTATAAGTGGGCATAAACATATGTGCATTTTGGCATTCATATTCATCTAATTTGCTAAATTGATTAGTAAACATAAATTATGTTTATTTTCATTATGAACTACGAATTGAATTCTGATATGGGGAAAAAGGTTGATATATTGTGTTTTATACTCACTATGTTATTTAAATTATTTCAGGCTAAGGCAAAGGTCTCATTGAGTAGGTTGAGTCTAATAGGGAGTAGGGAAATTGGATTTTATTAAGGTACTTATGAATTTTGTACTTCATATTATATTTAAACTGAAATCATTATAATTTGGTCTATGGTTATTTAAGAATTTTTTTGATAAATATCATGATATATGTTATTGATGTAAATTATATATTTGTTTGGAAGATTAGCGGGATTGGGTGAAATGGGTTGTTTTGTTAAGAATAACCAAATGTGTAGGAAAAGTATGTTCAAAGATCTTCTAGGTCTACTTGTAGATGGTGAAAAGATATAAGATTAATATTTCAACTATTGTGATTGGATTGATAGGGATTTTTTTAAGGGTTACAATCCATCCATCCTTAGATCCAAAGGCACGATAGATAGAGATGTGGCCATCAAGGGAGGATAAGTGACAATGATAGCCAATGCTACCTTCTCCTTCTTCCTCAATGATAAGATCATGGAAGATTAGAGTGTTACATGCCTCTTTGAAATTGTTGGTATGGAATAACAATGGGTAGGGATGACATTTAATACTTTGGTGTGTGTTTTTGGTAAAAAAATAAAAAAAAATTGCACAAAGTGCATACAACCACATAGTATAGTAGGATAATAATGAGCAAGTGTGCTTAGAAGTAAGATATATATATATATATATATATATATATATATATACTAGGAGATATGATAATGCCATAATATTTTCAGAGAGCCAGCATAGAGGCACCCGGGCACGTGCCCCCATTAGCCCGAAAAAAAAATATGTATATTTATTTTTTATGTCTAGTTATGGCGATTAGTTTAAGACGTAGAGAGAGACAACAAAGTGGGAAGATAGGCTGGATGAGCATTTGGTGAGGAAGACGCAAAGGTAACTAAGATGGCTTTCAAAGGGTAGATAAGGACAATGACCCATTGCCCTGCAACTTGATAGGATGCATGATGGATTTGGCGAGGCCCATTAGTGAGAAGACTTTCTCCTCTCATTGACCTCATCATCTTCAACATTGATTCCACCACCAAAGCATGAGGCTTTATAGAGGTGGAGTTGGTGGATTATAAGAGAATGAGTTGCTCGAGGTGGCCATGGATAAACTTTGTAGACTTGTTGCTATCATTTGTAAGACTGCCTTTGCATTTTGCTCTAGCAACAAGGTTTTGGAACTGGTTTGAATGATTTCTCTCTTTCTCTCTCTCTCTCTCTCTCTCTCTCTCTCTCTCTCTCTCTCTCTCTCTCTCTCTCTCTCTCTCTCTTATTTCCAACATCCTTGGAAGGATGTTAAAAATTACATATGTATGAAAGGATATTCTTCTCAATAAATTACCCAATCTGTCGGCATGATACAAAAAATTCAATAAATTGACCAATGAGTCGGGTTTTCTAACTAGTTTAATTAATGGGTTGGTTTTCAGTTGACATGCTAACCCATTTTGTATCAAAAAATGATATGTTTAATTGTTTTTCACAAACTATCTTGATTTAAGACAAAAATAGAAGGAGGCAAACATAGTTTTATGAAGAATTCACTTTGAACATCCATGTTACCTGAAAAGACTACTCATCGGAGAAACCCTGATATGGTTAAATTATTGTGTGAGGCAAGGGCAAAAAATTGTCATATACGAGGAAAAGGGAAATTCATGGGACATAGCACTCCATTTTTTAAACTAATAAAATAAGATAAAATAAATAAGAAAATTGTAATAAAAACTATACAAGTCGATATAAAAAGAAGGTATGCAAAATATATAAAAATTAAAAATTATTTAATATATATGATACAAACTATAAAATAAGAGCTCACACAACCTTTTCTTAATCTTTTTTAAACAAATAAAAGAAAAATATATCATAGAGTGTGGTTTTATTAATTTTGTCTCCTTGATTCATATAATGGGGTCTAACACCACTTATTTTACAAAGGCTTTAGGGTACGAGAATGAAACCTGTGACAAACAGTATATGGCATCTTTAAGGGGGCCATCCAACACCCATTACATTATTAAAAAATTCTACGTAATATCTCTCTTTCTCTCTCTAGACTATTTCCCTCTCTAGACTCTTTCTCTTACACACCTCGGTATTCAAGCTCCCTCAACAACAGCCATGTCACCTCTCCCTCTTACAATTCTCTTCCCTAGCTTCAAATATAATCTTCTTATTTTTAATTAAAAACCATAATCTTTATAGCTCATAAACTATTAAAACAATTAACCAAAATGGGTTAATAGGTTAGCTTCGAGTCATTTGGTTTGTTAATGGGTCGGATTTGAGTTGATGTTTGTTTATATAAATTTTGAATTGTTATTTCAGAATTTAGATTAAGCAATTTCTACTTTTTAGTAAGGTTTGAAATTTTGATTCAATCAAATTTTATGATGTTTCTTTTGAAAAATCCATCTATCTTTTAGTGTCAGATTATTATAGTGTTATTGTTTCAATAATTTATTCTTCATTTCTAGATGAAAAAGATTGAGGATTTTTTTAATTCAATAATTTATTCCCCACATGGAAAAAGTCCTAGCTCAAAGGATGGGTGGAGCTCTAATGTCTTCTAATCCTACAAAACTTAGGCTTAATCCTAACCCTCCATCTACCCTTCATCTTTCAAGCGTATGATTTTGTGGCTCTTCAAACCCCACTTCTTCTTAGCTATTAAGGCTTCATTTGGGACAGCTTTTTTATTGCTTCTTAAAATGAAATTTTAGTATACAAATTTTCATTTTTGTAAAAAGTACATTAGAATGTGCATATAACAATGTGCATGAAATTATAATATGTTTTGTAACATAATGTAGACAATCTTAATCGATCACATCTCAACGTTAATCTTGGTAGGCAAGATGATGGTTCTATGGACTCCTTAATGCAAACTTCTTAAATGCATCAATTTTATCATTATATATTTTCATTTCTTTATTGATGTCAATTTCATTAAACAATTATATTGTTGAATTCATTTTATACAAATTTTTTTTACTAAGTATTTTTTAACATATATAAAAACATCAAATCCTCCACGCACTATTTGCTTAGAACCACTATTACCAAGGACTTCATAATTACCAAGGTTTTTGAGTAAGTAATAAGCCCAGACCCGGGTTCGAATTCCATTGGGCGACCATGACAGCCTTAAGCGTTGGCCCGGGAAAATGGTGTGGGTTACCTACTAGGTCGGCCTGGGTTTTACCCGCCGCAAAACGGAGGGGTTCCTCATTATAAAAAAAAATGTTCTTCTACCTCCACATGTAATGTTATTTAACTTGAGCCAGGCCTCTCTTTAACGCACCCTGATTATCTTGTCATCTGAAAAGCATTTCCAAGCAAAAAGCCATCATAGTTAGCCAGGCAATTTCAATAACATTGGCCTAGTAAAAAACTCTCATCATGTATTAAGCATGACCATCACCATTTGAATGATTTTAATTATTTAGCTATGTTTACACAATCAATAGAGTTGCAATCGAATATTTTTATAAAAATAAATAATAATAATAATAATAATAATAATAATAATAATAATAATAATAATAATAATAATAATAATAATAATAGCTTAGCCATTCTTATATTATCCAAACCTTAAAAAAAATTGTATATCTTAGATATCTTTGAGATTTACATACCCATTATGAACACTAAAAATTAAAATTTCTAGAAAGTTGCTTGTTTCCATTGGTAATGTCTAATTCTTGTAGGTTCATGGACCTCTAATTAATAATAGCAAAAATAATTTCAAGATATATATTGATTTAGAAAAAATAAGAATCACTATGCTATTAATATTAATATTATTATTATTATTATTATTATTATTATTATTATTATTATTATTATTATTATATAAATTGTTGACTTCAACATTTTTAACATATATAAAGAAATCAATTCCATCATGCACATGTTTGCTTTTAACCAAAATTATCAAGGATTTTTAGTAAGTCTTGAAATAATGTTGAATTTGCTTCGCTTGGAGTAATTCTGAAAAGCTCTTTTTAGCCCATTAAATAAATCTTAAAACCACTAGATCAGTTCTAATACGAACCTATTAAATAGGCTCCTAGAAATATGCATCTCAATCTTAAAATTTAGTCATTGAGTTGTACCTCCCCAAGACCTAGGGGGAGAATTTTACATACCTTTCATACATATTTCTCAACCCCTAATTGTATTATTCACTAATAGAGCCATCGTTATATGAAAATGTATGATTTACGGTGGACAAATGCATAACCAATCTAAGAGTTTTCATCGAAAATTATAATTTTCGACGGAATCATGCAATTCTGCAAGTAAAACACGTGTTAGAAAATGATTTCAATTGGAATAAATTTCTATCATAAATGTTTTCAAAGGATTTCTAGTAGATTACTGACAAAAGATTACTTGTTTAACATAAAAAATCATGTCAAAATTTTTTGCCTAAAATCTGTCGAAAACCTATAACAAAAAAAACCTAATCTATATATCTTAATCATTTGAATATATTACACAGATAACATCATGCAAATAATAAAAGCAATTATTCTCTGATTATTTTATGTTCTAAAATTTCTAGAACTAGTATGCCCACTATAGTACAGTCAAATGTGGTAGTATCTACACTCAAGTTGGCATATATATATATATATATAAATTGGTTTTGCAAATATCAATGGTTATAAAAGTTTTTTTTGAATATAAGTACCATATTATCTTTCTTGTGTTTCCATTCTATAGATTTCAAGGTATGGAATGTTAAGTCTATTCATAAAAATAAGAACTCTCTGCCATATGGTAAGGATGACCGGTTTATATAACTTCACAACTATTGCATCCTGAAATATTCGTGGTGGTATAGAAATATATATAGTTTATCGTCTTAGTTTTGTATGAAGATCCAACATGCATACATATACAAAAGGAGGGTATAACATTCATAAGAGATACTAAGATTTTTATGTGGAAAATCCTAAAAAGGGAAAAACCATGGTGCCTGGCCCAATTTGAATGAATCAACTATTATTTGCAGTCAAGTGCAAATTAGGACCTTTCTTAAGGAAAGGCCTTAGCATGATGTAATAAATATACATCATATAGCGTGTGTTACATGATGGGACTTGAAAGAATCACTATTGATACATTAGTTTGGTCGGTAGGACCATAGTTAGTGGGCAATGGAGGTCGAAAAGATCGTAGTCTCATGGAGGTCAAAAGGATCATTGTCGGTGGGCAATGGTGGCTAGAAAGATCATTGTCTGGTAACGAATACTGAAAGGACCGTAGTCGATATGCATTAAAAGTTAGAAAGACTTTGTCTAGTGAAGGAGATAGAAATTACCATAGTTGGCTAGCGACAAAGGTCGGACGTTTGGCGATGGGTTAAAGTTTGGCGTAGGGTGGAAGTCTGACGAAATTTAGGCGATGGAAAAGAGTTTTGCGATGGGTGAAAGTTTGGTGTCTGATAGAAATTTGGTGACGGGTGAAAGTTTGGCAATAGGTAGAAGTCTGATGAAATTCTTGTGATGGGAGAAAGTCTTGTGTCAGGTAGAAATCCTATGATGGGCGTAAGTTTGGTGTCAATTAGAAGTCCGACAAATGTCCAGCTACAAACATAAATCCAGCGACAGGAGAAAGTCCGGCGATGAGTGGATGTTTGGTGTTAGGTAGAAGTTTGACAAAAGTCAAGCGACGGGGTGGAAGTTAGACGTCTGGTAGAATTTTGATGAAGGATCAAACTTTGGCATTGGGTAGAAGTCTGATGAAAGTCAGCAGACGGGCAAGTCTCTGGTATCAGTTGGTGGTCGGGCAGAACTTTGACGTGCATCGGATCTCAGGCAGAACTCCGACATTAGTTACCATTTGAGTAGAACTCCGGCTTTAATTGGTGGTCGGGCAGTACTCCGATGTCAGTCGGCTGTTAGGCAGAACACCAACTTCAGTCAACTGTCGTGCAGAACTCTGGCATTAGTTGTCATTTGGGAAGAACTCTGATGTTAGTAAGCTACAGGGTGAAAGTCTTGTGGTGGTCGAGGAAGAGTGTTGTGGCAAGAGAGCTCTCTTCCTTTTCTTCTTACTTGGGACTCCGTCATATAGTCTATTCATAAATATAAGCACTCTCTGTCATATAATAAGCAAGATCAATTTATATAACTTCACAACTATTGCATCCTGGAATATTCATGGCGGTATAGAAATATATACATTTTATCATCTTAGTTTTGTACGAAGATTCAACATGCATACAGATCCAAAGAGAGGGTATAACATTCATAAGAGATACCAAGATTTTTATGTGGAAAATCTTGAAAAGGGGAAAAACTACAGTTCCTGGCCTAGTTTGAATAGATCCACAATTATTTGTAGTCAAGTACAAATTAGGACGTTTTTTAGGGAAAGGCCTTACCTTGATGTAACCAATATATATAATATGGCATGTGTTACATGATGGGACTTGAAAGAATCACTATTGATACATCAGTTTCATTTGTAGGACCATAGTCGGTGGGAAACAGAGGTCAGAAAGACCGTAGTCTCTCGATGGAGGTCAGAAGGATCCTTTTCGATGGGAGATAGTGGCTAGAAATATTGTTGTCTGGCAACAGATACCGAAAGGACCGTAGTCGGCAGGCAATAGTAGTAAAAAAACTATTGTCTAGTAAAGGAGATAAGAAGGATCTTAGTCGGCTAGCGATAGAGGTTGAAAGTTTGGCAATAGGTGAAAATTTGGCGTAGGGTAGAAGTTCGACAAAATTTTGACGATAGAAAGAAGTTCGGCGACAGGTGGAAGTCTGACATCGGGTAGAAATTCAGTGACGAGAGAAAATTTGACATTGGGTACAAGTCCGAAGAAATTCTGGTGATGGGCAAAAGTCTAGCGTAAGGTAGAAATCCTATGACGGGCGTAAGTTTGGCATCAGTTGGAAGTCCAACGAAAGTCCGGCTAAAAACATAAGTTCAGTGATGGGCAAAAGTTCGATGTCGAGTGGATGTTTGGTGTCGGGTAGAAGTCTGACAAAAGTCTGGCGACGGGGCGGAAGTCTGACAACTGGCAAGTCTTTGGTGTCAGTTGGTGGTCAGGCAGAACTCCGGCGTGCGTTGGATCTCAGGAATAACTCTGGCGTTAGTTGTCATTTGAGCAGAACTCTTGCGTTAGTTGGTGGTCGGGCAGAACTCCGGCGTCGGTCGGCTATCAGGCAGAACACCAACATCCATCAATGGGCGTGCAGAACTCCGGCTTTAGTTGGCATTTGGGAAGAACTCTGGCGTCAGTAGGCTGTTGGGTAGAAGTCTTACGATGGTCGTGGAAGAGGTTGTGGCAAGAGATCTCTCTTCCTTTTCTTCCTTCTCTTCTTGCTCTGGCCTCCTTCCCCCCCCCCCCCCCCCCCCCTTGAGTCACCCTCTATGAGAAATGAGGGGTTTATTTATAGTTTTTTTAGAGTGACATGGTCAGTAAATAGGAGGAAGATCAAGGATAAATTGGGAGTGGTTAGAATGGATGACCAATGTTGAATCCATTGATCATTGAAAGTTTATTGTGCATTTGAATGTCTTACTGGTACCAGAATTTGGAGATCTTTGGTTCGCTGGATTTATCTCATTGAACCACTCAATTAAACTTAAGCATGCCACATTTGGAAACTGTTCGGTAATCCAAAATATGGATTTAACCTTCCAAATGTGCTTAGGGTCTTTGATTTGGTCCCATTTGAGCTCGAATTGGGTCGAACTTGGTGTTGTTGGGTTCGTATTTTCAAGACTGTAAGTTTGCTCAAAATTGGAGTTTATATGGTTTCCGATTTAATTTTTGAAGTTTCAAACTTCAATTGGCCTCGAGATTCATGCTGATCAAGATAATAACTTTCAAATCTCAAAAAAATGTAGTTAAACATTATAGAAATAACCTTGAATGGAGCTAGGCGATAGAGACGGTGATAGAGCTTTTTTGGAGAGAAAAAATGAAGTTAAACATTATAGAAATAACCTTGAACGGAGCCAGCGATAGAGAGGCTGAGAGAGCTTTTTTGGAGAGAAAAAATCATGATTTGGGAGAGGGAGAAGAGCTCGTGACGATGATATAGGGCCATTTTCAGTAGAATTTCCGACGAACTTTTCTATCTGAAATAAAACAACAATTAAAGGGAAAAATATTGAAAAATTTGCCGAGATGCTTAATTACTGGCAGAACTTTGGCATAAAATTCTCTCCATAATTATTGATAGAATTTTCATTAGTAATTTTCTATAGGATTTCGACAGAAATTTAGGAGGACATTTTTGCCAAAAATTCTATTATTAAAGCATATATTTCTTGTATTGCAACTTGTCTTCAAAAAATAAAAAATAATAATAATCTGCATACATAATAAATAATAAGCTTATTCAAGTTTTCATTCATCTAAAGATACAAAATAATAGTTCAAAATTACAAACACAGAATCCCTGCTCACTCTCAGAACCAACCTATATATTCAATAGGACCATTTTCTTTGCTTCAAATATTTTAAACTATAGTATAAGTACATAACTTAGTAGGCAAACTTTTGCCATAATAGGATTCAACCCACAATCGATAATTGAAAATATACATGATAATAGAGAGTTTATCTTTTTATTCAAGTATTACAATTGACTAAATTATATGATAACGTGAATGCAAAAATGCACTTGTATCCATCCCCAATTAGCTTCCATTTACCACCTTTCACCTGCTGAAACAGGTGCAGAGCAGAGTGTTTTCATTGCATAGTAAATTTAAATGTCAGAATATAACATAGTAGTATAAAATGTATATGTATTGGGCCCAAAGACATAATTTACAATACATTTTCATTTTCATAATAGAGATCTAGAATGCAATGAAATGCATAATGATGCACTAACAATGTAAAACTAATGAATTAAATAGAATGCATTCAACTCATCAAGTTTTGCAAAATCCTCCAAAATTTGGTTACCACCAGTATATTATTAAATTCACCATGACAATATAAAAAGCCGATTCATTGTATGTTATCTACTAATCGGTAAAAAATTATTTTCTTCTAGTCAACTTGTCCAGAATAGTATTGCAGAATAATATACAAAAAAGTTACACGATGAAACTTTTTACAAACTTAAGAAAAATACATTTTTAAAAATACATTTTTATAAAAACACTAGAATTGAAATTATAACCATTAACTTAAACTTGTGCCACATCGCTGAGCTTCCTAGTGTCGTTGCACTCTCAAAGAATCTTTCAGATTCTCCCAGAATCATACCATTGGAGGACTCAGCGCCACGACAGTGTCACCTAGCACCACAGTGTACCATATTTTTTCTCTTTTTTTTAAAGCTCAATTTTGTGGCGCTAACAATCTCGGTGTCGCGTCACCCTTAAAGTAAAATTTCAACCTTAAATTTTCACTTCTCCAACCCACTTCTTTACTTATTCAAGTCTTCTTTAAACACTCTAAAACTTATAATGTTAATCAAATTATAAGTATTTTTAGTGTTATCAATGTTGTGAAGATAAGATTTTCTTTGTTATTTTTAATGATCAAACACCATTTAATTTTCAATTAACTTATTCTCGGATCATAAGATTGAGTCTAGATTACATAAACCACTTACAACCAATTAAGGCTCCAATATAATCCAACATAGTTTGAAACCTTAGAAACTTATCATGAGTTATGATCCATGAGATCTCACACTTAAGAAATTAACACTTATTGGTTGTAACTCTTACCCGAATAAACTCTTAGGATCTTCTATATATTTTAAGAAGATCACAACATGTGAAAAACAATTCCAAGAACTCATAAATTCATCTGATGGTTGGTAAGAATTTGTATTTTAAGTTTAAATTTCATTTTTTAACTACTCTAAATCCTCAATGCTTGGAGCCCCTAAACTCGAAGCATTAAAGGATTAGGGTTTCAAGAGCTTATATTTAAAGTTTTGTACAATTTGGATATTTAGATCGAATGTGATGGGCATTTAAACTTATAGGTCATTTTGAACTAAAATCCTTGGCACAATCTGGACCATCTGATCTCGTGTTTATCATGATCAGATGGCTCAGATTAGGTCAGACAAAAAGCGATGTATGAAGGGATTTGATCGATGGTCAACTTCATAACCATGTAAGCGATGTGGATGATTTCTTGTTGTTGGATCCGCAATGATCAGATCTGTTGATTCAACATGGTTAAGTTACATGTTCTGCCATATGTTAGAGCACCATGGCGGTGGTGCAATCATTGTCGGTATTGATTTCTTGATTAAAATGAATTAAAATTAATTTTAAAAGCCTAGAACTTAAAAAATTCACAAAAATTCATTCTTCCATCAAATTGAGTGATTTTGGACTTGTTGGGAAGGTCTGAAGACCAAGTATTTTTAAAAATTATATTGGAAAATTTTATTCAGTATATTTTGAGATATTTGCAATTATTTAAAATTTATTTTTTTCCAATTTTCTTAAGATCGAGTGGTCAAAATGGACTCAAAGTTTTGTTAACTTGAAATTAAATATTGGTAGAAAATGTTTTAGCATATATATACCCCCAGTAATTTTTACAAATCATGGTGTGCTCAAGATTTTTGGGAAATGAATTATCTAAGTGATGGGTCCATCTTTAAACCATAGTTTTGAAAATTAATAATTATCCAAATAGGTAGGTTTCTCCTATGAATTTGTTATGGTGTGCTTGTGTATGTGTAGGGTTAGAGAGACCAAGTTTTAGACCCATATGAACACTAATGAACCCTAGGTAAAATAATCAAGGATCATGTATAGAGAACTTTAAAAAATCTTAGGAAATTTTACATACACCCAATAGGGGTGAAACTTTGAAACAATTAACTTCGTGACATCATAAACCCTAGATTTTAATTTTTCTCAATTTTAACTTCATTTGATTAGAAAATTAATCAAAACAAAAATCAACGCCTTTATGGGGCATCAAACTTCAAAAAAATATAATAAATCAAAATTATGTAAAGAATGCAAACAATGGCTCAAAATGCTCATAAGTAAATACCCTATCAAAGAAAAATAAAAGCCCCATTACGAGCTTTCAAAATTTATCCTAATTTAACAATTATGAAAAATCACAAATAAATAGATAAAAAAAAAATACATTAAAAAATTTAAACACTTGGAACTATCCCCATAAGTCATTTCTAACTTTTGGGGAAGATTTCAATTGATTTGAAATAAGTTTAGTAGAAAAATAAGAAAATCGCTCTAATTATGCAAATAAATAATTCAATTAAATTGATAAACTTAAAAAATCATAACTAATTACAAAACAAAATTTAAATTTAGAAAGCCCAACGGTATTCGACTTATCGCTGGGTCTAATATTTATAAAAAAATCAAATCAATAGAATTCATTCAAAAATCAAAATATTAATATTTTTGTTAACCTTAGTTCAATAAAACATATGAACTTTATAAAAATTTATAACTAATTATAGAAAAATCCAAATCCAACAAACTTACTGGAATTTTACTCTTTGTAGGGTTTTATATTTATTGAAAATTTAAAATTTCAAAATTGAATGTAAATCTAATGTCAAAAAATGGAACCCTTATTTAATGTATTAAAATATTCAATTAAATGTAAGAAATCCATTAGATTACCAAATTTTTAGTAAATCACCAATCCAATTGATAAAATAAATTTTTAATATTTAAATGTATAAATAGCATTCCATCAATAAAGTTTTTAGGATGGATTGCCTCAAGCTGTATGGCTAAGTGTCCTAAGGAGACCCTAGTTTTCATGCCTATTGTGATATTTTCATGAATGAATCTGACATAATGTAACCATAAATCATAAGCTAAATAAATAATTAATGAAATAATCATTAATTTTGGTAATTAATCAATAAAAAAATTAAAATTAAACCCAAAGATAACTACAGAGTGACCCAGGCTTATGAGGTTATTATGTTAGCCCCAAGAATGATGAAATAAATCTCACGACCTTGGTGTAAACTAAGGCAGTTATTGTTCAACCTAAATAATTAACCATAAATCACTAATTAATGGAAGCCTTTATACATTATATATATTTCATTTTGGAGAGCATAAGTGTATTAAATTTGAGGCATAATTTTTTTTTAGTTCATCAAAGGAATAAGACATTTCCAAACAGGGCGTCAAAATCAAGGCTACAAAAATCCTACTTGTTCAACAGTAAGCACAAGAAGCTTAATACAAACTAAAAATTAGAAAAATACAAAAATTCTAAATTCGTTCACCTTCAAATAAAGCTAACAACGACTAGTTTTGCACCAAAATAAGACCTTCCACATATAACTTCATATTATACCAATTTTGTTCGCAACATCAAGGGCATCGTAATTCGGAGTAAGCCTCACATAAGCTTTCTTCATCCCATCAAGCCTGATCAAAGTTTTAGCTTTCTTTGTCAGAATTTCATACATCTTGATATCAACCTTGATCTTCTTCTTGTTAGCTCGAATGTCAACAAAGAAGACAAGAGTGTTGTTGTCTTCAATCTTCTTCATGGCGGATTCTATTTTTAGTGGATACTTGAGGATTTCATAATGGTCTAACTTGTTTTGGGGAGGAGCACTGATTCTTGGGTACTTTGGCTCCCCAGGCTTCTTTAATGTCTTCAGACGGTGATAAGTCATAGAAGTTTGAATCTTTTTTGTTTTTTTTTCTTAATAGATAAAGTCCCTGACTTCACTTACTTCATAGCCTTAACAGCTTGAACCTTGGCATCAGGCTTTTTGATGTAGCTTTGGTGGTAGGTACCATCAGCAACAACACAGTAAACACCAAACATGTTACTTGCCGATGATTTTCACTGAGCAGCCTCGCTACCGTCGGGGAGATGGAGGCGGAATGAACTAAATTTTGAGGCTTAATGAATTAAATACTAGTCAAAATTTAGGGTTTTAGAGAACTAATAATAATCAACCTTAATACATAAAACCCATCCTAAAAATGAACATTAAAACATCAAACTTAAAAATCAAACTAAATTTCCCTTGACCTATAACAAACTAAAATAAAATACTAGAAAACTCTGAACAATAACCCATTTAGGATACATTCAAACCATGCAGCGTAACACATAAACCATAAATGGCATATTATGACAGCCAACTCTAGTCTCATTATAGATCGTTGTTCCTTTATACTTGCTTTTCATTGTGATAGTTTTGCTCAAATTTCATTGTATGCTGGTTGTCATGGCTTGATGTGTTATGTGAAGCCTATTGATGTGATATTCCTATTATATTACTTGTGATATGATGTGATGGATGCTAGATTTCTCTTAGGTTATGAATGATTTAGATGCTAATGAAATTTTTTGTAGGTGGTCATGCTTATGCAAGGATGTATAAAGGAAGCTAAGTAAAAATGAGATTAATAAAACTTTTATAGGTATTAAAATTGCAAATCCCACTAAAAATTAAAAGCATGGCCAAATGATTGGGCTGGCTTGAATAATTTAAATAAATTTTATGCTACTACTTGAAATTTATGATGATTTTATATATAAACTATTATTAAAGTGCTTTAATTTTTCATAAATGTAAATTAAAAATGAGTTTTGAAAGTCACTTCAAGTGAGGTGTTAGTTACCTAATTTGAATTCCAAAGAGGAAGGAAACATCCCTTATGGAAGAATTCCTTCCATTTGGAGATCTTAATTTGGGTAAGTTTGAAATCCAAAGAGAAAAAAACATCTTTTTGGGAAGGAGTTCTTTTCATTTGGATATTCGAGCTCGATGAATCCAAGGAGCCTGAAGGAAGAAGCTGACAAATAAAGACAAAAAAAAAACTCCACTTTAAAACTTGTGTCTTTATGTTGGAATAGAACTTAGGATATTATCAGTGGTGCCCGGCCATTTCTAATTCTTTCATACCCTTGGTTTTAATTAAGTGGTATTTTTTATATGGAATTTTAATTTAATTTGATATTATATGACTAATGACTTGTTTAAGTTATTTGTACAGTAGAAATTACCTGCTTGTTTAGGTTTCTTATATGCATATCAAATTTTTTTAGCTTTGAATGAAATTAGGCTCTTAAGGACAACAAATACAAAATTTCTACTTGTAATTAAATAAAAATAATTTAAGGCTCACATAGAAAGATAAACACACGCAAGAAGTAAGCCCGAGCACACTGAGGATTTTTATGTATTCATATTTATTTTCTCTCCTTGTTAGACACCTACTCGTATGTGGGTCATGGAAGATCAGTTAACTTATTATGGTGCAGCTCTATTTAAAGGATATTGTGCATATCTAGGAAAAAATCTATTTTCTAAACCTAATTTTTAAGGTTCATCATATACATTTTTTCATACAAGTTCAATTAGCATATATTATGTTAGAAACTAATTAAAAATTAATAAATTTGAATTACATCAAGCATAATCACCAATTAGGACCTTCTCTAGATGTCGGCTACAATTTCTCAAAACTTAAACAATAGACCTTACCTATCTTTCATAAGATCGGATTCATAATTTTAAGGCACCTAGGCGGTTTAGCTGACTCTCCAATCTAGGCCATATTAAGCCCATATTTGCATTGTTACAGTCGATGACCCCTAACCTAAGATTTTGATGATAAAAAATAATGTCGATTTAAATTATATCATTATTCCTTAAATATTTTGATTTTTTCTCTTATTTGTGAGTACTAACATTTCAGGGAGATCACATATTACTCAAGGCAACAAGAAGAGTCAAGATGGGGTAGAGTAGGATGTGAAGTCTATAACTATGTAATTTACATTATTTTTTAATTTTTTCTTTTCTTAAGTCTGGCCACAAAGTGTATGCAAACTAAGCAATCATGCACATACATAGGGGGAGGATTTTTTAAATAAGAAAAAAAAAAATTATTCTCTGTAGATCGTATTATATAATTTTGAATTGTACTGTACGACCTACTGTGGCTCAATAACTATCTTTCAATAAATCATGATGTACGATCATTATCATATTATATGATGTATTTTCAATTAAAAACCCTAGCTGCCAGATTATCTTAATTTGTAAATTTTGAATTGATCGTACTGTACGATCAAATCATACAATACAAATATTTGAATACTTACTTAAAATAACCCCATGATTAGTCAATTAAATAAAGGATTAATTATTGATTGGTTATCGTACAGTATGACATGGTTCATACCGTACGATAAAGTGAGGCTATCTTTGATCGTCCCGAACATAGTATCGGACGATCCCTTGATTTTTTAACTAATCGTATTGGGCGATGTGAACATCGTACCGAATGACCTGAAGCTTTTAACAAATTGTAATATACAAAGTGGATTAAGCCATATGATGAACAAAGATGAGTTTTGGTCATCCATTATTTGTCTTATACAAATAGAAGAAATATAATATATTGTACCATAAGATATTATTCAGAAAATTACCTGTTCGTATTCCTTTGCGTACCACGATGAAGGCTATCTTGAACTGATTGTATTGTACAATCTTGGATCATAATGTACAATCTTGGATCGTATTGTACAAACATAAATGGAAAAATTGAAAATTTAGGGTTTCTTTGAGCCTGATTTATATATGAAACTTCTATCTTTTGAAAGACAGTATGAGAGAGGAACGTGATAAGAAGGGGACTTCTTGAGAGAGAGCTACTTGGTGAGATTTTGGATTTGTGAGAGGAAGGAGTAGGTGAATTTATGAGGGAGAAGGAGTCTGAGGGGATCACATGGTTACTCCAAGCTTGCTGCACGCTTGCTCCTCCTATGGCACGAGAAAATCTTGTGGGAAGCTTTCTAAGGGGGAGATCCTTTAAGGTCTGTATTCTCTAAGGTACTCTTCTTTCTCCTGAAGGGAGTAAAATGAGAAGATTTGTTGCCGTTACCAGAAGGGTGACATAGCATTTGATACTCTGCCACACTGGGGAAGGTGAAAGTGAAATTTTGTAAAGGCTTCTCCGCCTTGCCGTGGGGGTAAAAGGAGAATTACTTTTGAGTAGTGGAATTACCAGAGTGAAGGACTTTGGGGAGTGGACGTAGGTCAAGCGATCGAACCACTATAAATTTTTTGGTGTGCTTTTTCTATTTACTGTACTTTACTTATGTTTTGCATTTTACATTTATTATAATGCTTGGTGAAAAGTCTATTCTAGATCTTTGTTAAGTGATTAAAATTTCACCACTTACATGCAATCAAGTTTTAATCATTCGCTTTTGCATCAAGTTAAAGTTTTTATGTTTAAAATTTAAAACAAAAAAATTAGAACTCTATTTAGGATTGTTACTTTATTATAAAAAAAAATTCAATTCACCCCCCCCCCCCCCCCCCCCCCCCCTTGGTGCATCTCATACTTTCATTTAGTATCAGAGCTAGGTCCGATCCTGGGACCTGTAGGTTATGGGCCCATGTTCAATTGATCAACAGTTCACATCCATCCAGCACTATTTTAAGCCACCTCCACCACCACCTGATCAGGATCCTACCTATTGACTTTTCACTGTCTTATGTTTTTCTAAGTATTATTTGTTACTCCTCTTTTTTGTGATGTCAAAAGGAGGAGAAGTTTGTTGTATACTTTGTTTAGATATTTTGTTAATCATATTTTTTTTATTCCAATGAAATGCATGTTTATTTATCTATTCATGTTTCTATTCATACTTTTATATTTACTTTTAAAAAACATAAAATATTATGCTAATTTGCATATCAATAATATTATTTGACATCATTGAAAAGGGGGAGATTGTTGTTGTCCATGACCCCTAGCCTGAGATTTTTAATAATGATAAATAATGTCGATTTAAATTATATTATTATTCATTGAATATTTTATATTTTACTCTGGTATGTGAATACTAGCATTTCAGGGAGATCACATATTACTCAAGACAACAAGAATACTCAAGACTGGGTAGAGTAGGATGTGAAGTTTGTAACTATGTAATTTTCATTTCTTTTTTTAAATTTTTGTTCTTTTCTTGATTCTGGCCATAAAGTGTATGCAAACTGAAAAATCATGAACAAAAACAGTTGGAGAGTTTTTTAAATAAGGAAATTTTTTTACTCTCTATAGATTGTGCTGTACAATTCTGAATCATACTGTATGACCTGTTGTGGGTCAACGACTATCTGTGAGCAATCATACTGTACGATCATTATCGTACTATACGATGTGCTTTTTATTAGAAATCCTAGCCACCAAATTAATTTAAGTAAGTTCTTAAATAATAAATTTTGAATTGATCCTACTGTACGATCAAATTATACAATATAAATATTTTAATACTTACTTAAATTATCCCAAATGATTAGTCAATTAAATAAAGGATTAATTACTGATTGGTGATCGTACAGTATGACATGGTTCGTACCGTATGATAAACTGAGACTGTCTTTGATCATCCAAACATTGTACCGGATGATCCCTTGATTTTTTAACTAATCGTATTGAATGATGTGAAGATTGTACTAGATGACCTGAAGCTTTTAACAGATCATACTATATGAAGTGGATCGTACCAGATGATGAAAATAGACAAGTTTTGGTTGTCCCAAAATTCATCCTGTACAAACATAAGAAATATAACATATCGTATTGGATGATATTATATCATAATGTACTATATTATTTAGAAAATTGCCTTTTTGTAGTCCTTCATACTAGGACTAAGGATTTTTTGACTTATCGTACTGTACAATCTTGGATCGTACTGTACAATCTTGGATCGTACTGTACAATCTTGGATCGTACTGTACAAACAGAAACAACTAAATTAAAAATTTAGGATTTCTTGGAGCCTGATTTATATATAAAACTTATGTCTTTTAAAAGAGAATATGAGAGAGGAACGTGATAAGAAGGGGACTTCTTGAGAGAGAGCTACTTGATGAGATTTTGGGTTTGTGAGAGGAAGGAGAAGGTGAATTTATGAGGGAGGAGTGTGAGAGGATCACACGGTTGCTCAAAGCTTGCTGCACGCTAGATACTCTTATAGCTAGAGACAATCTTGTGGGAAGCTTTCTAAGGGGGAGATCCTTCAAAGTCTGTGTTCTATAAGGTACTTTTCCTTCTTCATCAGGGAGAAAAATGAGAAGGTTCGCTGTCATCATTGGACGGATGACATAGCGTTTGGAACTCTGCCACAATGGGGAAGGTGAAAGTGAGGTTTTCTAAAGGTTTCTCCACGTTGTTGTAAGGGCAAAAGGAGAATTACTTTTGAATAGCAAAACTCCCAGAGTGGAGGACTCCGAGAAGTGGATGAAGTTCAAATGATTGAACCACTATAAATTTTCTGGTGTGCTTTTTCCGTTTACTACACTTTACTTTTGTTTTGCCTTTTACATTTGTTATAAGTGCTTGGTGAAAAGTCTATTCTAGTTCTTTTGTTAAGTGATTAAAATTTCACCACTTACATGCAATCATGTTTTAATCATTTGCTTCAGCATCAAGTTAAGTTTTTTTTTTTGTTTAAAATTAATAAAAAAATTAGAACTCTTGTTTAGCATTGTTACTTTATTACAAAAAATTTCCAATTCACACCCCCCCCCCCCCCCCTCTTAGCGCATCTCATTTTTTCATGCATGTCATTAGTTAGGTTCAGGTCTACTTTGTTTTGTGACCTAGCTTAGATTTAGGTTCCACGGCTAACCCAAAATCATAAGTCTGCAACATCATAAATTTAATCTCAAATTTTTAATAAAATAAATACCAAGTCAAACTAAAATTTTCTCTCCATCAAATTTTGAAGACCAACATAGGTTAGACTAGGGTGCTTCTAAATTATTTTTAGTATCCCAATGAACACCATACCTTATTCATTTAGCCTCCAATATAAGTGTTCAAAATATATCCAATCCTAATTAAAACTCCAACATTGTTTCCTTCATATCACTCCTTGAAAATCTAAATTAAATTTTTTTATTATTATTTTAATCAAGAGTATTCATAGGAGGCCTAAAACTTCCTATGATGTAATTAACTATAAAAATTGGCCTTCATATGAGATTTAAGATCTGGATAAAAAAAAAACCCTATCCTACTTAGCTACTAAATAGGACAAGGATAATTGTTATTTCGGGAAAAATTTAAATTATAAGAGGATCATTATCAACACATTAAAACTGTTGATAATAGAAAATATTTTCTTTCTTTGGCAATATATATCATTTATTAGCATGCATTTGGATATGAAATTAATTATAGTATATCTAGATTATCATAGCTAAACATATGATTGAATGATATTTTGACCCTTTGCGGTCATACATAGTTCGAGCTTCTTGAGTTTAAATATGATAGTGATTAAATTCATAGTTTTGTAATCCGAACCCATTAGAGAAGGGTATTTTCACCTTTAGAGGTGGTATATCATTCATAATGATATGTTTAATTTCAAAATTTTAGATCTACTCACTGGGTCTATTGCTACTCAAATTTCACTCCATATATTCAATTTTAGATCTACTCAAGCGAAAACCTTTAGACTCTAAAGTTCACCTCCATAATTCAAGTTTACCTTCAACTCCCTCTTTAGTCTTATCAACAAGAAGAATAGCATCAGAAAAAAACATACTCCAAGGTACATCCTCTTGCAAATGTCTAGTGAAAACATCCATGACTAAAGCAAAAAGATATGGACTTAAGGCTAATCCTTGGTGTAATCCAACCGAAATAGGAAAATATTTAGCAAACCACCTTGTGTTTGAACACAAGTAATAGCTCCTGCATACATATCTTTAATGATTTGAACATAATATAATATTAATTAATTTATTATAAAAAATTTAATTTTACTCTTTTAAATTTCTTAAATATTCTCCAAAAATTTTTTATTTAAATTTAAATTTTTAAAATTTATTTAAATGTTTTATTAACTTTTAATTAATTTTTATCGCTTCAATTATTTTTTTTTCATTTTTATTATAATTTATTTTATTTTATTTTTTATTGATTATAGTTATATTTACTTAATTTTATTTTATTTCATTTTAAATTTATTTTTTTAATTATTTCATTAAAGCATTAAAATTTTAAACACTTAATTGTGGGTTTGAGCATAGTTTGACTTTTTAATTTATTTGTGAATTATATTTTCTTATTTTAATCTTCATTTATTATGTTATTTTTTTGAAATATATGCAATTTATTTAATAATTTTTCTAATTTGTATTTAATTAGTTTTAGCATTTATAAATTTAATACATATATTAAATTCTTTTTCTATAAAAGGAATTTAGGGTTCATGATTGGTTAATCAAATTACCTCATATTATCAAATGATTGATTCCATAGGTTAAGGATAACCTAATGAACAATCATTAAAAATTTGAGGTCAATTGGATTAATTATTGATTTTATATTATTTAATGTAATTAATATTTATATAAACCCTATGTTAGAAATAATATTATTTTAATTAAAATTTTATGAATATTTTCTTTTCATTTATTATATATTAAATTTATAATCTAGTGCAATTTAATTTATAATTTTTAAATTTTTATTTGATTTATAATGAATTTTAAATATTTAAGGCCCAAAATAGGGTTGCTTTTAGGATTTGTTAATTAAGTGGATTAATGACTCTTTATTAATTCAAAATAAAATATGAAGGATTAAAATGTCACTAAGCATTTTAGGTTTGAGTTTCATCCATATTAGAGCTAAAGGTCAAAGTTCCTAGAATTCTTTTAAGTTATCTAGACACAACCCTAAGTTTATTACTAAGGTGTCCCTAATAATCATCAAGTCTTGTGATTTATTATCTCTAACCCTTGCAAAACAAATGTACAATCCATGCAAAAATAAGCACCAAATTCTCTATAGTTTTATCACCATGATTTTCCAAATATTTAGGCCAAATTGTGACCCAAACATCAAAAATTTATGTGAGAATAATGGAAACTTCAATTGGGTTTGAGAAAATTATGGAATATAGATAACATCCCATAATACATCTCAACCAAATTTGAAGCCAAAATAATGATTATTTATGGAGTAATTAGAGAAAATTACTAGGTATTCAAAGTGAAATTACTTCCTAAACATGCATCATATTCCATGGATTTTATTTTCAAAATGTAGAGCTCTCTTCGCTTAATCCGTGGAGCCTACAAAATAAAAATTGGTCAGTGGGTTATTTATATGGCTTATTGAAGTTTTGGGTTTAAATTTTCATTTAATAAATAATTTTTAGCATTTAGTTATAGGCGGTACCGCATGGCTTACGGTTTCTAGGTGGCATTGCACCCATAAGGAGTAAGGAAGTATTTAAGCACTAAACTGTGCTGGCATGGATTATAGTTATTTGATCTCATGTGGTTATGATCGAATGGCCAAGATTTAATCAAATGATTCTATAGTTTGTATGGTAAAACAAGAGCTCTGATACAACAAGATCTCATCCGCCCAAAAAGAATATAAGGAAATAGATGAATGAGATTCCATTTTATTCTTTTGGCCAACCAAAACACTACTTTTTCATTGGCCTTAAATAATGTTTTAAATGCATTCTAGTGGCAAAAATAACTTATAGATGTTCCTAGGGGTATAAATTACCGTTGTAGGAATTTTAAGAGCTTCATAAAATAAAATATACAAACTATTTTAAACCTAAGATAGAGGCTAGGGTTTAAAATTTACCTCAGTAGAATGGATATTTTGGCCCTGGATAGAAAATTTGCTCAAGGAATTGAAGCCAAAGGTGCGACAAGGAGGAAGTATGTCAGCTTTGGTTGGAACAGTGTTTGGACCTCTCCAAATCTTGTCATTGTCGGCCTTCAAACAATTAGTGCTTTTTAGGCAAGTGTGGAGAATACTCTGGGAAGCATGAATAAATCAACATGATGATTGCAGAAGCTAGGTTGAGAATGAAATCAAAATGTATCTCATGCTTGTTTTTCCCTATTCATGCACTAGAGAGGAAATCAATGTCTAGGTGGCTCAGGGTGATGCTCCAGATGCTTTCAATGTGTAATAAGTTGTTATGGAGCCACTTCTAAGTAAGGGAGTGGACTAAAAAAGGAGTAAATTACCTTAGATCACTTTTCATGGAAATGACCATTAGGGTTAGGTTAGTTCTAAACCAAGGCATGGGCTAGGTTCAAAGGTGCTAGGGAATGTTCTAGAGTCCATTCCAACAAGGAAATTTGATTGGTGTTTAAAAAAAATGCAATGGTTTAAGTGGTTTGACCATTTAAGTATTTTTGAACTAATTGACCCCTTTGACTTGTCAATATTAGTCATTCCACATAGGATGGGTTTTAAGGGTCATCTAGAAGTTGATTGAATCAACTTTATGGAGTTTGGTTTAATGGATTTGAAGTTTATGAGAAGGTGATCATGCTTATCCTATATTTGACCATTCCATGGGGGTTGACAAATTCAACTCACCATGATGTGGCTATGCTATAGTTTAGGTGTATTTAGGGAATCAAATGGACTAGGCTTGAGTAATAAGGCAAGTCCAATTAATCACATACTGAGATTTGACCCAAGCTAGGCTAGTTTGACTAGTCTTGGGTTGAGCTGATAAGGTCAACCTTTGGCTTAAGCAAGTGGAACTAACATGTCCAATCCTTTAGGAGCTTGATAGGTTCAATTAGGTGAGGTTTTATGGAGTGATGAAAGCTATAGAAGGTACATGCAAGGGTTTTTAACTATTCAGCTAGTTTGACCTAACTCAAGTCGGTTAACTTGGTCAACCTCTAGCCTATGTAACTAGGGTTGATGAGTTTAGTGTGTGGATCTCCCAAGAGAAAATTTTTGGCAAGGTTTGGGGTCAATAGGCCAGTGTTATACATAGTGCATCCTACTAGGCAAGTTCAATGTAAATTAGGGTTTACCTCATAGCTATTGAATTAACTATTGTCAGGTTTAGAGTTTTATCTGGCTCAAAGGTATTCAATATTAGTTGAAGGAGTCAAAATCTAGTGGCTATGTATATATCATCTATACAAGCAGTAAATGCAAGATAGAGTGTTAAGCATGGTGGTGTTTAATAGGCCAACATAAGGGACCTAGGACTTGGTTCTTATTATTTGATGAAGCTATGTAACACTATAGCCATGTGCTGTCTAGATTGAGATGGAATTTTAAAGATCTAGGATTTGAATGACCTCAACTAAAAAAGAGGTAAATAGTAAGATATTATTTCTTTTTCATGACCTCTCTATTTCTTTCTCTTAGAAGTGAGTTCATAAGGGCGAGTGGTTAAGGAGGATTCAACCATCTTATTGTAGGGTTATTGTCCAGCTCTAATAGCTCATTAAAGGTCTTTGGTTGATATAAGGCAAGTGTATATCTGAAGAGACCCTCTCCCAATCCTTGGGTTAATATAGCCCAAGTGACTACATGCTCTACATCCTTCACTACAAGAATTTTCCTTTATAAACTTACTATAAAGTTCCTCAAATATTCCACAAGCTCTTCTCTTACCATCAATAAATCTTAAAAGCTCTTTTAGGGCTTTTTGGGTGTTGGACAATTGATTTATAAACATTCTTTTAAATTTAGATAATAAGGTTATCACTCCTAGTGGAAGGCGAGTAAACAACCTAAGTGCCGACTCCATAAATATTATAAAGAATAGGAAACACTTAAGAGCATCATCAATATCTAACAGAGTTTATCAATTTGAAGGTTTCCACATGATCAATTGGATTTTTCTTTCCCCTGTATGACTCTAGATATAACCTTGAATTTAGGTGGAGGACTGACTTAGGTGACCTCTCTTGAAAAAGCATTGATGAGCTGAAGCTCAGCTCTTCTAACTCATTAGTCAATAGGATGTATTCCTCATCATTCATTGACATGTGAGTGGAATCTTGAATAGGTGTGGATGTCAGTGCTTGGTTATCTAGCCTCTTGTCATGAACTATTGAGTCAAAAGAATCTTCAAGGGTGCTCTTCCTTCATAGTAACCCTTTAAGCCCACCTAAGGTGTCCTGAATTATCTAAATGATTTTTGTTCCATAGCCATCAAGTTGCGATTTGGAATGTATTTGACATTTTCCACATTTAAAAATGACTAATGCTAAATTTGCTCACCGATTAAGGTTCGTCTTATTGTCAATGACATCAATCCACATTTACATCACCTAAGTGGGTGTTAGCAAGCCTACCTGGTAAGTTGGTGAGCTAGAACCTGTGAGAATGGAGAGTAGAATAGAGAGGAAGAAAAAATATGCTAAGAGCTCAAGAAAACTAAGAATCTTAAACTAGCATGGAATCGACCAAAATATTGGCCGAAGTCCCAAACTTCTCCTAAGTACTCCTTATTTAAAGAGTTATGTGGGCTATATATATATATATATATATATATATATATATAAAATACACGTAGAATGCTACATGGACCACCCTAGACACATGTCATCCTTTGATTAGCTTAAAGAAGAAGTAGGCGAAAGAACCTCAGCGACTGGTCACTATGCGAGCCCAGTAGTGTCAAGTAGCCTGGAGGAAGTATGTGGGTGAGTGCATCTACAACTTGCTAGCTTGTTGATCTTGTTAATTACTTGTATGGAGATCTCATGTCACGTGAGAGGAGAGAGAGTTGAGTGAGATGTTGTTGCTGGAAGGGAGAGGTTTTGAAATCTCATGATGTGATGAGTTGAGCATCCCGTAAATAGGCAATTCCATGTAGCTAAGCTTGATGAACCTTCGTGAAATTGATTAGATTGAAGGAGAGGAAGTGTCTTACATGGCGATCCTAGTACAGGACGAGTGTTAAGTGGTTAGCTTGATGAAGAATCCTTGATTCTTGCCTAAGAAGGGAAAGCTTCTTGGCAGGCCCGAGTGAATAAACCCCATAGATTATGTCAAACGAGTTCCTATCAAGGGCCTCCCTTGAGGGAAAATTTCTATGTTAAGACCTATGAGTTATATTCTAAAAACGTTTAAAGGACTATGGGAGAATACACTATGATTCATCTATGATCAATAAAAAACACACATCGTATACACTATGGCTCAAGTGATCAAGTCTGAAATAAATAAATACCAATGTATATAATTAGTCACGAAAGGTCTAAGTTAGATTATTCTAGATCCTAACTAGACCAAGAAAAATAAATTATGGCTTTGTTTGGGATGACTTTCTTCCTGCTTCATAAAACCACATTCTAGTACAAAAATTAAAATTTTTGCACTAGAAAACTATTGTAAGAAGCAGTAAAAAATTTTTTGCACAGCTTTCTTACAACTTTCAAAAACAGTTTTCTAGTTTAAAAATTTCTAGTTCAAAAATTTTTTATGCTAGAAAGCTTCTTTAAAAAAACAGTAAAACTGCTTTCTTAAAGTAGCTTTTTAGTACAAAATTAAAAATGTTTATACTAAAAAGCTGTTTTAAGAAGCAATAAGAAAACCGTGCCAAATGAAGCCTAAATCTTTGATATATCTAAACTCAACCTGCGGCAAGGGCATTCAGGCAAGAAACGATTGTTGTAGGCACAATATAAGCACCAACTTTAGCCCTCTTAACACTGGAAGTATTGACATTAGCTAAACAAATGGAAATTTTTTTTTTCTTTGTTGTATCCTCTAATATATTTTTACTATATTTCAATTTAATGAGAATATCAAATTGATTGATTTGTCAATGATAAACATGACGAAGAGTACCAGTCGCATTCATATTTACAGCACCAGCAAAGGACCTTTGATGAATTCGGTTGGAATTCACGTCATTGGGTTTATTGTCCTCCTATATAGATTTATTCTTCATATGAAACCTGTGATTTCCCTAATTCTTTAATAAAGAGAAACTTCGCTGATGCTATTATTTTTTTTTCCCTGCTTGCTTTGGAAAAAAAAAAAAAGTATTCACGAGAAAGAAAAGTCGATAAGCTAGCTCATTTACTTTGCATGAGGGAATGTTAATGAGGTTAACTCATTTTATTTATGAATAGAGTTTATATTTCTATTTTTCTTCTTTGTTATTTTGTATAAATATAATTTTAATATTTAATAATAATTTCATAAATTAAAGCAAAAGCAAAATAAACTCAGCCAAAGTAATTCAGAAAACTAGGCGACGACGCATTAGATTTCGTTTGAAACTATTTTCCTACTATTTTTTAAAGCAGTTTTTGAACTTAAAAATTTTGTACTAGAAAAAAACTTTAAAAAATAGTAAGAATGTTGTCTCAAATGAAGCCTTAGTTTAATGACCAAGTTTCAGTGTTTATTGCCCATTATTGGGCTAATTAAGCTAATGTAAGCCAAAATAGGGCTGTGACAATGGCCATCCCTAGCATATTATAGGGCAATGACATTGGTTGTCTCTTGAAAATTCATTTAATCAATTATTAACATAAAAAATTGTGTTTATAAGTCAATATTTTTGTAGGGTGTAACTTAGGCTTCGTTTGAGATGACTTTCTCACTGTTTCTTAAAGCAGTTTTTTATTATAAAAATTAAAATTTGTGTGCTAGAAAACTTCTTTAAAAGAATTAAGAAAACCGTCACAAACGAAATCTTAGTCAAGTGAGCTCAAACTCAATTGGATAAATGGCAGAAATTTGAATAAATCTTGACTCAACTCATTGGCTCTTGAGCCAACTAGTTTAACAAATATTAATATATAATGTGCTTACATGTCTATTTGATTTGTAGAAATAATAGTTTATTTTGACCATCAATACTGCATCAAAATTTATGCCAACTCTACAATATGTCTCATATGAAAATTTTAAACAAGTCAATACAAGTGAATAAACTGAATTTATCAACAGAAGTTGGAAATTGAAATCATATTAAAAACGGGTATTAAAATATGAATTCATATAATTTTCAATGCACAAATTATAATTTTTTTTATTTTTTATGTGCGACATCTGATCCTACTACTAACTAATTAGATAGAATCATAGAACAAAAAAATTAAGAGAACAAGTGGTGATGGATGTAGCTAAGAAATAAAATAATTTCTGAAATTACCCAAAATTTTAAAATATTTCTCTTAATCTCTTATCTATAAAATTAAGTGGACTAAAAAATAGAAAAAAAAAAAAAAAAGCAATCCAACCCAATATATAGATATTTTGTCCCCAACATCTAACGAACAAAATAGCAAATAATATAATAGTATAAAACATTAGTAATCTTATCTTTTATGTCTCTACCTGCTAATAAGTCCAGACCAGCAAATTGCACAACGTAGTGGAACAAATTATATATGCTGGCTGGAAAACTGTCACTTCCACCAGACCTATCCCTATCTTGGACCTACCTAGTTTAATGTTCATGAATTTAAGCTATCCCATTCATAATAGATTTAGGTTTCATTTAAGATGGCTTTTTCTTAGCTTCTTAAAGTAACTTTTTAGTACAAAAATTTTAATTTTTATATTAGAAAATAATTTTAAGAAATAGCAAAAAAGCCGTCCTAAACAAAACCTTAGACTGAAATATATTCTTATTGGCAATCAAGAAACATTAAAATATATTGGATTAGAAGGGATTGTGCTCTGTGTTATCTTTAATGTATATTTAACATTAATACAAATATGAAAATACTTTATTTAAATTATAAGATTTGGGAGAAAATAAGCTCGTAAGTTAATTTGAAATGGATAAATTCAAATTTGACTTAAATGTGACTAAATTGAAATTAAAAATTTTGATTTCAAATAATGTCTCGTTTGAATTCAACTCAAATTTATAATGCATCACATCTTAACTTATTGGTTGGGAGCTTAGACTTCCAACTAACAACTTGTGAGTTCTAGGTCTTGTTTATGTATGAATTTTTTTATTAAATTCACATAACTCAATATCACTTATGCTACAGGTTTGTGCTCATAATGAGGGATTATTTGAATGGAGGGTTTGTGTTTGTAATGATCTAACCATAATAAACCCAAACTAGACTGGCCAAACATCTAAACCTCATGCGAAAGCTTCAATCCCAATCTCCTTTCTTTTCATATTTCGAATTAACTGCGCAGATTCCTTCCACAATCAACAAATAAGTCACATTAATTCTCCCACACAAGTTGCCTTGGATATGATATATGAAGCCCAAAAACCTAGGGAATTGCATGCCCTTTCCCCTTGCAACCAATCGAGTCTCCCTATTTTTTCTATCCTTTACTTCCTTCCTCTTCTTTCTTTTCTTATATTTCTTATATGATCACTTTAATGGCAGCACTATCGAAGTATGCACCTCCATCTTCATAGGAACTGATCATTAGGTCATCTTCATGTAATTTTGGAAGGATTGTGTGCAAGTCATTCTTCTTTATTTTTTTTTAAACCAAAAAGATTAGCTTAGGATGATTTGGATATTATAAGAATTGTATAAGTTTATAAATTAACTTATCAAGATAGATTTAATATTATGGATCATATTTTGCAATGATAATATAATGTCAAAATTTTGGGGTTACTTACGCATCATATAGATTTTCCCTAATGACTTTCCACAATTTCATTCAAGGCTAATGATGATTAGCTCGTATTTAGATTTGGTCTTATGTCATCTCATAGTTTATTATATTTTTAATATTAAATATTAAGGTTTTGCTTATAGGCTTTTGAATTAAATTCCATTGATGAAGATGGCAGTGGGAACATTACCATTGCTAAGTCCCAAGTCTTGGATGAGAAAAATGGAGGGCTGTGTTAGTTAGTTGACTGCCAACGTAAAATTTGTCGAATAATCATGACATGAATCATTTACGCCACGTAATAAGACAAAGGATTGATGTTGTCATTCTTGTTGTTATTGTTGTTGAAGATGGCAGTGGAATCTCAATTAAACAGGAAGTTTAGTGCCACTAGTGATAAGTAATTATTTGTTTATTAAACTATAAATGCATCCTTTCTTATTATGGGTGTTATCCTCCTAACTTGTATTAGATTCTTTGATATTTTAGGTTGTCAATTCATTCAATACTCAATTATTGCTAAACATGTGTTAGTAAATGTTATTTTTTGTGCATAATGAATTTACTATATCATAGAGATAATTCCGCCTTATAATACTATTGCACCAACTCCTATGTATTAAATTTTTTTTTTAAGAGAATATATTTTCACACGTATTATTTATTACTTTATATGTCATTTGAAAGTTCTGGTTGAATCTAAAATTGTCTGGATTGTTTCAGGTTGGTTTATTGGACCCCAAGCATATATCGATTCAACTGAGTAAGGATTTGGACTATAGTCGTATATTTTCTAGGAGGTCATATTATATACAGGGTTGTCAAATGCGGTTGCTTAAATGGTCTCCAGACTTTGATATGCATGAAGAATTCTTCATAACCCCGAATTTGGATTTCTTTTCCTAATTAACATTTACACTTTTTTAATTCTCAAATTTTTTTTGGTTTGGCCTCTATTTTAGGTAAATCGTTGCAAACAGATCAAGCTACAACATCCATTTCTAGTCTGTTTGTAGCTCATGTTTTAGTTGAATTGGATATATCAAAGAAACATTCTATTGAGGTTTGGATTGGTTCAAAACATAATTTCTATTTCCAGAAAGTTAAATTTGAAAATTTACCTATTTTCTGTTCTCATTGTTCTCATTGTAAGAGGCGTGGCCATGGTTTATCTACTTGTTATAAATTACACCCACATCTGCGGACGGCTAAGGAGACTAGTAATCTATCTCATAATAGTGAATTTAATTTAGTTGAAATTGTTTCTGTTATTCCTAATCATGTTGCTAATGTGGCTAATGCTTCTCAAGTGTTAGATCATAGTAATGGTTGCTTAAATTTGGTTTCAGTTCAGGTGGAACCGAATCCTATTATCGTGGAGGAGTTGGCTAAAGGATAGGAAGTTAATCTTAACTCTATCTCTTCTATAGCTATTGTTTCTCATAATGTGACTGACCAAAATGATGTGGCTAATCAAAATAATGCTTCTACTTCTATTAAGCCTATTTTAAAGGATGAGTTGGTTAATAATATTGTTGTGGAGGAGGATATTGTGCAAGCTGATGTTATTACTCAGGTTATCTCCCAAACAGAGGCGGTGAAGATTGGTGGTATTGATGTTCACAATGAAACCTATATGGCAGGTGATGTGTTCTATTACAAAAAAGAAATGCCTCTTTCTATGGGGCATTCAGGTATGGTTAACGATAGTAATTTTCCTTTGAATATTAATTATAATAGTGATGCTTTTACTGACAATGAGGATATGAATATGTTGTCTAAATGCTTTGTTAGAGATGATAATGACTAGTTTTACCAAGGTTTGGGGTAGGAGAGGTAGGAAGCCAAAAGCAATTATTTTTTAAACTCCTTGCAACACTCGTTCACATACTTATCATTAATATTATTTTTTATGTTTAACACAATTATTTGAAATGTAAGAGTCATTGGATGATTTTCTTCTAAACTTAGAGTGAAAAACTTATGCCGTATCTACAATGTCTCACCTCTTGTTTTTCTTGAGCACCTTATCTCTTCTAATAAGTTACTTAGTATTGTTAAATTTTTTTTGGTTTTAAACATGTCTTAACTAATGTTGCTAATAAAATTTGGGTTTTTTGGAAAGATTTTGTTATGGTTGACATTATTGGAGATTTTAATCAAGTTATTCATTGTAATATTGAGAGTTCTAATTTGCAATGTTGTGCTTCCTTTATCTATGCTGCTTCTTCTCACTATACTAGAAAGATTTTATGGGACCAAATAATTCAATTTCAAAGTATTTGTTATCTTCCTTGGCTCATTGGAGGAGACTTTAATACCATTGTTAACCCGTTTAAGCGTATAGGGGGCTCTCTCCCTATCTATCATTTGATGGAGGATTTTGATAACATGATTATGGATTGTAACCTTATTGATATTAGTTTCTCTGGTGATAATTTTACTTGGCATCATGGGAATTTATGGAAAAGATTAGATCAGATTTTATTTAATGACTTTTGGTTGAATTCTTTTGATTATACTAATGTTGAACATCTTAGTAGGACCCTCTCTAATCACTCTCATCTTCTCATTAAAATTAAGCCTAGATTGAGAGATGTTCCTTCTCAATTTAGATTTCAAAACATGTGGTTACTTCATGAGTCTTTTATGAATGTAGTGAAAGATAACTGGCTTGCCCCATTATATCCAGATAATGCTATTTATGGTATGTGTAGACTGTGGTATAAGCTAAAAAGGATCAAGTTTATTCTTAATTAGTGGAATCACAATGTGTTTAAGAATCTTTTTCTAACATTTAATTACAAAAGATAAAGTGAATTGCTAGGAGAATCAATGCCAATTATTTCCTTTTGATGCTAACTTTTGTCTTTTGAGAGAGGCTAAAGATGGGCTTTATAAATTACAAGCTCATGAGGAAATGTTTTGGAAACAGAAAGCGATTGTCAAACATCTTGTTGAAGGTGACAACATTACAAAATATTTTCATTCCTTGATTAAGAGTAAACACATTATTAATTGCATTTATAAAATTAATTAGGTTAATGGTTCTGTTTCTGAAGATGGTACTGGAATTCTAGCTTAGCTGTTCAACATTTTCACAATCATCTGAATAAAAATTTCAATCTTGCCACTATTGATAATCCTAATATTATTCCTTCTCTTATTTCACATGAGGATAATGTTTTCTTGCCTAAGCCCACTTCTCTGGAGGAAGTTAAAGATACTATTTTTTGTATGAATTCTGAGTTAGTGGCTGGGCCTAATGGTTTCATAACCAAGTTTTTCTAGAAAACTTGGCATATCATAGGTAATGGTCTCTTTTCTGCTATTCTTGATTTTTTTATGGTAATATTATACCTAATTTTTTTTCTGGTACTTCTATTGTGCTTATGCCAAAGAATAATTCTAGCACTTCTTGGAATGTTTCTAGACCTATTAGTATTTTCACCTTTTATTATAAATTGATCTCTAAAATTTGATGAATCACTAATCTATTTTTTTTCCTAAGCTGATTTCTCTTTTTCAAATGGGTTTTCTCAAAGGTCGTGCCATTGCTGATAACATCCTTTTATCTCAAGAATTTTATCATAATTTGGATGCTAAAGTGAGAGGTGGTAATATGATTTTGAAACATAATAATACTAAGGCTTATGATAATATCTCTTCGAATTTCCTTTATGATATTATGAAGTTATTTGGTTTTGATTTAAATTTTATCAATCTCATTAAGCTTTGTATTGAAAGCCCTTATTTTTCTATCATTTTCAATGGTAAGTCTAATGGTTTTTTTAAGGCTTCTCATGGCCTGAGATAGGGTGGTCCCATCTCTGTGGCCCTTTTTATTATTGCAGCAGACTACCTTTCTAAAGGTCTTGCTGATCTCTTTAAGAAGACCACTAGCTTTTATTTTAAAACTTTAGGTTTTTTCCATATTTCTTATTTATTCTTTGAAAATGATTTTATTATTTTTATTAATGCCTCTTTAAATAGGATTCATAAATTGTTTAGGTTTTTTCAACAATTTGAATTGGAGAGTGGTCTGGAGCTTAATAAACATAAATGTGGCTTTATTTATGCTAAGAAAGTTCCTTAGGATCGCATTGTGGATATTAAGAATTTAATTGGTTTCAGTCAAGTTTGTTTACCTTTAAACTACCATGTTGTGCCTCTTTATAAGGGAAGAAAGAATTTTTTTTTCTTTTTGATGATTTAATTTCAGTTGTGCAAAACAAAATTTTATCTTAGGATTCTAACTTTCTTAGTTTCGGTGGTATATTAACTCTTATTAAGAGTGTCCTTTAGTCAATCCCTTTTTATAGCTTTCAAAATTTTGCTTCCTACGCAGGCTTTGTTTAACAGAATTGAAAAAATTATTAATAAATTCTTTTGGAAAGGGGCTAGTAGCAATTCTAAAATCCACTGGTCTTCTTGGAATAAATGCTATGACACTTTTGACGAAGGGACTTTGCGGTGTAAGTCATTGAAGGATTTGGCTTATTCTTTTTCTTTTAAATTATGATATAATTTTTGTTCTAACTTGAGCCTTTGGGCTAAATTTATGAATGCTAAGTATTGTGGGGAGAAGCATCCCACCATGTGTTATTTTAGCAAAGGAAATTCTAAAGTTTGGCATCATCTTTGCAAAGTGAAATGGGTGATTGAGATGTCTATCTATTAGGGCCTTGGTGGTGGTAATACTTTCTTTCGGCGGGATCATTGGTTGGGAGGGCAATCCATTAATTTTATTATTAATACTTCTTCCAATGCTTCTATGAAGGTTAATTATTTTTTCACTGATAATGGTTGGGATATTGAGAATCTCTCTAATGTGTTACCTAATTTTATAATTCAACAAATTTAACAAATCACTTTAAATACGAATTCGTTGAGTTTAAAATGCACGGTGCATTATCCGCCGGTAAATGAGCCTACTATATATCCGTCGTAACGTGTGTCGGGACCACTAAAATGTTGGTTTTAACCGATGTACTTTCTGGCGCATGTGACATCGGACACTTTCCGACGTCCAATGCGCCGTAAAATACATCGTAAAATTTTCGTCGCACCATGCGCCGTTTCAGACGCCATATTTTACCGGCGCAAAATGCTCTGCTAGAAATTCTGACGGTAATCACGTGTTTTCCCGTAGTAGAACTCTTTTGATGTTCAGCTTTGTGTCTTAACTAAAGATGATAAATTTACTTTAAAGGATGCCTAGAATTCCTTTAGAGCTATGAAAGAGGTTTCCAATATTTTCAAAATGATATGGCACAAAAGTATTCCTTCTATAATTTTTGTCTTTGTTTGCCAGATTTTACATAATTTCATCCCTACGGATGACAATTTTATTAAATGTGGTTTCATTCTTCCCTCTAAATGCCAATGTTGTTATCATATGGATAATATACATCATGTCTTTGTCTCTGGTCCTTGTGTTGTTAAGGCATGAACTTATTTTGAGGATATTTTGCACTTTACTATTTTAATGCTAAGGTTTCTATTTATGCTTTACTTAATTGCTGGTTTGTTAATTCTAAAGGTAATATCAGGAATGTGATTCCCACTCTTATTCTTTTGTTTTTATGGTTGGATAGGAATAATTCCTGTTTTAATGGTGTGGTTATGAATCATCATAGGATTATTCAAAAAGTTAAAGATAAAATTAGGGTGCTTTTTTCTGCTAAGTTAATTTCCTCTAAGAATTTCAAGAATTATCACATAGCTACTGTTGACTTTAGGATTAATATTGATGTGGATAATTATCATAAGGTCCTTAGAAGTATCCTTTGGTTGAAACCTCCTGATAATTTTTTTAAGTTAAATGTGGATGCTATTTACACTAAGACTTTGGTGGGCTGTGGTGGAGTCATCATGGACTCTAATGGTAATTGCATTCTGGGTTTTGTTGGTCCTCGTTATAATTGTGATGTTAATATTGTTACCACTTTTGTTATCCTCTATGGTTTAAGGTTGTGTTTCTCTCCTGATTGCATTAATATTATGGTGGAAGTTTGTTCTTCTTATTGTTATCAGTCTTTTATTTAGAGAAATGATAAGATTTGCTCTTCCAAGTTGTTTTACATGAGGCGGGAAATTCAGAATTTGTTGAGCCTGCTTAATTTCTTCTTTTCTGTTATTGAGGTGGTTGGTAATGCTTATGCTAAAGCCATAGCAAGATGGGGTTGTGGTTGGATTCTATGAAGGATTTCTCTATTTCTAATTTACCCCTTCATGTTAGGGGTCTTTTAAATCTAGATAAGAGTAGTGTTCCTTGTGTTATTCCTTAACGTGGTTGGGGCTGCTACTTTTCGTTGAATTTCTACTGTCCTATTTTTGTTTTTCTCGATTGGTTGGTGCATTTGCATATCAACTGGGTTACTTTTGAGTTTTCCCTACTTTTTTTGAAGCATTATGCTACTAGGTACTTTTCCCTTTGTTGTTTGGAGGTTGCCTTGCATTTTCTATGTTTGCTCTCAATTGTTATGGGAGTGTGTTGCTGAGAACTGTGAGGCCTAGTGGTTTTGGATCTTTTAGAATGGTTGGATGTTATATGTTTGCTCTCTTTTATATTTTTGGGAGTGTGCTGATGTGACCATAAGTTTCATGAGGGCCATGTGCAGAGTTTTGGTTTTGTTGCCTGGCTGATTTGGAAGCCTTTCTCGGGTCTTTGGCTTATCGGCTTCCCTTTTGTTTTATCTGCCTGTTGTTTCATTTGTGTTGGTGCATGTTGAGGGAGGGTAATTTTCCCTTTGATGCTATTTTCTGGGCTTTTGGGTTCTTGAAGCCTATTCCTAGTTTATTTACCGGCTATTTGAATTTATGGATTAGTGGTTCCCCCTTTGCTCTTGGTGGCTTCATGTTGTACTTAGGTTTATGTGTACTTTTGTTTAGTAGGGAACTCAAGCTCATAGATTTTTTTACTTTTATTTTTATATCTCTTCAAAGCAGTATAGAGCTTGAGTTCCTTTTAAGGATCGTGTAATCATTTTTTTTTTAATTAACGTATAGGCTCCCTTGTGAGTTTCTCTTAAAAAAATAAAAAAATAAAAAAATGAGTTGAATTGAAGGGTTTGCCATAGTTATTTGTTAAAGATTTTTAGTTATGCTATCTCATATTCTCCTTATTTAGCATTTTATGATTTTTTTTTTGTTTAGGATTTTAATTTTTAAGTGTTTAAGTTTTAACAATATTTCTTTTGCAGTTAATTCAAATTGAAGTATAAGAGTTATAGTACTTTAATGATATCTTCAAGTTGGAGTGTAGGTGTGTTTGAGTCTACAAGATGTAATTTGACTTTATTTGTAAATTGCAATCATATAATGTTTTAAAACATTATTTATTAAGTTATTTTGTAAGAAATGTATTAATGTCATTGTAATTTCAATTTGTAAAGCCATTTAAGCATTAGTTTCAAGTTTTTAGTATACATTACCTACTTACCTTGTAATATTCCATGCATTTCAATTGCAAATTAATTTTTAAAATCTCATAATTCAATGTATCTATTTACTTTTGGTTCGGCTCAGCTTGACCCAAACCTGAACCAGGTCGAATTCAAGTCAAGAAAAATGACCCGAAACTAGAATTATATTGTGTTCAATTTGGGTAAAAAATGGGCGGGTCAAATTCGAGTTTGACCCGAACAGGACCCGATGACCCAAATTAACACCCCTATTGGGGAACCCAAGTGGATCTAAGAGAATAATCTAGGCAAAATATTCTACATAGCTAGCTAAAATTACAAAGTAAAAAATATGATAAATACATTAATTGTGCTTATTCATTTAAAATATTTTCAATTTTTTTATTTAATTTAGGATTGTCTAAAGTTTCTAAAGACTAGGATATAAGGTTGAAGATAGATTTTAAAAAATGACTCATTTTCTACATTAATCTAAAACAAATGATAGTTTACATATTTTAAACTAATTTTTAAAAAGAGTGTTAGGTTATATGATTTGCATGCTACTATTAATCCAAATAGAATTTTTAGATTTATTTCATATTTTTAAAAATTATACTTTTTTTGTGCTAAAATCAAAAAATTTTGTCCATATTATTTAGAAATTGATGGGCACTTTGAGGTTGTAAATAAAACTTTGGGAAATCAGCTTAGTTGTCATCTTTGTCTATCTATTGTATATTGATTGGACATGTCCCTAGGGTCTACCTCCAAATTTTAGCTCATTATGAGACCTTTAGCTCTATAAACTGAATTTATTTCTAAAGGTTGTAAAATCATAAATATTTATGGCATATGCCAATAGACCTGTCTCCTAGTGGATTTTAACCTTGAGATCCTCCCCAAAACCTTTAATCATTTTTAGACCCTTGATTATGATATTTTGAATATTAAACTGTATTTTGGTGGACCTACTTTGACCCCCGGTTGACCAAGGATCAAAATGACCAAAATGCCCATAAATGAAAAAAAATAAAGTTTCCCCCAAACTTCAACATGGCCTAAGTAAACAAAACACAAAAAACTCCTTTAATGCACCCTAAACATCATTAGGAATGCATTGGACTCAAACACAGGACCTAGGTTAACCTGTTTGGCCAAGTAAACCTAGGTTGATCAGAATGGACCCTTATAGGTCTAAATGGTCAATTTGACCCAAATGACCATTCTAGCCCTTGGAACCACCTCCACATGACTCCAATGATCAGAATAAACATGTTAAGTCCAAACCCAGACCTTAGGTCAACCTGGTTGACTAATTCAACCAAGGTTGACCAAATTAACCCTTAAGCCCTTTTTATCTTAAACCAAATTCCAAATGCACTCAAACATTATCAAAACCCCTTTATCATGTCTCCTAGTGATCTAGACTTGAGTGGTCACCCCGCTTAGTCAATAGTTGACTTGGTCAACTAGACACATGTCTGGTCATATCCAGTCCACAAAAGGATCAATTCAACCCATTCATTCAATTTGAATTCATCAAGCTATCAACCTCACTCAAATACGTAATCAAAATGCATTCAAGCTTATTTGGTGTCAAGTTATTATGTACTTTGATTTAGTTAAACCTAGTCAACACATAATCATGTCATTGCATGAGTTCAATTTGAGTCATTATGGACTTTGACTTAGTTAAACCTAATCAACACATGATCATTTCAATGCATGAGATTAATTTGAGTCATTTGGACTTCATGAAATCTCCAAGTTTCATCAAGCTTTCAAAACCTGTTCATTTTATGGCTTGAACTTATCTAAACCATAGGATAAGCATGGCTTAATGGATTTGACCAAGTCAATTGTTTGAATTTGGTCAAAATCTATCACATATCCATTAGCTTACTTATGCACTTGATTAATTCCTTTAAACCTCTCTAAATCAATTCCACCAACAATTCAAACTTTCTCATGCCCACTTAACCATGTTTTGACTTGTTGACTAGTCAAACTAGTAAACAAAGCCATTAGCTCATGGTGTATATGGTCAACACTGCATTTAAATATCAAATCCTTGGCTTTACACTCATGTCAAATTACTCCAATTAGCTCATGGTGCCATTTAAATGCAACCTCACTTGATGTTATCCAGTTGGCTTGTCAAAAAGTTAACAAAGTCACAAATAAAGTTGAACTTGTCAAAATACTATACTTACTTACCACATGTCAAATCCATTTGATTCCAACAGCTTAATCAAAGTCTATAAGATTCCTAAAAAATTCATCAGGCTATTCCAACCTTCAATGATTTCTAAACCACCCTATATGCATTTAAGGACAATAGTGTTGCAAATATGTTCTCAAGTACTATGATTTTGATGATAATAAATATTATTGTTTATTTTCTACTACTATTATTACATATCTATTTTATTTGTCTTTCTTACTAACCTTTCAGATCCATAAGTTCAATTACATTATAAATAAGCTCAAGATCGAATAGACTAGGGTTGAGTCTGTCTGTAATTTCAATTTTAATATACTTTTTACATTTCTTAAGTCAATTCCTGTACCTGGTGGACCCCAAGCTAAGTAACCTTGCACACACACACACTGAAGGGAGTGGGTTGGTGAGTTAGAAAAAATTTCTAATTTTTGACCTAATCGTATAGGACAATTTATATCGTATTGGATGATAAGTTAAAAATAGAATCCTAATTAGGGCATCCCTTTTAATTAAATGTAATTAAACTCAGCTTTTTTAAGTGCAATGGCTCTCTCTCTAGTAGGAGATTTTGGAGCGATCTAGTTCTATAATGATCCCTTTCATTATTTCGTCTATAAATTGTTGTTCATTTTTTATTTCATTTTGTGATTGGTTAGTGTGTTCTAGTCTTCTTACTCTCTTAAGGCCTATTGGCCTTAGGATTTGCTCTTTTTCTTTTGATGGCGGGTGCTCCATCCTCTTTAGTTTTATGGCATTAGAGGATTCCCCCTTATGCTCTGCTTGCCTCTTCAAAAGTTTTTTTGACTAATGAAGGTTTTGAAACTAAATCTTTCTCTTTTTGTGATGTTCTTATCGGATCTAGCTCTTCAAAGGATCCTATCTTCTTCTTCATGAAATAGATGGTAAAAGGATTTCCTACTCTTTTAATATCTGATAATAATATTCTCAAACTTGCAAGGCATTTTAAGTTGGGAAGTTTTTAGTTTGACGACCTAATCTTGATGTGATACGTTTTTTTTTTTTTTTTTTTTGGGAAGCTAAAATTATGTGGAAATTTTTCAATCAGTTTGCTTGATGCTAGACATGTTGCAATTTAGTTATCCAATGACCTTGATTACAGTAGGGTTAAAGAACTTATTATATTCTTAACTATCAAATGAGATTATTGAAATGGACACCTTTTTTCATGTCAAAGAGGAATCTCCTATTGTTCCTATTTGAATATATTTTCCTAATTAATGATTGCTTTGGGATCTATTTTTGGTAGACCTCTTCAAACGGATCAAGCCACCACCTCTAGGTCGAAGCATTCGGTGGCTAGGATTCTTGTTGAATTGGATATCATTAAGAAGCATCCTAAAGACATCTGGCTTGGATATGAAATTCTGGATATTTACAGACAGTTGAGTATGAAAATGTTCTGGATTTTTCTTTGCAGCATAAAAGTTATGGACATTCCATAAATGATTATTTTGTTTCCCATCCTAAACTTACAAAGAATAATGTGACCCATAAAATTATGGTTGGTTCAATTAATGGAGAACCACATGTTCTTGGAAGTCATATTATTTATAAGGAAAAGGCTCAAAACATAAATTTGGAGGAACCAAAAGCTTCAGGGGATGACATAAAGATTGGCCCTTTAGATATTTCCATAAGGAGTGAAGGTTCTTCGGATAAGGAAGACAAAGATGGTCAATGTAATATTGAGAATATGGATGCTATTGAGGAACAAACTTTACTTGATGTGTGTGAGAAATATATTTATGAGAAAATAGGTGATGATCAAAATTACATTATTTCAAGCTCCTTAGTTCGTTAAGGATTGGAGGAGAAAAATGAAAGTTCATTAGGGATGTTAAGCCCTTATGAACTAGTTTCGAGGCTAACCAAGAGAGGGGTGAATTGGTATTTTAAAAGCTTCTCAATCAAATCATGAACTCAAACCAAAACACAATTCACCACAAGAAAAATAAAGTGCCAAAATTAAATGCGTAAGTAAAAAACAAAGGAAAGAACACACCAGATTTATAGTGGTTCGGTTAAACCTTGACCTACGTCTACTCCTTGGAGGCACCCTTAGAGTATTGCACTAACTTAGTGTCTCTCCTTTATCCCCCATAACTAGGCAGAGAAGCCCTTACAAAACACTCCTTTTCACCATCCCCAGTGCGACAGAGAACCAACTCCTTTTGCTTCCTCCTAAAGCATGCAGAGAACATCGATCAATTGCTAAAGAAGACCTCCCTTGAGCCTCCAAGAACGAGGAACGTAAATTGGAGTAGACACCTTGGACCCTTACTTGGAGCAACCCTTGTGAAACCCCCTCATAAACTCCCCCTCATAAGTTCCTCCCTCTCTCTCCCTCTCTCTTCCTCTCTTGTAGGCTCTCTCACATAAAGGATGCAACAAAAGACACTTATGCTTGAGAAAACATGAGTCTTTTAAATAGATTTTCAAGAATCGACTTTATCGTCCAGGATGATATTGCTATCATCCTGTACAATCAGTGCAATTTTAGCTCAATCAGCCCGGATGACTTGGGACGATTAGAAGAATTTTTGTTCCTATCATTCATGACGATAATATATCATCTTGTACTATTAGTACAAATCAGGGAATATCATCCAGAACATTGCCCTAGATAGGAGTTTAAACGAAAATAAAATGATTTGATTGTCCAGGCCGATCTCTCAATCGTCCTAGCCGATTAGTTTAAATCTGCACAAAATCATCTAAAACATCGCTCTAAACAGACGATGTATGATTTTTGGTCATCCAGCAATAATCAAGGTTTTTGAATTGATCGTCCTGGCCGATCCTGCGATTGTCCAGGATGATATGATCGAATCAATCAACCTTAATTACTTTTTTTGATGATGAAATCAATTTAGGTATAATTAAACCCCATCATCTAGGCTGATGTCTTGGACGATGATTAAAAAATAAAACTACCTAAATAGATTTGGCAGCTAATTCTTTCTGATTTGAGCATATCATCCCGGTCGATACAAAAATTATCTAGGACAATATGTTTAATGATGACAGCCTTAACCAGGATGCCCTAATTAGGGTTTCTATTTTTAATAGATCGTCTAAGATGATTTTTGGATCGTCCCGAATGATGTTAGCAAAATAAAAAAACTCTAAGTCAGACAAAAAAATTTCACCCAAGTGAATGTGTGCAGGGTTACTTAGCATCAGGCACCATAAAGATTACAATTGACTTAAGAAAGGGAAAAAATATATTACAAACTGACTCAGACCTAATCTACCCAGTCTTGAGCTGGCTTGAGTTGCACTTGATCTTGTTGACCTGAAATGTTAGTGGGCAAGGAAGTTGTAAAAAAATAGGAATGTTTGCTATCATCAAAATTCTAATTCATAAAACCAGATTTGCAACAATCTCCCCCTTTTTTATGATGATAAACTAAAATTAATCTAAGTAATTCAAGATAATTACTTGGAAGCAGTGCAACATAACATATTCAAATTTCAGAACAGAATAGTACAAGTATAACACATTACTCCCCCTTTTGACATCTCAAAAAGGTGGAGGAAAACATAACAGAAATAAAGAAGAAACTAAACAACAAACTACAAAGAAAGAACAACATAAAAAGAAAACTAGTAAAATGATAGCCCCTGATCATCTGAAGGAGGAGGTGGTGGTGGTGGCTGTTGAAAGTAGCTAGACAGCAAGGCGAATTATGCTCCAAACCAGGCCATATCCTGGTCATGCTGCTGCTGCTGGTGTGCAACGTAGGTGTCAAAATGAGCTAAGTCCTCAGCACATCACTACTCAAAACAGGCGAAGCCCTCAGCATGTTGCTGCTCCTATACAACAACGTAAGTCTCAAAGTGTGCCTCCCACTGGTCGAACCGCTGACTAGCTCATCTAGCTGAGAGTGCTGGCAAAGCGGAGCAGGTAGAGGAATAGGTGGCGGAGCCTCCTCCTCTTCTGCCCCCTGAGCTTCCCCGTCCCCCAGGTGAAGACGAGTACTGTGAAGGACATTGATGGAATTGTTGGAGTAGAAGGCAGGCTGGAAATTTGGAGGAGAAGGATATTGAAGGTTATATTTGGATTCTAAGACATAAGCAATGATATGTCCTAGGGCTAGGTTTGGCTTCCTCCTATGTCCTTGGTCACAAATAGTGGTCGGATGTTCAATGTAACAAAAAATCAAATCAGTAGCAATGAATTTATGATGGGCTAAAATATAAAAGGTGGTGATTAAAAGAAGAGGGATAAGTGGACACGATCACTAGTTTTTGGAATAACAGAGGTGTGAAGGATGTGCTAGATCGTCCTAGCATCTTTAAGTAAAGAGCTAGTCTCTCCGACATGAAAGTGGGCATTGGTGTTGTGAAGAAAGTGGTTGGCCGGAGCCTAGTCATAATCAGGGTCTGAACACAGGGTTTGAAGCTTATCCCCTGTGGTTGAAAGTTGGGAAAATTTTGTGCAGACCTGGTATGTGATCTCGATAGGGCGTCGATTCACATACAATCCAACAGAAGTAAAGGTAGAATTTATTCTAAGGCTTGCGAAGAATTCAAACAGAAGCTTAGAATTGAAGGGAATTGTGAGAGTGAGAATGAAACACAAAGAGGTGTGAGTGAATAAGTCAAGTACCGAATAGGAAAGGTGGTTTGAGTTAATCGACCGAGAAATAGTAATGTCGGTCATCTTGTAGTATTGGTAGGCAGCTTGATCATCCACCAAGCGAGATCCCTTGCCTCCTGCCATGATCACAAATAGCAAGAAAAGGGGAAGTAGAAGGCTAGTAGAAAGAGATGGTGTGAGAAAAATGGCTTGAGGGGCATTGAATTTAAAGAATCGGCCGGATCATCAAGGACGATCGCAGAATCACCCAGGATGATCCAATATAATAATTGTAGTTGGACAATTGGTCAAAAAGGTGGTCATATCGTCCGGGATAATTAGACACAAGCAATTGTCCCAATGTGACAATCCGGATTACCGTTGAAAAGGCAAATCGTCCTGGACAATTAGGTGGATCGTCTAGGACGATGAATAATAATGGATCGTACCGGCCAAATTTAAAATGTTTAAACACACTGCCACATGCGTCATCTAAGATGAATAGGTTGATCGTTCTGAACGATTCTCCAATAATGGATTGTAGCGGCCGAATTTAAGGCTTATTAAATGTATTTCCATGTATATCATCCAGGATGAATAGGTGGATCGTACGGGATGATTACCAATAAATAAACAAAGAGTAAAGGCATCATCCAGGATGAAAGAGGATCATCCAGGAAGATCAAAGATGATTGAAGCAGAAGATGATCAGATCGTCTAGGACGATAATGAGCAGAAAGATCAGAATAGCCAACATAATGATTTTACAAGTGAATTGAACCGATCGTCCAGGATAATATGAATATCATCCAGGATGATGTAAAAAATTTTAAAATAGAGGATGGATGGAGATGATCAGACAAGGCCCAAAAACATTAAAATCAAGTGAAAAAAAATATACAAAAAATACTTAAAAATGAACAAAAAATTAGGGATTTTTTTATATATTTTTTATTTTAAATAATCATGAATATGATAAATTCTCTATGTGATTGAAATTAAAGATTTTTAAGTCAAAGAATTAATATCATCAGAATCTAAAAAATTGGTAACACAATCGATCCTATTATCCCTAACTCGGACTTCTCCTAGGGCAAAACTTCTTTTGAAAACAAAGATCTAAATAAGAAAAATCAATTAGATAAGAAAAAGAAATCCATTCAAAACTTGGTTTCAAAAAAATATTTTATAAAATAATATATCAAAGTAATTAGTTACGATCAAGAATCCCAAAATCAAGCCTTTAAAAAATATCAATTGACACATGAAATCTTCTAAGATTTAAAAATTTTGAAAGGGAAGGAGCTTTCTTTTGATGGGCTCATTTTATAACTCTTGTCAATTGATTGGCGCTCTTTGCGCATTTTGATTTTGGCATCATTGGCCACTTTTTTATTCAATTTGGTGACATTGTGCATCTTTTGATTTTGGCATCATTGGCTACATTTTTCATTTAATTTTGCAAGCTATGTCCCTTTTCCAAAATTCTTAAATACTCACAGTTATGATTATATCTTCAAGATATTAGAGAAGAAAAAACTCATTCTCTAATATAAGGAAGAATGAATCACAAAAACATAATTAAAAATTATATGATAAATGCAATGATAAGATTTCAAAAAATTTAAAGGTACAATAAAGACTTTGAATATTATATATATAAGATAGATTACTGTAGAAAGATTGAAAAAGATTTCAATTGCATAGTCCAGTTGTTGATTTGAGATAGACTTTTGTTTGGAAAAGAAAATTACACCACTAAAGGAAGTCAGAAAAAAAGAAAATAATCAATAGTGTTTCCCTCTTTAACTGATTAAGATATATAAAACCTTGACTACAAATTTTCAAAAACAAAAATAAGGCAATATATCATAAAGCAAAAAGAACCCAAACTATAACAGCAAACAAGATAAGATAATACAAAAACTAATGCAGATAATAATAACAATCAGCAAAGTAGAAGCATGCAATTCATAATTTTATTAAGCTGCAAATTTATGCAATTATGAGCCGTGAGCATCTGTTGTCTAATTACCACATGCTCTCACTAGGCCTTTTATGAGAGCAAACCTGCAAAATCATCAAACGTCAAATTTAGGAACCCAAATCATAGGTTGGTTGGCATACCTCTTCTTGGTCAGACTGTTCAAGATGATCATCGACCATCAAGCACAAGTTTGTGGTTTCCTTCTCTACCTCAGTCTCAGAGGAGTTAAATGCAGAATCTGCCATGAATGCCTTTTGGAATCGCTTCTTTTCCTACCTGAACTTAGGTTTCTACTCATCCTTCTCTTTGCTTGAGTGATCCTTAAGTGTAGGACAATCAAACTTGACATGTCCAGGTTTCCTGCATTCAAAACAAACAACATCAGAAGAATTTTTATAATTTTTACTATCCTTACCTTTTTCCATTTTTGATGATGATTGTGATTCTTCCTTAGAAAGTTTTTGAACTACCTAGTGATGAAGGAATCATCATCGCTTTCAGACTCGGAAGAATTGGTATTTGTTTCATTGGCCTTCAATGATATAGTTTTTTCCTTCTTTTTCTCACATGTATCAAGATTTCTTTGATTCACCCCTTGCTCATAAGCAATAAGTGATCCAAATAAGTTATCAATCGAATAAGTATTTAAATCTTTAGATTCAGTAATTGTAGTAATCTTAGCATCAAAAGAGGAAGACAAACATCTTAAAATTTTATTAACTTTTTCATAGTTAGTGATTTCTTTTCCTAATGCATATAATGATGTGATAATTTGAGTAAATCTCGTATACATATCAGAAATTGATTCATAATATTTCATACAAAAAAGTTTGTAGTCATGCAATAAAATATTAAATCTAGATTGCTTAACTTAGTTCCTTCATATATAATACACAACTTATCCCAAATCTCTTTCCCAGTAGTACAAGTTGAAACACACATATAATCTTCAGATTTTAAAGCATAGAAAAAATAGTTCAAACATTTTGTATTAAGTTGAGCTAAATCCCTATCATCACGAGTCCATTCAGTAAAAGGAAGTGAAATAGTAGCACCATTAATTTTATCAGTCGAAGGTGTATAACCATCCTTAACAAGCATCCACATGCGATAGTCAATTAATTGCAAAAAAGTAGATATGCGAGTTTTTCAAAAATCAAAAGAAATATTATTAAATAAAGGTTATCGGGTAATAGTACCCTTTCACAGTATTACGATTACTGGAGTTATCCATGGATCAAAATTTAAAAAGATTTTAAACTTGTTTTTATGAATCTCGTTGATACCACTTGAAGTTTTATTAGGGATGTTAAGCTCTTATGAATTAGTCCTGAGGCTTACCAAGAGGGGGGTGAATTGGTATTTTAAAAACTTCTCAATCAAATCACAAACTCAAACAAAAACATAATTCACCACAAGAAAAATAGAGTGCGAAAATTAAATTTGTAAGTAAAAAATAAAGGAAAGAACACACCATATTTATAGTGGTTCGGTCAAACCTTGACCTACGTCCACTCCTTAGAGGCACCCTCCAAGTATTGCACTAACTTATTGTCTCTCCTTTAGCCCCACAGCTAGGCGGAGAAGCCCTTACAAAACACTCCTTTTCACCAACCCCGGTGCGGTAGAGAACGGACACCTTTTGCTTCCTCCTCAAGCAGGCAGAGAACCTTAATCAATTGTTGAAGAAGATCTCCCTTGAGCCTCCAAGAATAAGGAATGATGATTGGAGAAGACACCTTAGACCCTTTCTTGGAGCAACCCTTGTGAACCCCCTCACAAGCTCCCCCTTATAAGTTCCTCCCTCTCTCTCCCTCTCTCTTCCTATCCTCTAGGCTCTCTCAGGCCAAGTTTACAACAAAAGACTCTTATGCTTGAGAAAACATGAGTCCTTTAAATAGATTTTCAAGAACTGACTTTATCATCCAGGATGATATTGCTATCATCCTGTACGATCAATATAATTTTAGCTCAATCATCCCGGACGACTTGGGACGATTAGAAGAATTTTTGTTCCTAGCATCAAGGATGATAACAGATCGTCCTGTACGATTAGTACAAATCAGGGAATATCGTCTAGAACATCACCCTAGATGGGAGTCTAGATGAAAACAAAATGACTTAATCGTCCAGGCTGATCTCTTGATCGACCTGGCCGATTAGTTCAAATCAATGCAAAATTATCAAGAACGTCACTCTAAATAGATGATGTATGATTTTTGGTCATCCAGGAGCACTCAAGGTTTTTGAACTGATCGTCCTGGCTGATCTTGCGATCGTCCAGGATGATATCATCGGATCAATCAACCTTAATTACTTTCCTTAATCACCAAATCAATTTAGGCATAATTGAACCCAATCATCCAGGCCAATATTCTAGACAATGATTAAAAAATAAACCTACCTAAATAGATATGGCGGCTGATTTTTTCTAATTTGAGCATATCATCCCGGCTGATATAAAAATCGTCTAGGATAATATACTTAATGATGACTGCCTTAACCAGGATATCCTAATTAGGGTTTCTATTTTGACAGATCGTTTAGGATGATTTTTGGATCGTCTCGGTCGATGTTAGCATAATAAAAAAACTCTAAGTCGGACAGAAAAAATTCACCCAAGTATGTCTGTGCAGGGTTACATAGCATCAGGCACCACAAAGATTATAATTGACTCAAGAAAAAAATATATTACAAACTGACTCATACCTAATCTACCTAATCTTGAGCTGACTTGAGTTGCACTTGATCTTGTTGACCTAAAATGTTAGTGAGCAAGGCAGTCGTAGAAAAAATAGGAATGTTTGTTATCATCAAAAATCTAATTCATAAAATCAGATTTGCAACAAAAAACTTGGATGAGAAAGAAGTGTCACATTATCAATAAAATGACCTAAATGGTTGTACGATTAATTATATTAGTGAGGATAAGTGTGAAAGTAGATCCAATCCTAATTCCAAAAATAATCAGTTGATTGATGGGCTAAGGTTGAGGATATGGAGGAAGGGGAAATTGAATCTCAGGATACTTTCACTCCCAAGGATGGTTTTAAGGGCTCCAATATTAACTCAATGTCACCTCCTATTAGCAAGGCTAACATTAATGAAAAAGGTTATACATTGGTTTCAAAAAAGAAGGGTAAGAATATTAAGAACTTGTTTGGCTTCACCCCTAAGGTCACTAGAGCTTTTAACCAATCTACTATTAATAGTTAAAGCACTCGTGTAGAATATTTTAGGTGTGGGTGGTTCTCTATCTAAGGATAGAGTTAAGAACTTATGTAGGATTTATGATATTCATCTTATTATTTTAATTGAGCCCTTTGTTTCTATTGCTAATTTGAATTCTATTTGTAACAAGTTAGGTTTTGAATTCTCTTTTGGAAATTGCATTAATAAAATTTGGATATTTTTGAAATACTTTATTTCTTTAGATATTATCATGGATTTGCCTCAATTGATTCATGCTAAAATTACTTTTAACCAAGTCTCTTGTTATGCTTCCTTTATTTATTCTTCTTTCTTTAGATTAGATAGGAAAACTTTTTCGAATCAACTTACTGATTTCTCCTCCACTGTTAATGCTCCTCGATTTGTTAGTGGGGATTTTAACTATGTTACTAATGCTTTTGAAATAGTTGGAGGTAATCATCCTAATTATCATGCTATAGAGGAGTTTAATGATATGATCATGAACTATAACCTTTATGACATTGGTTATTCTAGGAATGCTTTCAATTGGAATAAGGGTATTATGTGGCAAAGAATAGATCGTATTCTTTTTAATGATTATTGGATTTTTTATTTTCTATCGACTCACATTGATCATCTAACTAGAACGTTATCCGACCATTCTCCTTTGTTATTAAGTATTACTAGAAATAGTTTAAATAAGTTTTAACCTTTTAGATTACAGAATATGTGGCTTCTTGATGAAAATTTTTTAAATATTGTGAAGAGAATTTGGAAAGCTCCCCTTTTCCTTCTGATAATGTTTTCTTCATGACCCGACTTTGGTTTAAACTTAAACATCTTAAACAAAATTTAACTTGGTGGAATAAATGCATGTTTAAGAATATATTTACTAGTATATTGATTGCTAAAAAAGATGTTGATAATGCTAACATTTGTTACATGCAGGATTCTTCTTTTGAGAATTTGTCCATTCAAATGAAACTAAGACTAATTTATTCAAACTTCAGGAAAAAGAAGAAGCTTATTGGAGGCAAAAAGCTTCTTTGAAAATCCTTGTGGAAGGTGATCGTAATACTACTTTATTTCATAATATTCCTAACAATAACAAGGTGAGTAGGCAAATTCATAAGCCCACTTCCCCCGATGGTTTTGTTATTGATAACACTGATTTGATTTCTTCTTCAGGGTTTTAGTACTTTGAGAAAGCTTTCAACAAAGATTTTATACCATATCTTAACATTGATTTTTCAATTATTCCTTCTCTTATTTCTGAGGAGGATAATATGACTATTATTCCTTCCGAGAAAGAAATTTTACAAACATTAAAAGATATGAACTTTGATTCTGTCGCTAGCCTAGATGGTTTCACTAGTAAATTTTTTTCATAATAGTTGGGAGATTATTAAAGATGAATTTATTAATGTTTATGTGGACTTCTTTTCGAGCAATCCCTTACCTAAATTTTTTACTTCTACCTCTATTACTTTAATTCCTAAATCTAGTGCTATTTATTTATGGAATGATTACCACCCTATTAATTTATGTAGTTTTTCAATAAACTTATTGCCAAAATTATTTTGGGGAGACTTGCCTTTATTCTTCTTAAAATTATTTCATTAGAACAAACAGGTTTCGTTGAAGGTAGATCAATTTTTGATAATGTTTTACTCGCTCAAGAATTAGTTCATGATTTGCATGCTAAGGCTACTGGTGGCAATATTATTTTTAAAGTTGATATTGCTAAAGGTTATGATAATCTTAATTTGGAATTTCTTTATACTAGTTTAAAGCATTTTGGCTTCAGTATGCATTTTATTAATCTGGTTAAAAATAGCATTGAGCATTGTGGTTTGTCTATTATGATTAATGGTAAGTCTCATGGTTATTTCAAATCTTCTTATGGTATAAGACAAGGGGATCCTTTATCTACTGCACTTTTCATTATTGTTGTGGAATTTTTATCATGGGGTATTAATAATCTATTTAGGATTCAACCTAATCCACATTATATAATTGCTAGTGGCTTTCCTATTACTCATTTAAGCGTTGTTGATGGTTTTATTATTTTATTGAATGGTTCTATTAAAATACTTTATATTCTTTTTAACTTTGTTAATAAATTTTAGCATGCTAGTGGTCTCATTTTGATCCTTTCCAAGAGTTGTTTTATTTCGGCTAATTCTATATCTTCTACTAGTATTGAAAGAAAATTTGGTTTATTGAGAAGAAATTTATCATTGAAGTATTTGGGAACCCCTCTTTACAAGGGTAAAAAACACTTCCATCTGTTTGATGACATTTTTACTGCTATCCAAAAGAAACTTTCCTCTTTTACTTTTAATTTCCTTTCTTTTTGTGGTTGACTTGTTCTTATTAAACATGTTCTTTGCTCCATTCCTATTTACTTGCTTCATAAGATTTTCCCTACTTAAATGTTTGTAGTATAATGGAGATTTTATTTAATAAGTTCCTTTGGGATGCCAAGAATGGCATAAGTGTTATTATATGGTGTTCTTGGAGTAATAGCTATTGGCTGTTGATGATGAGACATTAGGTTTTAAAACCTTCACGAATATGACCACAACTTTTTATCATAAATTATGGTTTTCCTTTAGAGCTAAAATGTGTTTGTGGGCTAAGTTCATGGTTTCTAAGTATTATGTTGGGAGGCATCCTCTGAATTGTGCTTTTAAATGAGGTGATTCTTTCAACTGGAAAACATTATGTGATATTAAGTAGGAAGTTGCACAATTTATTCAATTAGAAATGGGAGCTGGAAACATCTTCTTTAGGCAAGATAATTGGTTGGGTAATTCTTCGATTGACAATATTTTACACTCTCACTCCACCTCTGCTTGTAAACTTAATAATTTTATTACCAATGGAAATTGGAATATTGCTCTTCATACTAATAGTGTGCTAGATTTTATTATTCCCTTAATTCTCAATATCCCCATTCATTTGGATAATGAGGATTGCATTTTATTTAATCTTTCTAATGATGGAAAATTTTCCATTAAATAGGTTTGGAACTCCATTAGTCAAAGGCTTCCTAATGATTATATTTATTTAGCTTTCTAGCATGCTAGTATTCCTCCCTCTTACTCTTTTCTCATCTGGAGAATTTCACATAATTATTTACCTTTGGACTCTATTTTAATTCGTAAAGGTTTTTATATTACCTATAAATGTCAATGTTGTTATCATATTGAGATTATGAATCATGTGTTCATTCAGGGTTCGAATGCCATGAAAGTTTGGCTGCACTTTGATAACAGGTTTAACGTGCTTTCCACTACTAGGTACTACTCTTTTGTCAATCTTCTTAAAAAATATCCTTTTTTCCATTATTTGTTGGTTTTTATGGAGTAGTAGAAATGATTCTAAGCATGAGGAAATTAAAACTAATGCTTTAAGTGTTATTTTTAAAGTTATGAATAAAATTTTTCAGCTTTATGTTTCCAACCTAGTTAATGCAGATTCTTGTAAATTTTTTCTTCATGTTGCTTGTGAGTTTGGTTTGAATCTTTGCTCCTATTCCATTGTTTTAAAAGACAGAATTATTTATTGGAAGAAACCTTTAGAGGGTTGTTTAAAACTTACTACTGAATGTTCTTGGAATAATTTGAGTGATGGTTATGGTGGTATTATTAAGGATTCTAATGGTTTAGTGATCGTTGCCTTATTGAGTTCTTCTACTACTAAAACTATGATTAAAGCTGATCCTTCTACTACTAAAACTGCGATTAAAGCTGAAATTGAGAGTCTTCTTTATGATATTAAGCTTTACATTTCTTTAGGCCTCATTAATATTTGGATTATAGTGGATGTCATGCTTTTGATTCATTATCTAAAAGGTAACCATTCTTTCAATTTTGATAATTTTTATATGTTAAGAGATATTAATTATTGGCTTTCCTTTATTACTTATTCTATTACTCATATTATACGTGAAGGTAATGTTGTTGTTGATTCACTTGCTAAAAGGGGATGCACTTTATCGGGTTTTATTGAATTTTTTAAACTTACTTTACCTAGGGAGGTTATAAGGTTGGCTAGATTAGATCATAGTGGCCTCCCTTTTTTTTTTAATTAGCTCGGTTTATCTTTGGGTGGTGTTATTTTGGTTCTCTGGCTTTAGTTTTTGTCATTGGGTTAATGGTTCTTGTATTTATTCTTCCTTTGTGGCTTTTGATGATTGGTACTAAGTTGATTTCCTGTTCATCTTTTGGCAGTGCTACCATACTCTTCATTTGTATAATCGCCTTTTGTTCTGTATGGTTTGTGGTTGGCAGGGCTTTTGTTTAGATAGGATTAAGTTATACTTTCATGTGATTCAAGGATTATTCACTTCCATTGGTCGACTATGGTTAAGTGTTATTTTGGTTTCAGTGTTGATTCTAATGATACCCAATTCCTTCCTCATCTTATTGTTTTGGATTTAAGAGTTGTTAATGGGAGTATTGTTTTGTGTTTGAGCTATCATTGGATTTTCTGTTAACCTTAATTGACTCTTAATTATTGCTCTTGTTCTCTTTAGGTCTACTTAATTGGGATGATTTGTTTTAGGCTGGACCTTTTGGTTAACTTTGTTGGCTATATGGGTGGTGAAACTGGATTGGATTGTGAGTGGTCTAGTTGGAGTGGCTAGAATTTCCTGCTGGTTATTGATTTTTTGATTTTTTTATATTAGGGTTTCCTTATTTCTAGGTGGGTGGCCTAGGATTCATTGTATTGTTGTTGCTATCATGATTATTCCCATCTTTTACCATTGTATTGCTCCTAATTCTAAGGTTCTTTACATTCTTTGGGGGTGCAAGCGTACATTTGGGATGAGAATGGAGTGGCATTTGGGTATTACTTATGACATCAAGACAATTACTATGCTTCTGAGCTCTAATGACCCGACTATCTACATTTCCAATTACCTTATATAGTTTTTTTCTTTTTTTGTTGCTATAGTTATCCTATTTTGAACATTATTATTATTGAGGATTATGGCTAGTGTGTTGATTGCCCTTGGAATTATGGTTATTTCAATATTAATTTAAATTTTATGGTTTTTATATTTATATTAATGGCATCTTTATTTGGTGGAATTGGGATTTGTGGCTAGTTATATCTCGGTTTCTTGCTGGTTTTCTGTGGTGGAATCTTTCTTCTGCTCATGCTCTCCTGTTATCTCTTCCTGTTTATTCTGCCTGTTTTTCTATCTCACGAATCATGGCTTTTTATCCATCCATGGTTGTTCTTATACTAGTGGTGATATTAGCTAGATTATTGTTATGGATTCTCATACGAAATTTCTTGTTTTTCTCAAATATAGTTTTTATTGGATCTTTTGGCATTCTAATTTCTTATGTTGGAATGGGAACTTTCAAATGGCTATTAATAGGTTATTTTGCAGTGATGTTGAAGGGGTTTCCAACACCGATATTTTGTATATGTTTAATTGGAATCACATATTGGTTTTGCTATGCTTGTTTTTACTATGCAGTCATCATTTCTTGCAGATTTGCTGGATGGAACTTTCTATGGGAAAGATTAAAGATCTTTGTAGGAAGTGCATGCTAAGTGACTACTTTTTGGCCTTCCTTTTTGGATGCTATCTTCTTGTAGCCCTACCATATTATTAGGATTTTTTCTAAATCGTAGCATAGGGGACCTACGACTCTTTGGTTTTTCTTTGAATTTTTCTGTAGCTCTATCAGGCAGTACTGAGCTGAAGGTCCTCTTTAAGGACCTTATAACCTTTTTTTTATTAATGCGTATGCCCCTTTGTGGGTTTCCCACAAAAAAGAAAGAGTGACTAAACTAATCATATAATATGATTTGTATCGTATAGGACAATCAACGCAGATTGTGAAAATAGTTGTCAATCATAATTTCGGTAATAGTTTAATTTTCAATTTTTATACTAATTGTACAGGATGATGTACATCGTATTGGATGATTTAGGACAATCATGCCTAAATTTGTCCTATGATTAGAGGACTAATTATGATTAGATTGCACGTTTTAATTATACAAGATGATCTCCAATGATCATACAGGACGATCTTTGGTATTTCATGGGACGATCCCCCATTGTCTAAGACAAAAACCATAATTTTATTTTAATTGGTACAGGTAATCATATTAAACATCCTGAGGGACACGTGGGATGATATGTAAATCACCAACCATCATCCCATCTTGTACTAGATAATTAATATAGTATCTTTAACTGATCATCTCAGACGATCATAAAATCATATCAGATGATCTATATATATACTTGAACTGATCGTACAGGGCAATGATGATCATTTTGGTTGAAAGGGCTATTTTATACTAATCAAACAGAATGATCTCATGATCGTACTAGATGATATTTGATGGAAAATTAAAAATTAGGGCTTCTTTTGGAGGCTCTCTATTTTATCTCTCAATTTTACTTTTGAGAGATCTTTTGCTGTTTGGTTGACCTGAGATAGCTTAGAGAAGGAAGAGAGGAGAGCTTTAAGAGAGAGAGAGATTCTTATGAGTGAGAGTTGTGAGGGATTCAACCTAGGATGACAATAAATATCATATAGCTCTCCTACATTAATTTATCTAGCCAAGGTGAACCAATGGCCTGCAAACCCCTCAAATAGGTCTATTAGGTGCTCAAGGGTCTATCCAATCCTTAGGCCCACCTAGTTTATCTAATTGGGCTAACCCAAGTGAATCTAAAATGATAAAAATGAGCCAAATAAAATCTTAGATGAAATCATCCCAAGTTAATACATGCATTAGGTGCATATATGATCCATACACTCAACTTAGCCATCCCAACCCATGGACTAGCTAGGTTAGGCTAGGTTAGGTGAACCAATTTTTTGAATCGAAGCTTAACATTTTAATGTCTAGTGAACCATTTTCAAACATAGAGCTAATTAGGCCAAGCCAACCCATTAGACCTCTTCCCCTGGAAACTAGGCACCTACTTAACAAATCTTAGGCCACATGTCATTAGTTGAGCTGGTTGAAAACTTTTAAATTAGGTTTAGTTTCACTTGGTTCACTCATAAAAATTAACTAGCTAACCACATGGTCTCAACTCTCCTAGAACACTTGCTGGCATGTCATTGGTCCATCCTAGACAGTATAATCCACATCATCAGCTCGTCCCTAGCTGGAATTCCAAGCATATGAATCTCAGTTCACCCTACAAATTCTCTAAAAATTTTGAAGACATGTTATGGATTTCCATCTCTAAACAATCCCAGAGAGTTTCTAAGTAAATCCATAGCTTGTCCAACCTTTTCCTGAGCTTTCTATGTGAATTGTAGTGAGCCCCAGTGACCTTTCTCTGGTAAATTGCCAATATTCGATATAGTGCTCCTCAGCTCTTGGTTTCTGAAGAGGAATTATTCCTCAAGTGTAGTTAAGTATGAACAATCAAAATCCCCTTCAATTGACCTCTATGCATGATTAATTTTCAATCTTAAGCCTCTAAATAGATAGTTCATGTTAATTATGAAGGAAACATTCAATCCACAGCTATTCAACCATTGGTTTGAAGGTTACATATTAGATGATCCTCATGGATCAATTTGAACAAGATCCATCGAGTGGATTCAATGGATCAAGCATAAATTTATTCATGATTGAGAAAGTGTGTAGGAGTTTGAAGATAAATTCATAGCCATTCATCTCGTTTAAATTCAAAGGATGGGTTTATTCTAGTCAGATCATGTTTCATACTTTCATCTTATAGTTTTGAGTCATTATATCCCAAATGTTCCATCTCTGATCTAATGGCTGAGATTAGTGCTTTAATTTGTGTGGGGCTCATCACCACTTTAGTGGCCAATCAATAAGTGGTATGTGTAAAAGTGCATGATGACTATGTATATCTAGTGTATTTAATTTAGAGAAATTACCTAAACTTTAAAAAATTATAACTCCTTACATTGTTGGCCAAAATGTATGATTAAACGCTCTATGGATCTAGCTTAAGGAGAACTTTCAAATGCCTGCAAAATTAAGGCATGGTAAAAGGGGTAATTCAAGTAATTTGATAAATATAGTCTACTGTAATTATAAAATTACTTCATGTAAAAGCATCCAATTGACTTGAAATTTTTAGGGAACATTCTTGGTGTTGTTTTACATATTCTCAAAAGTTGTCGTGTTGATTTGAATCTTGGTTAAGCCTTTACAAAAATTTCAAATTCCTAGATTAAAAATTGACCTAAAAACTGACCAAAAATTTCATACGGAGTTCAAATTGCTAGGGTTCAATGCTTAGGTCAACATTGACCCATGATTTAAATTTCAAACATATTGAAACTCATTTGGTTTGTAAATTAGCAAATCCTTATTTCACTTGTATAATTAGCCTTGAAATTTCAATAAATGATTAGAAAAATAAAAATTCAATTCAATTAAATAAAAAAATTCAAATGAATTCAGTTAATCAAATCGAACATAAATAAATACTTAAATATAATCAAGGCTTTATCTGTTTGCATTATCTTTTGGGATAGAATAAATGCAATCTTTTAGAAGCTAATGTCTTTTTTATTAATGACTTTAAGTACTTTGAAGTTGTTAATTAATATTATTCTTTAAAACCTAAAGTAAAAAAATCTTAATTAAAGTGAGGCTTTATAAGTTTGTTTTATATTTGGGATGAAACAGATACATTCATTTAGAAGCCTAGGACTTGTTGATTAATAACTTCAAGCACATTAGATTTATTAATTAATATGATTCTTTAAAACTTAATGTAAATAACATAAACATAACTATAAAGCAGCAAAACTTAAACTTGAACTAAATCCTTTGGCCTGTAACACATAAACATAACTCATAGATCACTCAAACAATAGTATATATAGGATATATCCAAGCCACATAGATTAGCACACACTTTAGAATTGCTTAATAGGACAATAGTCACTAGCTTAGGTTAGGATGCTACATTTACTTTCTTGCACTTGATATTATGGTTTGACACTATCTTGGTGGATGTGTGATGATGAGATTGTTTACTTTAATTGCACTCTATGTTGGCCCATGGATATATAAATTGTATATTATTTTGTAAACTAACCCTGCAAGAGTAGAGTATTTTTTTTCTTTTAAATGTAAATGTAAAGCTGTATAGAGTTGCAAATTATAAAGAGTTATGAAAGTTTTAAATATAAATTGCTTATTATAAAACATAGAAGTTCAAAAGGAGTATTTTTCTTCATTTAAAGATCATTATCTTTTAAATATCTATACAAGATTCAAAGCTAAAATACCTGAAAACACTTAAATAAGAAATTTTATTTATAAAGACTTTCCTCATTGTAAAAGGCTAGAAATCCAAGCATCTAGTTGGTGAATTTTGACCACCTTTTTTATAGAAGACCCCAACTTGTACTATATATGGCACTTGTCATAGACTTTTTTTTTTTTTACACTGCTTCATTTATTAGCATTGATTAATTGCCGACTTGTAAATGATTTATGATTAGAAACTGCATATTTATTCTTAGTTTCTTGGTGTTGCATGTATATTTGCTTGGACATACACGTTAGGCTCCTTGGATTCTATAGATTTTTATACTTTTACACCCAAACTACTTTACCTATTTTCATACATGGAATGCTTATTTACTTTCCTTCTACATACACAAACTAATGCACATAAGCTAACAACCAACAAGCAATAGCCTAGGAGATGAGGCCGAGACTACTATTCTTATTGGTATAGGGTTGTTATGTGACCAGATTTTATTAAGAAAATTGTTCATGCAAATTTACATTAGTCACATATAAAAATTTTAGAGTTAAACTTTAAGTTCTTAATTTAAAATTTTAAACTTAAACTTTAATTTATAAAATAAATAGCATGTCTACCTAGCATGCATTAGGTATGAAAAAAATAGTTTTACAAAAGCAACTATGTGGTTAGCACGTTGTTTGCTCCAGGAAGACGTAAGTCTTGTTTGCACTTTTGTACCATTCATACATTTTCTTCTAGGAGGATTATCTCGATCATCTAATAAATTGACAAATTAAACCTAAAATTCAATCCTAATTTAAACTAGTAAATCGCAATCATAGTATAGGTTAGAGTGTTTTAGGTTTTCCAAAATCTAAAGCACTCTCTACCTTTCATTATATGATGATGTAAATAATTGTTCACACTTTGATCCATTGCCTCTTAATAAATCCAAAAGTTAGTCCTTATTGGAAAACCTTTTGTAAATAATTAAAGAATTTTAGTCACCTTTTTAATCCAGAATATTCTAAAGATTCATCTTGAGATGTAATTAACCATTGAGGCTTGCCTTTATGATAAAATCTCTAGACATAGATAAAAGTTTTATCCAAAATAATAGTAGAAAATTATTACAACTTTTGAGATGAATAGTATATTCTTTATGATGAGTTTGATTAAGAAAATTAATAATATTTTTATTTTTAAATTGATAGTGAAACACAATTTTGTCTTTTGAGAAGGTATATTATTAGCTATACATAATGTATTATAGAAATATAAATCGAAATTTAAAGGCACAATATTTTTTCCACAACTAGGACCTCCTCAACTACATTAAAATTTTCAATTTTTTCCCAATTCAACATCTATCCATAGCACCTCCTATTAGGAAATCATTATCTTCCCTACTGCCTTCTGGTTGCATATGCATAATTTTGTAAGGTCACCTCTCATTATGATCTACTGACCGCCTACAAAAAATTTAACCATCATTTAATAGGTCGAGATAACAATCCTAAGGTATTCAGGAGGGGTCCCCTAAATATGGCATTAAACTTAGCTAGCGAGTCCATAATTATGAAGTCCACCATTATTATATACTACTTGTAAAAACCTAAATTTATTGCAAAATTAAATACTAGTTAATGAACTGTAAAAAACACTCATAAAAATTTTTATATGCATGAAAATTTGCATGGGAATGCTGTAGCAATATACTTACAAGCACTGGGGTGTCAACTTCGCACATTTAGAAAGTTTAGGGGGAGTGCTACAGTGTTAAACTTTTTTTTAATATTTAAATCCACTTACCCTAATAGTAAGTACTCAAGCCATACCCCGCCCCTCCCCCCCCCCCCCCCAAATCTATTTCAATTCCTTAGTCTATTAAGAGAGGAAGAGAAGATAGGATGAAAGAGGAAAATAGAAATAAGAGATAGGAGAGAGAAAGAAGGGCTCAATCTAGTATTTTTAGTCACTCCAATTATTAAAAATATTTTGATTATTATGGGTAACCTTTATGATATGTTTTCATTAATTTTGAATTCTATTACTTTCTCCCTCCTAAATCCAAAAAAAAAAAAAACTTTTTCCTCATTTAGACTATTTCCACCATAGTAGCATATTAAACTTCTGCTAGTTTTTTCATATATATGACATTTTCAATAAATTTAATGGATTAAAAATTTGCATAAACTATGTAGAAGCTAATGCATTCAAATATATACATGAAATATATGGTATGTTTAAAAGCACTATGTTTGACCTGAGATGCATTATAACATATTGTACACATTTTTATAAGAACACTAAATTTATTTATATGCTATGATAATTATATTGAATGACAAGATAATCGCTACTATATGATGAATATGATTTAACATGTGTGTAAAAGCAAGGAAGACTAGCTAGTAATGATTAACTAATTCAAGTTGGTTAGAGGCATGTTATCTTATATAGGAGGGCGGGCCGATGAGATTTCTTTTAAATAATGTTTTTAATGTTATATTAAATGGATATGAAAAGGGAGGCATAATAAGGAGGTTGACCGATACAATATGATACATTAATTGGCATGAAGTGATGACTTCTTAAATCTAGCCACCTATGATTGAGAATGATATGATGAATTCTTATTTAAATGAATAATATAATTGAGACTAATTTCCTTATGGTTGGCTTATAAGGCTTGATATAGGAAAAATACCATTAGAGCCATCCTATCTTGCTTATGATATAATAGGCATATATGATAGGATTGCATATGTATTAATATAATAGAGCATGGTATAGAAAGTGCATTAATGATATGACATGAAATGAATAGGGAACATGATGATTAATTTGGCACATGATAAGATTGATGTAACTAATATAAGAGTATATGATACACATGATACATTGCATTTATATGTGATATAGAATATAATACATATGCATTGTAAATATACAACATGCATATAAGAGATACGAAATACTTATTTTACTATCATATACATTCTAATATATATATATATATATATATATATATATATATATATATATATATATATATATATATATATATATATATATATATATATAATATAATATATATATATATATATATATATATATATATATATATATATATATATATATATAAAGATTGAACATATTTATTCTTTACAATACTATTAATCAGTAATTATTGAGTTTAAATAATTGCATTAATTAATACTATTCATAATGACTGTCACATGTTCATACTTTTATGATGAATGATCACATGCATATGATTTCAATGATAGTTTATTTATTATAGCTGTAGATTTAGGTAACCTACTAGGATGTTAGATCATTTTATGGTTTATATATCTTTTAAGAAAGAGCCAGAACACCATAAAGTGTGGTTGATGTAATTTTTTTTAGTTATAAGTATTTTATTTTGTTATTTATTTTTGTAGCGATGAATGTTCTATATAGATTAAGGTGGTAGATATTTTTTTCTATTGTGTATGATGTTTTGGATAAAACTATAAATGTGTATATTAATGTTTATAAAATGGAAGGAAATGTTATTTTTTGCTACTTTATTTCTAAGATGATAGGTGGCTTTGGGTTATTAAATAGAATGTAAAAGATATAATTATTTTTTCTTAGGTCTTGGGTGGGTCTATCATCTCACATCCAATCTAAGTTAACATGTTATAAGAATAGGTTAAGTTCAGTTGGGTCGTGATAAAAAAATTAGTATCATAGCGAAGGTTAATGTAGAATTAAATTGTAACCAAAGCCATATGAATAAGTAAAAATTGCATAGTTTTAAGGTTCATTTTTTTCTTTCATTCATTATTCACATGTGTGATTAAATTATAATTTATTATGCCAGAGAACTATACAAGTAAAAAAATGAATACAAATTACCAAGATGCACCAAATGAACAAATTATAGTATTCTATTGAATTCTAACAAGATAATATAGTTTGCAAGTTTGATAGCCCAATTGGTGAGCTATGTATAGAATAGAGTAAGTAGGTTGGGAGCAAAGAAGTTTAAGAAGACGAGCACTTGAAAAAGGTTCACAAATTGAAGCCTCAACTATTCAAGGGTGCTATAAAACCATAACAAGTGGAAGATTGGCTACTAATGTTAGAGAAATATTTTTGATAGCATGGAGTGCCCAGAGAATAGGAATGCACCACTAGAAATTTTTCTATTTTAAGGTGAAGTTGAGAGGTGATGGATTAAGCAACAGTGAGAAGGGTTCCAGAGAAAGTTGAATTCAATCCTATGGGAGGAATGTTTTACTTCTTCCATTGATTGGTTCATACCTCCATCAGCTCGACAGCAAATATAAGAAGCTTTTATGAGACTAAAGTAGAGAGAAAAAATAGTGATACAATTTGAAATTGAGTTCACAACATTAGTTTGGTATGCTCCTCAACTAGTTAGCATTTCTGAGGATAAATGTTACAAATTTTTTAGAGGATTGAAAGATGAGTTGAGGCAACTATTAATACCTCTAAGGATCCAAGTGTTCTTTGAATTAGTAGATAGAGCAAGGTTAGTTGAAAAGGATATGGTTATTCTCTAGTTCAAACAAGACATAAATAGGAAGATCAAAAGCTAAGATGACATGAGGAGATAGTAGTGAAAACAAAGGTAGATTTACTAATTTATTGAGAGGACCTATGGTACCGGCTGGAAGTGTGCCAGAGTATCCTCAATATAGAAGGAGGCATGTAAGATAGTATTATCTAATCATAGGATAGTGTTTCAAATATGGTTAGTGTGGATACAAGATGATTGTTGCTTACAAAGAGGAAATGGAGAGAGATTAATATTTGATATGGATCAATTTAGATATGCATTTGCACAAAGGGTTGTAGTATCTAGAATGTCTTATAAAGGTTCTGTAAGTAGGACTAGTGGAAGTAATGTTACTAGAAGTTAGAGGCAGCCCATAAAGCTAGTCATGAAAGTGCCAGTACAACCAAGAGTGTATAGTTCAAGCCAATAAGAAGTAAGAGATGCTTTTGAGACTCCCAATAATATAGTTCTTTATTTTAAAAAAATTAATTGATATTCACTATATAAATGATACTTGGTTGACTAATATGAATACATTTGTGAGTGATTAAATACATGATTTGATTTGATTGATTGATCTATGTGATTAGTGATCAGGAATCATGTTCAATTTGTTATTAAAATATATTGGGAAATGTCAATGATAATATTTTTATGGTGGGTTTAATGTAATAACTCAATTTTTTACATTATTAATGACTCATTAATGACCTATAAATAGCATTCACTGAATTTTTTGCATACACAAAAATTTAAATATGAACACTATGATGTTGTGATTGCAAGCATAGTGGTGCCAACCTCTCAGATTTAGAATGGTCATGGGAGTAGTGGCACTAGGGTCTCAAGCATTGCAGCATCTGATCTAATTTTTTCATTTAAATATCTCATTCTACTTACCCTATTGTAATATCAGCTTTTGCTTCAGGTTCGTCCGGGACGAAGTTGGATCGTCCGGGACGATCGGTGCAGGTTGTGTAGAAAAATCATGTTTGACTGTATGGTTCGTCTGGACGAAATCAGGATCGTCTGGACGAAAATAAGTCAGTGAACCCTTCGCCAGGGACGATATGTGATTTTTCGTCTGGACGAAATTCTTCTCTTCATGGATCGTCCTGTACGAATCTCGATCGTCCAGGACGATCAGTATGGATATATATGGAAATGAGATATTTTGAAGAGATAGAAATATCTGAGGAGAGAGAAAGAGAAAAGGAAAAAGAGAAAAGTTCGATTTCGAGGCCCGCGGAGCGATTTTCGTCGTTCGTTGCTGTTGGATAGTTTGTTTATCTCGCTGTAAGGACTCCGAACCTTACTTCTGTTTTCGAAGATATTGTGTTTTGACCGAGTTGTGATCTGTTTTGTGTTTTCGTAGTCGACTTTTCGACATGATTTTGATTTGACACAACTTTCACCGCACAACTTTTAGTATGTTATAGATATGATTATTGTACACGATTCGACTGTATTCTACGAAGATTTTACCGGTCGGAATTGATTCTACGCGCTTTTAATTGAATATAATAATATCAAGACCTGAATTGATTTGGATTCTATAGATTGATAGTCTTGCATTGATGCCGTGGTTATTCTGTTGTAATTTGGTGAAATTCAGAATTTGTCTTTTTGCAGGCTTTTTGTGTAATTTCGATAGACTACCGTTACTCTGCCCGATTTTCGTATGATTTCTGATTTTCCCGGAATTGATAGATTGAATTGATCTGCCTATGACTATTGATATGATCGTTCTTGATTTCTTTAATATTGCTTATTGCATCGATTATTGTATTGATATTGATTGATTGCTGAAAGACAAGTGGAAACCTAGTTGAACGTTGGTTATAGAAACCAACGTGTATTGAACGAACTACAACAGCACTATTGATATTGAACGAACTACAACAGCACTATTGATATTGAACGAACTACAACAGCACTATTGATATTGAACGAACTACAACAGCACTATTGATATTGAACGAACTACAACAGCACTATTGATATAGATTGACCACTACAACAGCACTATTGATATTGAACGATTGATAACTACAACAGCATCATGACTAGTGTTTGGGCTTGTCGAGTAAGACCAGTGTATGAAATTGCATGTATATGATATAGCATCGTATAGATTTCCTGATTTGTATTGATTTATTGATTTTGGATCGGTTTATTGATATTGATTGGATTTATCGAATTGATTTATCGATTGACTACTGGGCATTGATTCTACTGAACGTTGATAGAACATTGATAGATATAGATACTGCATTGATAGCATGAACATGGATATCGTACTACTGCTTATTTGCTTATAGATTCTATTGCCTATAGATTTTATAGATTCACTGTTGCTACTGTTCTACACCGTATGGATTGTTTTATAGATCGCTCTTCTCGATTGACTTCATTGATTAGATCGTACTGATTTGACCGTATCGTTTTGATTGACGAATATTGATTGATTGAATTGATTTATCGATTTGCCTGCCGCTGCATTGATTGGTTTTATTGACTATTGATTTCTGTATTGCATTGACTCATTGATCATGTTCGATTGATTGATTTGACTTGATTTGATTAACCTGCATATTGTTTTCAGTGTCGTGCTTTGATTTCAGTTGTAGGCTTTGGTGACCTGCTGGGCTTTGTAAGCTCATTATATGTGGTCAATGATTTCAGGTGCAGGGCCTCCAGCTTGACGATCTTTCTGCCGAGTTCCGTAGCTTTTCTTTTGTAGCCTTGGTAGGCTTTCTTTTGTAGCCTGTATGGCTAGTGTAATATTTTCTTTTGACCGTACTTTGACTGTTGTATATTTTGTGAATTATAGTATCCGCTGCAGTTTCTTTTCTGTAATGTAATTATCTCTGGCTCTGGGTATATGTATGTATGGATTGATATGAACAGCAAATGAGGAAAATTGATAGAAAGAAAAGAAAAGAAGAGGGAAATAGAAAAAAATCAGATGAATCCTTTCGCTACACGGATCTTGGGTTATTACAATAAGTACTAATGACAGACCCCCCCCCCCCCCAATCCCCCCGCCCTTCCCATTTTGATCCCATGGCTATGAAGGAGAGGAGAAAAGGGGGGGAGAGAAGGAAGAAAGAGGGGAGAGAAGTGATGTTGAAGCTAGTATTTGATTTCTATGGCTTTTCCCCATCTTAAATCTGATAAAAATTCATTTTGTCCAAATTTAGTTAATTTCCATCATTTAACTTTTGATATATAATAGATATCATTATTTTGAGTATTTAAATGATAACATATTTAATTTATACCACATATTTTTATAAATGTGCCCTTTTGAATGAAATAAATGGATTTGAAAATGCATAAAGTATATACAAGCTAGTGTATTCAAATATAGGCATGAAATACATTATGTGTATAAAAGCACAATTTCTTGATCTAATATGCATTCTAGCATAACATATACATTTTAATAAGAACACTAGATTGATTTATATGCTATCGTAATTGCTATAATATTATGAATATGATTTGGCATGTTTGTGAAAGCAAAAAAGGTTTGTTAGAAATGATTAACTTATTCAGGTTAGTTGGAGACATATTATTCTAAACGTGAGGGTGGACCAATGAGCATTCCTTTAAATAAGATTTGTGGTGTTATTCTAAATGGAATTGAAAATAGAAACATAAGGAGATTGACTGATATAATATTATACATCAACATGCATGTTAATTTCTTACATGAAAGCCACATGACTTATGATTAAGAATAATATGACGATTTTCTATTTATAGGACTAATATGATTAAGATTGATTCATGTATGGTTGGCCTATACTACTTAATATAGAAAAAATACCACAATAGGTGGATGCCCTACCTTGCATATAATATGATCACATATAATAGGATTACATATATAATAATAGAATAGAACTTTTTTTTTTTTTTGAAGATTTGCAAATTGCATTAATCAAGAAAAGGAAAGATACAAGCTACTAAGAAATAAGAAAACTATCATAGTTCTTCCTAATCAAGTCTATAAAATATGATGGAAGTTCACTACCCAAGAAAACATCACCAAAAAATTGACTAAGAGGGCATAATGAGAACAAAAGTCAGCCACTCTAGCACAATCTCTAGAAACAAAATGAAAATAACATTCCTAAACACTTCTAAAAAAAGGAAAATCCATACTTTGAAATTGATTTCTCAACTCAAACATCATCTTTATAGAATTCTGAACAAACTTGATGATATTAATACTGCCCCTTCTATAATAATTCATTTATTGTCTTTCATCCAATATTGAATAGAATTTTTTAAATCTAAGATAGCTATCAATTCCAAATAAGAAACTTCCCAATGAATTAACTATTTACCGTATGCTATGATACGGCATGACATTAACATGTCATAGAATATGAATAATACATGAATATGATAAGGCTAATATGATTAATACAAGAAAAATATGATACATATGGCACATTGCATTTTTCACCTAATATAGAGTATCATATATACGCATTGATATTATACAACAAACAAATAATAGATATGGAATACTTATTTTTTATGATATGCATACCAACATAGATGACATATCATAGAAAAAAAATAAGAATACATGATATAGATATGCATAAATTCAAGATTTCACCTACCATATTATACTTAATATATATACTAAAAAGATAGAATGTACTGATTATTGAGTTAAAATAATTGCATTGATTCCTACTATTCATAATTATTGTCACATGTTCTTATTATTGCATATTCATATTGATATGATGAATGATCACATGCATATTATTTATATTACTATGTAATGATTGAAATTGTATGTTTAGGTAACCTACTAGGCTATTAGCTCAATATGTGGTTTACATGTATTTCAAAAAAGGTTTAAGACCCATAGAGTGATGTTGATCAGAGCTGTTGGAGTTATAAGAATTTTATTTATTTAGTTATTTATTTTTGTAGCCATGAATGTTTTGTACAAACCAAGGTGATATATTTTTTTGCTATTATATATGGTATTTTAGATAGAACAATAAGTGTATGCATTGATGTTTATAAAATGGAAGGACATCTTATTTCTTTGCTCCTTTTATGGGTTAATAAGTGGCACTGGGTGATTAAATAGAAGATAAAAGATATAATTCTTTCCACATAGGCCTTAGGTGGGTCTATCGTCTCGCATCAAATCAAAATTAACCTATTAGAAGTACAAGTTAAGTTAGGTTGCATCATGAAACTACTAGTCACTTTCACTCTAGTTAATTGATATGGAAAATACTCCTTTTGTATCCCTATGATCATAATAGAATTCATAAAAGGAAGCCCAAAATACAGGTGAGCTACGAGGTAAGAAGATTTATTGCATTAAAAAAAATTAAAATAATGTTCATGATACTATCTATGTCAATCAATATACTTTTGATATGGTAATTAACGACCATACCTATGATGACTACTACATTATTTTAGTGGTTCCCACCCTAGATCTTATCTAATTTATAAAAGTGAACAAGGTGATGTTGATCACTAGACCCACTAGGTGGTAGCTAAGTTAACATCTCTAATTTTGAACCTTTTTGTGTTACTCTTCATGGAATAATCAAGTTATTTTCCTCCCATAATGGTGGACACTTCTTTAGTGATGTGAATAGAATGAACATGGATGGGCTCAATTCAACTTTTCTCTTTTGGAGGCTTTTATAGGTGTAAAGTAGGATCAATGAGTATAAACTACATTAGTTTTCTCATCTTGATGAGATCCTTGATAAGCCCATCGAGGCACCATAACTCTTTAATATCATGGTCATGGTCTTTGTATACAATGCCTTGACATGTCCCTAACATGCACCCTCACCATTATAGGTGTATGTTACATTTAAGAACTCCTCATTTTGAATGGTATATACTAGATTGTACATTAACACTCACAAAAGAGTGATTATAGGATAATTGGGGGTATGGTGTGTACCTTCTCATTGGTAGGGAAAGTGAAGTGTGGTGGCTCCTCCAATCTTAGTGTTCGTGTTTTAATAATTTTAAGTGGCATATCCTATAGAGGTGCACTCTAATGTTCTGAGTGGTGGTGATCACACAATATTAGAGGCCTCCTATCAATTTGTGTTTCTCTTGGATGACTATTCTCCTGCTCCATACCACATACAAAATCTCTTTCAATAGCAAATTCTTTGGTGCAGGTGGATGAAAAAGACTCAACCTCTCGATTATGCTCCTCAGGGTTTATATGGAAATATAAGAAACTTAGCCAATATTTTTTGATGTAGAAAGCCCATTGCTTAACGCAATAAACCCTCTCATTATCCTTATCTCAGAGTTATTTGAGTGAAAACTCACTCTAAGCCCTTTACCTTAAGTATTTCCCTCTAAAACTCTTACAATTATACTTCATAGTGACTTGTTAAGCTCTTTCTACATCTTGAAATGGGCTTGTGAGCTCTTATAATCCTTATAGGCTCTCACATATTGAGTTTCAAACATACTTTTAAACTCTGCAAATGTGGTAATTACTCCCATAGGTAGGTGAGTGAATCGCCTGAATGTCAACTCTTTAAGTTTCATAAAGAATAGCTGACACTTCATGGAATCATTAATATAAAACATCATGAATTCAAAGTTGGTGACATGAATCATCGTGTCAAACCTCCCTATGTAGGACTGTAGATGGGGCATATTAAACTTTGGCGGTAGCTTTGCCGTTGTTATCTATTTGTAGAAGGAATTTACTAGTTCGGGATTTTCACTTCTTAAACACTGAGATGGTGGGTTATTCTACTCATCACTTATCAAAGTGCGAGTGGAATCAGCATTTTTTTGTTGAGGTTATTTCTCTGTTCTTTAGCCTTTCACGGTAAACAATTGAGTCAGAAGATCCTTTTAGGGTGCTCTCTCTTAGTGTATGCTTTAGTAGCCCCACTAAGGCATCTTGGAACATCTTTGTCAGCCATTTAGATCATGGTGAGTGGTGTAATTTTAGGTTTCCATGTTCACTGACAGCTCATGGTTGAGTTATTCATCAAGCAGTGTCTAAATTCTAGTTACTAGCATCAATTCCATGCTAATTACATTTTTTAGGATGTTGGATCCCAATTTATTTATGAAAGATACCCGACCTTACTAACAAGCAAACTCCAGAGACTTGAATCCAAGAACTTGTACTGAGAATGAGAGGAAGAGGAAATTTTTTGAAAGTAAAGTATTTCACTAGCTTAATAGGACCTCTAAGAAATACCCAAAAGATTGAAAATGTCTCTTGCCCTTTTCTTTAGATGTATAAGAGCTACATGGAAGTCAATGCCAAAAAAAAAAAAATCTAATGATAATTAAATAAGTTTCAATATAGTCTAATATGGACACCTCGATTGATGCAATAAGAGATTTGTGTGATTGATGCTCTTTAATCTAACTCTTCAGTTTTGGGGCGGGTTTCCTTATGTTGAGTGTTCATGAACGAGCCAGTGAAGGAGAGTCCTTAGATGGGTTGAGTTGGATAGACAACCCTCAAAAAGTCCATTGATAATGTTGGTGTTCTCTTGGGTAAGGCCCTCGGGCCATTTCGATGTGAAATGCGGGTCCACTAGAACCGCAAGGGTAGCAAACTTCATGGCTGGTTGAGGAAGCAAGTTTGTGTGTTTCATAGAGTGACCCTTCCCAATGGTGGAGTTAGCAAATTCTATTGATGGCTCATAAACCAAGGTGACTATGACTGCTTTGAGAGGACACCTCACGGTGGTGGAAAAAGACCTCCAAGTTTGAGGAGTTATGTGTCAACCTCAAGGATTTCTCTGAGATGTGACATCCCTTAGTTGCTTTGCTGAGTTGGGTCAAATTCCTTAGCTGTCATGTAGCAATATTTAAGGGCGACCATCCTTGGACTAGTCTTTATTATTATGGTCTATCATGTTTGAGTCCTTCTATTAAATCCTATAAAACACTTGTGAAATACATGAGATGTCATGTACAAGTATTTAGTATCATTGTTATAATAGTTATATTTTATTTACTTTGACTATTTTAGATTTATTTTTAAAGTCTGTAATTTTGATATTCTTAAAATTAAAAGTTTTCTTAAAATATTTATTAATTTTTTTTATAAATTTATATAGAGTTGAATGAAGCTTAACAAGATATAAAATATTTTCAGTCTATGATATGCATTATATAGATCAATTTTGTATGTCTAATCCAATAAAATTATTATTTATAAATATTTTATATTAAATTTTTTAATAATATCAAAATTTATACTATTTTTGTACACCCACATATTTCTTCAGATATTTAACTGATAGCTAGTAATTCATAACAGTTGAATACGTATCTCATAGACCTCAACAATGAAGACTTGTCTGAGGTTCACCAATCCAACCAACCCCAACTCGACGAAAAAGTCATAGGAAGTTGCTTCCCACAAGAAAGCCAAGAGTTCACACCAAACACTCCGATTAAGGTTTCGTTTTGTGACGGCTTTTTAATTGCTTCTTAAAGCAGCTTTTTAGTAAAAAATTAATTTTTTGTAAAAGAAAACTACTCTGAGAAGCAATAAAAAAAATCGTCTCAAACGAACCCTAAGTCTCTTCCTCAGGTGAGAAGCACCCACTAAAGCCACTCATCGCCATCTATATTTCAGTAAATTAACCTATATTACAAGGATCAGATGAACTGGTTATTAACTAATTTATATTTCAAAGTAAATTAAGTAAGCTATATCATAATCATAATATAATAAATTTTATATTATTTTTAATTAGTACTTATTCTGCACCGCATAACGTGGGGTTTCCTACTAATTTTATTTTACATCAACATCACGTAACGAAAACAACCTCACAGCCATTCCCAACGGATTCTGTAGAGCCCGGTCCAGTTCAACCCGTCCGCACTCAACCGCCCTAGGCTACGTCCGATCTGTTGTAACCTTACGAACCGGAAAAAGTAGATGGGATGGGCCCACACCGAGGCATTGCCACCAGAAAGAACGATCAAAACGAATCAAATCATTTTTTGTTTCCTCTTTCTCCTAATTATCATTCTCCTCTGTTTTCATCGCACATGGGTTGGGTGAGGGTGACAACCCCTCTCCTCTTCGAATCCAAGCTCCTCTGCATCTCTCTCCTCTACCTCCTCACCACCGTTTCCCTCTCTATCTACATCTCCTTCTCTAAACGCGGATGCTTCTTTTTCTCTTCTCCACTTATCCCTCACCACCTCATCTCTTATCCATCCTCCTATGGCGAGCACAAGCACGCTCTTCCCGCTTCTCACTCCACCTGTTCCTCCCCTGTTTTCTTCTCTGGTAATTCTCTCAATCTCTCTGTCTCTTTTTTCTATGTCACCATCTCCGAATTTCATCATATAACATTTGAATTGCCTCTTTTATTGCCAGATTACCGCGTCGCCTTTGAGGAGATCCACAATATCTGCAGAAACCAGTCGTTGAGCTCAATGAATTATTCCTCCCCTGTTTTAAGCTATTTGCAGGGCAAAGGTGAGACTTTTGCCGGAAATTTCTCCGCGCAGAAAAGAAGATCGTTTTTTTATCACGGAGATGATCAGGTCCCGGTCCCTTGCGGCTTCCTTCGCGGTTTTTTCGCAAAAGAATCAGGTTTGTGCCAATTCTGAATCAGAATTCATTTCATGATAAGCTTATTTGTAAGGATCGCCAATGTAGACAGGGCTGCCATGGAGCAGTGTGGCGGCGTGGTCGTTGTTTCAGCAATCTTCGGCGATCACGACAAGATTCGGCAGCCAAAAGGATTGGGATTCAGGACGCTTGAAGCCGTTTGTTTTTTCATGTTCATCGATGATTCCACTCTGAAAGGACTCAATTCCCACAAGATCCTTGCGGGAGATGATAGCGACATGATTGGCGTTTGGAGAGTCATCCGCCTCTTTGCGGGCGGTCTCCCGTATGATAATCCAGCGATGAACGCAGTCATTCCGAAGTATCTCGTTCACCGTCTCTTCCCCAATGCGAAATTCAGCATCTGGCTTGACGCAAAGCTCCAGCTTACTGTCGATCCCCTGCTTCTTCTTCACGCACTCCTAATATCTAAGGACGCCGACATGGCCGTTTCGAAGCATCCTTTCAATGTTCATACCATGGAGGAGGCCATGGCAACGGCGAGGTGGAGAAAGTGGTGGGATATCGAGTCTTTGAGGAATCAAATGGAGACTTACTGCGAGAACGGCCTGCAACCATGGACCCCGAGCAAGCTACCGTATACCACTGGTATATATGGAAGCAAAATTGCCGCTTGTTTATCAAAATATTGATCAAAATTGAATCTTTTTTATTCAATTTTAAATCTGTTGATCCGTTTTTTGTTTGTCAAGATGTACCGGACACGGCGATGATAGCGAGGAGGCATGGAATGGCGAGCAATCTATTTTCCTGTCTTATGTTCAATGAGCTTGAAGCATTTAATCCGAGGGATCAATTGGCGTTCGCTTATGTGAGGGATATGATGAGCCCTCAGATAAGGATAAACATGTTCGATGTCGAAGTTTTTGAGCAGGTGGTGATAGAGTATCGACATAATTTGAAGCGGGACGGTGCTGTGCCAGCTGCAGCGGCGGCGACGGCGGCGAGGCCTATCAGGAGGGCGGAGCCGGTGAGTATCAAAGGGAGCAAATGCGAGAATTACCTTCTCAAGATGTGGGGAGAAGCCATTGATGATAACGAAGGAGATTAATCATAAAATTGATGAGAGAATTCTTTGTTTAGGTTTAAACGAATAGAAGAATTAGATCTGTGATTATTGTTGTGGTGAGACGTACAGTGAAAAAGATAACTGATTTTTTTACTTCATGATTTTTTGTTCATTGAAGTTCAATGAATAGTTAAAAAAAAATTTTTTTTTTTTTTTGAATGATTAGTGGAGCTTTGCAAGTGATCAACATTCTCTTTTCATTTCTTTTTTTATTTTTATTTCTTTTTACAGGAAGAAGAGCATTCCCAGTTCACACTTAAATTCCATTGTACTGCATTCTTGAATATTAATGGCACCATGTTAAAAAAATATACAACAACAATACAAATAAATGCAAATACAATTAACCAAGTAAAAATTAAACAAATCTGTTAGGATTAAATATGTAAATTTTTGGAAAATATAAAGATAATTGCAAAAGCACATGTTATATTCCACATCAACGATGCTAAAAATTTAAAGGGGACTTTACGTTTTTATGCAAATGAGCTTGCATACTACAATAAATGTATGTGTTATATGCTCCCAACTATGTAAGTGCGCGTGACAATCAAGTTATAAAGTGTATGAGAAGAGAGTTTGATACATGAGAAAATTAGTTTAATACAACTAACTCCAGTACTATCTACTCAACCCAAATAATTTATCCTACAAAATGAAATAAAAGGTGAGGATAACCAAAATTAAAGATGTTCTAGACTAATAATAGTGATTAAACCTATATTTTTCTAACCTGACTCAACTAGAATAGTTGTGAATTAGGGCATATAAACTCTTAGATCTTTGTCAAGCTTGTAAGAGTGTAAGGAAATGTTTATGTTCTTTCTACAATGATTCTATCTCCATGGACCCTAAAATCTTAATCATCTTATATATACACATGAAATTATTCTATCTCAATCCGTCTAATTGTTCCAGCATTCCTCCATCAAGGAAATTTATAACACTAGATTTTAAATTCATGCTTGGCTATTACGTAAATAAAATTAAGCATGAGAGTATTTGAGAACAACCATTCATATTTACATACAAGAGTCTACATTAGAAGAAACAAAGACTTATCACATCATTAACCCAAAATAAAGAAGTTGGCTAGCCATAGAACTAATTCAAAGCAAAACAAGTTTGATTACTTCCTTTACAAAAGATACAGAAATAAAGATGAAGAAAATATCACCCAAAGTTGAGAAACCAAAATACATCCAGTAGATAGACTATTTTTGGAATGATTCCCACCTTACACCTTTGCTCTCCACACTCTCTTCCACTCCTAAGGAGTGTTTTGCTCACAACAACGATGACCAACCAGTCTACTCAACATAACTTCACTATCCTCCGAGTTTCTCTTAAAAGAAAACACACAAAAAAAAAACTATTTATATTTTTTACATAAATTGACTCAAGTGTCACATCCCTTGATAGAGTGGCATCATGGTCTTACAATGATGAATGAGTACCTCGAAGCTACTTAGTTGACTCCACATCAGCATTAGACTAACCTAGCAATACACTTCCTTTCTTAACTCTAATGTCACGACGGTACAAAATAACTGGCAATGTGGTGCTTGAACACATCTTATAATGTTATTGTACTCCATAGGTTGGCACTTTGGTGTTGAATTACTTTTAATTTGATAGAGTACAAAGTTCACGAATGTTCTTTTTGTGGTGTTGAGGGGCTTACAGAAATGCGACACTACATGATGTTCCACTAGGGTGTTACCTTAAATGGAAAATTGATTGAAACTAAAGAGTTGTGATGCTCTATTTAAGTGTGAGGGCATTGAAGGCACTGTTACATAGGTATTTATGGTGCTGCAGCGCTAGTTCTAAATTTGCAAATTTAAGACATTTTTCCAAGACATTCATACACAACATCAACTAAAACAAATATATTTATTGAAATTTAAATTAATAAAAATAAAAATAATTTTCACTTAACAAAATACATACTAAAATCTTGAGTTATCCTATAAGAAAACTTAGTAATGTCATTAGCAAGCTATCACTTATGTAAAGGGGTCCTCCAAAATATCCTTTCAAAAATTACTATCATATATGATCATGTTAAATCAAAACATTATTGGATAATTATTAATATAATCTTCCAATTGATTGGAAAATACATGTCAAGTATATTTTTGTCCTTTGTATTTTATGTTAATGGCTCCACCCACTTTTATGTGCATATGAAATAATTCTAAATATATGGAGATACTTTGCTTGTGGTTGCTACATGAGATGACATTATTCAGATTTATCCAATGGTATTTGTAGTTGTGGTCTTAGAAAATAATGATTCCTATATGAATTTTATGATTACTATAAGTCAATAGGCATAGTGGAAAATGTAGTGTTCATCAGTGAAAGACATAGCATTATCGCCAATACATTATCCATTATTTTTTAAAGGCACATCATGGTGCTTGCACTCAATATGCCTTAATGAATATCTTGGCAAAGTTCAAAATTGATAGTTAAGATAAGAAATATTAGTTCATAGAGCTTTAACTAGATCACCAATAGTGCACACTCCTATCTAGTGATCGCATTATTGAATTTTTAAAGCACACACCCAATGAAAAAATAATTTCCTTAGAAATGGCCCATTTTAAGAACAAAAAATAATTTTAATGAAAGAAATCAAATAAGCATCAAGAAAGCTATTGAATAAAAGACCTGAAGTTTGATTATATACATTATTAATCAATTTGAACTGCATGTATAGGATTCAAATCTTAATTGTGTTGTTGATTTACAAAAGAAAAATATACATGAAAGAAATTGATTTATGGCCTTTTAGTTGGAATATGCATTGTATGCATCTTGAGATTGGGGTGCAAGTAATGATAGCTTATGTTTAATGTTTTATACCTAGGAAGCACGATTTTTTACATGTGTTGAAAAGAAGATACTTATGAGATTCTAATTAAAACTAAAAAAGAGACTTATCATTTTATCCCCAAGGGTGTAGGGGTAGCCATTTAAGGAAAAATAGGTGGTCATTAATAAAAGTGTAATCAATGTGAAATGAGAGGCCCTAACTATGTTGCCAGTAAGATTAAGTGTTCACTGCTTTCATAATATAAATTACAAATTACTTTTGCTATTATTATAAAAAAATAATAACAATCACTTATTTAAGTAGCACATCATGTGGATGAAGATAATCAATCCAAAAGTTCAACTACAAGAGCTAAAGCTAAAACCCAAGGAAAAAAAAGGATGAATTACAGGAGCCTAATAAAGTGCAATAATTTTAAATATTTTAAATATAATTTATATTTATTTTTTATCTAGATACCTGTATTGGTAGTCATGATATGACTAGGTATGGATCAAGTATAAAAAATAAGTAGTTCAAATATTTTCTTATTAATGCATCCTAACCCACTTTCAATCCCTTTATTTCCCCACATAAGTGATTGCTCACTATTCTTATAATGCCTACAAATATGGGCTAAATATTTTAGGAATGAAACAATTTTGTGAAGAAGTGCACTTAATTTGCTTTTTGCTTGGTTGCTTCAAGTGTGTACCTTTTATTTCCAGAGATTCGATAATTATCTTTATTTATTTTATGTTATTCATTTTTTCCTCTTACACACCTATTATAAACTCTTCAAACTCTTCCGCCACCTTATAAGTATCCTCTTAGACTATTAAGCTACAAATTAAAATATTAAAACCATTCTAAACACTCTCACATTGCTATTAACCCAACTAGGGGACACTTGGGACTAGTCGTCTTTCCTATATCTCAACATCCTCTTAAACTCCACCAAACTCTGCCATCAACCTCATATAAAAAGTTTAGCATCATTTCTAGACATTTATCCCTCAAAAGAGCCACTCCTAAAAGTAAAATTCTAATTCATCCCAAACTTTCCCCAACTGGACTAATATTGGAATTCCTACTAGCATATATACCATTTTAAACCCCTCATCATTCCATTATAAATTCTATAGCACCTATATAAATATCAAACTAAAAATCCATAACATTTTTTAGCCATTAATCTTTCTAAAAGGCTATCCACCACCATCATATTTGGTATCAATGCAAATTTAGGAAGAAACCCTCTAATGGAACTTTAAGACAACTAAGGAGAATTTTCTTATAATGAAACTAAATCCAAAAGCTTAGAGTTACTATTGAAAGTTTGAGGATATAGCTTGTCACTTGTGAAGTCCCAAATATTTTAGATTAATTATATCATCAGTGAGGAAGCACCAACTTCTATAACTATTGAACATTATTTTTTAAATCATTGGAATATTAAAAAGAGTAGTGATAATACATGGCTGACTCATATTGACTAGGATAATTTGGATCCATAATATAACTATGATTTTAGAGATCAATTAAACCCATGTTGAAGATAACTCATACTGACTTATATTGACTTGGAGAATGGGTAAAAAATAATTAAACTAAAAGACTAATTACAAGAGAAAATACCAAATACATGAAAATGATCAAATAAGATAATTAATTATAAGAGCCTAATTAAGATCTATAGTTTTAAATATTTGAAATTTAATTTGTATTATAATTTTTATATTGAAACTTCTATAGCCAACCATGATATGGTTATTTAGGTATAGATTATGTATTAAAATTTTGTTTTCATAATATTTTCTTATTAATGGAAACCTATCCCCCTTTTTCCCTCCCCTTTTTTTCCTCCAAAAATGATTCTCGAAGAGACTTATAATGCCTATAATTATAGGCTAAAATATTTTATTACTTTATATTTTTTCGAAAGAAAAATTTTGTGGAGAAGCGCTTCTCATTTTTTTGGTACTTAGTGGCTTCAAGTGTGTCCATTTTCTTTGGTGAGATTAGATAGTTATCTTCATTACATTTATGTTCTTCACTATTCCTATTTAACACCTACTCTAAGCTCCTTACAATTCTTCCTACTCTTCATAAGCATCCTCTAAGATAGGTAGACCAACAAAAAAAACTTAAAATTATTCTAAACACTTCCACATAGCTATTAGCCTAACTAAGGAACACTTTGGACTAATGTTATTATCTACACCTTGACATTATCTTAAACTCCACCAAACTATAAAGTCAATTTAGATCAAAATTTTATATCATAATCAAACATTCCATCATCATTTCTAATCATTTATCTCACATAATTGCCACTCCCAAAAGTAATCTTCCTAGTCAACCGAAATCAGCCTAACTTAGACTTGCCTGGGAGTTCCTACAAACATAAATTTGTAAACCCTTCATCTTTCAAACTCTAAAAAACTTCTCTATATATCAAACTAGAAATTCATAGCATGTTTTATCCATTAATATCACCAAAAGGATGCCCACTACCATCACTTAGACTTAATGTAAATCTTAAATTAATGTCACTAATTGATTGGGCAATGATACAATGCTTATCATTCTAATGTGATATAATTTTTAATTTATACTCTAGTATGTACACGATTAAAAATATTATATTATAATTATTTTGATTAAGCCATATTATATCAATCATATGTCTACTCTATTAAAGCTATTGAAATGCATTGTATTTTCTCTACCCTAAGTAAATCTATTTGAACCCTATTTGAATATGATTCAAATCTTGTTCTAGATTTGTTCAAATTATGACCAAATAATACTAAAATGAAATTATATTGATGTTATATCCATATTTGAAAATTTTTTGAACCTTATCAAGATATTATTCAAAAATTATCTGAATCAATATTAGTCATTATGAACTTTAAATAAGTACTTCCCAATAAAAATGATTATAGTTTGGTCTGAAAAGAACTTTTGGGCATAGTTCCCAAGAACAACATGTAGTATTTTTCCAATTATGTATTATTTAGGCATATATAGTGATATTTATTCTTCATTTTATAAATAAATTATACTATCTTTCTCATAATATTTTATGGGGATTTACATACCTACCACTCAAAAAAATTATTAATTATTTTAATAACACCAAAAGTTTATTATTTACACATATAACACCTAAATATTTCTAATACACCACAAATACTACTCTTCATCTTCCTTCCTACGCCAATCACTCATAACCTATAACTAAATGTTCAAGGTTTCTTGCCTTCACAAATGGTTCTCTTCCAACCTATTTTGCCAGTGTTGATTCAATAAGTGATTTGATTTTAATTCCTATCTCTAGAATCCTTCTCATCCTACCTATTTTGAAGATGTTGATATATTTAGTGATTTCATAACTATCCCTACCTATGGTATCCTTAACTTTAGCCTTCCTACTTGCTGTGCAAACTAATTTGAACCAATTTTGTGGTCTTCAAGATGAATCGATGGAATATCCTTCACATTTAGAATTTATTTATAAAATAAAAACTTTTGTTAGGGTGTAGGGTCTTATCAAGTAGATGTTAGTCAAGGTTTTTGGAGTTGAATTTATAGAATTTATTACTCTTGTTATTTTTTACAAATTAGATTTAGGAATTGTAATAAACAATCCTTAATCTCAAAATGATTTGTAGAAATAGTAAGATAAAAAAATTTATATGTTATAGAAGTCTTATTTGTAATAAAATGATAAGTATACATTCAAATGATTTATATAAATTTTATTTGGATCATAGATGAACCTATGGCAGTCAAAAGGGTTTGAATTGGATAAGTTTAATGTACTTTGTTAGGACTAAAATTCTAAATATTTATAATTCTAAGCATCAAGAGTTATTAGGGCTTATTATTTGATATGCTAGCACAAAGAAGTTTTCAAGGTCTGAATTTTGAATTATGATATATACTTGGTGATATGAAGCTTGAGGTGAGTGAATGTGATCTGATATGGCCTACTATTTTGAATTATGATATCTACTTGGATGTATAATGCTTGAGGTGAGTGAATTATGATATCTACAATAGATGTGATATTTTCAATATTTTTATAAGATATGGTGTGTCATGTTTACTTTTTTTTTTTTTTTTTTTTTTGTTATATGTTTCACATTTGCAATTGTTAGGTCTTCCCTGAGACATTGTAGATTATAGTAATTTTCTAAGAAATCTATTATTGTTCTTCTTTATCACTATTTTAACAAAGGAGTTATATGAATAGTATCTTTCATCACAAAAATTTGCTATCCTTAATAACTATTTTTTATTTATTAAAATATTTGGTAGCCTTAGTGTAGCCTATTGAGTTATTGTTTGCTCATGCTTATTATTATGTATCTATTTTAAATTAGGGAAAGGGAAAAGAGAAAGTTGAGTCGAGAGGGAGACTGCAGGCTTTGATGTGTTTGTAGGCATGTTAATTAGATATTTTGGCAGTCAATAGCCTCGTACCCTGGGTTACCGAACAATTATCTTGTTATTTAAGTTTGACTATTAGTTACTAAATTTTAATTAATTTAATTTTTAGATTATTAGTTCAAACTAATTATACTTCAATGTTTGCATTCCATCAACTCATTAATGGTTTTATCATAATGAGGACAAGGACTAAGGCCTCCTTAAGACACATAGCCCTGCAGCTCAAGGTAGTCTAGTCAAATAGTTATGTTGATGGAAGGAGCAAAATTTATATTTATTTATCATTATTATACATTTCATGTTATTCAATGAGTTAATCGATCAAATTTTAAATGTTCTAAATTTTATTGAATTTATGGATTTTTTCTTTCATTATTTATAAAACTATGTTTGACCACTTTTGACTTTTTAATTTACATAGAATTCTAGAAAATTCTTATTTCTCAAAAATACTAGACCAAGAGAAGAATACAATATCTTTGAGTTTGGGTCATTTAGAATGATTTATAATTAGTTATGATTTTTCAAAGTTTAGCCATTTTAATGAACTAAATTTTATGAAAAGTTGACTTTTTTTATATTTTTAGGGAATTCTAGAAATTTTTCATTTTTTCGTAAATACTAGACCCACAAATGAGTCTAATTTCTTTAAGTTTGTTGAATTTGGAGTTTTTACCAACATCTAACTATCATTAGGGCTTGTAATTTTTATGGTATTTAGGGAACATTCCCAAGCATTCCATGTCTAAATTTGAGCTCATTTGGACCACTAAATAGTGAGAAATTAAACAAAATTAATTTGGTCTTGATACGCTTCCAACAAGCCAATGAACATCAAATTTGGACAATAGATCATTCTTCTGGGACATACCTTATGGTTAGCCTCGGGACTAGTTCTTTAGGGTTTAATACCCCTCACAAACTTTCAAGGGTTCATAAAATCAAGTTTTAGAACACTATTGAATTTTGATCTATGGCTAACTTTACAAATAGAAACTCCACATAATGTTATTCAATCACATGACCACAACTTTGTTTTTTTGTTTTTGTGATGTTTTCTCTAATGATCACACATATATCACTTTTTAATTTTGTATACACTTTAGAAAATCAAATCTTTTTTCAAAGATCATTTGTTCTAAAAAAAGAAAATTTTGCCTCCTATTTTCTCAAATTTTTATAAGTTGTGGTTTACTTCTCGAAAATTAGTCAAAGAAAACTCATGATTTTATCTCTCAATCTCATTTCTTAATGAGGCTATTTTAGTTTTGATTCAAAATATTCATCAAATTATAAATTGGATTTTGAAATTGAATTTTTTTCAACTCATATTTTTTCTATCTCATACGGATCTTTTGCAAGTTGTTGAATCCACCTCATTATTTTCTTAATCAAGCAGTTTATTTTTATCACTAGAATGGGTTTGATTTAGTTTTTAAAATTACAGAAATGAAGCATAATTGTTGAAAAGAAAAGAGGCATAAAATGAGCCCAAAGCTGAAAAGATGCGTAATGACGCCAAATATGGAATGATACACAAAGTGTATCAAAAATTAAAAGATGCGCAATGATGCAAAATATGGAAATATACACAAAGTGTATAAAAATTAAAAGATTTGTAAGTGAGCCAAAAACAAATAAAGAGGCACAAAATGAGCCCATAATAAGTTAGCTTATCTTTCTTGTATTTCTTAAATCTTAAAAAAAAAAATCCTTATAATTATTGATATTTTTTATACTTGAGTTTGAAATCATGATTATTAATTCACCAATTTTTACATTAATCTTCAATTAGATATATTTCATGAAAGAAATTTTGAAAAGATTAGTGTTTCCTTCTCTTAATTGTTCCTTGATTTAGATGTTAGCTTAAAAAGTTTTTGAGCCTTTAAAGAAATTTGAGCTTGGATTAATAATTTTTGGATCTCTAATATTGACGGGTTATGCGTTGTTTATATATGCAATATTAAGTTTTTTTAATAGAATCCAGAGATAACTTTCTCATTCCAAGAACAAATGAAATTTCAAATTGATTCCTCTAAAAACATCGTCTTCACCATATCAGGGATTGTTTGTTTTTGTTAGTCAATTTTTACTCTTTTGGTTTTCTATGCTCCTCTTCTTTTTGATATTGTCAAATGGGGAGAAAGTACTCTTATTTTTTAGCATATGTTTTAGATTATCTTTTTATATAGTTATATGTTTTGTTTTGTTTTTTTTAAATAAAAAAATTAAAAAAAAAAGAAAAAAAAAATTTCCCCTATTTTTAAATTTTTATCTTAGTAAGGGGCAAATTAGGAGAAAATACTTTTAGTTTATAAATTCACCAGTAGTGTTTGTCATAATAAAAATGGAGGAGATTGTTATGACTCGAGCTCACGAGTTTATATTTTTTATGATAACAAACATCTTTATGTCTCCTAATACTTTTCCTTTTATAATTGTTTGTGTATATACTAACATTTAGGAACACCATGTACCATCCAACGAAGAATCAGAGCTCAAGATTGGGTAGACAAAGGTTATGATGTAAAGAGTCAGTAATATTCATTGATGTAATTTTGTATTTCTTGAGTCAAGTCCTATATAGGTGTTTGCTTGCTTGGTGCCCATGCACATACACACTAAGGGGAGTGAGATCTAGTCAAAACTAGAAGTTTATGTTTTAAACTAACATACTAGATGATTTTGATCGTTTAGGTCGATCAGTTAATTGAACTAATCATATTGGATGATTTTGATTATCCAAGATGATCATTTATGATCTTGAAAAATAACCGCCAATGATAATTTAGGCAAGCATTAAGATTCAAATTTGGTTCTAATCATCCTAGATAATCTAGATAATCCTGGATGATCAATGTAAATCGTGTCAAAATTTATCATGTGATTAAGGGTCTAATTATGGTTAAATTATTCAATCAAATCATCCTGGATGATTTGTATATTATACTGGCTAATGTTTCCCAACATATTTAATTTTCCTAAATCATTCAAGACAAAAACCATATTTTCTCTGATCGTACAGGCTATTATCCTAGACGTCCCGAGTATGTTTGGGATTATATATTGATTACCACCAATTTAGAACTAATTATCTCGGATAATTGCAGGATCGTCTCGAACGATATATACAAATTATTGAACTGATAGTATAGGACTATGCTGGAAGTTCTGACTATAAGGGTTATTTTTATATTGATCGTATAGAATAATCTCAGAATCGTCCTGGATAATCTTTACAGCCAGAATTATTTTTTAGGGTTTTTTGAAGCCCTATATTTAAGCTTTATCATGGCACTTGGTAAGTTTCTTTAGCAGCTATTGAAGATTCATTCTTCTAGAGAAAACTTGAAGAGAAAACTTAAAAGAGAAAGAGAAAAGGGTGGAGTTTGAGAGGGAGAAGATCCTTGGAGAGGATTTGAAGGGAGTGTAAAGGGGATTTCACACAGTTGCTCCGATGAGCTTGTACCTTAGTACCATCGAATTTTATTTGATGTTCTTTATTTTAAACAATAATGAGCTTGAAAAAGCGAATCACATGTATTGACATTGACCGAAGCAATCAAATAAGTCTAGAAGAAATTTGAATTTGATTGGGTGATTTCTAAATGATATGAATTCATTCTTTTTCAAGTGACGCAATAGCCCACTGTTATTATACTGGGGATTTAAGGGTTTCCATACATGTTACTTTCTGAAGATCATTAGAAAAGGGCCTGAAAAGGCTTCACCCTAAACTAATAATCAAAGTTTTAAGGAAAGAAAGCATGAGGTCTTAGACCTAATCATAACATACTAAAGATGCATAAGCTATGAAGAGGGTCAGACTTAATCTAACAATAGGTAACTAAGATCCAAGGAAATAGAAAGCTTAGGGACTTAAACTTATTCTTGAAAAACCATGATTTCTTTTAACTTTGGTGCGAGGATGGTGCCACAAAAGGGCTTGCTCCAATAATAACGAATATAATATTAAAGAGAGGAAGCACGGGGACTCATACCTAACATTAAAAGACTAAAAGTTTACTAAGCTATAAAGGGGTGTAACATGCTTAAATCTAACACTAACTATTATAGGCGATAAGAAGCTCAGTCACTTACATGCAATCTAAAGAAAATAAAAATCCCCTCAATTTATTTTACCTCTAGGTCTACATAAAGGAAGCATAGGGTCTTATACCTAACTTGAAGACACTAAAGATGAATAAGCCATAAAGGTGCCTAACAAGCTTAAATCCAACACTAACCTACCCAAGATCCTAATAAATAGGAAGCTCAGAGACACACGCCTATTCATAAAATATTCATATTTCTATTATTTGAATTACCTTTAGATCTAAAAAGAAGTATGGGGACTCACACCCAATCTTAAAATATTAAAGAGTAATATACTATGAAGGGGCCCATTAGGCTTAATCCAACAATAGCCAATCTAGGAGAAAGGAAGCTCAAAGACTCACACCTACTTCTAAAAACATCCGATGGAATTTAATTCTAATGCTATGATGGTGTCACAAGGCCTTGATCAAACATTAGAATATCTAATCTTGAAGAAAGAAAGAATGGGGACTCACATCTGTTGGTGGAATTTTGAAAGCAGGTTTTTGAAAAATATTAATTTCCTTTGGGAATTTTAAAATTAAAGTTAGATTCTAATTCTAAAGTTGAACCAACCTATTAAAAGAGTGTATATCACCTCGAAAGGTAAAAATACAATTTTCTAACGGTGTTCAGACTTAGAATTGTGTGAAATTCATCTTGAATATCGTAACTAAATTTTAAAGAGAACTACGCATGGCCCTAAAAGACCAAGATTAAGTTCGATTCAATATCTAGCTACAATATTCAAGAAGTGTGATCGTCGTGTTCTCATCCGAAGCCTTATCGAAGAAGGATGTATCTCCTCAAAGGAAAATATCACTATTCAACGATAATCTTTCGAATACGACAACAACAATCATCTTTTAATTTTACCCAAAGAAAGCCAATAAAATTTTTTGAAAATCAATTTTGAAATCAGGTGAATGTGTGGTTCCAAATCTCCTACGAGCACAAGCCCTCGTAGTTAATTACATCATAGGAAGACAACATCCCCTATGAAAACTCTCAATTAAAATAGTGAAGATATTTTGTTAGATTTTCTAGGAGTGATACCAAGAAGAGAGGAATTATAGAAATTCAAGAGGGAATGGATCAAAGTTGAGCAATTATTAATAGAGTCAAGAGAAGAGGGGTAGGGGACACTTTGAGATTCCAGAACCATCCAGAAGTGTCCCAACTTAATCTAAGTGTTGGGCTTTACGTTTTAGGATTAAAATGAAGCTATTAGTTGAAGTTAAATATTTTATTAGAAATTTGGGATTATATTCCTGAAATTTGGGGTCTTATAATCAAAGATATGCCCCGGATCCTAAATCTAATTTGGACACTGGACCACAGTCGTCCGAACCTAACTAATGCAGTGCAAGGTCTGGACTTACCCCGGCCTGGATTGGGGAGCCAGCTAACCACCTAATTGATTTAAAATACATGAATTCGGTCTTTTATGAAAGAGTGGCAGAGACATTTTATTTAAAGTTTTGGAGAGTTGGGGCCGACATCTAGAGATTTTCCTAAATTGCCCCTTTGACTTATGTCAGGTGCAAAAATGTTAAGGACTAATACAATTAAATTTTAACTCTTTAGATTTATTTCTAATGCAATGCGTGCTGGTTAACAACTCCAAATCAAATATGCTTGAAATTTTAAAAATAGGCTTAGAAAATAATTTTTTAGAAGACTGGACTTCCCCAAGTCTGGCACCTCGTCCTCATAGGTTAGACTATCCGAACTCTATCCGCAGGGGGGGAAGGGTCTAAAGCAAGGAGAGAGTAATGCAAAAATATGCATGCGACCCCGGGGTCGATCCCCGGCTAATTCCCTAGATTCATTATCTTTCTATGTTATTTAGACTCATTAAAATTTTAGACTTTAAAGATTATGAGTATAAAAATTTTCACACCCTCACGAGTCTCACGTATCCAGGCGAAAACAGAAGCGGCACACAATCGCTAAAAAAACTAAGAAAAGCAGGTAGTCCTAAAGGCAATTATCTCAACACATCAAATATAAATAAATTAATAAATAAATGTCCATAGGCAAAGTTGCCTTGCTTATTACAAACCAGGGTCTTACAGAAAATAAAGTGGCAGGGCACCACTGACAACAACCCGGATTCTAGACCTAATAATGATGCAAGTTATTTTGAGTGGGATACTCTCAGTCTTTAAGTCTTCAGTCTTGTTCTCCTTTGGGCTCCTTTTCTTCAAGCTCCTTAGATTTTTCGTAGTAGGCTATCCAAATGGATAAGAGGGCACTTCCTATAAGGGGAAGGCCACTCTTTCCTCTTTGGGTAGGGAAGAAGTGTGGTCCAAATTTGGATCTCCAAATAGAAAAGGAGTACTACCCAAAGGGGCATCCTTTTCTGTTCGGAGTCAAAGCTTTGGACCTATATATCCCAACTCAAAACTAACTTTTACAACACTTAATAATTACACAAATTACATTTATTTGAAAATAAAATCTAGAATAACCTACAGGGTTATCCTAAGCTGTTAATAAATAAGAAGCAGTTATTCCCAAGCAGTTACATATGTGCATAAAAGAAAGTAAACATATTGGCCACGCTCTTTTTATTTGGGGGCTTTAGCAGCTAAAATACCTGTGCAAGCATTTATAATAATTAAATTTTTTTATTGACTTAGCCGCCTTTTTATTGCCCTGCATGAGCGTGGCCACCTACAAAAAACTGTGTGAACATCCAGATCGTACCTAACCTAAGGGTAATCTGATCGCCAAATACATCAATCCATCCACAGAGTGTAGAAAAATAAGCAGACACAGCAAAGCAATTTCATCCACAACATGTAGTGAAAACTATGAAAAATTCGGCACATAGCGGTAAAGTAAACACCGGCCTAACTCAAATCTAGAGTTGGTTGTCCTATCACATCATATAAAGTGTGTGTAGAAGGTCGTGTGGTAGGGGTAGATCCTAAGCTGGGTGATTAATTAAAATTATCTAGAAAAGTTCTGAATTTTTTAAGGCTTAAAAGAGGATTTAAATTAAAGTTTAAGTATTAATAGATTAAGAATTTTAATTAAATCTATTTTAAAAGTTAATTGATTGCTACCTTTGTTTCACACTGAGGCCGTGAAGTTTATTTTACCTTTCTTGGGGCTAAGTTAATAGCCTCGTAGGCCTGGGTTACCCAGTAGCAATCGGGGTTGATTAGGTTAATTTAAATTTGTTGGAATTAAAGGAGTGGATTAATGTTAAAGAGAGTTGATCACTGATTTCAAAAGATTAGTTGAGAATTTTATTAACCAAATTATGAAATTCTGGAATTTTTATAAAGTAATGGATTTTTAGGAATTATCTAAGTGTACTAACTAAAGGATTAAAGTTGACTTTTCAAATTAGAGTTAATCTTTGAGTTTTTAAATTTTAAATAAATACTAAGACTTAATAGGAGTTGTTAGACTATTACCACGCTCAATTTGGAGTTTTCTATAAAAAGTTATAATCCTTCAAAGTTTGATCCTAGATTTGAACTACAATTGACTGAATTGTTGACTTTTTTTATTTGACTAGATTTTGGTGGTTTGACATTTTTAGAAAATACTAGACCTTAATTGGAGTCATTAATTACTTATTTTGACAGATTTTGAATTTTCTACAATTAGTTATGAATTTTCAAATTTTTCTTAATTATTTGAATTTTAAAATTTCTTAATTAGGAAGGCTTCGATCATTTTGATCCAAACTAATTCCAAACTACATGTAATCACTCCTAAAGGTCAGGTCTGACCCATGGGAGTGTTTTCAAGTGCTTAGAAATTATTTGGGATTTTTTTAATAATTTGTAATTAATTAAATTAATTAATTATTATTTTTATTAGAAATTCAATTAAAGTTAAATTGAAGGTCCAGTAAAAGGGTTTTTTTTCATTTTAGATAGAGAACTATTTTCTGGTCAATTTAAGGTATTATTTGTATTTTTTTGGTTTAAAATTTGATTTATTATAATTTTTTAAATTTTCAGAGTCCTTAAATGGGATGAATTTTGAGAAGGCTAATTTTCTAAGATAATGAGCTCCAAATTCAGTCAAATTTAAACCTATGGTTCACAATGTCACTAAGTTTAATGTGTTTGAGTTTCACCCCTATTGGGTGCGTGTATAGTTCCCTAGAAATTTTCTAAGTTTTCTAGACATTTCCTTAATTATTTTTCTTAAGTGTCCCTACTATTCAAATGGGCATGAAATTTGGTGTGACTAACCCTGTTACACATACATGCACATCACAAAACTTTCACAAAAAAATACTAAGTATCTAAAGAGTTATGAATTTTCAAATTTTAGGGTCCAAAATGGATCCTTTAACTTAAAAATTCATATCATAGAAATCCGTTAGGTATCTGACCCTAAGAAAATTATTGAATATATCTAAGATACCCAATAATCATTCACCAAAAGTTGGACTCCATTTGACCACTGGATTGTGAGAAAAGCATAAAAAACTAAATTCAAACAAATGAGAATATCTCACAATACAGAAATCAAACTAGCCTAAGTTTAATTTTAATAAATACTACATTAAAATATCTTTCCAACGAGCCCACAAACACAAAATTTGGTGACAAAATGGATTTTCTATGAATTTTAGAAGTTATGGCTATTTAATTTGAATTTTTAATTGAATATAACTAAAACATGTTATGGGAATCCGCAGCATGGATAAGCGGACAAAACATGTGTCCAGTGCTGCTTTGGACTTCCGATCGTGTAGAGGGCACAATCGGATGGCTCTGATCAAGCCAGATTCAATAGTTCAAAGTTGAGCTGAAATTTCAATTAGCCATAACTTTCAAAATACTCGTCCAAATTGAATGAAATTTGAAACGTAGCTAGAGGGTAATGTAATCTTTCAACACACAAAGTTTGGAGGCTTAATGTGTTGTAGATTTGCTGCAGTTTCAAATCAAAGTTTTAGAGAAAAGTTGCGATATCTTACAATCCTGTAGACGGATTTTGATGTTTTTAGGCTTGTTGAAAATCTATCGATATCCTCTACAATTTTGCTGAAGGACCCAAGAACGTTTAACGGCTAGATCAAAAACTGCTATAGGAATCTCATTTTCTCTCTCTTTATCTCTCTCTCTTATTAGTTTTAGCTCTCTGTTGACCTCATTTTTGTATGAGGTCACTTGGACTACTCTTGACCCTAAATCAATTTAATTTCCAAATTAATTTAAATTCTAGAATCCTCCTAGAATCCTGACCTTAGGATCTATGCTAGGATTCTTCTAGAGCTTAAAACTTAGGAGCTACTCTAGATCCTAAACTTCTTCTAGACTCCAAGTTCTAGGAATTTCTTAGGCTCTAGGATCCTTCTAGATTCCTAACTTTAAGATCTATTCAGACCTTAGGATCTACCTAGATCTTAGGTCAATCAAGCCAAATCCAAGGCCCAAAGGTTTTATCCTAAAGGCATTTTTCGTTGAAATTTTGAACATTTTGAAACCTGGTCAAATGACCTCCGATTCAGAGTCTGTCAGTTGCACACTGATGGGTAATGTCTCTAGAGGTAACCCTCAAAATTTGAGCCCATTCTGAGGTCTCTAACCTCAAAAACTTAATTAAAACCCATAGGCTGTAAAACCTTCAAATATTTACAGCTTATGCCACTAGACCTGTCATGTTGAAGTTTTTGACCTTAGAGCCTTCACCAAAGCCTCTAGTCAGTTCCAGACCTTTAATCTTGATATGTTGAACAATAAACTGAATTTTTCTGGACCCACTTTGACCCCCAGTTGACCAGGGGTCAAAATGACCAAAATACCCCTATGGGGTTCAAATGGTGGTTTCAAACCAAATGAACTCCGAATTGAACGCAACCACTTCCAGCGAGTTTCAAATACCAGACCAAACTTGTTGGATCCATTCCCAGGCCTTGGGTCAACCTGGTTGACCAAGTCAACCTAGTTGACCCAATTAGCCCTTTGAGGGCCCAAATAGGTGTTTTTGACTTAGATGACCTATCAAGACTTGGAACCACTTCCATTGAGTTTGAAATGTTATTTTAAACTTGCTGAACCTGATTTCAAACCTTGGACCCATGTGGTTGACCAAATTAATCATGATCGACTCAATGGCCCATTAAGGGCCCAATAAGCTCAATTGACTTGAACAGCCTATTTGAACCCTGAAAACTACTCTATCAAACTTTTGTGATTAATTCTTTTAATGATTTAGGCTTGAACCTTGATTGTATCCTTGACTCAATCTTTATTTGACTTGGTCAACTATGGCTCAAGTCTAGCCTAATTTGACATGCTTGGATCGAATCAAGCTACATCATCAAACCAATGCCTCCACGACTTTAATTTTATTTTAATGTATGTCCTAAATATCATTGAATATGCTTTGAGTCCAACCATGGTTATATTGACCAAGTCAACAATCAAGACTAGGTCAAATCACTTTGAAGCCGTCTAAAATATTAACTATTTGATCTTAAGCCACTAGGATCCTTCCAAAGCATTTCAAGTCATTCCTCCATGCGCCACCTCAGCACCCTTGGACCCATTGACTGGTCAAACAGTCAATGGGTGCTCAAGTGGACTCTTTAAGAGGCTAAATCACTCCCTAGAGCTAATCCAATCAATTTAATTACTCTCCAGCTGTAAAAAACAGCTCTAGAAGCTTCCTAGGATTAATCTTGACCCTTGAATTTTGATCAAACAGCTCCTGTCAAGCCATGTGTCCAAATAGAAGACAAAATACCCTTTCCATGTAGGATGTCCTTTAGTCCTTTGATTCTTCTGCTCCCACCTACTCCCTGGACAGATGTCAAGCATCCAGGAGCTCCCCATGTTGATCTCAGCCCTTGATTTGATCTGGAGATATTTTGAATAGGGAAAAATACCCTAATGAGCCACATTCGAATCCCTACATTCTCTCACTTACCTAGAGCTCCTCCAGTCGAACTCTCTGTTCGTTTGAGCTCTACTGAACTTCCTCAACATCTCCCCACTCAAATCCTGCCGGTCAAAGCTGCCTCCGGCGATCTTCCGGCGAGCTCAATACCCAATCCGTCCAAGGCTTATTCCAGGCGATTCGTGGCATGTCGGAGCTTGGAATCAACTAGGAACTTATTCGTGGACAGTCTACAAGTTCAGAGAATCCAAAAACGGTTCAATCCGTCCATTAAAGCGATGTAAAACTCTAACCCTAGTTTAAGACACTTAGTTTAAATAGATTTTGGTTCAATGCATATTAGGCTATATAATCAATTCCCCAAAATTTATGTTCACTATTTTAATCTATGTTTTAAATTTCGTTTAATTTGATCGTCTGGTTTGAAAGAACGAGCGAAAAAATGAGCTCTAGGGCGTTCCGTCAGGTTCGTTCAGGCGTACGTTTTTTTGAGCCGTTGATCAGCTGATCAACAGCTCTGATTTCCTATTCACGCCGATCGTCCAACCCCGCAATCTCTCCATTCGTTTAGATCTCCCGTCCGGCGTGATCTCGACCATTGGATCCAAACCGCGGATTTGTTTCCTCGCCGTCCGATCTCTTCTCACGAGATCAAAACGCGGGGCTCGATCTGGACCGTTAGATCGAGCACTTGGACGATCCGACGGCCTTGACCACGCGCTGACGTGGTTAAGTGAAAAACGCGTGGACCCCGCGTCGCCGCCTTCGTGCTGACGAACCCGAGCGTGCCATCTGTCCCGCCGGCGCCGTCATTTGTTTTATAAATAAAGTAAATCATTTTAATTGCATTTTAATTAACAGAACTTAAAAAAATTCATAGAAAATAAAATACAAAACCAAAAAATACGTATAATATATCGATCTGTTCGTATTTCTGTCTACTTTATTCTAAAAATAAAATAAAACTATATTTATTACTATTTTATTAATAAATTTAGAAATACAGAAACATATATTTTATTTTTAATTAATTATATATAAATTATTTTAACCTAAATTTTGGCTTGAATATTCTTGAGCACATACCTGACTTCCAGTAGTTGTTATACATCCGTTGGAGTTATGTTAGGACAGTTATTAAATTTCTAACTATAATATATTTAGTAGTTTAAATAACTCTTGATTAATTAATAATTTTAATAATCTTTTAATAATTGTTTTATAAGATTATTTTGATAGTTGAAAATTTCAGAAATGATTAAGTCTAGATTAAATTAAATTTAAGAACTATTTGGAATTTAATTAATTTGAAATTACGTTTCAATTAACTTCAAAACTTCAAAAAAATTTATATAAAATTTAATTTAAATTAGAAAATATTAATAACATATAAAATATTCCTGAAATTTCAAATATTTTAATTCAAAATTGATTTCAAACTATAAAATTTTAGTTTACTTTAAATAATTTTAATTATTTGAGTATATTAATATTTAATTACTACTTAATAAAGTAGTATATTATTTATTTTCAAAATAATATTTATTTTCAAATAGCTTGAAAATCAATGGACCTCTTAACCCCTCAAATTGAACTTTAATGATATTTTCAATTACTTTATTTTAAAATTCCTATTTGGATATATATATATATATATATTTAAAATCTATTTTAAAATATACGTTTATCTAAGTTTTAAACTTTTAAGAGATCCTTTGAAATTTTAAATGTAGATTAAGCATGTCTGAATGGAAATTATGGGGATTGATTAGTGCATAGGTGTGCTTTAACTCCTCACTAATCAAGATTTAAGTTAAGACAATTTTGTTAGCTCTTGCATGCTTAGGAAACACACACCACTTAGTCTAGGCTCTCCTAGACCTAAGGACTTGTTTGATTGCATGTGCTTACTTATATGTTAGTTTTGAGGGTTAGTTCAAACATCGATTTAAACCCATTAAAATTAGTGACATAATTAAGGACAATAATTAAGGATATGTGTTTTTAGAGAACTTAGAACATTTCCCATAATTAGGATTCACTTCCCCTTGAGTTGAAACTTCAAACATTTGAATTTAGTGACATATAAAGCCACTAGGAAAAATTTCGCTGATTTTGGAAATGATTAAGGCCCTTAATTAAATTTCCTAAGCTTAAACCCTTAATTAAGCCATTGAAACTTCCAGAAAATGTAATAAATCCATTTTAAACTCAAAAAATATGTGTAAGCCCTCTAACTGACCAGAATTCAGCCCTAAACATAAGAAAATTAAAACCAACCTGATTTGACAGCAGTTATGTAGTTAATTTAATTTTAAGTAAAAACTAATATTTAATTCATTTTATTAATTAATAATAATTTTAAATTCCAAAAGTTTCCCAAACACTTGGGAATCTCTTCTTAGGTTATTATTGACCTTTGGAGTTGATTTCAAGGAGTTTGGGATTTATTTGGAGAAAAACCACAAAATGGCCCTCTAATTAAACTTTTTAAAATTCAATAAATAGTCAAAATTTTAAAAATTCATAACTAATTCCAGAAAAATCCAAATTGAACAAATTCACTTGCATTCAACTCCTAATAATGTCTAATATTTATTAAAAATATTAAATTCCAGAAATCTGAAATATTTCAAAAAGTCAACAAATTGGTCAAACCATAGTTAAAATCTAGTTCGAAACTTTAAACCTTCGTAATAAAATGTAGAAAAATCCAATTTCAACATACTTACTGTATAACTGATCGTAGTAAGGTCTAGTATTTTAATAAAATACAAACATTCCAGAATTTGAGCTTAATCAAAAAGTCAACTTTTGACCCTTTAATTAAATGATTAAAATATTCTAAAAATTCATAAAATCAAAATTGTTTTAAAACTCCAGAAAATGTTAGTTTAATGTTTAAAACATTCAACAAACCTTTTAAAACACAACAACCATCCTAAAGATGAAGTTTATTGGCTGGACTACTCCGGGCTGCGGGGCTAAGTGTCCTAAGGAGGTTGGTTCCTCGAGCCTGGTGGCACAACGCCACGAATGGATTCTAATGGGTGTTAAACCTTAAAATTGAATAATCATTAATTATTCAACATTTTAAAATCTTTAATTCAATTACATTAATTTGGTTTATCGGCTGGACTACTCCGGGCTGCGGGGCTAAGTGTCCTAAGGAGGCTGGTTCCTCGAGCCTGGTGGCACAACGCCACGAATCAATTAATGGAAAACTTAAATTAATAAATCTTTAAAAATCAGCAACCAAACACTTTTAATAAAGTTTATTAACTCTCAGTCCTTAATCAATTATTAAAACACTTAATCATATCGGGTACCACTGGGTAACCCAGGCCTACGAGGCTGTTCACTCAGCCCCAAGGAAGGTGAAATAAACTTCATGGCCTCGGTGTGAAACTAAGGTGGTTTCCAACAAATAATTAAATAATTAATTTTAAAAGATTTAAATCATTAATACTTAAACTTTAATTAAAAATTCCTTAAGCTTGTCAACCAATCAAACTTGAAACAACTTTAATTAATAATCTTATTTAGGACATATCAAAATCACACGACCTACCTCACACACTTTAGATATTGTACTAGGATCACCGATTCTAGTTTTAGGATAGGCCGGTGTTTTACTTTTTCTGCTGTGTGCCGGATTTTCGTAGCTTTCACTGCATGCTGTTTGCTAGTGTAGAATTGTTATGTTTATTTACTTGCTTTCTGCACTCTGTGTTTGATTGTGCGTTAGACCTACCCATAGGCTAGGAACGAAATATATATATTTTTTTGCAATCTTATGCAGGTGGCCATGCTCATATAAGGAGCTGAAAACTAAAGGGGGCAGTTAATAAAAAAATATATAACTCTTTGCACAGGTACCTGCCGCGCTTAAGACCCCCTTTAAATAAAAAGAGCATGGCCAAGTGTGGCTAAAAAAAATGCATTTCAATTTTTTATATTATAACTGCTTGGGAATGAGTATATAATTGTTGATTATTAGGATAACCTTGCAGGATCGAGTCTAGATTTTCATTCTTTAATCGAGATGTAAATTTGATTGTGTAAAGGTTGTAATTACTTAAAAATGATTTGAATTTGGGAAATTTGATCTAACTTGATTTCCAAAGAGGTGAAGACATCCCTAAAGGGGAGAGTCTTCTTCCATTTGGAAATCAAATTAGGATCTCTTTCAAATATCCAAAGAGGAAAGATAACACCCCAATTAAGGGGGAGTCTCTTTTCATTTGGGTATCCGGAACCGACGAATCAAGGTGTTCGTGAGAAGACGAAGAAATGGACAACGAGAAGAATCCCAAATTTCAAATTCATTTAATTTAGGATTAGAAATCCGGGTTGTAGTCAGTGGTGCCCGGCCACTTTACTTTACTGTCATTTCTGTGATGTAATAATAAGTGGCACTTGCCATATGGACATTCAATTTGATATATTTAATGTAGTTAATTTATTTAATTGATTGTGCATTAGAATTCCTGCCTTTTCTAGTCTTTTTATATGCATGCCGTCTTTGATTTAGTCTGGAATACGAATTTAGGCTCTTAGGGGTCTGTCAAAAAATTCTTCTATTTTAATTAAATAAAAATTTTAGGATAAGATAGTAACTCTAAACGGTCCTAAGAAGTAAGCTCGGACTCGCCGAGGGTTTTTCATGCATACATATTGTACTTTCTCAACCTTGTTAGGCATCTCCCCGCCTGCGGGTTCTGGCAGGCCACCTGACCTATGAGGGTGCCGATCTGTCAAGGGGATGTTATGCAATCTCTAGGATAAAACCTATTTTTTTAAGCCAAAAATTTTTAAACTGCTACATATAAATTTTGCATTCAATCGAGTCAATTAGCATGCATCGCATTAGTAACAAATTTAAAAGAGTCTAATATTTAATTGCATCTATTTAGACATCGAATACCCGACATAAGTTAAAGGGGTCAATTAAGGATCTGCTCTAGATGTCGACCCCATTTCTCTAAAATTTTCTAATTAATGTCCCTACCATTCTGCAAAAAGACCGGACTCATTATTTTAAAATCGTTTAGGTGGTTTAGCTGGCTCCCCAATCCAGGCCGGGGTAAGACCAGACTTGCACTGCATTAGTTAGGTTCGGGCCAATTTTAAATGCCCATATTTAGATTTAGGTTCCGAGACTGGCCCGGGCCATAAGACCTCAAATTTCGGGAATTGAATCCCAAATTTCTAATAAAATTGACCACTCAAACTAAAAATTTCTTTCAATCAAATATAGGCCTAACACTTAGGGTAGATTGAGATGTTTCTGAAGTAATTCAGAATCTCAAAACATCTCCTACTTTTCTCCTTTGGATTCAAAAATAAGTCTTCAATTTTGACACAATCCCATTTGAATTTCTAACCCTTTATCTCCTTTGATATCTAGCTTTGAAATCTTAAATAAAATTCATATCGCTATTTTAATCGAGAGTTTTCGTAGGAAAATCTCTAATTTTCCTACGATGTAATTAACTACGAGGGCTTACGCTCGTAGGAGATTTAGTAACTCAGATTTAATTTTTCAAAATTAAAATTGATATCTTTTAAAACTTCAATTAATTATCTTTGGGAAATTCAATATTCCCAAAAATAATTAAATATTTTCAAAACTATATATATTTAAATAAATATTTTTTTTTTTAATCAAAACACTCTCAATACTTCAAAACCCTTAAGAAAAGCTTGGGTGAACTTCTCTTATAGATGGAGAGGATAAATCTTCAGTTGAATAGATTTTTGAGCTGATGGAATTAGAAATTTTGGAAGATAGTGAATGAGGCCAAGTCTTTGAGTTGAGTCAACCATCATTGCTACCTCCTAATGATAGCCTAGGCTTAATGAGAGAGAGAGGGAAGTGTTATGGTATTGCCAAGTGTTTCATTCAGCCACAAAAATGCATGGATAAGTTTGAATTAGAGAGGCTTAAGCTTAAAATGGGTTTTGACCGTTTTTTAACCCTCCTAATGCATTAGTTTGACTATTTGACTAGTCAAACTAGTCAATGGAATGATGTGGCATGGGGGAAGTTTTGATGAACTGATTTTATTAAATTAAATGTGGTTTGAGATTAAGGATTAAAGAATTGAATGCATATTTATGTATGGAAAGAGGTTTTGACAAAGTTTAACTTAGTGACTTAATCAAGCTAGGTAACGTTTAAGCCAAAATAAAAAGTTGGAAATGTTTAAACCATGATTGAGATAACTTTTGATATGGATTTGAGAGTTCAATTGATTTGATTTAATCATATGAGTTGATTTGACCCATTTAACCCTTCAAGGGTTATTTGGTCAACTTAGGTTGACTTGGTCAACCAAGTTGATCTAAGGTTGGAATTGAGTCAAAATGGTTTCAAAAATCATTTGAAAGCATTAGAGATAAATCTCAAAAGTTGGTGGTCACACCACATCAAGTTTAGGCCAAAAGTCCAAAAATCCCCTTAAAGGACATTTTGGTTATTTTGGCCTTGAGTCAATTCTCGATCAAGTTGAATCTGAAAAGATGCAGATTATTGTTCAACAAATCAATATCAAGGTATTAGAGGTGATCAAAGGGTTTGGAGAGGGCTCAAAGGTCAAATTCCACTAGGTGGAAGGTCCAGTGGCATTGGCTGTAAATATTTAAAGGTTTTGCAGCCTTTGGGTCTGGATTAAGTTTTTGAGGTTAGAGTCCTCCAAATGAGCTCAAATTTGAAGGGTTGACACTAGAGACATGTCACCTCAATATGAAATTGGTAGACCCTGAATCGGATGCAAGTTGACAGGATTTCAAGGTGATGGAAAAATCACCTAGAAGGGGCTTTAGGACCTAAGTCTTTAGCCTAAGGATTCTGGGTTTGGATTGAATTTAAGATCTGGATTGGGCCTAAGGGCTAGGAGCTTGGAAGATCCTAGGATCTAGGACTCAGGAAGGAATCAAGAGTGACCTCATACAAAAATGAGCTCAACAACATCTAACCTTTAATAGATTAGAAGGTGACCAAACTGTGATGGGGTCCAACAATCTTAAATCCATCACTAGTCGGTCAAGATCCTAGGAGGTAGGAAGCTCAGGGACTCACACCTACTCCTAATATATCAAGATTTAGGTTTTCAATGACTACCCTAGATAGAAAGCATAGGAACTCATATCTAACAAAGAGAAGTAGTCAAGGAGACAACCTACCTGAACTTATGGGGTTCTAATAGAAATTATCTAACCTGGATTTTATTTTAATTGAGGTGATGATTAATTCAAATTTTTTGATCTTTATGGAATATGGAATATGATTAAATAGATTTTGATTTTGAATGATTCTAAATTCAAAATGATATATTTAAATATTTCAAACTTCAAGATATTTTTCTATAAAGTTTTCATTCTAGTTTACATCAAATATAAAATTTCTTGAGGTACTTTCCATTAATAAGAAGCATATGGTGGTCACCTTTACAATCAAAAAGTTGGAAGGAACCTCCTTCATAGACTTTCTATATAATGAATGGTCCCTCCCACATTGGTTAAAACTTTTCATCGATCTTGTGATGGGATAATATTGGTCACCAAAGTACCAAAACCAAACCTCACACTTGTAAAGTTCTACGATGAACCAATTTATCATGAGCTTGAAACATCCATGATTTGTATAATTCTAAATTTTATCGTGTTAATAAGCGATGTTCTTTAAGTCCTTCAACTTCTTCCAATCAAAGTCGAGCATTCATTTTAGTTATGATTTGATTTTGCATCATTATTCTTAATGAAGGAATATATACCTCCAAAGACAGCATAGCTTTGGACCCTTTGAATAAAGAAAATTGAGTGGATTGGGTCGGTGTTCGATAAGTGGTCTGATAGACCCACAAAGCTTCCACTAGTCTCTCATGCCACTGTTGTTTGTTATAATCAAAGGTTTTCTTTATAATATGCACCAAAGTTTTATTGAAAGTCCACAAAACTATCTTGGGATGCAACACATTAGGCAGCTAATATAAAACCACACCATATACTTGACATTAATCACAACAATTAGCAAGATTCAAGCAATCATCAATCATCAAAACCTAGCAATATCTAAGTCTTTTAATTTTCATTTTTATTTTAGGACTAGATTGGTAAGCACCACACAATCTGGCATGTACCTCATTCAAAATCTTCAAGACTTCACATTTGCCTAAGCAACGCAGACATATCTTATTGTATGAATGATGATACAAAAAATTCTATAATGAGTGCATACATAGAACTTTTTTTTATTTGATTAGCAAGGGACTTGTCAAGCAGGAGTTTACCTTCTTGAAGATATTCAAGGAAAAGGATGCCTCTAATCACTTTCCACACCATATGTTAAAGAGGAAAATAGGATTTTAAAAGATTTCTTGGTCATATATTTCAAATTTATTGGAGCTAAAACCTATTGGTTATGAACCTCTATAGAAACATAATCCTTTTATGAATAAGCAAATTCCTTTGCCAGCTTTGCTAAGGCATCCACCTAAATATTACTTCTACGGGGATACCTACAAAAAGTAATAACAAGAATCCACTTGAGAAGGTGCATTGTGTATTGATGATATTTGAGGAGTTTTTTATTCAAAACTTTTCAGGCTCCCATGATTTGTTTGATAACAAATTAAGAATCTCAAAAGACTTTGATTTCTTTTATTTCCATCAAGATTGTAACTTCTAAATCAGTTATCAAAGCTTTATATTTAGCTTTATTATTTACACAAGGCTCTAATAAATGATAATAAAAATACATCATTCCTTTTTTTGGGTGTTATGAATACTAGGCCAACGCCAACTTTTCTACACAAAGTAGATTTTTGTGCTACATCTTTTCAGAATATCTAGCACCATCAAAATAAAAATCCCATATATGGCTATCAGATTCCTCTAAACTCATGATTTGATCATCAAAAAATTATCATTTAACAGAGATTCTACATGAAGTGGGTGTGCTACAAGGAAGTCAGCAACGACCTACCCTTTCACAACAAGCAGGGGAATGAATGTAATATCAAACTAAAGTAATATCATAGAACATCGTACCAAACATCTTGAAAACATAGGATATGTCATAAGATATTATAAAAGATTTATGCATGAAATTAAACTTACCTGATGAGAATGCATGCGGTTTCTTAGCTTTTAGGCTGCAAAAACTAAGGCAAGGTAATGCTTCTCAATTGATAGATAACTAACTTTTGTTGGAATGAAATACCGACTAAGATAGTTCAATGCCTTTTCTTTTCCATCCTCATCAATTGAAGCCAACATAGCACCAAGTGACTCATCTAAACTAGTGTAGTACAAGATTAAAGGTTTCTCAAGAAATAGGGCAAACAAAATTGGATGATTTGTTAACTATTGCTTGATTTTTTTGAAGGTGTTCTGACATTTTTCATCCTAGATGAATTTGGAGTCTTCCTTAGCAAAAATAGCAAATGGCTGACACCTTTAAAATATATTCAAAATGAAATGTCTAACATATGATAACCTTTCGTGAAGGGGCCTTAATTGAGTGAGGCTTTTGGGAGATGGCATGCCTAAGATCACCTTAATTTATTTAGGATCAGTTTCAATTCTATGGTGCATCACTACAAAATCCAAAAAAATTTTGAGGAGACACTGAAGGGGCACTTTATGGAATATATTTTGAGATTATAACATCACAACCATTTAAAGATAACTTTCAAACCATACAAATGAGCCTATTTGAATTTACTTTTAATGACCAAATGATCGATGTAGCATTCTACTTGTTTATGGATAAGATCATCAAAGATTTTGGTAATAGCCAACTACTAAGTTGTTCCAACATTTTAAAGTCCAAATGGCATCACCTAATAGCAAAAAAATTCTATAAGAAGTCTGAATATAGGAATCTTCTCATCTTCTGGAGACATCTTAATTTGATTATATTCATATGAATCATCCACGAAGGAGAAGATAATATGGGAAGAGGCAATATCCAACATTAGTTCTGGTATAGGTAATGTGAGCCCATCTTTAGGACATGTTTTGTTTAGATCTATATAGTTGATGTAATTTCAAATTTGGCCATTTTTCTATCAAAATGGTATGAATCTAACAACCCAAGAGGGATACTATTCCTCTTGAATGAATTCATACTTGACCAATTTCTTTATTTCATTAGCAACTTGCTACTCAATTTTAAGGCATAAACATTGAGGAGCTTGCTTAAAAGGAATAGCTTATGGTTGAATTTCAAGTTTATGTATTACCACTTTATGTGACAAATTTGGTATTTCATCATATGACCAAGTAAAGCAATCATTAAACTCAAAAACTAATCTGATTAGATCATTTGATTACTCTTCACTCAATAAGGAACTAATGAAAGTGGTAAATGGATCATCTTCTGTTCCAAGGTGATTTCTTTCAGTTCATCGATTGTGGTTTTAATTTCTTCTTCAATTTCAGAGGGAGGGGGGTGCATCCCTAACTTGAAGTTCTTCTGAGTCATCTGATGTCACTAAACTAAACATATTAAAATAATTAGTGGTTTTAGTAAAGATATGATCATATTCAAGATGGTTAGTTATCACAAGACAATACTCATCATCATGGAATGAACCAACAAGACATAAGATGCTACATCCTTTCAAATTTTTTTATTTTTTGTGTGCCATAAGCATTCAGGGAATCTAATCTATCCACTCGTCTATTGATCTAGTGTGAGACCTTTAGAAACATAAGACTTCACACACAAAGGAAATTAATAAAGAGGTAATTCCATTAACTTAAAATCACGTTTCTCAAGTTTTACATCATCTTCAACCCATGAGGTAGATGGACTAGGAAAGAACTTTGACAACTTCCCAACTTCATTTAAAACACAAGAAGAGCCCTTTATTTTTAACCCTATAACCTTATCATCAGATAGTGTGGTCAGAGTCAAGGTTTTAACTCTTTTGTTTTATTTTTCATATTAAGTCAAATCAAATTTGTCACTTTCTGAAGTGTCTTCCTCTAGATCACTATCTTGTTTCAAAGTGACATTGATTTCAGAGGAATGTTTATTTTGCTATATTTGAAAGGGAGTCTTACACACCGTACACTTGAATCATCATCTGAACTAGATTCTAATTAAAACTGTATCGATGTTGACTTTCTTTCAAATGAAGCATGGGCTCGACCACATGTTCTTTGGTCCATCCTTCCACCTCTTTTGGGATAACTATTTATAGGCCTAAAGATCATGTGTTCAACATCATCTTCAAAATCTATAATTTTTTTCTTTTCCTTCTTTTTCTTTTCCATTATTGTCTTCTTCCTTTTTTTTATAACCTCACTTTTGGAACATATAGCAGACCCTTTCGGTGCATAATATGCAAGGTCTTTATAAATCACTACTTCATGAATGGAGAAGGTTGAAAATTACTTTGGATGACATATTCTTTGTCATTGTGCTGGTACTTATTACACTAGTATAAGGTGGAAGGAAACATTCTATACTTGTGTATCTAGGGTCTACCCAAGTATGCATTGAAAGACATTTTTGAATCAATTATATAAAACTTTGCTTTAGTTTTTAACTCACCAATTTCTAATAATATTGTGATTGAACTTAAAGCCTTCTTGCCTTTTCCATTAAGCCCACATAATATAAGGCTGTTAGTAGAGAGCTTACAGGCATATGATCTAAGATATGCAAGAGTTTTAATGTTCATGAAATTGATTGATGCCCCAGATCAATAAGAATAATATATAACTTGAAGTTCCCCATATTTATAAAAATGTATAGTGGGCGATTGTGACCAACAATTCCCAGAAATAAGTCCTCGTCATAGAAAGTTATTATTGAGATTTCTTTGAAATGTAAAGCTTCATCTTAAAGTTGTGGCTAATTATGCTAAGAAAATCTTAAAGTTGCAACTCATTTCTTTGGAAAGAATAAGTGTGTTATAAATACTTAGCTTAGCTGGCAACTTCCTAAGATGAGCTAGCACACTATAATCAACCTTTGTAACATTAGGATTAGGACTTAACTCATTTGAGGAAGGATTTGTTACGAATATAATTTCAGGGAATAGAATTTTGGATGATAGCAAACACTTCTGTTTCTCTACGACTGTCTTGCCTACTAACATTTCAGGTCCACAAGATTAAAACTACAATTTGAACCAGCTCAAGATTGGGTAGACTATGTCTGAGTTAGTTTGTAATAATTTCCTTTTCTTGAGTCAATTATAAATAAAGTGGTTCTTGATGCTAAGTAACCTTGCATACACACACTTGGGAGAAAATTTCTAAATGTTTTTAGAGTTTATTATTTTGGTCACATCGTCCAGGATAATCAAAAAATCGGTCTAGACGATTAGTTAAAAATAGAAACCCTAATTAGGGTATCCTAGTTAAGACAGTCGTCATTACGTGCATCATCCTGGACAATATTTGTATCGATCAGAAAAAATAGGCTCAAATCAGAAAGAATCAGTCACCAGATCTATTTAGGTAGCTTTTATTTTTTGTCATTGTTCATGACATCACAATTATGCCTAAATTAATCTGATAATTAAGGAAAGTAATTAAGGTTGATTGAACGATCATATCATCTAGGACGATCAGTTAAACAAAACCTTAATTCTTCCTGAACGATGTTTAATCGGCCTGGTTCATTCAGGGTGGTTCTCTGGATAAAATATACTAAATTAAACTAATCGTCTGGGCTGATCTAAGATCGGCCTGGATGATCAAGTCATTTTTCCATCATCCAGAAATCCAATCAGTGTGATGGTCTGGATGATATTTGTCATTTTGTACTAATCGTCCGGGATGATCGTGAGATCGTCCGGGACAATAAAGTAATTTTTTCATCATCCAGACATCCAACCAGGGCGATGTGCTGGATAATATTCGACTAATTAAACTAATCAAGCAGGATGATATACTATCATCCTAGACGATATAAACAAATTTCCTTAGAGTGGTGGCTAAGGGGTACAACCAAATAGAAGGGATTGATTTTAAGAAGACAATTTCTCTTGTAGTTAGATTGGAAGCCATTAGAGTGCTACTAGCCTTTGCCTGTTATAAGGGATTTAAGCTTTTTCAAATGGACGTTAAGAGTTTCTTTTTAAATGGGGTAATAAAGAGGATGTGTTTGTAGAGCAACCCCTAAGTTTTGAGAGTTCCCAATTTCTAAATCATATTTTCAATTTAAAAAAAGCCTTATATTGATTAAAGTAAGCACCCAGAGCTTGGTATGAGAGGCTTAGCACATTCTTACTAGAGAGGGAGTTTGTTAAGGGGAGCATAGACACCACCCTTTTCCTGAGGAAAGTAGGATATGAATTACTCATTATTCAGATCTATATCAATGATATACTTTGTAGATCTTCTGATAAAAGGCTATGTGATGATTTTTCTAAAATAATGAGTAGAAAATTTGAGATGAGTATGATGGGAGAATTGTCCTACTTTTTGGGATTTAACATAAGACAACTGGATGATGGAACATTTTTAAATCAATCAAAGTATATAAAGGACATCTTGAATAAATATGAAATTGATAAACCTAAGCTAATTAATACTCCTATGACCTCCAGTGTTCAATTAGATAAGGATCAAAATGGAAAATTAGTTGATCAAAAGAAGTATAGAGGAATGATTAGATCTTTACTTTACCTGACTATTAGTTGACCTGATATAATATTTAGTGTTTGTCTTTGTGCTAGATTTTAAGCTGATCCTAAAGAATCCCACTTAACTGTAATTAAGAGAATTCTTAGATATCTCTTAGGGACCCAAAACTTTGAAATCTGGTATCCTTGGCACAACACTTCTTTTAAGATTATTGGATATTCTGATTCTGATTTTATAGGATATAAGGTGGATAGAAAGAGTACTTTTGGGACTTACCAATTCATAGGATAATCTTTATTCTTCTGGTTCAGCAGAAAGCAAAACTCTGTTGCACTTTCCACTGTTGAAGCTGAGTACATTGCTTTAGGGAGTTGTGTGGCCCAAGTCCTTTAATTGAAGCAGCAAGTTCTAGATTTAGGATTACCTGTAGGCACAATTTTAATCCATTATGACAACACTAGTTCCATATGTATTTCTAAGAATCCTATTCAACATTCAAGGACTAAACAAATTAACATAAGGCATCACTTTATTAGAAACCAAAGGAGACATTGAGTTATACCATGTGGCAACTGAGAATCAACTGGCTGGCATCTTTACTAAACCACTAGCCTTCGACACTTTCAGCACTTTAAGGACCAGATTGGGTGTGATTGACATAAATGCATGAACTTGATTCTTACTGATTTCTGATTTTTATCTATTATTTGTTGTTTTCTATTTATAATTTTTCCTTGTTTATTTTACTTTTCATCTATTTCACTTATGTTGATTTAATTTTTGTCGCTATTTTATTTTTCTTTTAGTCACTACCGAATTGATATCTTATATCTCATTTTTATTTTTAAAAATTTGTAATTAATGTTTGACATCTCTAAATCAGTTAAAGGGGGAAATACCATTGATTATTTCCTTTTCCTCCAACTTCTTTTTAGTGGTGTGATTTTCTTTTCGAAACAAAAGTCTACCGCAAATTAACAATTGGACTTTGTGATTGAGATCTTTTCAATATTGTTACAGTAATCTATCTTATATATAAAATGTTCAAAGTCTTTATATTACCTTCAAAATTTTTGAAATCTTATCATTGTATTCATCATATAATTTTTTATTCGATTTTGTGATTCATTCTTCTTTATATTAGAGATCGAGTTTTTCTTCTCTAATATCTGGAAGATATAATCACAACTAAAATATTTAAAAATTTTGAAAAAGAAATCTAGTTTGCAAAAAATAAATAAATAAAGTGGCCAATGGTGCCAACTAGAAAACAAAATATACACAAAATGTATCAAAAATCAAAAGATACGCAAAGAGCGCCAATCAATTGATAAGAGGCATAAAATGAGCTCACCAAAAGCAAGCTTTCTTCTCTTTCAAAATTTTTAAATCTTAGAAGAATTCAAGTGTTAGTTGATATTTTTCAAAGGCTTAATTTCATAATTTATGATCGTTACTAATTACTTTGATATATTATTCTATAAAATATTTTTCTGGAACCAAGTTTGAACGTATCTCTTTTTCTTATCCAATTGATTTTTCTGATTTAGACCTTTGTTTTCAAAATACGATTTTCCCTAGGAGAAGTTCGAGCTAGGGCTAACAAGATCAGTTGTTTTACCATTTTCCAGATTTTGATGATATTAACTCATTGATTTTTATAAAATCTTAATTCAATCACATGGAAAATTTATCATATTCTAGCTTTGATTAAAAAAACTTTATTATTTCATTCCTTTTATTTTTTTTTTCCTTTTTTAATTTTATTTTTATCTTTTTTATTGATTTTTATATTTTTTAGTGCCATCCTTGTTTTAGTTTATTTTTATGGTGTTGTTTCTTTTTTCCTTATTGTAGTTTGATTCTATTTTGTAGTCTGTACTTTATTTCTTTCTAGTTTCCCTCATCCTTTTTGTGATGTCAAAAGGGGAAGTACCTGTATTATTTGTTATGTTGTGTTTTATATTGGATAGTTGAATATTTATTTGTTCACACCGTTTCCATTAAACTGCTTTAATTATTTTTATGTTTGTCATTATCAAAAAGTGGGAGATTGTTGCGAATCTGATTTTATGAAATAGAATTTTGATGATAGCAAACACTTTTGTTTCTCTATGACTGCCTTGCCTACTAACATTTTAGGTCCACAAGATCAAAACTGTAATTTGAACAAGCTCAAGATTGGGTAGACTAGGTCTGAGCCAGTTTGTAACCTTTTTCTTTTCTTAAGTCAATTTTAAACAAAGTGGTTCCTGATGCTAAGTAACCGTGCACACACACACTTCGGAGAAAATTTCTAACTATTTTTATAGTTTACTGTTTTTGGTCACATCGTCCGGGATGATCTATAAATCGGCCTGGACAATCAGTTAAAAACAAAAACCTTAATTAAGGCATCCTCGTTAAGACATCTATCATTAAGCGCATCTTCCTGGATGATATTCATATAGGCCAGGACGATAGGCTCAAATAAAAAAAAAAATCAGCCACCAGATCTATTTAGGTCGTTTTTATTTTTTGACATCATCTAGGACATCATCCTAAATGATGCTGCATAATTATACCTAAATTAATCTGGTAATTAAGGAAAACAATTAAGGTTGATTGAATGATCATATCATCCTGGTCAATCATAGGATCATCTGGGATAATTTGTTAAACAAAACCTTAATTCTTCTTGAACGATGTTTAATTGGCATGGTTAATTCAGGGTGATTCTCTGGACGATATCTACTAAATTGAACTAATTATTAGGGCCAATCTTGGATCGGCATGGACAATCAAGTCATTTTTTCCATCATCCAGACATCCAGTCAGTGCGATGGTTTAGATGATATTTGTCATTTTATACTAATCATCTAGGACAATCGTGAGATCATCTTGGATGATAAAGAAATTTTTTCGTCATCTAGACATCCAACCAGGGCGGTGTGCTAAATGATATTCGATTAATTATACTAATCATACAGGATGATATATTATCATCCTGGATGATATGAATAAATTTCCTTCTGATCGTCCTAAATCATCCTGACTGATTGAGCTAAATTTGTACTGATCGTACATGACGATCTGTAGATCGTCCTAGATGATAATATTAGTTTATTATAATTAAGAGCTATTCTGAAGCTCTTCTATATAAGATCTCTAATTTCACCCAAAAGGATATCTTTTGATGATGTCTTGACCTGAGAGAGCCAAGATGAGAGTGAGAGAGAGGGAGGATCTTGTAATGGGGAGTTTGTGAGGGGTTTCACAAAGGTTGCTCCAAGCAAGGATCCAAGTCTTCTTCTATAATCTTCGTCCCTAGTCCTTGGAGGTTTGAGAGAGATCTACGTTAGTAATAGATCAAGGTTCTCTGTCTGCTTCAGGAAGAAGCAAAAGGAGTCTGGTTCTCTGCCTCACTGGTATTGGTGGAAGGGAGGTTTGTAAAGGCTTCTCCGCCTTGATGTGGGAACAAAAGAAGAGTCAGTAAGTTTAATGCAATACTCGGAAGGCGCCTCCGGGGAGTGGATATAGGTTGAGTTGATCAAACAACTATAAATTTTTGTGTTCTTTATTACTGTTTTTTTCACATTTAATTTTCGCACTTTGATTTTCTTTGTGGTGAACTTTGATTTAAATTTGTGTTTTGATTGAGAAATTTTTTAAATATCAATTCACCGCACCCCCCCCCCTCCTAACCTTTTGGTTAGCCTTGAGCTAGTTTATAAGGGCTTAACATCCCTAACAAACTTTTAGGATTTGGTTATTAATCAGAAAGATGAATTAATTGCCAACATGTGTGGCAAGACTTTGCCATTACAAAGTTTGTACATCCATAATCTCCATAGGATGATAATCCTTTGATGGATCTATACTCCCCTTAGGTGACTTTTGACTCATTTTTTTATAAGGAATATGAATCTAAGAAATATATCATGATGGGGCTCCCATGAAAGTTAGTTTTAGGGGTATCAATATCTAATAAGATTTTGGGTTCACTTTACTTAGTAGATATTTTGATTGGAAGATTAGATTTTAAGGAATATTTACTGATCAATACTATATTAGTATTATCATTTTTATCCTCACCATTTTGTGATTTTATCACCAATTGTCGGAATGTACATAGAAGGAGATATCTTCTTTTTATTATCCATTTTCTTTAATGGGAAAAGGAAGAAATAAAGTATGGTCAGTGAAGATGGGGATTTCAACCCTCCTCCTCTTGTTTGAATACAATTCTCTTTAACTCAATCTTCTCTCTTTACAATATGATTTTTCTTTTTGTTTATAGTAATTCCTAAAACTATTGAAGAGGGAATTATTTCAGCATCCTCTTGTAATTGCCCTTGCTCAATCTGTAGGATTGGACTCTGGGCTCTTGATGGAAACTATTGAGAAAGTTGAAAAAGTCTTATTAATGACCTTTAATAAAGTTCAAGATATGGAAATGTTCAAACCATTAGTAAGCATATAAGAGGAAGGGGTAGAAGACTAACCTGGAATGCCTTTAATTAAACCTTGGCCTAAATCTAGAAGATACTCCTTAGGGATGATCACATTCCTCTACTTGTAGTTCCATTCCAACCAATATTTGAAAGTAAAATAGATTTCAATTGTGTGGCTTAACATGTGATGATAAGGGCAGAAAATCCCTTCAATTTGTTTCTACCGGCTTCTTAACCTTCGATAATTGAAGTCTATTTTCTTAATAAAATTTTTAAAATTCTTCCTAAGAGATGCTCTTTTAAATGTAAAAATATTAATCATTAACAATTACATATCCAAAAATATTTCCTCTTAGACTTACAGTGCTAACATGTCCAAAAAAATTCATGTGAAGGACTTCTAATGGTTTGCTAGTTCTAAAATCTTTAATTGAATGAAAGGATGGCTTTACTTGTTTTCCTAATTGACACACATCACACAAGTAATCCTTAATAAAGTCTAGTTTGGGTATTCCTCTCACCATTTTCTTTTGGGTAATATTCTTAAGATTTTTCATGCTCACATGTTTGCATGACAAAGTATTTTATGCCACAACCAAGACTCATCAACAATAATTTTTAGAAAAAAATATATATTATAAGATTTAACATAATTTAAATCAAACATTTAAATATTATTTACCTTATCTGCATGCAACACATCAACTCCATTTTGTCTTATAATGCAGCTTGCAGGAAGAATTTTATATTAAAAACCTTATCACAAAGTTGTCTTATACTTGCAAAATTATGTTTTAATCTTTCAACCAATAAAACATTTTTAATCTAAAAACTTTTCATGTTACCAATCATACATGTACCTACAACTCTCCTAATGGTGTTATCTCCAAGTTTCACTATTCCTCTAGTCCTGGCCTCTAATGATAAAAATTGATTTGCATCTCCAGTCATATGCTTTGAATATCCATTGTCCAGGTAACAAATGTTCTCATGAGAGCTTGTATTAGAGCATCTCTCCTCTTGATCAGAATTATTAAGATTATCTGCCATTTAGCACAAATTTGTAATCTCTACTTTAGCTTTTGTTTCTAAAGAATCTGAAGCTGAGTCCTAATGTTCAATTTCTCCTCAGCTTTATCCTTATTAGGATTAGCTTTGAGATTTGGGCACTTAGTCTTTATATCTCCAGGTTTCCTGCATTAATAATAAATGATCTCATTAGAAACTTTAGCATTCTTATTGAACTTACCTTTGTTCCAATGTTGATGTCTTCGTTGCTTTCTCTTAAGGAAACTTTTGAAATTCCTAGTTATAAGTGCAATATCTTCTTCATCCTCAAACATTAATTGATCACTCTCTAAATCATCAACTTTCAAAGATATATTCCTTTCTTTCTACTTGTAACCAACATTAATCTATCCTTGATTCACTCATTGTTCGTAAGCAATAAGTGATTTAAGCAGATTGTTAATATAATATAAATTCAGATCTTTAGACTCAGTTATGACAGTTATCTTATCATCATAAGTAGTAGGTAAATAACATAAGATTTTATTAATTTTCTTTGAATTTTTAAGTTCTTTACCTAAACTATGCAATGAGGTATCAATCTGACTAAATCTTGTATACATATCAGAAATTAATTCATTTGATTTCATGCAAAATAAATCATAGTCATGTAAAAAAATATTCAACCTATATTATTTTACATTGTTTGTTCCTTCATAAGTTATGCATAGTCTATCCCAAATTTCTTTTCTAGTTTTGCAAGAAGAAACATGCATATAATCCTCAAATTTTAAAGCACAAAAAAAAAAGTTTAAATATTTAGCATTTAATTATGCTAATTCTTTTTCTTCTAATGTATAATCAGTGAATGGTGTTTCAATCCTAATGCCATCAATAAGTCTAGTAGGACTGGTGTAACCTTCTTATACTAATATCCACATGCAATAGTTAAGTGATTGCAGAAAAGTAGACATGCAAGTCTTCCAAAAATCAAAGGGAATGTTATCAAATAAAGGTGGTCTAGTGATTGAATATCCTTCAGGAGTATTTTGGTCTCCAAAATTAGCCATGATCTTTTTTCAAAAAGTAATATAAACCTTAAATTTTGAAATTAGCTTTGATATCACCTAAAAGTTTATGCTGTTGCAAATCTGAGTTTATAGAATAGACTTTTGATGATAGCAAACATTCATAATTGCATACGACTGCCCTGCCTACTAACTTTTGATATCCAAAAGATAGAGTGCAACTCAAGCCAGCTCAAGATTGGATAGATTAAGTTTGAGTCAGTCTGTATTTTTCTTTCTTGAGTCCATTGTAAAAGTGGTTTCTGATGCTAAGTAACCTTGCACACACACACTTGAGGGTTTTTTTTTTATTATTTTCTATTTTGAGTACATTGGCCTGGACGATGTCCATATCAGCCAAGATGATCTGACTAAGAATAGAAACCCTAATTAGGGCATCCTAGTTAAGGCAGCCGTCATTAAGCACATCGTCCTAGATGATCCTTGTATCGTCCAGGATCATAGGCTGAAATCAGAAAGAATTAGCAGCTAGATCTATTTAGGTAAGATTTATTTTTGAACATCAACCAGATCGATCCATTACATCAGCCTGAACGATTTAACATAATTATTCCTAAATTAATTTGATAATTAAGGAAAGTAATTAAGGCTTGATTAATACGATCCCATCATCCTGGACGATCGCAGGATCGTCCGAGACGATCAGTTCAAAAATTCTTGGTTGCTCCTGGACGATCAACATCGGCCAGATCTTATTCCGAGTGATGTTCTGGATGATTTTCCTCGGTTTTGAACTAATCATTCGGGACGATCGTGTGATCGGCCCGGACGATTAAGCTAATTTTGGATCATCCAAACCTCCTTTCCGAGCGATTGCCTGGCTGATAATATGTGATTTGAACTAATCATACAGGACGATATGTTATCGTCCTGAATAATATGAACAAATTATTCTGTTCGTCCCAGATCATCCCGGTTAATTAGGCTTAAATTACACAGATCGTACAGGACGATATTTGGATGATAAAGTCAGCAAGTTACAATTAATGAGTTATTCTAAAGCTCTTCTATTTAAGAGCTATTGTTCTTTACTTTGTAAGATCATTTGCTGCCGTCTTGACCTGAGAGATCCAAGAGGAGAGGGAGAGAGAGGGAGGAACTTGTGAGGGGGAGTTTGTGAGAGGGATTCACAAAGGTTGCTCCAAGCAAAGTTCCAAGGTGTCTTCTCCAGTCTTCGTCCTTCGTCCTTGGGGGTTCAAGGGAGGTCTTCTTCAGCAATTGGTCGAGGTTCTCTGCCTGATTCAGGAGGAAGCAAAAGGAGTTGGGTTCTCTGTCTCTCTGGGGTTGGCAGAAAAGAGTTTTTGTAAGGGCTTCTCCGCCTTGCTGTGGGAGCAAAAGGAGAGTCACATTTGTAGTGCAATACCCGAAGGGCACCTCCGGGGAGTGGACATAAGTCGAGTTAACCGAACCACTATAAATTCTCTATGTTATTTTCTTACTACGTTCGGCATTTATTTTTCTGCACGTTGATTTCTTTGTGGTGATATTGGTTTGATTTTTATTTGTGCTTTGCTTAAGAAAATTTTTAAAATACCAATTCATCCCCCCCCCCCCCTCTTGGTTAGCCTCGGGCTAGTTCTTAAGGACTTAATATCCCAAACGAACTTTCAAGTGATATCAGAGTGGGATTCATAAAAACTAAGTTTGAAAACTTTTAGAATTTTGATCCATGGATAACAACGGAAATTATAATACTGCGGAAGGGTATTCTATTACCTAACCACCTTTGTTTGATAAGAACCTTTTTGATTTTTGGAAAACTCGCATGTTTATGTTTTTACAATCAATTGATTATCACATGTGGATGCTTATTAAGGATGGTTATACACCTCTAACTGGAAAATTGAATTGCATTACTATTCCACTTCCTTTTACTAAATGGATTCTTGATGATAGGGATTTAGCACAATTAAATGCAAAATGTTTGAACTATTTTTTCTGTGCTTTGAAATCGAAAGATTACATGCGTGTTTCTACTTGCACTATTGGTAAAGAAATTTGGAATAAATTGTGTATCACCTATAAAGGTACTAATGAAGTTAAGAATCCCGTTTAAATATTCTCTTGCATGATTACGAACTTTTTCGTATGAAACATTCTGAATCGATTTCTAAAATGTATATAAGGTTTACTCAGATTTGAATACATATTCAATTGACAACTTACTTGGCTCACTCATTTCTTACGAGCAAGGGTTGAATCAAAGAAATCTTGATGCAGGTGAAAAAAGAAAGGAGAAAACTGTGACATTGAAGGCCAATGACACAAACTCTAACTCTTCTGAGTCTAAAAGCGATGATGTTGCCTTAATCACAAGATAATTCAAAAGTTTTCTAAGGAAGAGGCAAAAGAACCATCAAAAGTGGAATAACGGTAAAGGAAAAAAAAATTTAAGAGCTCTAATGATATGATTTGCTTTGAATGCAGAAAGCCAAGACATGTTAAAGCTGATTGCCTACACTTAAGTCTCGCCCAAGCAAGGAGAAAGGTGAGGAGAAAACCAAATTCAGGAAGGAAAATAAAAGATTCCAAAAGACGTTCTGGGTGGATCCTGGATTCTGCATCGGATTGATCTGAGACTAAACCTAAAGAGGAGACAATAAACTTGTGCTTAATGGCAGACGATCATCTTGATCAAGGTGACAAAGAAGAGGTATGTGAACTAACCTATGAGCAACTCCTTGAAGTCTCTGAAAAAAATTCATACATCATATAGGAAGCTTAAGAAAACTTATGCTAGTTTAAAATTAGAATTTTTAATTTTATAAAAAGAGCATGAAATTCTTCTTAAAGATCATTTTACAATTGATACTAATCACATGACTTTACTTGAGGAGTTTAATGCATTAAACAAAAAACATGCTGATTTATCTGATGCTCATAATTTTTAAAATCATCCCATGCTGATTTAGAAAAGGAATATAAAAAATTAGAAAATCTAAAATCTTTTAAAAATAAAAAACCTTCATTTCATTCATCACATAAAAAGCATCAACATAGATTAGTGCATCATTTTCCTGGAATTAGATGTTTTTCATATGGTATGTTAGGATACATTGCACACACTTGCACCATTCACAGTAGTCCATATTATGTTTGAAAACCCAAATTGCATGATTCACAGTATAGCACACATGCATTACATTCTACTTTTCATAAGAAGGGACCCAAACCTATTTGAGTTCCTAAATCTGACATTTGATGATTTTGTAAGCAAGCTCTCACAAAAGGCCTCGTGAGAGTATGCGGTACTTGGACAGCGGATGCTCTCGACATATGACTGGCGATGCCAATCAATTCATTTTGATAGAGACCAGGATAGAAGGCAAGGTTATTCTTGTAGACAACACCACTATGAAAGTGGTAGGCTCAGGTATAATTGGTAATTCCAAGAACCTTTTGATTGAAAATGTTTTGCTTGTAGGTAGATTGAAACAACACTTGCTCAGCATCAGCCAGCTTTGCGACAAGGGCTTCATCATAAATTTTTTGGCAAATTCATGTATTATCAGCTTAAATAATAATACTGTTTTGCAGGGAAAGCGGATCAACAATATTGACATGCTTGATTTAAATAACATTGAATGTGCTGCTTCATTTTGCTTAAAAATTATTGTTGATGATTCATAGTTGTGGCATAGGAGATTATGTCATGCCAGTATGAAAACCCTTAGGAAAGTGACCAAAAAAGACCTAGTTAGAGGAGTCCCCAAGCTTAAGTTTTCTACTAAACTTGATTTCTACTGATTTTTTATCTGTTATCTGCTGATTACTTTGCTTTATTTTTGGTGGTTTTTTGTTGTTTATTTTTTTATTTTATTATTTTTCTTTGTTTTTACTTTATTTTTTGTATGCCTTAATTTGTTTTCATTTTCAAATTATCGCTGAATAGATATCTTATGCCTTGTTTTTGTCTTTTTGAAAATTTATAGTCAATATTTTACATATCTTAATCTACTAAAGGGTAAAAACACCATTGATTGTGTCTCTTTTTCTAAACTATTTTGGTGGTGAAATTTTCCTTTCTAAATAAAAGTCTATCTAAAATTAACAACTGAATTTTGCAATTGAGATCTTTTCTACCTTGATATAGTAATCTTGCTTATATTTATAATAATCAAAGTTTTGTTTTACTTCAAGATTTCTCGTTATCCTGCCAATGCATCTCTCATATTACTTTTGATTCAATTTTATGGTTTGTTCTTCCCTATATTAGAGAGTGAGTTTTTTCTTCTATAACATCTAGAAGATATACTCACAACTAAGAATATTTAAGAGTTTTTGAAAAGAATCTAGCTTGCACAAAAAATAATAAAAAAAGTGGCCAATGATGCTAAAAGCAAAAGATGGGCAATGACACCAAATTAAATATATATATATATATATATATATATATATATATATATATATATATATATATATATATATATATATATATATATATATATATATATAGACACACACACACATATATATATATATATATACACACACACACAAAGTGTATCAAAAATCAAAAGATGCACAAAGTGCGTCATTCAATGGACAAGAGGCATAAAATGAGCCCATCAAAAAGCAAGCTATCTTCCTTTCTTCTAACTCTTAAAACTTAGAAGATTTCATATATCACTTGAGATTTTTAAGGACTTGATTTTGAATTTCACGATTGTAACAAACTACTTTGATACATTATTCTATAAGATATTTTTCTAAAACCAAGTCTTGATTGGATATCTTTTTGTTATCCAATTGACTTTTCTGAGTTAGGCCTTTTGATTTCAAAAGATGATTTTACCCTAAAAGAAGTCTGAGCTTAGGGTTAACATGATCGAATATTTTACCGTTTTTTGGATTTTTGATGTTGTTAACTCATTAACTTACAAATTTTTAAAGTCAATCACATGGAGACTATATTATGTTTATGCCTTGATTTAAAAAAAAAATTGTTTCTTTGCTAATTTTTTTGCCTTTTTCGTGTTTTATCGTTGTTATTTTTAGTTGATTTTATTATTTTTGGGCCTTCTCTGATCATCTCCATCCATCCTCTGTTTTCAAATTTTTGTCACATCGTCCTGAATGATATTTATATCGTTTTGGATAATCTGCTCATCTTTCTTCAAAAACTCTATCTGTTGAATATTTTGACTTTTCTGCTCTTCATCGTCTTGGACGATCCATTTTTGTCCTGGACGATATGAACATTCTCTGCTACAATCATCTTGATCATCCTGACCGATACATTTTTCGTCCTGAATGATGCATTTATTGGTTATCGTCCCATCCGATACACCTGTTTGTCCAGGACGATACCGTGTCAACACGTTTAAAATCTATAAATTCATCCGGGACGATCCATTTTTTGGACAATCGTCCTGGACGATCCACTATTCGTCCCTGGATGATACACATGGCATATGATTTAAAACATTTTAAATTTGGTCGGTACGATCCATTATTGATCATCGTCCTGGACGATCCACATAATCAGCCTAGATGATCTGCTTTTTCAACGGTCGTCCGGCCTAACTCCTCGACACGATCGCCTATGTCTAATCGTCCTGGACGATAAGACAGCCTTTTTTAACCAATCGTCCAGGCATAATAATTGCACCAGATCAGCCTGGACGATCCTGCGATCGTCCTGGATGATCTTGCGATCATCCTAGATGATCCAGCCGATTCTTTAAATTGAGGCCAAATTCAGCCATTTTTCTTTACACCTCCCCTTCCCTTTGCTTCCTTCATCATATTCCTTGCTTTTCTGCTAATGACTGGCGGCAAGCATTCTCATCACACGTCTGGAAGCTCCTTGAGGGCCACGCTGGATCCTCGATTTTGGGAGGTAGATGATCAGGCAGCCTACCACCGATACAAGACGTGCAGCATTACTCTCTCCCGATCAATCAATCCAAACCACCTCTCCCATCCGGTAATCGACCTATTCACTCAAACCTCTCTATGTTTTTATTCTCACTCTCATAATCCCTTTTAATTCAAAACTTCTCCTTGAATTTTATGCCAACCTCTGAATCAATTCTGCCTACACTACTCTTACCTCGTATGTGAATCGACACCTAACGAGATCATATACTAGGATTGTGCAGAATTGCTACAGCTTTCTACTACTGGGGAGAAGCTACATACCTTAGTTTATGATCCTGATTTTAACTGGGCTATAACCAAAAACTTTCTTTGCCACACAATTGCCCACTTTCATGTTGGAGAGACTAACTCTTTACTTAAAAATGCTAGGACGATCCAGCACGTCCTTCGCACCTCTGTGATTCCCAAAGCGGGCGACCGAATCCATATCACTCCCCTTCTTTAACTCACCACTTTTTACATAATGGCCAATCGTGAATTCAATACAACCGACCTGATCTTTCATTACATCGAACATTTAACTACAATTTGAGATCCAGGTCATAGAAGGAAGCCCAATCTAACTCTAGGACACATCATTGCATATGTTCTAGAATCCAAATACAACCTTCAATATCCTGCTCCTCCCGACCTTCAGCCACCCTTCTACTCAAACAGTTCTTTCAATATCCTTCATAGTACTCGTCTCCACCCAGGGGATGAGGAAATAGTTCAGGGGGCCGAGGAGGAGGAGGCTCCCGATCTTAATCCTGCATCTGTTCCTCTCCACTAGCACTCTCAGCTGGATCAGTTGGTGGAGAGATTTAATCAGTGGGAGACCTTCTTTGAGGCCTACGTTGCTGCATAAGTGCAACAACATACTGAGGACATCATCCGCGTGTAGCACCAGCATGACCAGAACATGGCCTAGTTTTCTCAGTTTGCATCATTGACCAGTTACTTTCAGCCACCACCACCACCAACTCCTCCGTCTGATGATCAGGGTTCCTCATTTTACTATTTTTTATTATGTTGTTTTTCTGTAGTTTATTTTTCTTATGGTTGTTTTAGTCTCTGTTCTATTTTTTTTAGTTTCCTCCTTCTTTTTATGATGTCAAAAGGGGGAGTAGTTTGCTGTAACTTGTACTTTTGATTTTGGAATTTAGTTAACTACTTTTCATTACACTATTTCAATAGACTGCCATAACTGCTTAGATTTTTTTGATTGTGTTTGCCATCATCAAAAAGGGGGAGATTGTTGCAAATCTGAGTTTATGGATTAGACTTTTGATGATAGCAAACATTTATAATTGTATGCGACTGCTCTGCCTACTAACTTTTCAAGTCCACAAGATCGAGTGCAACTCAAGCCAGCTCAAGATTGGGTAGATTAAGTTTGAGTCAGTCTGTATTTTTCTTTCTTGATTCTATTATAAAAGTATTTCCTGATGCTAAGTAACCTTGCACACATACACGAGGGTTTTTTTTTTTGCTATTTTTTGTTTTGAGTACATCGGCCTGGATGATATCCATATCGGCCAGGATGATCGGACTAAGAATAAAAATCTTAATTAGGGCATCCTAGTTAAGGCATCCATCATTAAGCACATCGTCCTGGATGATCCTTATATTGGCTAGTACAATAGGCTCAAATTAGAAAGAATCACCCGCTAGATCTAATTAGGTAAAATTTATTTTTGGACATTGGCCAGGCCGATCCATTACATCGGCCTGGATGATTTAACATAATTATGCCAAAATTAATCTGGTAATTAAGAAAAATAATTAAATCTTGATTTATATGATCACATCATCCTGGACGATCGCATGATCGTCCGAGACGATCATTTAAAAAATCCTTGGTTGCTCCTAGACGATCAACATCGGCCAGCTCTTATTCTGGGCAATGTTTTGGATGATTTTCCTCAATTTTGAACTAATCGTCCAGGATGATCCTGTGATCGGCCCGGACGATCAAGCTAATTTTGGATTGTCCGACCTCCTTTCTGAGCGATTGTCTGGCCGATAATCTATGATTTAAACTAATCATATATGACGATATGTTATCATCCTGGATGTTATGAACAAATTTCTTCTGTTCGTCCCAGATCATCCCGACTGATTAGGCTTAAATTGCACTGATCGTACAAGACGATAAAGTTGGCAAGTTATAATTAATGAGATATTCCGAAGCTCTTCTATTTAACAGCTCTTGTTCTTCACTTTGTAAGATCTTTTGCTGATGTCTTGGCCTGAGAGAGCCAAGAGGAGAGGGAGAGAGACGGAGAGAGAGGGAGGAACTTATGAGGGGGAGTTTATGAGAGGGATTCACAAAGGTTGCTCCAAGCAAGGTTCCAAGGTGTCTTCTCCAGTCTTCGTCCTTCATCCTTAGGGGTTCAAGGGAGGTTCTTTGCCTCGCCGGGGTTGGCGGAAAGGAGTTTTTATAAGGGCTTCTCCACCTTGCTGTGGGAGAAAAAGGAGAGTCACATTTATAGTGCAATACCCGGAGGGCGCCTCCGAGGAGTGAACGTAGATCGAGTTGACCGAACCACTATAAATTCTCTGTGTTCTTTTTTTACTACATTCCGCATTTATTTTTCCGCACGTTGATTTCTTTGTGGTGATATTGGTTTGATTTTTATTTGTGCTTTGCTTAAATTTTTTTTTAAAATACCAATTCACCTCCCCTCTTGGTTAGCCTCGGGCTAGTTCTTAAGGGCTTAACATCTCTAATGAACTTTCATATGTAGGTTATTAAACATAATAGAAATGTCTCAAGACTAACCAGGGGGGGGTGAATTTGTTATCTAAAAAAAAATTTCTTGGATTTTGGAAAACCTTTTTAAACTTTATGAAAAATAAAAGTACTAATTCTAAAATATGGTATTATCTATGAAAAATATTTTCACAAATAATTTTTCAACCATAAAAAAATAAAAGTAATAAAATAAAAATAGTGGACAAAATAAAGTTAATAGAAGAACACAAAAATTTATAGTGGTTCAGTCAAATTAAACCTACATCAACTTTTTAGAGACTCATTCTCCAAGTATTGCACTAAACACAATTGACTCTCCTTTTTGCCCCATAGTAAGGCAGAGATGCCTTTACAAACTTTCTTCCACCAACCTGGTGCAATAGAAAACTATCACCTTTTACACTCTCCAAATGATGGCAGCGTACCTTCTCATCCTTTTTCACAGTCTTGGTGAAGGTAGAGTACCTTGGTGTCCTTTTTCACCCTCCTGGTGAAGGCAAAGTACCTTGATTTAATGTTGAGAATCTTCTCTTGAGAGCCTAGAAAGAGTATGGACAGAAACTTGAAGGAGATAAAAAGATCCTCAATTTGGGCAACCTTATGAATCCCTCATAATGTTTCTTCACTAGATCTCTAGCTCTATAACCTTAAAAATCTCTCCCAAACTCACTCTCTATGGTCTCACTCAAAAGAAATTTGCAACAAAAAGATTGTATGGTAGTTTTCATGACTATTTATATAGAAAATACATAAAAATTTGTCCAAAAATTGAATAATTCAAGTGAATCGACTTACTATCGTACAATACAAATAATTCAAAAAATCAGGACTTCGTTTGATACAAATTAGGACGAACTTAGTTTCATAAGCTGTCAGTCATTTATACGATTCATATTGTACTGTATGAATAGTTCAAAAATAAATGTATTCATATGGTACAATCCAGTATGAATCTGATTTCGTACTCTGTCAATCGTCTGTACGACTTTGACATCATAGTGTATAAAATTTCAAAAATGAACGAGTTCATATGGCACAATTTAGTACAAAAAGAATTTTGTACTATGTTAGTTGTTTGTACGACTTGACATTGTATTATATGAACAATTAAAAAATGATCAAGTTTGTATGGTATGATTCAATACAAAAAGAATTTTATACTCTATTAGTCGTCTAAATTACCTAACATCATATTATATGAATAGTTACAAAATGAACGATTTTGTATTGTACGATTCAATATAAAAAGAATTTCATACTCTATTAGTAGTCTATTTGACATAACATCATACTATACCAATAATTAAAAATGAACAAGTTTGTATGGTACGACTAGTATGAAAAGAATTTTGTACTCTATCAGTCATCTGTATAACTGGACATTGTATAATACGAACAGTTCAAAAAAATTAATCCGTGTTGGAGATACTGTATTTTTGAGAAAAAACTATGTTAAATTGTACAGTACGATTAGAGATCATACAATACAATCGGGTTTAAAAAATTATCAATCTCCCCCTATGTGTGTGTGCACGGTTCCCAATTACAATACACTCGCTCAAACTCAAGAATAAAAATAGAAAATATAGACTATATTACATGAAATCTTATTCTATCTTGTCTTAAAGTCTTCATCAATTTGGAGTAGTGTATGATTGTCCTAAAACGTTAGTATACCCAGAAACGAACATAAATTTCCAATATTACAATACTCTCGCTCAAACTCAAGAATAAAAATAGAAAATATAGACTATATTACATGAAATCTTATTATATCTTGTCTTAAAGTCTTCATCAGTTTGGAGTAGTATATGATTGTCCTAAAACGTTAGTATACCCAGAAACGAACATAAATTTCCAATATTACAATACACTCGCTCAAACTCAAGAATAAAAATAGAAAATATAGACTATATTACATGAAATCTTATTCTATCTTGTCTTAAAGTCTTCATCAATTTGGAGTAGTATATGATTGTCCTAAAACATTAGTATACCCAGAAACGAACATAAATTTCCAATATATGCTAGAAGAAATAATAAAATCATAACAATAATATTTTGTTATCATAAAAAATCACAATATCAATCATGATTCCTAATTTGCAGCATTTAGATTTTTGAATTGGTACTATTACAATTTTCTATGATAATATAAGTGTAATTTGCATTTCAAAGAATCTAATTCAACACTCCATGATTAAACATATAGACATAAGACATCACTTCATTAGGAACCATATCACTAAAAGAGAAATTGAGCTACATCATGTAGCTAAAGAAAATCAACTTGTGAATATTTTTATAAAACTACTGGTTTTTGAAACTTCCAGCACTTCAAGAACCAGATTGGGTGTTATTAATATTCATGCTTGAAAATTATAATTCAGCAAATTGCATTTGTGGTGTATTTCTTTTGTGTTTATGATTGTGTTTTATTCTTTGTTTGTGGTTTCTTTCGTTTGATTTTTCTCTATTTTGGGTTTGATTTTTCATTTTTATTATTTTTGTTTTTGGAGAATAATCTTGATCATCGTGTGCAAATCTAAAATTTCTTTTCCATTCGTACTATACGAGTCACTTTCTTACTGTACAAATTTTTTAGATTTTACATGATTTTTTTTCTAATTTGGCCATACAAAAATTTGATTTTTTTTATGGAAATCGTATAGTATGAACACATCATCATCTGTATAAACCTTTAATTATTCATTCAGACAAAAATGACGGGCATTCTGAGAACAGTTACTTTTCGAACATTGTCTGTACGAACATCTGTTCGTTTGTACGATCCAGTGTTGATTTTCATGCTGACGAATTCAATCAGCAAGTACGATCATTATTAACCGATCGTACTGGACGAACACCTGTTTGTCTGTACGTTCAAATTTGGTCAAAAGGTCATACAAAACAACTAATCGAAAACCCAACTTTATGTAAAATCATTTGCAGGATTTAACACCCTCATAATTTACTAAATTCGGAGTTACTAGATTTACTAAATTCCACTATAGTTAAATCTCACTGGTTGTCAAACAGCCCCTTAGGGTGCGAGATTTGTTAAAAGGTAAGAATTGGGTGGGTGATTAATTATGTAAACCAATTTCTTATACGTGCGAACATTTGAGATAAATGTAGTAGTCGAGTCGCTATATCCTGCTAGCCGAAATATCCCTCCGTTCCTCGAGCGATGTCTCAGTTCTGGAAGCCGGGAACCGAGCGGCCTCGGCCGTGTCTTGTCGATGATGAGGAAGGTGGCGTCCTCTTCTACTCGACCCCTCCTCCATCTTCAAGGTCCCTACTTCGCCTTATTTTAAACTCTCGTTTTCACGCATTTCAAGAAACACTTACCCGACTAAAAAGATTTTATTCTCAAACTTATAGCTATGGTTACGCCAACTTGGAAAAGCAGAGACAAAGACTCCCTGTGTTCAAGTATCGGACTGCCATCCTTTACCTGGTGGAGTACCACTCCACCGTCATAATCGTTGGCGAGACTGGTAGCGGAAAGACCACCCAAATCCCTCAGGTGAAAAATTAATGTTTGTTTGAATCTATTCAGTTTCTGGATTCTTTAAACACGCTACAAAATATAAGTAATCAAACTCTAGGCTGTTGATTTACTGGCATTTTCTTTTCTGTTTTGTGCATATATTGTTGCGTGCTGGTTTAATGGATTATTAACGAGCTTTTAATGATTCGTGGCAATGAAAAAATTATGGCTTAGCCATATATGTTGGAATTTGTCTTACGTCTCATTAGTTGCTTGAAGTTAGAAAATCTGTTTTGAACAACGTTGAATTTATTGGACTGTCATTCGGGTGAATTTAGTTAGAAATCACTGTTGATTACAAAATCTAAAAACACTTTCAAAATCTTTCAAAGTAATGATTGTATTTTCACAATTAAAATTTTTGAAACAAAATTGTCATTTTCTACTTTTTATTTTTTATTTATTGTAAAGAAACCAAATTAGTTCTTAATTGATCTGAATCATTGTTTTATTTGTTCATTCCTTTTCTTTTTTCAGTATCTAAAAGAGGCAGGTTGGGCTGAGGGTGGCAGACTCATAGCTTGCACACAGCCAAGGCGGTTGGCTGTACAGGTATAGTGATATTTCTGATGCAGCATATTTTTCTCTTTGTTAGCAATATTTATTGAAGATCCTCTTTGCAGTCCATTCTATCTGTTACTTCAAATGTTTCTTCGTGTTCTTCTATGTAATGCTCATTGGAGAAAGTTTTCTAGTTTCCATGGGATTTTAAGTAGGTTGTGTTATCTTACATTAGCTTTCATTATATGGTTCTCCATTCATCTCTCACATATCTATTTGTCAGGTTTTTCTCAGTATTGAAGCATCATACTGTTTTTTGAATTGCTTGATGCTGGATGTGCTTGTTCATAGAGTTGGAAAATATCACTACAAATTAAAAACCATTGTTTGATGGAAACAAGTAGGATATCAATACATCATAACATGGTTTTCAGGATTGGTTTTGGTAGTCTTGATAGTTTCAATATTTAGTTTCCGATTCAGCTACAAGTACCTTTTTATTATTACTATACTTTTAAGAACTTGTAATATTTATTTAATTATGTTTCTCATAATTTGAAAATTAAATAATAAATTTGAAGACGTTAATTAAATTTTTCTTCACTTGTATAATACTTGTCATGAGTCTAAAGTTTGTGATGAATATCCCCATGTATTTTATTTTTATAAATATATTTAAAAAATATTTATTTACTTTTGTACCATTGTAAATTATACAATTATAATAATAAGTTATTCTACATTTATTCAATTTTCTTTGGTTTACTTAGATTAATTTATATTTTAAATTATGAGTTATAATACGTAATTCATTATAATTAGCTGTGTTATTAGATATATTAACATTAAGTTCCTTAAATAGTTTTATGTTTTTATTGATCAATTGTTCTGAATTATATAAAAAATTTGCCAAATTTTAGTTACTATGCGGATTGTTTTAATGCTTGTTATTTAGTAAGCTCTTAGGAGTTTAGTACTGAAGCATGTGTTTAAATATATTTGACCCTCATGTACTAAAAGCAAGCCTTGCCGTGTTGGTTAGGATGCCCAATTGAAAATTTGTGGGAGTTATGTTCGATCCAAGCATTTGTGGTAGGAATCATTTTATTGAGTTCTTTGCGGATGTTATATACTTGAAATCCCCTTATTACGATCTGGCTTAGCTGAAATTAGGCTGGAATCAAGCTTGACTAGTGATTTCCACCTGATACCCTAAATAAGCTTTGTTTTGGACTGTGCTTGGCAGAAACCGATCTGAACTGAGGGAAACAAATTGAAAAACCATGCAGCATTGTTGTTCCAGAAAAATATTTAAGATAATTGAGAAGAACTTCTTTTCACCTTGGCACATGAACTTCACTGATACTTGATTAGATGAACACTTAGGTTTTTCTATGATGAATAGATTCTGATTCAGGAAACCTTGACCTGAAGCAGGACCATGTTGATTTTTGCATTTTGCCCATGTTAGATACATTTTTAAGAAAACTGTTGCAAGCCTGCGAAAATCAAGTGAACTTTAATTATGGTCTTTTTATTGTGATTGGTTTGACTATATGCTACCATTTGTTTTCATGGTAACTTGTGGCCAATCATCAAATTAAGCACTTGAAATACTCAGCAGAATCAGTTTGATACACTTCATTGGTGACCCAACTGATTCGGAGAATTTAGCAAAAATGTTACATGTTCTTTTTTTTGTCATTACTGGTAGATAATCTTGTATTTTAGTTTTTAGATTAATGTAGCTTCTGTTTTCCTCCCATGTACTGTTTCATAAAATGCTCATCTTTAACAGTTGCCATGTCAAATTAATTGTGGAATTTAAATTGTACGGCATAATTTGTTGCAATCATATGAAAATGTTAACATGCTGAGCCATGCTTTCTCCTGTCTTTATCATTATCAAAATTTATCTCGTGTTGTGTGAGCTCTGAAAATATGCGCTCCGGCATCTCTATGGACCCTTTTCTTTTTCTGGTCATCGAGGAGAGTTTTTAACGTTTAAGTTCTATGGAAAATTTTTCATAAGGCATATGGAGTTTTGAATAAGACATTACTCAAATATTTCATCCTCATTTTGCGAGGACTTTATGATCTGAGTTTAGGTTTCCTATATATGCAAGCCCCTATAGTTTATTACCCCTCTTGGTAGCAAGAGAGAACTTTTGATTAAGACTAGTCGTCAAACAGATGCATAGTATGTGATGCATAGTATCAGCATGATTTGGTATTTGAATATTTAATATTGGAAATTTACCACCTTGCACTTAAAGATGATGGTGGAGGAGTGATGATAGACCCGATCAAGATCCCATGGTTCCGTCGTCCCAGGTCATCATGATCCTTGGTCTATTTAGTCAGAGGAGGTAGTCAATCCAGCATGAAAGAAAGATCCTTATCAGCAGCCATGGGTGGATTCGTCTAAGGTTACCTTATGGACACGGGGTGAATGTTTGTCTAATGGGATAAATTTGAATCCACCTTAGCTAACAGAGGGCTTTGTGCTCTATTGGTCATATCCCGTTAACTCATTACTCAATGATTTGAAGCAGTTGGGGAACATACAAACTTTGACCATGATCGTAATTTAATGGTGCAATCTGGCAGTAAAAACACCCAGCTAGAGGATCCCGATCATAATCGTTTATCTGTGGTGCCATTTGGTGGCGAAACTACCAGTTAGAGAACACCTGCTGTATCCTTATTGACAATAGATAGATTGATAATGAATTTTACTGATATTCTCGACTAGACATTTTTTCTTTGTGAACTAAAGTGATTTTCAGATTTGTTCACCTCGACAAACTGTTCGGAAGGGTGGATGAGTGTTTTGCTTTAAGTATTTTGAGTGTTTTATTTTAATTTTAAATATTGACATTATTCATGAATACATTAAAGTTAATTGAATGTATTTTTTGGGAATTTTAGAGGCATTTTGAATATTTGGGGTCCCCTCCATTTGAGATTTTCTGTCAACATGATCATCATCGATGTTACTTCTAGGCAAGTTTACTTTATTTGTTGAACCTTGTCGACTCTTTCAACTTGTTGATAGAGGATAGAGTTAGTTGTCTGCTTTAGACCTTTATTAATGAATTTTTTTTGTTATGTATCTTGAAGGCCTAATATGAACATATAAAACAAACATCTTGGCCGACATCGCTATCGCACATTTGTTTGACGATTCGAGTCATGTCGACTCCTATCTATTAATATATAAAGATCGGTTTGAACTTAAGTTCATTCCTTGACCCGCACATCATCCTTAGACGTCACATGTGTGCATACATCACGCTCATCGGGGCCTGTGCAAGTACATACTTTTACATGCATTTTGTGTGATGCATTTGTATAGTGGTTGTATGTAGTGCAACCAGTATACATGACATATTTGCATGTATGCATATATGATACATTTTGTATTTGCACATTATTTAGTTATAGTGTGTGATATTTTGCATATTGCATGGTGGCTTAGTACATTAGCTTATGATATATTTGTATAATATCTTCATACATTACCTGCTTTCTTACATGATGCTTTAGCATGATAATTCAGTGTTTGCATAGTGTCTGATGTGTTTGCATGTTAACGTTGCTTGCACAATTAGCATGATGATTCATTTCTTGCATATAGTGCTTGATGTGTTTGCATGTTAGAATAGTGTGTTGTTGCGCAACATATTTTACATGTTGGATAGCGTACTTGCGTAATGCATTTCCTATGTTGCAATATGTATTTGCACGATGCATTTTGCATGTTAATGCAATATGTCACCATAATGTGGCGTTGCATATTGAATGATGTGCTTGCATAGTGTACCTTGTGTATTGCAATTTGTATGTTTTGCATGTCTTTCAGAGCTTTGCAAAATGCATATAAATGTTCTGAATGTGTCAATGCACACTTCAATACATTAGGAGGTGTTTTTGCAATAGTTGAATATAACCACTTGTACATGTGGTGATCATTTGGAAATGAATACTTTCTATTTATGAGCTTGTAAACGTCTTTTGTCCCTTGTACGGATATTGTGGATCCTGTGTCATTGTTTAGCAACACGCTGAGTCTCATTTCATCTTATGTAAGCTATTATTTTTCTTCAATATTTAGCCCGCAAGAGCGTATTTTTGCAAGTAAATACATTATACGATGCATCAGGAGTGCTCAGTTGTTTTTACTACAAATTCTCTACTTCTTGCTTGTAGGTGAATCGTAGTGTTTTACTGCAGGCCACTTCTTGTTAGCGAGCTATTGTGCATTGCATGTTTTGTTTAAGTTTGCTTGTGGTTCAATGCTATTTATTCAAGGGCTAACATCTGTTGCATCCTTTCTAGTGCGAATCTCTCAACATGGCTTGTAAGTGGGTTGTAGTGATGCGCTACGGGTCATTTGTGGCTTCTTGAATATAAGTCCTTATGTACTACAAGCTTTGTTGAATATATCTGTAGGTCGTTAGTAGATATCCAACAGCCACTTGCTATTGCTTGCAAGTGGATTGCATTCAACATATGTTTTGCTCGTCGGTTAGTCATAACACTCTGCTACGGGTTGGCTGGTCATAGCGTTGCATTATGGGTTGCTTGTGGCTTCTTGCAGGCAAGCTGTCATGCATTGCAAGCCTTGTTAACATCATCTGTAGGCAAGCAACATGCATTTATGATTCACCAGCTTTTGAAAATAGGTGGACTATTATTGCTGGCAATTGTCGCTATGGATCATTTGCTGCTTCATGATAAGCTTTCTACAGTAACTCTTAGGAGTTTGCATTTGTTACATATTATCCGTTTTTGCTTTCAGGGGATTATTGTATTTGTCTAACACTGAATTCTTATTGACTACAAGGGTGTCCTTAGTGTTTACTGCATGTTGTTCGTTGTCATTTGTAGATGGATTACTGTATGCATTATGAACCTCTTACAGTGGCTTGTAGGAGCTCGCATTCACTACAGGTTCCTTGATCTTGTTTGTAGTATATTGTTCGCAGTTCTATAATTATGGAGAACTCATCATATTTGCAGAATATTTTCTATTATTACTTGTAGGAAAATCTATGTTCATTTGTAAGTTGATGTTGACTGTTGGTCAAATTGTATTCATTACCAATCTCTTTATGCGTGTTGGCTGGCGAGTTGCTACATTCATCCTATATTAACCTTCAATGTTCATAGGGCAATGATACACTTGTTTAGGAGTTAATGTCGTATGTAGGAAAGTTGTTATTTTTCATGCTTTTATTTATGATTACTTTTATTGCAATCTCCTTTGATATATTTGTAGGATGGCTGCCAGTACTATTATTTGCAATTGAATGTATTCATCCACAGGTTAACTGGCATTAACTGTGAGCAGGTTGTTGTGTAAATGATGATTCATCTACTGTTGCTTGTGGATGAAATGTTGTGAACTTCACGAGTCATTTAGTACCACAAGTGTTTGCATTCGTTGCAACTCTGCTGATGTTGCTTATAGATGGAGTGTTGTGTGCATCATAAGTTCATGCTCGTGCCCGTAGGTGAATTATCCTGTTTATTACAAGTTCCTTGCCTAAGCTCGTGAGAGCTCTTGCTCAATGCAAGTTCTCTGTTCTCGCCTGTAGATTGGCTAATTGAATTTGACATGTTACTTTAATTTCATCATCTATAGGCATGCTATTATATGCACTGAGTGTTTGCTCATCATTGTCATTGCCCTTCATTCACTCATTGATGTTCAATTAAATAAAAAAGATTATCTTTGGTTATTTATATTTTTAGCTTGATAGTGTATTTAATGATTTAATGTCCTGTTCTTTGTTTATTAGTTCACAAGTTCTGTTCCCTTGTCATATTGTTTATTAGTTTTCAAGTTCTGTACCTTCTTAAAAGTGCAGTTTTTTCCTATAGGCATGACGACACATACTTGGGTACTTAGGGTTGTCCATGCTACGCTATGAAGAGCGTGTATAGGGCCTGCCCACCTCGCCGCAAGCGCCACATCAGGCTCCCTCCCACCACACTATGATGAGCTTGTATGGGTGGTCCCCCTTACTAAACTTTTTAATACTATTTTGAAGACTAAAAAGATGCCAGATGAGTGGAGAATGAGTGTGTTAATTCGTATTTTTAAGAATAAAGGTGATGCACAAGATTGTTCAAATTATAGAGGAATTAAGTTAATGTGTCATACTTTAAAACTATGGGAGCGAGTTATGGAGCATAGGTTGCGGCGTGATACTAATGTTTCTCAAAATCAATTTGGATTCATGCCTGGTAGATCGACTATGGAAGCTATACATTTATTAAGAGGTTTGATGGAGAAATATAGATAAACTAAGAGGTTCTACATATGATATTTATTGATTTAGAAAAAGCATATGATAAAGTTCCAAGAGAAGTGCTTCTTGATAAGAAAGGAGTTAATAACGCTTATATTCAAATCATTAAAGATATGTATGCAGGAGCTATTACTTGTGTTCAAACACAAGGTGGTTTGACCAAGTATTTCCTTGTTTCAGTTGGGCTACATCAAGGATCAGCCTTAAGCCCATATCTTTTTGCTTTAGTCATGGATGTTCTCACTAGACATTTGCAAGAGGATGTACGTTGGTGTATGCTTTTTGCTGATGATATTCTTCTTGTTGATAAGACTAGAGAGGGAGTTGAAGGTAAACTTGAATTATGGAGGCCAACCTTAGAGTCTAAAGGTTTTCGCTTGAGTAGATCTAAAATGGAATATATGGAGTGTAATTTTAGTGGTAATAGACCTAGTGAGGGGATTGTGACTTTGGGCGATCAAGTCATAAATAAGAGTACACATTTTAGATATCTTGGATCTATTGTTCAGAGTGATCGTGAAATAGATGGGGATATTATCAACATAATTCAAGTTGGATGGTTGAAGTGGAGGAATGCATTGGGCTTGTTGTGTGATAAAAAAGTATCCCTCAAACTTAAGGGAAAATTCTATAAGGTGGTGGTGAGCCTTGCAATGCTTTATGGTGCCGAATGTTGGCCATTAAAAGAGAAGCATAATACTAAGTTAAGTATGACAGAGATGAGGATGCTCAGGTGGATGAGTGGCTTTACCCTTAGAGATAGGATACAAAATGTGCATATACATGAAAAGGTTGGAGTAGCTCCAGTAGAAGATAAGATTTGAGAGAGTCACCTTAGATGGTTTGACCACATAAAATGGCGGCCTTCCGATGACCCGGTTAGGAGAGTAGATGTATTATATTTGACTTATGTTAAGAAAGGTAGAGGCAGACCTAAAAAAACTTGGTTAGAAAATATTCGTAATGACCTTTTTTTTTTAGATTTAAATGAGAATTTGACTTTTAATGGGACACAATGGAGGAAAAGGATTCATGTAGCCGAGCCCACGTAGTGGGATAAAGGCTTGATGTTGTTGTTGTAGTAATAATAATAATAATAATAATAATAATAATAATAATAGTTATGAATAATATTAGAGAGGGGGGGTTGTTTGGATTGTTGCTGGAAGCAAGGTGGATGAAGAAGGCTGTAGTGAAGTGCTAGTGGAATGGCTTTGGTTATTTGAGTGGAGGGCTGAGTGGGCTGTTTGGAGTGAAGAGTTGAAGTAGGCTATGGGTAGTGAGCTTGGGTGGAGCTTTTGAGTTTTGGGCTTGCTTGAAAGGAGAAGAGAGCTTTGTTGGTCTTGAGAGGAGTTGTAAGTGGGCTGTTTGGAGTGAAGAGATGAAGTTGGCTTTGGGTAGTGAGCTTGGGCTAAAGCTTTTGAATGTTGGGCTTACTGGAAGGGAGAAGAGAGCTTTGTTGGGCTTGAAAGGAGTTGTAGGTGGGCTGTTTGGGTTGAACAAAGGAGTGAGGAGGAAGTTTTTTGTGGGCTATGGTTTGGGAAATGTGGAGGAATAGGGTGAGGTTTGGCTGCTGGAAGGGAAGAGTTGGTCGGCTAGCATTTGGTTTGATCGTATCGGAGGGCCGGACGATTCGCTTGAGATCAGATAGGGAGGATGGTCAGGGCTGGTATGCAAGCAGGATCTGTCGAGAGTTGGGGAGCTTGTTTGACGGAGTTGAGATCGGGCATAGGTCGATTAGGACTATGTGAGGAGCTCGAATGGGAGAGATCAGATAGTTGGATTGGGGTTGGCTTGAGGAAATTGGAGGTCAGCTAGTTCTGATCTGTGAGTGGATGCCTCGATTGAGTGCGGCTCCGACAGGCTGTGTGTGGTTTACGAAGTGGGTTGGAGGATTGAGAGAGTAGTAGGGATCGAAAGGCATGTAGTCAGGTTTGATTTGGTGAGCTCGTGGGAGGGCTACGGGAGGTTTGATTGAACGGGAGGAAGGAATTGGACGGTGGTTTGTTGTAGGGGTTGGAGGAATCGAATGGAGCTGGTTGAGGCTCATTAAATGGGCTACGATTGGCTGGATGGTTCGATCGAATAGAGAGGGGGGCTCGGAGCGGGATCGTGGAAGGAGGGATTAGATGCTTCAGCATAGTAAGTTGGATCTGCCCGGCTTCGCGTGAGGAAGATCGGTAGGAGGTCTTCGTCAAAGTCGGATTGAAGGTGGCTTGCGGCTAGGTTGGTTCGACGTGAGGTAGAGTAGGATGAAGGATACGGGAGATCAAAAGGGAATGCCGGTCATTTGATTGGGTTCGACTATAAGCGGCTAGCTTGCGTAGTTCGGCAAAGTAGGACTTCGGATCGTAGAGTGAAAAGTGCAGTTGGAGGCGTCGAAAAAATGTTCGGGAAGAAACGAATGATGTCTCGTTCGATTTCCTTTTAATGACGAAAGCTGGGCGAGCGATCGCGGGATTTGAGCAAGATGAGAACGGCGCCGAATGCACAAGTAAGTGGGATTTTAGCAGGATTTCTGGCATTTATTCTGGCTTTCATGCGGAGGTCAACATGTGGTTCCTCTATTAAACATACTTTGATGTCATAACCTTCTTGATGAATCATTTTTACTAGTAACTTTCAACTTTCGGGACCATATGCTGTGGGTGACATTGTAAATTAATTTTTGTTTATCTTAATAGATCTAAATCCTTTTCCGTTCATAAATTACAAATGTATTCCTTATTTTTATTTCATATATTTTAGTCAGTTGCTTCACGAGTAGCAGAAGAGATGGGTGTTAAAATTGGAGAAGAGGTTGGATATACAATCCGTTTTGAAGATAAAACTGTTCAGGTGCAGCCTCCAATCTGGTTCTGATTGTTTTTTGCATCGACATTTTTCAAATGGTTTGGGACTGCTGGAAAATGAGAGGCTTCTAAACATAATACAGATAATCTTGTACATTGAAGCTGAATGCTAAAATCCATTTGTTTTACTTTTAACTTTGTTTGCTTTTAACTTTTCTCTACTGTTGATGTCCTTGTATGTGCAGGGTGTAACCAAGATTAAGTTTCTTACTGATGGGGTTTTGCTAAGAGAAATGATGGACGACCCACTACTGATCAAGTACAGGTGCTGATACCAGTTAAAATGCATTTTTTACCTCTTTGTTTTTGACATTTGAAGTTGTATAATTTCATTTTAATTATTTGTGGTTGGAAGCCTGTGTTGCTTTTTGTTGCACTCAGAGCATTTCCAAATAAGTATTGTTCACAAAGACGACTACTAAAGCTTCTAGAAATCTTGGTCAAGTACAAACCAGCATTGTTGTTTGCGAACATTATTAATAAAGGTTCCATGCAATGACCTCCCTTTTACAACTTAATTTTTGGCTGAATTTTTGTCTCATAAGGAAAGCAGCACTTTGCATATTCCAGGTTTATCACCGTCAATGTATGTTATTTTGTATTTATGAACTTTTCACTTTATAAATCACCATCAATTTTTTTTATTAGATGTAAATGACAATCTGACTCTTAAACACAATGGAGAAAAATGATTCTATACTTAATATCATGTGGTGAGATAAAACTTGATGATGATGTTGATGTATTATTTATGAACGTTTTCCTATGCAGTTTTTTTTTTCAGCACTAAGAACTTCACAAAAGTGCTCACGCTTAGTTTTGCTATTCAGTTTTTTTTGTCAGCACTTAGAGCTTCACAAAAATGCTCACGATTATTTATGGTTGTACTATTTTCTTTTTGGTATTTTATTTGTATTTTTCTAATTTTAGTATTCTTCCATGTTTTCTTTGCATGGGCCGCCTCCAACAGTGTCATAATGGTAGATGAGGCTCATGAAAGATCTATCTCCACTGACATGTTACTAGGCCTTTTGAAGAAGGTATGAGCATTGAAATACGGGGTTGAATTGTTATTTTATTGCATCACTAATGACTTTTTTCCTTGTTTAGTCCTGTGCTCATTTAATTTGATCAATGCAACAGATACAACGACGTAGACCTGAGCTACGTTTAATAATATCATCCGCAACAATAGAGGCAGAGTCCATGTCAAACTTTTTTCGAACTAGGTTCATCCTTGCTCTTCTAACTCTTGGGCATTCACGTGCTTAAGGTTTTGTTTGGGATAGCTTTTTTATTGCTTCTTAAAACAGCTTTCTATTACAAAAAATTTAATTTTTTAACTAGAAAGCTGTTTTAAGAGACAGTAAGAAAGTTTTCTCAAACGAAATCTAAGTGTTTTTCTCATGTATCCTGTTTTTCTCATTTTTCAGAACCTTACTAACTCGACTTTATAACTAATTGGTTTGACAAAATTATCCAAAGCCTCATTTTTTGTGTCCAATATTTTTTATTTCTTTGCTTGTTTCAATTCTTCCAGCACACAATGCATCCCAGTATTCTCAACAACAGTTTTTCCTGGTCATTGTTTTCTATTTTAAATCATCTAGTAATTGCTTCTTGTGTCTCATATAGGCAACACCCTTGAATAAATAGTTTTGTGGTCTCATATAGGCAACACCCTTGATGCCTAGACAGTTGTTAATTTTGCTGCTTAAAGTAGGGGGTGTACATTTGATTAGTCTAGTCAGTTTAATTCATAGGCCTCATGGAACCGTTTACTTTTGGTTCTGAGAATTAGCGATCAAACTAACTGACCTGAATTTATAATGGAAAGGTAACCAACCATTTTTTGTTCAGTCAGTTCAATTTGATTTATTCAGAGCTGAATATCCAATGCATTGGATTTTTATGCAACTGAAATTACAATTTTTAAGCTCTATAAACTGAATTTAATCTTGAATTCAATCTGACACTAGAGCAATGAGAACTGCATTCCAAATAAAGCTTAAAGATGGATATGAATACAACATCAACAACATCAAGTCTTTATCCCACTACGTGGGGTCGGCTACATGAATCCTTTTTCTCTATTGTGTCCTATTAAAACTCAAAATTTCGTTTAAATCTAATAAAGAAAGGTCATTCCTAATATTAAAGATGGATATGAATGCTGCCATTAAATGTACAAAGCAAAATTATGTTATTTGAATTGTTTGGACCAAATAAATGTATAAATTGCAGCCTCAGCCCTGGAATTTTAGACTTATTATGGTCAATTCCTTTAGCTTGAGTTGATAAAAGGTTGTGAGTTTGAACCTTAAGAGCCAAAAATGCTCACTGTTTTAGCCTTGGTGCATTTTTTAAGTTGTAACTGCACCTTAACTTCATTTTGAACAAGTGCTATGTTTTAGCTTGACATTAGTCAATTACATTTTGACCGTATCTTATCATGTACGGATTCAGATATTGAGTAGCTTCGTAGCACATTATGGTTTACACTACAAAAAATTCAATGGCTTGTTTTTACCATGTCTTTTATTGTCTTCCTCTCTTTCTTGTATTTATTATATTTTTGAGAGAAGAAAAATATGAATGATATTTATATAGATTGTTCACATAAAAAAGATGGGGAGAGAAGTCTATAAATTTTCATTCTTTCTCTACCTTCAAAACTCATGAAAATTTTCATAAAGTATTTCATATTTTCACCGTTTAAAATTGCATAATAGGTGTGCCTCAGTGTAATTCCATGCGAAACACCTCGAGGCACATGCCTCGAGCATTCAATTCGAGGCGTACATTTCTCTCTCTCTTATATATATATATATATACACACACATACATACATATATACTTTAAAGTTAAAACCTAAATACCTAGCCCCACCTTGCCAAACCTTTCATGCATGCACGTACCCGATCTCCAGCTTGCGATTCCAACCCTCCACCTGGCTTCCATCTCCATAGTCAGCTCTAGGATCATCGCGAGATGCATGGCTTCGCCATCTCCTCCTCAATCAAATAACTTTCCTCCTCAAGTATTCTTCATTCTTTTATAAATATTATTACTAACAATTTTTACCCTAATTTTTTATTTGTAATCCTCATATCCTTTGGTAAACTTGATTTAAAAACCCTAACTCAATTCATTTTTCATTTTTTTTTCAATTTCTTTTGAAACCCTAATTTTTTTTGAAACCCTTAAAATTTTTTTTTAACCCTAATGTAATTTGCAAGTGAAATTGACATTTCCCATTTCTATAAGTTGGGCTATAAGTGACAAATAATATGTCATTAATTTTTGTGAATTTGAATTTTATTTGATAGTTTGTATTAGTGAACTATGTAAACAAAAATATATATTTTTTAATATATGTATTTAAATTGTGTAGTGTTTACGGAGCTAAGTTCAGTTGATAGTTTGGGCTTGGCTATGCAATTTTTGTTGTGTTTTTGGGGGCTGCATGTTCCAAATCATTAATGCGTAGATTAATGAACAAATTCAGGTTCATTCCCCTTCTTTTCCCTTCTTTGTGACCCTTTGGTTTTCCCCCGCCTGGCTCTTCCCGTGGCTGGTTCTTCCCCCCCTTGGCTGCCTGTTTTGGTTCCCTGTGGTGGCCTCTTCGGCTGCTGTTCCTGGCAGCCCTTTGGCCTTCTGTTTTCCTTGTTTTGATTGGTTAGGATGGAGGTGTTTTAGGGTCTGTTTGGCTGCCATTTTTTAGCTATATATTGTGATGTTTTGTGGATAAAAGAGAATAATATGGTGTGATTTTTGGCGGGTTTTCTTGGAAAAGTTTACGACCTTGTTCTTCTTCTTCTTCTTCTACTTCTTGGGAATGCTTCCGAGCTTGTCCTCTCTTTCGTCTCTCTGCCAGTTCGACGCCACTTGTATCTTTCTTCTTGATCAGGAAAAGCTTCTTTAGATATTTTCATGTCTTATTTAAGTTTGTAATGTCATGTTATGTTTAAAAGTGTTTAAAATGTTGTTTATCCTTTTATTTCAAGTTATAAGGAAAATTTTTGTTTCTTTTTTGTGACCAAGGGTATCCTACTTATTTTGGGAGCTTTTGGTTGCATCATAGAGCTAGACATGAGTTACTACATATTAGTGAACTATGTTTATATATATATATATATATATATATATATATATATATATATATATATATATATATATATATATATATATATATATATATATATATATATATAATTGTGTAGTTTTGACGGAGCTAAATTCAGTTGTTAGTTTGTATTAGGGAAATATGTAAAGTGTGTAGTTTATTCTTATGCATCACAGAAGTTGATCCCAGAGAATGTTAGGTAGACACAAATACGGGTATGTACAGATGTAGGAATATTGTTTTTTTAATGAGAATGCTATTTCATTTAATATTGCAACCTCCCCTTACTACATCATTATCCGTTCAGTTGGAGCCAATGGTCAAGGGTTAAAACATCCATTTATATATGATTTGAGGACATGTGTTTTGAAGGAGTTGGTAAACACTAAGAAAAGCATTGAGAAAATTAAGAGGACTTAAAGTCAAACATGAGTTACTATCAGGTATGGTGGATCGTCATATATAATGAATAGAACCTTGATAGCATTGATCATTAAATTTTATGACATATTGTTCTTGAGATCCATTGATGCACCTGAACACGTAAAAAATGCAGGGTCTTTTTGGAATTCTTGTTGATATTATTGAGAGATTGGGTAGTACTTGATGGTTTAAGTGGTAACAGATAATGCCTGTGTTTATAGGGTTGCTGGAGCAAAACTTAGGAAAAAGAGGAACACTTATATTGGACTCCCTGCATCGCACATTGTATAAATCTAATATTTGAAAAATTTTGGGAGTTGCTACAACATATGAATGCATTAATAAAAGCTAAAAAAATAAGTAAATTTATATATAATCATTCTTGTGTTTTGACACTTATGAGAAAAAAAAAGAATTACATAGATTTTGGAGGCTATGTTTACCTGAACAAAATGATTGAGTTGTGTTTGAGTAAGAAAATTTGAGGGGAAAAAGTTTGAAAGATTGTTTTAAATGACAGTTTTTGATAGAGTGTGATATAAGCTATTAACACCACTAGGCCATTTGTGCAGGTTCTAATGATTATATTTGCTGAGAAGAAGCCTGTTATTAATTTCATTTGTAATTTTATGGATGAAGCAAATGAGATAATTGTCAAGAACTTAGGAAAGATGGTTGCTGTGGAGAAATTTGAGATATTATTGATGAAAGGTGGGAGTTTTAGCTTTATCGGCACTCATATGTAATAAGTTATTATCTTAACCCTTAGTTTTAATATACAAAAATCTGGTCAAGATATCTTGAGATAAAATTTAGATTGTACCATCGCATGGATAAACCTATAGCTAATTCATTTAAGAGAGAAAATAGTGATGTAATTGGTACCTTTCAAGAATAAAGAGTTTTTGGAGTGCAACAGATGGAAGATTGTTTCCAAGCGATCTTCTGGTAATTTGATTTGTTTCATTAATGTTGGATAAAAATTTATATATCAAAATGATTCATTTGACTTATTATACTCATTTGTTTAAACTTCAGTTGAGTGGTGGATGCAATTTGATGATGACACTCCATAACTAAAATATTTTGCTATTAAGATTTTGACATTAATGTGCTTTTCATCTGGATGTATACATAAATGGAGTATGTACAATCAAGTGTATACAATGAGGAGAAATCATCTGATAATAAAAATGATGAATTCCTTAATGTACATTATTCAACGAGATTTTAAGAGTGAAATTTAAAGAAAAAGGGTTGAAGGATGATGAAAGTCCTTTGATTTGTGAGGATGTTACGTTAGATGAGTGATTTATAGATGATGAAGTGGAGGTATTATCATTTGAATAACAAGAAGAAAATTTGAACATTGATTTATTTTTATGATAATATAAAAAGAGTAACACTGATGTTGTTAGGTCCGAAGTCTTGGATAAGAAAAGTGGAGGTTTGTGTTAGGTGGTCAACAACCAGCGTAAAATTTGTTGAATAATTATGACATGAATCCTTTAATATATTGTGTTAATGCTAAGGCATTCCCTAGAAGTGAAACATTGTATGACCTTAATACAATGACAAGTTAGCAAGGGCCGCCGCACTGGTGCCAGGGTGTAGTGTTAAATAGGCAAGGGTTCCTACAACATGGATGGATGTAGGCAAAGAAGTTAGTCAATAAAATTAAAATTAGGATAGGAACTTGAAATATAGATTCCCTTATAGACAAATTTATAGAGTTAATAGATATTATAATTCATAGCAAAATAAATATTCTTTGCATTCAGGAAACTAAGGGTGCGTTTGGGACGCCGTTTTCCCTGCTGTACGGTAGGAAACGCAACCGAGTTGGGGTTTGGGGAGACGAGGTCGTGCTCCGTTCTCAAAATTTTTGCGTCCCGCGGCTGCTTTTTCCGTCCTCAAGTAGGCTCCTGCTTTCGCTGCTTTCCGCTGTTTGAGGGTAAGAAAAAGACGCAAATGCCTTAACGAAATACACCGCATCTTCTTCTTCCACCGTGAAGTTCGACACTTCTTCCACCGTAAAACCCATTGGCTTTCTCAAATTTTTTGGGGGAAGCTAGGATTAGGATGGCCGGAGGCGGAGCCGGAGGAAGAGCTTTCGAGTAGCAATGGTGGCGGGAGTTCTGAGAACTGGGAGAGGTCAGAAGAAGGCATTACCAAATCCAAGAAGAAAGTGCTGATAGATGGTTTTCTCGATCCTCTTCCTCGTCAGAAATCCTCCAACCTGCAACGGTTCTCTAGTGACTTTGTTCCCGTGGTCGCTTCTTTCCTTTATTTTTTCCTTCAATCCAGAGTTCTACCATATTTCATTGTAAAAGAAAATCAATCGGTCTCAAGTTCAATGCGTGCGTTTTTTTTTTAAAATCTTTTGGAATGAAAGAAAACAATTTGGAAGGATCTGGAGATTGGAGCCGCTGGCTTTATCTTTCGCCCTCTCCTCCCATCTTTAGTGAAAGTGAGCTACCGACATTTTCTCTCCTGTATTTTTGCCATTTGATTGTGGGATTTAATAGGGATTTTGAGCTAAAACGGCTAAACGATGCTCGACGGAACTATTGAGGTTGGGCAGCTGAGGCCGGAGGCGCTTGGAGTTCTACGGTTGTATGGGAGGGATTTTCTTTGCACCGGCGAGAGTGAGAAGGGGAGCAGCAACAGCAGCATCTATGCATATTTCATAAAAAATTTGATGCACACAAATTCTATTTAAGTATTTTCTTGATATAATTTTTTAAAAATTTCATGCTTTGATTTGAAAAAAAAAAAATTAAAAAATATTATTAAATTTTAAAAAAAATTAAAATAAATATTTGATTTGAATTTAGAATTTTTAGTTTGTTATCATATAAATTTAAAAATATTTATATTTAATAAAAAATTTCATGCTAATATATAGAAGGGTATCAAGGTAATTTATTGTTACACAGCAGCTTGGCAGTTTTACTACCCAAACAAATTTTATTGATTTTTTTACAACAACTTTATAAAGTAGCTTTCTGGACAACAACTTCACAACCTACTTTAACAACAACTGCAGCCGTCCCAAACGAAGCCTAAATGGGTTGGAGAGAAGACTATGTAGATTGATTGTTTAGGATTTAAACTATGATATTTTGGTAGGAGTCATACTAGAAATGGTATAGATGTGATTATAGATAAAGGTTTGAAGGATAATGTTGTAAAAAATTATTAGAATTTGAGATAGAATTATAGTTTTAAAAATTATTATTTATACTAAGATTATTAATATTATAAGCGTTTATGCTCCTTATGTATGTTAGGATATTTGTTCAAAATTAAAATTTTGGAATTACAAAAAAAATAAAAATAAAAATGATACCTCTTGAAGAAAGAGTTTTTATTGAAGGAGATTTAAATTGGCATGTTAGTAGATAGGTAGATGATTTTAAAAGCATTCATGGTGGTTATGACTTTATAATAATTGATGGTGGTAAGATCATATTAGATTTTTTTTTAGCTTATGATGTTGTAATTGGTAATACCATATTTAAGAGAAGAGATGAACATTTCATCTCTTTTAATAATAGATATAATAAAACTCAGATTAATTATTTTCTAATAAGAAAAAATAGATTTTTTAGATTGTAAAGATTGTCAAGTTATTCTGAATGAAAGTTTATGTACCAAACATCGCTTATTAGTTTTTGACTTTAAGATGAAGGGGAAAAAATTAAAAATAAAGTAAATCATTGTTCTATTATTAGATGGGACATTTAAAAAATATTAACAAAAATATTTTTTGGAGTATGATTCTACACCTTTAGATTTTGTCTGTGCATAAGAAAACTAATGTTATGTGAGAAAAAATAGCTAATGATATTAAGAATAAATATTTTTTTTATCGACGTATTAGTAAAATCTAAGTTAAAAAAGCTTTGAAAAAAATGAAGTGTGAAAAACTGTTGGACCTGATGATATTCTAGTAGAGGTGTGGAAATTCTTTGGAGATAAAATAATTTTTTGGCTTACTAAACTTTTTAATATTATTTTGAAGAATAAAATGATGCCAAATGAGTGGAGAATGATTGTGTTGATTCATATTTTTAAGAATAAAGGTGATGCACAAGATTGAGTGAATTATAGAGGAATTAAGTTAATGTGTCATACCTTAAAACTATGGGAGAGAGTTATGGAGCATAGGTTGAGGCTTGATACTAATGTTTCTCAAAATCAATTTGGATTCATGACAGGTAGGTCTACTATGGAAGCTATACATTTATTGATAGGTTTGATGGAGAAGTATAGAAAGAATAAGAAGGATCTACATATGATTTTTTTTTTTGATTTAGAGAAAGCATATGATAAAGTTCCAAGAGAAGTGCTATAGAGAGTTCTACATAAGAAAGGGATTAATAATACTTATATTGAAGTCATTAAGGATATGTAAACATAAGTTGTTACTTGTGTTCAAACACAAGGTGGTTTGACCTAATATTTTCCTATTTTAGTTGATTACATTAAGGATCAACCTTAAGCCCATATCTTTTTGCTTTAGTCATGGATGTTCTCCCTAGACATTTGCAAGAGGTTATAACTTGGTGTATACTTTTTGCTGATGATATTCTTCTTGTTGATAAGACTAGAGAGGGAGTTGAAGTTATACTTGAATTATGGAGGTCAACCTTAGAGTCTAAAGTTTTTTGCTTGAGTAGATCTAAAATTGAATATATTGAGTGTAATTTTAGTAGTAATAGAGTTAGTGAGGGTATTGTTACTTTGGGCGATAAAGTCATTAATAAGATCACACATTTTAGATATCTTGGGTTTATTGTTAAGAGTGATAGTGAAATAGATGAGGATATTATTAGTAGAACTCAAGTTGGATGATTGAAGTGGAGGAATGCATCGGGCTTATTATATGATAGAAATGTCCCTCTCAAACTCAAGGGTAAATTCTATAAGATGGTAGTGAGACTTGCAATGCTTTATGGTGCATAATGTTTTCCATTAAAAGAGATGCATAATATTAAGTGTTGCAGAGATGAGGATGCTCAGGTGGATGAGTGGCTTTACTCTTAATGCTAGGATGCAAAATGAGCAGATGCGTGAAAAGTTTGGAGCAGCTCCTGTGGAAGTTAAGATTAGAGAGAGCTGCGTTGGATGGTTTGGTCACATAAAATGACGACCTTTTGATGACCCAGTTAGGAAATTAGATATATTAGATTTGACTTATGTTAAGAAAGGTGGAGGTAGACCTAAAAAGACTTGGTTAAAAAATATTAGAAATGCCCTTTCCTTTAGATTTAGATGAGAATTTGACCCTTAATAGGAAAAATTGGAGAAAAAAGATTCATGTAGCCCACCCCATATTTTAGTGGGATAAAGGCTTGTTGTTGTTATTGTTGTTGTTGATAATATAAACCGAGTATCGTCTTCCACCACAACCCAACTATAAAAACAATAAAATGAACTTATTTTTTAAAGCTCCTTTAATTTGGAGTATTACGCTCATCTTTATGTTGATGATAAATATTAAGGAAAATGGAAGATGACTAAAATAGATGAAAAAATAAGTAGATTGGAAGACATTGTACTCCATATATGATGAGGCATGAGAGAGAGCAATTCGTTATGCTGACGACTTAAAATGATGACAATGCAGATAACTTCTGAGTTGTTATCATTCTATTACTATTTTTTTTAAGCATGAAAATGTTTATGAGTAGGGAACTCAAAAGGAAGGAATTTTGAGTCAAACTTGTGACTTGATGTTATATGATATTTTTATGCAATTCTTATATATTTTTTTGTTTAACTATTGTTATGTTTGAATTTTAATATTATTTAATGCAATTTATCACTTATCACTTTACGTCTTGTGGTATTTTTATATGTATGTAAATATATTATTTTATAATTCAATAGAAAGTTAATATATCATTCTTTAATATATTATTTGATTATTACAAAAAAAAATTAATTATAATTTTTATTTTTATTTTACGCAATTTTTTAATTTTAAGGCTTACATCTCATCTCACTGATGAAAAACATCTCAATACATAATTGTGCAATTTGAAACATTGCATATTTAACAGGGTATTTTTAATTTTTTAAATTTTTTATATTAAATTTTTAAGTTCAGGCTCTTTTAAAAGAACTTTGTTTCTAATGTTAATTACATCATGGATGGTACCCAAGAATACTCTCGATAAAAAGAATTGAGCTTGTGTTCCAAATCTATTCAAACATGTTTTTTAAGAAATAATATTGCCATTTTGGTAGGGGGAGCATCATGTTTCTGTTAACCTTTGTATAATACCCAAAGGAAATAAAATTGAAATCATACCGTGGCTCTGTCAGGATCCCCGAAATCTCGCTCCCTACCTCGTATCCGTCGAAGACATCCGCGAATCCCGCTGAAATCGGCGCTGTTGGAGTCGTTTCCCGGAATTCCTGCATAGGACCCGCTCGATCGTACCCAAATGGCGTCGTTAAATACCTACTCAAAGGGATCGTTGGCTGCTCTCGACTCCCGTAAGCATCCCTCTGCTTCTTCCATTCGCTCTCTACGCACAAGCTTCGACCCTCTACTTTCTCCCGATACCTCAGCTCTCACACACGACTTTCCTGCATCCATCCCGACGTCGGCGTCCGACCTCCTCTGGCAGAGAGAGAGAGAGAGAGAGAAAAAGAGAGAGAGAAAGAGATAGAGAGGAGAGAAACCTTACCTTGCCCTAGTCTCCACCCGACTTCGCTCCATCTCCGGCGTTCCCTTCTTGTCGGGTTTGGAAGTTCCGACATTTTGATCTCAAGCAACAACAGGAGCTCACGGGTTGTAAAGGTAACTTTCTCCCTCTCACGTGCTCTGCTTCGGCCAAATCCAGTGATGCCGCCGAGAGAGGAGGGGTATTAATGCTTTTAATTAAAATTAATGACTATTAATTTTAATTAAAATTTTTAATTAATTATATTAATTATGATTATTTTGATTAATTATAATTATTATAATTAATTATAGATAATACTTATTAATTAATTTTAATTAATTAAAATTAACTATATTTATTTATTTAATTATAATTACTAGGATTAATTATGATTAATTTTAAGTAATTAATCGTAATTAATTATGATTAATCTTAATTAGAGTTAATTTTAATTAATTATTATTATTATTATTGAAATTAATTAATAATAATTATTTATAATTAATTAAGGTTATTTATAATTAATTACAATAAGTCATAATTAATTATAATTAATTAAGGATAATTATAATTTTGTGTTATAATTAATAAAATGAAGGAAATCTAAATGCCTCTTCCCTCGATCCTCGATCCTCGATCCAACCTCAAAGATCCCCCTCCACTCTCTTACCTCGACGTTCGTGTCGGACCGGCAAACCACCTAAGCACGCCTTTGTTGGCCGTGGTAAGAGGGAACCCGGTGCGATACCAACGACGAGGTAGGCGAGTGACCCCTCGATCCATGTGTCATCCACGACTATCCCGCGGAGGTATGAATCTTTCTAAACTCAAAACCCTACTTCAATATTCGTGGCAAATCGAAGAACTGTCCTATGCACGCCTTTGTTGGCCGTGATAGGATGGAACCCCGGTGCGGCACGTGTGGCGAAGCGGGGTCACTTATAAGTACCCCCGAGCGGGGGGAAAGCAAAAACTGTCTCTTTTAATAAAAAATGATTTTTAAAAACCCCATGCATGCCTTTGTTGGCCGTGGTGGGAGAAAAAAAAATAAATACAACTGCCGCGGTGTCTCACCAACACCTATGTTGCACCGATACACCTATTTATGAAGGCGTGTTGTATCCGATACACCGACACGGATACGCCTCTGATACTCCACCGATACGTGTCGGATACGCCAAAGACGTATCCAATTAGAATACTATTTAATTTCAAAAGGACACGCGTATCCGATACACGTGTCCGTTGAAAACAAAAAGAAATCCGAAAAAAAAAAGATGCGTCGTATTTACTTCCGCGGCTGCGAGCAAAGTTCTCTCATTTCCGAGATGCATTTGAGTCTCTTGATGATATGAGAATATTATAAATTACTAATCTTTCACTTGATGAGGCTGAATTAAAAGCTATGATATTTATTGAAGATGATATAGAACTTCAAAGACAAACCACTGAAGAAGCTAATCATATCATTCCTTCTATTGAATAGTTGAAACTTTATGTGCTAGACAATTTATGTTTATGCTTTTGTTGTTGTACTAGATATTTAATGCTTACTTATATTTTGATATTATAAGCTACAAGGCTACAAATGATGTTGTTGTCATTTTTTTTTGTAATTTCAAAATTATGCTTTGATTGCTTTCTTAATTTTTATGTATGATTTATAAATTATGATGCCGTGTCCACGCCGTACCCGTATCCTGTATTTTAAAGAATTGAAGTGTCCCGTATCCGTATCGTGTCGTATCCGTGTCGCTCTATCCGTTTCGGTGCAACATAGACCAACACCAACCGTGCACGTCTTTGTTGACGTGCCGGGTAGGCGGTCTCTTGGTTTTTCCCCTAAACGGGGGAGACGCCGGGAGGCTGCCGAAATTTTGTCTGAAATACAGACAAGGACTTGGAACCATTTGAGATTTGTGGACTTGACTTAATCTACTTAAATGAACTTGAATCCAAATAAAAAATGTGCAAATGAGATTGAACTTGAACTTGTGCATTCGGACTTGAACTCTATAAGACAGCAGGGGACTACTTGAACTCAAATGAGTTGAACAAAGAACTTGAGCTTGACTTGAACTTGCAAGGTGGACAAGAACTTGGACTTGAACTCAGACTTATGACTTGGACAAATATTAGACATTATTTGGACAGCAGGGGACCTTTGAACTTGGACTAAGAAGGAACTCAAATGAATTAAATCCAAGCTTGAACAAAATACATTAAAAACTTAAAATTCAATTGTTCAATATGATAACAAGGACTTGTGAACTTGGACATGAATTGAGAAAACAATGAAGAAGTTTGCTCATCTTCATCTTCTCCCATATGCTAGAGAGCGCCCAATGAAGCTTTGCTGTCAATTAATTGCTTTCAAAAAGACTTGTCTAATCTAGATCCACTAGTTAGAGCATGGGCACTACACTCCACGGTTGAGGAAAATAATGTTCTTGAAGAGCTAGTCAATATCATCATGAGTGACCATTCATTCGGAGTTGTAGAGTTTCTGTTGCCTTCAAAATAATATGCTTGAAAAATCTTTCACTCATTAGTATATACTTTAGAAGGCTATGTGAATCCCTTCCAGATATTGAAGAGTGAGGGCACATTACTTTGATTGAGCTTCATTAACGTTATGTAATAGTAGGCATGAACTTGTTTAGAGAGTCTATCATGTTCACTTCAAATGCTGCAGAAAGTTTCCATTCTAAATGGGGTTCTAATGGTCTATTCCATACATTTGACAATCATAATAGTTCTATTGAAATATTCCATATGACTTCAAAGGAAATTGAGTTTCTTTCACGTTACATTGAAGGATAGGAGGAATGTTTATTACAATATGATTTTACAAGTGGAAATGTTGGTGAAGATCAATATCACCTAAACTATGTGGCTTCAACATCCATCGAAAATGATGATGTGAGGATTTTATTGCAATGTACATTGTCTCTTTTGTAGAGTCAAAATAATACGATTGAGCTTACTGTTGCGGTGGCTATTAGCGCCAAATGAGAAAGTTCAGAGAACTGTAAAGTCAGTGCCATTTTTCCTAAAGTTATTTCCTGACTCAAAATATGTGGTGCTTCATATGGCTCCTCGTGGGTTATTCGATTCTGGATCTGCCATCGATGAAAGTGGCTCCTATAATGATTCAGACCCATCTACTACAAGCTTTGTAGAGAGTGAGAGGAACGAGTTGGCAAGTGATTCCCATGATCCAGACAACCCTTCTTCTTCATCAATAGCTGATATTAATGAAGATAAAAAAGGAAAATTTATGTTGTCATCCTTCAAAGTTCAATTTTGTTTATGATCAAACTAGTTAGTGTTACAGAAAATTTTATGACATCCATCTCTTCTTATCTCGCTGAGTCGATGTTAAGGGCAGCTCTTAAATCATGACTTGATGAGGATTCTGGTTTACCATCTGTAACAAAACCCAGTGAATCGTCTTCCATAAGAGTTCCTATCAATGACCTTAGTTTCATTATTTCTCCCAAACTTCACATGTTCCTAGAGCCAGCAAATGTGAATGGCTTGAAAGTAGAATATTCTTTCTTAGCAGAAGCTCCAAAACGATCCTCTTTTTCTACATCTTCCATGTCAGCCTTGGAGAAATATGAAAGTTTATCAACCATTGACAAGAGATCAACTACAATACCTATTGAAGAGATTACAAAGCAGGAGATTAGTTAGTGCACTACGATCCACCTGCAGAAAGCAACGAGTAGTGCACGACAATCTACCTGTACGCAGCAGCGAATAACTCTATTCAGAAGCTGCTACGCCATGCCACCGGATCTGTAACATTCGTACAAGCAGACAGAAGGCGTCTATTCCAAGAACACCCCCGCACGTTCACTATAAATTGTATACACATAAGTACACTAAAAGGGGTAAAAACAATTATAAAACCCGCATGGGCCTCGGCGAGCGTGTTATTGGTACACACGTGACGTCTAGGGATGCTGTGCGGGTTGACAAGTGAATTCAGGTTCGAAACCGATCCTTCTATACGGGTCAATAGAAGTTGACAGGGTTCGAACCAACAAACAAATATACGGTTGTGGCGACCGTCATATTTGTCTTAATACATTCATATTAGGCCTTTACAACAATGAGAATTCACTATCAAAGGGCATAAAGCCTACGAAACCCGATCCTCTGTCGACAGCCCGACAGAGTTGACAAGGTTCAATCCATAAAAAGAAATGACCCCCAAGCACCCCGATGATGGCCGTGTTGAATGATTATCTCAACCGGAGGGGTTTCCCAAATATTTTCAAATATCTCCCAAATATCCAAAGTTTTATTTCAAATAGTCCAAAGCTCCACTCAAATATTCGAAAATCTAAAAAAAAAAAACCAAAAAATCCAAAAATCATCCAGAATCCCAAAATCTTCAAAAATATTTAAAATGAAATAAATCCAACAAACACTTAAAGCAAAATCCATCCGCCCTCCGCAACAGTTTGTCGAGGCGGATAAATCAAAAACTACTTCAGCTCACAAAAGAGCCAAATGCCTGGTCAAAAATATCACTAGGATCCATTCTCAAACAATCTCTTGCCAGTAAGGACGTGGTACGTGTCCTCTAACCGGCAGTTTCGCCGCCAAATGGCACTGCAGGTAAACGGTTATGACCCGGGGCCCTCTGAACCGAGTGGTTTTGCCGCCAAATGGCACCACAGATACCGTTTATGGCCAGAGCCAATACGTTCCTTAATGGCGTTAAATCCTTGAGATATGAATCAATAGGATATGATCGATAGGGCACAAAGCCCTCTGTAAGCTAAGGTGGATTCAAATTTGTCCCCTTAGACAAACATTCACCCTAGGTCTGCAAGGTATCCTTGGACGAAGCAACCCATGGCTGCCGACAAGGATCCTTCTGTCAGGTTGGGTCGACTACCTCCTCTGACTAAGTAGACCAGGGACCACGATGGCCCAGGACGACGGAACCATAGGATCTTGATCGGGCCCATCATCCATTCCCCCACCATCCGCTTTAAGTGCAAGATGGTGAAATTTCTATTTTCAAATATCAATTTTTCAAATCTCCAAATCCTTCCAATGCCGTTCCAAATTCTTCAAATTTCCAAGTCCAAATCCATTGCTGCTACTATATGCCAGATGCACGTATCTTTATACGAATCTAATTGATGACTAGCCTTAATCGAAAGTTCTCTCTCGTGATCGGGAGGGGTAATTAACTATAGGGGCTTGCGCCTATAGGAAACCATAACTCAGATCATAAAGTCCTCACCAAATGAGGGAAAAATCTCTGGGTAGTGTCTTATCTACAAACCCATCTGCCTTCCAAAATTTACCCCGGAACTTAGTTCGTTAAAACTCCCTCGCCGAATAAAAAGAAATCGCGCGGCGGGGAGGCCGGGGCCGAATTTTCGGAGCCCACAGTTTCAAGGCTAAATTGGGCCATAGGGTAGAGGGTGAATGATTGTATCCTAATTAGTAGCCACCTTGTAATAAGCAAGGGTCTATGAAATGTTTTCAAAGTAAGACATCAAAGGGATGAATGAGCTCACACGGGTTGATAAGTATATCGGATGAATCAAGAAAATATATACATGACTTGATTAAGACTTCATGGATCCCTCATCTAAGGGCATCAAGCTTGATTTCACTTACCCACAAATATAGTAGACCTAACTTGGATTTGAGACGTTCTATCAACAAAAATGAATTATGTCCTCTAGAAGAATTTTGTTATCTCAAACCATGAAAAGAAAACATAAATTCCTTCATAGAAACTTCTACCTTATGAGTTTGAAAGGATAACATGGCTTATTTCTTTTAAATCATAAAAGTGTGCCTACAAAAGGAATTTTTATTACGTTCGGTGAAAATACCGAGCAATATCGAGCATACCGAGTGTACCGAGGGCGCTGTACCGAGCATGGTATCGAGCACTTTAGTGACGTGGCGTTTTGTTATTGGTTTCCGGATGCATTCGGTAACCTGACGGAACAATCACTCCTACAAAAGAAGGGTAAGGATAAGGGTAATTTAACCACCATAGTCAAACTATTCATATTGGCCTTACATTCCTGTCTGAACGAGGAAAATCACTAACAAATCTTGAATTTGTTCTAGACACAACCCATATGAATAAAATTATGAAATCAAGTTTGGTACGAGTAGAGCAAGTATACTCCATGAGGCATGAATGTTGCAAAATTATCTATCTCTAATGCAAACGCTTTATTAATATTCTTTAAGATTTAAGCCATGCATACTTATGAATCAGCCGTAGTTCAATGCTGAAAATTTGTTCTTCTGTATTAAAAGGCATAGAAAGTATGATACATGACCATTATTTTCACATAATCACAAGGAGATTTTATATTTATTTAATTTAATGAGATGGCCCTAAGGACCATGCTATAATAAACATTTTTTATGAAATTAATTTTAATTAACTTTGTAGAAAGTCATTCTTTTCCCTATGTGTTTAGCAATAATGAGGGGGTTTAGACAAACAACAACAACATCAAGCCTTCATCCTACTATGTAGAGTCGGCTACATGAATCATTTTTCTCTAGCGTGTCTTATTTGAGTCAAATTCTCATTTAAATCTAATAAAAATATAATTTCTAATACTTTCTTGCCAAGTCTTTTTTTGTCTACATCTACCTTTCTTAACATAAGATGTATTTAATACATTTATTCTCTTAACCAGGTCATTTAAAGTTCAACGTTTTATGTGACCAAACCATCTAAGGTGTCTTTCTCAAATCTTATCTGTCATTAGAGCTACTCCAAGCTTTCACATATATACTCATTTTAAATTCTATCTATAAATGTAAAGCCACCATCCACCTGAGCATTCTCTTCTCTGAAACACCGAATTTAATTTTATGCTTCTCTTTTAATGGTTAACATTCTGCGCCATAAAACATTGCAACTCTCACCACCATATTATAAAAAATTTCCCTTAAATTTGAGGGGTTCTTTTCTATCACACAAAAGGCCCGATGCATTCTTCCACTTCAACCATCTAACTTGAATTCCATTAATACTATCAACACCTATTTCACCATCGTTTTGAACCATAGACTTAAGATATCTAAAATGCACAATCTTTTTGATCATGCAATGTCACAATGCCACCACTAGATCTATTATTACTAAAATTACACTCAATGTATTTAGTTTTAGATCTACTCAAAAGAAAACCTTTGGACTCTAAAGTTGACCTCCATAATTCAAGTTTTCCTTAAACTTTCTTTCTAGTCTTGTCAACAAGAAGAATATCATCAACTAAAAATATATACGAAGGTAAATCATCTTGCAAATGACCAGTAAGAACATCCCTGACTAAAGTAAAAAGATATGGGCTTAAACCTTATCCTTAATGTAATCTAATTGAAATAGGAAAAGTACTTGGCCAAATGTAATCCAAATGTGTAGCAAGTAAAAACACAGTAAAAGAAGAAAAAAAGAGGCCAATTGTCATTGGGTCTATAATACTTCCCTAAAGAAGGAAGGAAAGTTGCTGGGGCTTGCATATGTATAACCCATCATAAATTTATGCAAAAATGTACCATTTGAAACGAAGGTATAAGGTATTAGCTATTTTCTTTGGTTCTTGCCTCCATGTGATTATGGCTCTGATGCTTCATTAGGAATTACCCTCATACTTTAGTTTCATATAAATTCTTCCTATACTCTAAGAAAGACATGTTAAAAAATAGGACTTAGACTTGCATGATAGATTTTAACATATACACACACGTACGCACACATAACATGCAACATATAATGGGTCATGCCTGGTGGAAGGGGTAAGTAAACAAACGAAGTACGTACATAAGAAACAATGCCTATCAATATTTCATTTATATACATTCTCTCCTTTGTGTGCATGACTCCCCATAGAGAAATTTATGACTAATTTCTATAAATACATATCATACCACAAAATACAACAAAAATCATTGTAAAATGTGCAACAAGTGCAAACAATACACACAACAAGAATTGCACAATGAATAATCCTAATTATTTTATACCTTAGTCTAAACAAGTATCTACGATTTTGCTTATCACAACATTTAATGTGTGAGGGTCAGTATGACACTAGATCATATCTCATATGATTATAATATGATAAATACAATTGATTTTGCATCATAGATTCAAATGAGCTAAGGACTCTCAACCTAACTTTATTATTTTAATTTTAATAAATATTAATTTGAATTGAAAGTCTTATTATTTTGAAAATAAATTATTTAATAAAATTATATATATACAAACAAACATACATATCTCATCATTTGGATGATAAAATTGATCGATACACACAAAAAATCATTTGCATGTTCAATGGTTAATGGTAACTTTATTCAAATTATACAAGATACTCAATTGAAATAATGTATCATTTATAATCAATGTTGCATTGATACGGATACGGCGACACGGATACGGCACGATATAGATACGGGACACATCAATTATTAAAAATACAGGATATGGGTACAACACAGACATGACATTATAATTTATAAATCATATATAAAAATGAAGAAAACAATCAAAGCATAATATTTGAAATGACAAAAAAAATAAAAGCAACGTCATTTGTAGCCTTGAAGCTTATATTATCAAAATTAAAGTAAGCATTAATTGTAAAGTAACACCTTTTTCCTTTCATACTCCTTTGGTTGGCTCGAGCAACTTCTCAATGTTAGCCCTCTGCCTTTACGTCTTTTTTTTTGAAAATTTTTAGTTTTTCAATGGGACACGCATATCGGATATGGGTGTCCTTTTGAAATTAAATATTATTTTAATTGGATATGGCTTTGCCATATTCGACATATATCAGTGCTGTATCGAACGCATATCTGTGTCCGACACGTATTCGATACAACACGTCTTCATAAATAAATGTATTAGTGCAACATAGTTTATAATGTATGTTATAATAATTTTTCTATAACAATGAATTTATAATGTTTAGAAAATAATTTTTACACTTTATTAACCTTATTTGATATATTTATTACCATTATTTTATGAATTTTAGTAACTTTTTACTAAACATATAATATTAGTACATAAATATTTATTAAATTTAATTCTAATTGGATGTAGTAAGATTATAGAGATTTTTTTTTTGTCTATATATATATATATATATATATATATATATATATATATATATATATATATATATATATATATGTGTGTGTGTGTGTGTTGAATTTGTTAAAAAACATTTGGTTAAAATTGCATAGAACAGTTAATTGAAAAGGTTCCTATATTCTATATTTTTATAAATAAAAATTAATTTTACGAGAATAACACAATTTATTTTCCATTTTTTCATCAATATTCAATTTGTTGACTGTATAAGGGCCTAATTTAGTTGGTGTACATTGGTTGGCTAATGGGAAAGCTGAGATTGCTGGATGTTATATTGGATTCCTGGGTAATATTGGGAGGACAAAATTTGGTATGACCAAATCAATATTTTCAATTTTAATTTCATTTATTTTTTCAGCAGGTGCATGATATTGATGTGTAAGCATGTGTCACATTTAGGAGTTGTCCTCTTAAGAATGTACTAATTCTACTTTTTCAATAATAAAAAATATATATTATATAGCACAACTAGTTGTTGAGTAGATTGTTTTTGGGTAATAAACACTTTGGAAAACTTTATGCCATAGTTATTAAGGGGATATATTCTAGAATGCTAAGCCTAAAGAAAGAGTCGAGGTTTTGATACCAATTGTTGGATAATTATGACACCCTAAGAAGGGGTGGTGAATTGGAGTTTAAAATTTTTCATTAAATAAAATAATTAATATAATTTTAATTCTTATTAATAAGAGTATAAACTAGTACATTATTTTAAAAATTTGCAAATAAAGTAGATGATAAAGTAACAAAAGTGCAAGTAAAAAAAAAAATAATAGGCACAATATTTTTATGTGGTTTGGCTCGAGCAACAATTTGGCCTACGTTCATGTTAGCCAATTTTGGGCTAGAAATCCACAAATCTCAAATTTGTCTTATAAATCTCACTTCTTTAAATAAAAAATTACTTAAAACCTATGTGCTCTCCTATACGGATGAGTACAATCTAGTCTAAGTATAATATGAATTTCATTATGGCAAATGACTCAGTTTAAGAAAAAAATACAACTTATTGTGGACAATATAATATCAAATTATATTGCAATACAACAACAACAACAATATCAAGCCTTTTTCCCACTACGTGGGGTTGATTACATGAATCCTTTTTCTCCATTTTGCCTTGTTAAAAGTCAAATTCTCGTTTAAATCTAATAAAGAAAGATCATTTCTAATATTTTTTAACCAAGTCTTTTTATGTCTACCTCTACCTTTCTTAACATAAGTCAAATCTAAACCTCAACTTTCCTAATCGGATCATTGGAAGGCCTCTGTTTAATGTGACCAAACCATCTAAGGCTACTCTTTCTAATATTATCTCTAAGGATAAAGCCACTTATCCATCTGAGCATCATCATCTCTGCAACACTTAACTTAGTATTATGCTTCTCTTTTAATGGCTAACATTCGACACCATAAAGCATTGTAGATCTCACCACCATCTTATAGAATTTTCCCTTAAGTTTGAGGGGGGCTTTTCTATCACACAACAAGCCTGATGCATTCCTCCACTTCAATCATCCAACTTGAATTCTGCTGATAATATCCCCATCTATTTCACCATTACTCTGAACAATAGATCTAATATATATATATATATATATATATATATATATATATATATATATATATATATATATATATATATATATATAATGTGTACTCTTTTTAATAACCTGGTCGCCCAAAGTCACAATCCCCTCACCAGGTCTATTGCTACTAAAATTACACTTTATGTATATTCAGCTTTAGATCTACTCAAGCGAAAACCTTTAGACTCTAAGGTTAACCTCTATAATTCAAGTTTACCTTCAACTCCCTCTTTAGTCTTATCAACAAGATCAAATTATATTGCAATAAATGGATTAAAATATTTATGAGGATTTTATAAAGTATTGATAATCATCTTACCACTTGTAAAGGAATATTAAATTTGCTCACTACAAAATATATTTATATTTTGACTTGTATGAATAATATTTCACTTAAAATATTTTTCTGGTTGATTTAAAATAGTACTCTTTATAAAATAGATATAATTCTATTAAGACATCTACAAATAATACTTTCAAATATGAATTAGATTTAAAAAATAAATATATTCCAAAAATAAAGAAGACTTCTTTGCTAATTTTATGTATGAAAGAATTTTAATTCTAAAAAATTTAAACTACGATGGTCAAATAATATTTCACTAAAAAATAAAGAATTTTAAGAAAATACAAAGTAAAAAATAAAAGAGCAGCAAAAAAGATTTAGAGAATGAAATCAAACTCAGTAACATCAAAAGAAGTTGCTCTATTGAGTGCATTGAAGCTTTGGAACCAAAGAGATCTTGCAAGATGTATAACACTTGGAATGAGAATCTTGATTTTTTCTCTCAAAATTTAGCTTGAAAAGAATGGAAGAAGAGAGAGCATATATTAGAATTTTCAAGTTTAGTGCAACCTGGAGATGAAGAGAATGAAAAGTATTATAAAAAATATAATATACGCTAATTTTAAAGAATAATTATCAATATAATATTATTTTATCAAGTAATAATATAATATTTAACAAAAAAAGTTATATTAAAAAATTATTAGATTCAAATGGATAGAAAATGATTAGTCATATGGGTAATTTATAGCTTTTTTTAATGCAATATGGTTTATTTAACCGCACTTTCAGTTTCATCTGGACTGCAACTTTAATTACTACAGATTTAGCACAAATTCAAGTTTATGAGGCCCAAATTATATAATTTCAATTGCGCAAAATATATAGTGCATTTGATATTTGGTTTTAGATAAAACCAAATCAAAATTGATTTAGTGAAGTTCAGTAGGTTTTGTTTTGATTGTGGATCCATGTTTAGTAGGTTTGGTTGCTATTTTGTTAATAGGTTCAACCATCTAGTGAATTAAAGTCGGCCTAATTAATACCACTATTTAAGCTAGTCTTTCAACAGTGTGTGGTTTGTGTTGAAGAATAGGAGATGATGGATAATCTACATCAATTCTCCTATGGTGACATGAACACCTGTTGGGAGATTGTAGTTTATCAAACTTGTCCAAGAGATCTAGGGCTAAGCATGGCAGTTCATTTTATTTTGATCCATCGGTTATTGGTAGTTTGGCGATGCCTCTGATGAATGCGGCAGCGATGCCATCCAGAAGGTTTAATAGCGTCCTCATCAATCAAGATCTGCTTAATTTCAAATTAAGTTGTCGTTAATGGTAGCATGGACAGTGCTATAGCTAGACTATGAATTTAAACTTCTCATGTGGAAGAGTCTCTAGGGAAAGTCTGATTGCTCGAAAGTTCTGCGATAAGGTAATTTATTTTCCCATTGAATAGATGATGTCCTTTTGGGGAGGCAGCTTTAATACATACATATTTGTCTCAAGTCTTCTAAGTTCTAACAAGTTTCGAAGGACCAAAACCTTGGTATGGAGTTCCTTGAATATTTAGTAGAATCCAGATGAGGCACATGCCAATTATGTTAAAGTCTCCTTCATGATATTCTTGAGCACTTTTTTAAATATTTACTTGAGCTTTCTACCTGTCCTTGTACTTCAATTTGATACTGAATGAGGGAACGTTAGGACGCAACATAGTAAGTATGCCTGGTGAATGCTTGCAGCAGAATCTGAGTTTGCATGCATGGAAGGAAGTGAAATATACATGCTTCCTGAGGTTAATCCATGAACCTCTTTAGAGAACATTTTACGTTTAGTTCTGTTAATCATACTTAGGTGCAAATTCATCATTTGGTAAATGTAAACTATTTTTTCAGACTATTCCTACATGACAATTAGTGAAGTTACCGATCCCATCATTTGCTTATGGATAGAAAGTTGAACAGGCTGAGGGTGGTGTGAAAGGCTTTCATATTTTTATATAGATAATTGATTGATTGAACATCTGGCCAGAACAACAGAGGCTTTGTCGGTGAACTATTTTCTTGAATAACAACTATGTGAAAAGAGAGGCGCTTGTAGTAATAGATTATGGAATGAACTTGCTAGTTTGGATGAAAAAGAGATCTAAGAGAACTATGGTTGAATCATGCAACTTTGCACTTCGAAGCCAAATCAGCCTAGTAGGTGACCCAATGACTGCTCCCCTCTTGCAAGTGAACAGTAAGGATAGGCAATGGAATTCAAAGGCTAACCTTCTGCTTAATAGTTTTACTTTTTTAACTTGTTGACCATCATAACAACATCTTATATAATTGTAGGCCAATAACATAGAGATCTTCTAGCAGATGAATTTTCTTATAATGACCATGGTGACTTGCTATATGGTTCAAATGCAATTCCCAGACTAGAAACCTACAGATGTGTTGGGGAGGCAAATTTGAGATCAGCTGGGAGATAACGGCTATTTACTAGGTAATTGCCAATGGCAAATTTGTCATGTGAATTAGATGAAAGCAAAGTATTGATTCTTCATTCGCTCGTTAAAAGGGACAATAATGGTCGTAGTATACCTGACTGAAGGTGTCAATTGGTTTATTGTTAATACAGGCACAATGTTTCAAGATTAAGTATTCATGAAGAAACTCCATTCATTTTGCATTGTAAGAACTAGGTTTCTTTTATGATTGAGATTGTAAATATTCAAGGTCTCTCTGAAGGACAAGCTCTTTTGGCAATCAATAACTGATGCTGCTTGCATGACTGCGTTTGACCTGGTATCCTGCTATATTTGACCTTCTGTGTTTGACAGAATAAATGGCCTTTGTAGGCATCCATGCTTTGCAGTCTTTTACCAACCTACAATTTTGCACTCTAATTATTTAGGATTTTCTTTTTCCTCTGAAATTGCTGAGATTTCCGTGGCTCATGTGTTCATATGTTCCATTTTTTTCATTATTTGGGTTTATTTGTTCAGAAAGAAGAATGATGGACATGCTACCGATGATAATAATCTTAAGATGGAACCTTCCATTCTTTCAGTTGAAGTAAGTACAATTTTGTCTCTATTATTAGATTTAAAGGAGATTTTGATTCTTAACAGGACAATGGAGAAAAATGATTCATGTAGCCGATCCCACATAGTGGGATAAAGGCTTGATGTTGTTGTTGTTATTGTTGTTGTATTTTTGTGCTTTGGATTCATAGCATTATCTTGTACTTGTTTTGTTAAACCTGCTAAAGAATTTTTATTTTATTTCCCTAATGCTCCATCCGGCTCCAAGAAAGGCTAATTGTTTTTCTCTCTCTCTTCATTACAGGGAAAAGGGTATCCAGTGGAAATTCATTATGTCCAGGAGCCTGTCTCTGATTATTTGCAATCTGCTGTGGACACGGTGCTTTTAATTCATGAGAAGGTTGAGAGTTTATCATGCATGAGATTTATAACTAAAAGATTTTTTTAGTCTGAAATTTACATGAACAAACAGCTGAATTTGATATATTTAACTTGTACAATCCAAGTTTGACATTGTTGTTAGGATAAGTTGTTATGATAGTGATGTTCTGATATCATAAGAAAACTTTCGTTTTACTCCTTTTCTCTAGCCAGGATACGTTCTTTCCATTGCATGCTTTTAGTTGTCGAAGTTTGATTTGGACTTCTGTGGAATATTGCAGGAGGCAGTTGGTGATGTTCTAGTGTTTCTTACAGGTCAAGAAGAAATTGATGCTGCTGTGCAACTACTTGTAGAGAAGGCAAGCGATAAAACAAGCCAATTTTCTGGTAAAATTGTTTTAAGTAGCCTTACAGTGGCTTATTTTTGAAAAGAAATTGTGAAAACTGTTAATAATGGCATCTTGACGACAAATAATTGAGAAATCCATAAAAGCTCCAATAATTTATTGTTGTGAATTATATATTGATTCAATCAGTTAGGTTAATTCCGTTGGCAAAAGTATGCATCATTCTCATAATTAATTTATTGAGTATTGTCATGGTCACTTAAATTCTTTCGGATGATGAAACATCTCTTTGAATAGCTAGTTATACTATGATTGGAAATGTAATTATTTGCAAGGTTGTAAGCTTATTGTTACACATGTTCCTTTTTATTCTCTCTCCTTGTCATCATTTGATCTTGGGATGGTCTTTTGGTCAATTAGCCAATATGGAAGGGGGTAATCATTCCAGTGATCTCAGAGCTCATGTGATTGTTTTGCAATACAGCTTCATAATGACAATGATGCATGACTAAGTATGTTTTAGATGAATGCGACAAGAAATTGTACGCCTTAGATAAGAGCAAATAATAATTAAAACAATTAGCCACTAAACGACGACAGAAAACGAATGAGGGGTAACTACGCTTAGGCCAAATCACAAGCTAGGAACTTGAATCACCAAATTAATTTAGAAATTCAACAACATGCAAATCAAGTAGCTATTTAATAAAATCCCTAATCTAACATTGAGATAAGTAATATAGAAAGCAAACTCAAATCCTACATTTACTAAGCGGAGGCAACAAGCGAAGCACGAAGTCTTGCAATTAAATCACCACCTACAAGGTTAGCGGATTAAGAATATAAATGACTAGGGGAAGAGGTTTACCCTAGCCGAGGTCCAGAAATAATTTGCCATTGAACGTTGGCAAGTTGTTCTTCGATTGCCTCGGATAGTGTGAAGATTATGCAGTCCAAGTATTCTTCGACAGAGTGGTCGACTTCTGGGTTGACGTCGAAGAAGGTTGGCCGGAGAATGTCGACGTCGCCTTGCTCGTTGTAAATGAATATGGAATCAAGTTCGGGATTGGCCATTCATTGATTCCGAAGGGTTGAAATGTTTGAAGGTGTTCGTCGTGGCTTCCCTCGAAGGCTCAACTAGAGAGAGAGAAATTTCTCTCAAGAGTTGTAGTGGAGAAGAGGAGGGAGGTGGCTGGCCTTGTGGTAGAAGATTAGGGCTTGGAGATTCAGAAATTTTGGTGGAGTTAGAGTTGGGTTTAAGAGGGGGTTTTGGAAGGAAAAGCTGGGATTAATTTCCAAATCAAAGTCTATTGAATTTGGAAAGAAGTTTATGTTAACCTCCGTATAATACCCAAAGGAAGAGAGAACGAAATCATTCCTCTGCTCTGTTAAATCCCGAAATCCCGCAAGAAATCTCGCTCCGTACCTCGTATCCGTCGAAGATATTGCTGAATCGACGTCGTTCCAGTCGCATCCCGCGATTCCTGCTCAAACTCCGCTCGATGAGCCCCATTCTCGTCGTTAAATACCCGCTGCTTCTTCCATTCCCTCTCCACACACGACACTCTCGCACGACTCCTCTCCCGTTACTCCTCCCTCCTCCGACCTTGAAGCCGCTGCTCTCTCTCGCGACCGACCTCCCTATCCGACGCCGATCTCCACTCAGCCAAACGCCTCTTCCTGTCGGCTTGATCCCGATCCTCTTCCGTCCAGAGAGAGAGAGAGAGAGAGAGAGAGAGAGAGAGAGAGAGAGAGAGAGAGAGAGAGAGAGAGAGAGAGAGAGAGGGGAGAAGCCAACCTGCCCGAGCCCTTCTCCGGCTCCTTCGTTCCCTGTCCGACTTCGCTCCATCTGCGACTTTCCCTCCCTGTTCGGATCGGAAGTAATAACGGGAGCTCGCGTGTAGTGAAGGTAACATTCTCCCCTTCACACGCTCCTTCAGCCTAATCCCGCAAGCAGAGAGATGAAGGGGAGGGATTATTATTATTTTGTTTTTATTAATAATTATTAATTATGATTAGTATTATAATTAATTTTTTTATTATTATCTCTTTACGTATTTATAAATAATTATTAATTATAATTAATTAACTAGTATTAATTAATTATTTATTATAATTTATTATTAATTAGTTATAATTATCAATTATAACTAATTATTGATTAATTATAATTAATAATAAATTAATCCTAATTAATTAATTATTAATTATAATTATTTAAATAATTATGAGTAATTATTTATAATTAATTTATATTAATTAATTATAATTAATTAATTATTTATAATTAATTATAATTAAAAAAAATATAAGTTCCCCCCACTCTCTTACCTCGACTAACGTGTCGAGTCGGTGGTCTGCCCATGCACGCCTTTATTGAGCGTGGTGGGAGGGGCAACCGGCGCGACACCTACGACGAGGTAGGCGAGTGACCCCTCGATCCACGTGTCAACCACGACAACCCCGCGGAGGTATGAATTTTTCTAAACCCAAAACCCTACTTCAATATTCGTGGCAAACTGGAGAACTGTCCTATGCACGCCTCTATTGGCCGTGGTAGGATGGAACCCCGGTGCGGCACGTATGGCGAAGCAGGGTCACTTATAAGTACCCCCGGGAGGGGGGAAAGCAAACTGTCATCTTTCAAATAAAATGCTTTTTAAAACCCCATGCACGCCTTTATTGGCCGTGGTGGGAGAAAACAAAAAAATACAACTGCCGCGGTGTCTCACCAACACCAACCGTGCACGTCTTTATTGACGTGGCGGGTAGGCGGTCTCTTGGTTTTTTCCCCTAAACGGGGGAGACGCCGGGAGGCTGCCGAAATTTTGTCTGAAATCAGACAAGGACTTGAATAAAAAATGAACTTGCAATGTGAACTTTGACATTGAACTCAAGCTTGTGGACATCGAACTTGAACAAGACATGGACCCAAGAGAACTTAATTTAAACTTAAACTTGAACATGAGCTTGAGCTTGAATTCAAGCAAGAACTTGATTTGAACATTAAGCCAATAAGGCTTGGACTTGATTGAACTCAAAGAACTGCAGGGGACATAGAACTTGAGTTTGATGCTTGAACTCAAGCAATGACTTGTGAAAGTGGACTCGAATGAACATGTTTTGAAAAATCAAAGTAATGATCACATTGAAATATAAAAGTGTTAGCCAATAATCTTGAGCATCCAAACAAACATCAATGAATAGAACTTGGACCTGAACTTGATCTGAGGAATGAGAAACCTTGCTTGAATGCAAATAATATGATTTGAGCTGGAACTGAGTCAAATTGTTTGGGACTTGAACAAAGAGCTACAAGCTCAATTTTCTTACTATCATCAATAAACAATTACAAGCAATGACCTATGGTGAATAGAATCCTTATATCCCACTCATAAGAGCAAGTGATATGAACTTGATGAGCAAAGACAGGTACAATGGGGATATTCATAAAAAGATATACGCATGAATGTAGCGAAGTCTCCACTATCAACAACAATTCAACATACAAGCTAAGGTACAAACAAGGGTAACAGACCGGCAAAGTATACAACAAGCTCCTACAAGTAGTGTTGGTGAACACATTACCAGTGTGACAGATTTTCTACATAAATGAGATAGAAGATCGTAGCGGATGTGAACTCTTACTAGAAATGATGAAAGATGTGTCATATGCATAGTAATGTACATACGTGGGTATGATGTGCAATATGAGATGTTCACCAGCAGAACACATAATCAACAATAATTCAACATGGGCCAAATACACTGGTTATCTGATGCAGAAGCAGACGTATAACAAATGCAAACGCCTACGAAAGTTTGTAGAAGATCCGCTGTGCACACAACATGTCATCTACAAAAAGGATATAAGGAGTCTGCCATAAGTGTTAAGATGCTAATACAGTCTATAATTAGGTAGTGGCAAGTAGATGCATCTGTCTCCTACAAGCGAAGGGAATTTGATATACAACAAGTGCAAGTGCCTACGGTCCATTATAGGAGGCCCGTTATACATTCAACATATGATTTGCGAGCGAACACAAAGATCTGCAACACATACAAACTTTCTACAAAGATGGATGTATGTGCCACATGTCACTGATGGGTAGAAGCAGAAAGACTTCAGTAAATGCAGTATCCTGAAGTCAATTTCAGTATGTGAAGGAATACATCTACCTGTCCACTCATGACAATGACCGATGTACTACACGAACCAAACAACTACAACGAATACAAGCATCTACGAACAAAAGCAGGAGACTCGTTAGTGCACTACGATCCACCTGCAGAAAGCAACAAGTAGTGCACAACAGTCTACCTGTACGAAGCAGCGAACAATTCTATTCAGAAGCTGCTACGCAACGCCACCGGATCCGCAACTTCTATGCAAGCGGACAGAAGGCGTCTACGAATTATTTCAAAATACCCCCTGCACGTGCACTATAAATTGTATACACATAGGTACACTAAAGGGGGAAATATATTCTCAACCCGCATGTGCCCCGGCGAGCGTGTTATTGGTACACACGTGACGTCTAGGGATGCTGCGCGGGTTGACAAGTGAATTCAGGTTCGAACACGATCCTCCTATACGGATTAATAGGAGTCGACAAGGTTCGAATCAACAAATAAATATGTGGCCGTGGTAACCAGAATATTTATTTTAATACATTCATATTAGGCCTTCAATGCCTAAAATCAAAAGAATTCACTTTCAAAGGCTCAAAGCCTATAAGAAACCCGGTCCTCTGTCGACAGCCCGACAGAGTGACAAGGTTCAATCCATAAAGAGAAATAACCCCGAATACCCCGATGATGGCCGTGTTGAATGATTATCTCAACCGGAGGGGTTTCCCAAACATTTTTAAATGTCTCCCAAATATCCAAATATTTCCCAAATATTCCAAAGCTCCACCCAAAATACCCACGAAAATCCAAAACTCCAAAAAATCCCAAATTCCAGAAAACTTCACAAAAATCTCAAAAACCCAAAAACTCAAAAATATTTAAATTTGAAATCATCCATCCATACTTAAAGCAAAATCCATCCGCCCTCCGCAACAGTTTGTCGAGGCGGACAAATCAAAAACTACTTCAGCTCACAAAAGAGCCAAATGCCTAGTCGAAAATATCACTAGGATCCATTCTCAAACAATCTCTTGCCAGTAAGAACGTGGCACGTGTCCTCTAACCGGCAGTTTCGCCGCCAAATGGCACTGCAGGTAAACGGTTATGACCCGGGGCCCTCTGAACCGAGTGGTTTTGCCGCCAAATGGCACCACAGATAGCGGTTATGGCCAGAGCCAATACGCTCCTTAATGGCGTTAAATCCTTGAGATATGAATCAATAGGATATGATCGATAGGGCACAAAGCCCTCTGTAAGCTAAGGTGGATTCAAATTTGTCCCCTTAGACAAACATTCAACCCCGGTCTACAAGGTCCCCTTGGACGAAGCAACCCATGGCTGCCGACAAGGATCCTTCTGTCAGGTTGGGTCGACTACCTCCTCTGACTAAGTAGACCAGGGACCACGATGGCCCGGGACGACGGAACCATGGGATCTTGATCGGGCCCATCATCCATTCCCCCACCTTCCGCATTAAGTGCACGATGGTGAAATTTCTATTTTTAAATATCAATCTCTCAACCCTTCAAATTCCAAATTTTCAAACCTTTCCAAATACCCAAATCTAAGCCCAATTTCCAAACCCATTGCTGCTACTATATGCCAGATAACACGTATATTCTACGTATCTGATCGACGACTAGCCTTAATCGAAAGTTCTCTCTCGTTATCGGGAGGGGTAATTAACTATAGGGGCTTGCGCCTATAGGAAACCAGAACTCAGATCATAAAGTCCTCACCAAATGAGGGCGAAATCTCTGGGTAGTGTCTTATCTACAAACCCATCTGCCTTCCAAAATTTACCTCGGAACTTAGTTCGTTAAAACTCCCTCGCCGAATAAGAAAGACGAGCGGAGGCCGGGGCCGAATTTTCGGAGCCCACAGTTTAAAGCAGGTTTGAAACATGGAGGGGGGCGGGTGGAGTAGAGGGGCTTGGGATTTAATTCCGAAAGTAAAGTGGTAAGTTTGGAAAGAAATAAAGGAGGTGGGGTCCTTGGGGATTTTCGGCCAAGAGAGAGAGAGAGAGAGAGAGGGGTGATTTGAATTATTTCCAAGAGAGTAACTTTACTTTTGGAACCAATTCCAAAGAGGAATTGAATGGGGGCTGGCGGCATAGGGTGAATAGGGAGGGGTTTATGGAAGCATTTAATGCTTCCTTGAGTTAGGGGGATTAAATTTGGGAAGAGAGATTTCATTCCAATTTAATTTAAAATTCAAATAGGAAGGGATTTGAAAACATTCCTAAAATAGGATTCATATGTTAGGTAATAATTTTAAATTCAAATAGAATTGAATTTGCTAATTATTTAAGCTAACTAAAATACAACGAGTTAATTTAGGAAAGGTGTAATGACAATGATGATGAAAGGAAAAAGCAAGGGAAGGGGCCGGCGGTATGGGGCTTGGCCGTGGATGGTGGTGGAGGGAGATTGGATCAGGTGGAAGATGGGGTTGGGGGGGAGGGGCTAGCCGACGGTTGAGGGTGGATGGCTAGGGTGGCTAGTGGCTTAGGGAGTGAGGAGATCCTAGGCCAACGACCAGGAGGGGAAGGGAAGAGGGGAAAGAAAGATAGAGGAGAAAGAACCACGAACCCGGACACTACTAAGATTTGTGGGTGATCCGATTTCCTCTCCAAGGGATCTCTCTAATCTCTCTCAAGCTCTCACAAGAACTCAAAACACGAGAAAAGTTTTACCATTCATTCATTAACCATGAAAAGAGAACATAAGGGCTATATATAGCCTCATACAAAGGACTTAAAAATAAAAGATGACGATGCCCTTTGGGCTAACACATGACCACCCTTAATGGGTAAAATGGGAAAACAACTAAAACAAATACAAACATAAATAAATAAAAGACAAATACATATGACAATTTAAAAATACATTGGTGTGATCATGGCCATAGATCGGCGGTCATGATCTACGGCCAAGCCTCTGATAGACTTTCCAAGCTCCGATGTCCCCATCAGACAATCTTTACATTCCTTGCATATTTTGTTCAAGATTAGGGTTGTTATACTTTTGGTTATTTAGATTTGAATGTATTAATCATTTTGTAGGTTCAAAAACATAAACAAGTTATCAAGTTAAAATAGGAGTTTTGTACTTTATTCACTCAAAAAATCCTAAACCCTAAACCGTATTAGACATCATATTTAACTATTACGATCATGTTTGAACCAATGTTTAAAATTGCTTATTTGGGTATTGAGGCATTTTTCATTCGTGAGGCGAGGCGTAAGCCTCAAGGCGTTTTGAGGCGTAAGTCTCAAAATCAAAAGATTGCGTAAACACAAAATGATAAATTTTTTATATACTAATGAGTGAATAATATAAAACATAAAAAAACATAAGATATGAAGTGAAATCAAAATATCCCAATAATAAGACAACATGAAATATAGTTCAACTCAAAATTCTATTTTTCCCAAATCCCAGTATTCTTTTCATTAACATATAATTCTAATTTCTAAAAATAAATAGCAATGACATATCACATAAGTACTCATAAGTTATCAGCACTATCATCACTAAGGGGTTCTTCATTTGAATCATCATTATGATGAATTGCTCTCTACCCTTCCTCCTCTCCTATAGAGTCCAATGTCAGGCATTTACTTCAAGATTTATGTAAGTTTTAATATATATAGCATGAGGCGTAAGCCTCATGCCAGTGAGGCGAGGCGGGCCTCAACCAAGTTGAGGCGCAAGCCTCATAACAAAAACTCGAGGCGTAAGCTTCGAGGCATTTTTTACTGGAATTGCGCAAAGGTGGGCCTCATATTGCTCAATTTTAAACCATGGTTTGAACCTGTTTAGACATAGGTTTAACTATTTTGTTGTCTGCTTATTATTTTATATATAATTGATTCATTTGAGTTGAGTAGTTATGCATGTAAATGTCTACTCTAATCATATTTGTTGAGGGACATTACATTGTTTGAGTTACATATAAAGTTGGGAGTATGACAGATAAAATTGTTAGATAATTTGATGCTTTTAATCTTCTTGGAAAGGCTAAGGAAACACTAACTTTAATGAAGAAGAATATTCTACTTTAGAATTGTAGAACTTTTAAAATATGAGGTGGAAAAGTTCGAACAAGGCCAGATTTAGGCACTTCATAATGACATAGATGAGCATTCTTTGTAATATGGTTGGGTTAAATGGGAAGAGATTGGCGTCATTAGAATGAAGTAGTTGGAGCATTCACCTAAGAAATAGGAGGGTAAATTCAATTATGTTGTGCTATAACTATTGTAATTATACTTTGCTATGCCAAATTTATAATCAGCTGAGTTATAGTTATTGTGATTGCAGTTAGTTATATCTAAGTTATACATTTTGTGTTGTAGATGTTATGATTATACTATGTTGTGTCAAAGTTATAGTTTGTTGTATTGTAGCTATTTGATTACCAGGTTCAATTTATATTCAAATATGGTCATTGAACTCTGTTCAAATATTATTTGAATGAGGTTCAAATGGAATTCAAACCGGGTTCAAACAATATTCAAATCTTGATTAAATCTTTTTCAAGTAATATTTCATTAAGAATCTCGTCAACAAGCATGTTTTAAAAGAGCTTGAATCTTTTGGAGTTTCATAGAAATGATAGACCATCACAATGATAAGCATTACAACATAAAATTGAACCCATCACTCATTTAACATGTATTACATGAATTAGCAACACTTAAATTCATTAAATAGCATCATCCTATACTATTATATCAACACTTAACTATATTATAATGATAGCTACTTGATAGTTAATTGCAAACTCAAATGCTAACATTTTACATCAAATAATTACAAGCAATTTATAACTACGAGAATGTTCTGGTTGGAGTCTATATTAGGTGATTGCAATCCTCATCAAACGAATGAAACATTAGTGTTCAAATTTTTTTATTATATAAGTTTGAATGCAGTCAGCGTCCCTTGCAACACCAACAATCCTAGATATAAAATGAAGGAGGTATAATATGAAGGAGACAAAAAGTGAACCTTGGGTTAAAAAATAAACCTTGTGTTAACAATATTTGAACCTTAATTGAATGATGTTTGAATGAATTCGAACTTGTCTCTTTGATTATTGAAATTTCTATGTTTGTAGACATACCGAAGGAAGCGCCCACCCTGCACTGCGGGTGGCTCTCACATGTAGATTGGCATAAGTTAAGTTGATATAAAGACAATGATAGAGATATTTTAAGAGGGAAGAAAATTGATAGAGAATATGCCTCCAGGATTATGTTTTTGTATACATGATTTTGGTCTAATCCTTATTTGAGGTCTACTTTGAACTTAGTTTGCATCTAGTGGTTGAATCCTGTGTTTGAAACAAATATTCAATCTTTATCACGCAAGGACACACACGAAATATGGATTGTTATGGAATGATTGTTATGCTAATCTGAGCTTGATCTGGGAGGTTTTTATATTTGTAGAAGCAATTTTATTAATAATATACCTTTGGTTTATTTGTTTTCAGAATGTGGGATTGGATTTATTCTTAATTTTTTTTCTATTATAGGATCCTTTTTTTATTTTTTTCATATTATTATTTTAGGCATAACACAGTTGTATTTTGCTAGACTTTTCCTAGCAAGATCATTATATGCACCACACATTTTTGTTGGGCTATTACTTATATTGGATATAGTTTCTTTAATTTTGGTTGATTTACCTTTGATATTATTCCTTTTCTTTTATGTTTAAAGAAATTTTGGATAAAATTTTGACCAATCATTTATTAAGGATACCATTGATTGATTCGATTAAAGGAATTACCATTCTTTTCATTTTCTTATCTTTTTGTAGTTTTGTATTGATAGTTATTCTTATGTTTTGTACATTTGTTCTTTTGCATTTTCTTTTCTTTACATATGTGAGGTTTGTTCCTTCAATTTGTTTTACAATTAAAGATACTTAGGTTGTTATCAATTTTAATGTGCGAGTTCAACATTTTTGTATATTTATTTTTTCTTTTTTAATAACATTTTATTTTGTTTTTCATTAGACAAAAGGATTGAACATAGTACATGTTGTTCAAGCCTTGTTCTTTTTCAAACATTGGGTTCTCTTTCTATCCATATCCATTGATTAATGACCACATTCAAACTTACATAACTAAAAAATTATGAATGCTAATCTCTATTCATTTAAAGGAGTTAACAGTGAAGCTTTATGATAGAATGTGTTTGAATAAAATAAAAAAAAAAACGAGAGAGAAGGGCCGAACCACATTGCCCACGTTCCCACGTCCCCATATCGTGTCCACGGTCACTATAAACAACTGCTCACTCGATTCATATAAAAGAAACGAGAAAAGGAACGAAAAAGGAGGATACTAACTTACATGCTTTGGCAATCAAGTGAATCAGGATCGAGCCTTTTCTCCATCGGTTGCAGTCGAGCCCCGAGCTGACCTCCTTTTCGATAGGCACGATCCCTCTTATAAGCAACACAAAAAATTTATAGTTATAGCACAACATAATTGAATTTACCCTCCTTCAAATGAACAAAGGTTTGGACTTGAACTTAATTGGATGCAATGGACTTAAGTGAACTCAAATTTAAAATGAATTTGAACTTAAGTAAATAATAATGAAACTTCATTTGAACATTAAGCCGACAAGGCTTGAACTTGATTGAACTCAAAGGACCGCTGGGAACATAGAACTTGAGTTTGATACTTGAACTCAAGCATGGACTTGTGAAAGTGGACTCGAATGAACATGTTTTAAAAAATCAAAGTAATGATCACATTAGAAATATTAAAGTGTTTGCCAATAATCTTGATCATCCAAACAAACATCAATGAATAGAACTTAGACCTAAACTTGATATGAGAAGCGGGAAACTTTGCTTGAATGCAAATGACAAGATTTGAACTTAACTCACATGACATGATTTTAGACCTCTAAGTCAATGATTACACAAAGATGCTAAGATGCAAGGTCCTAAGTGACAAATTCTTGACTTTCAAATAAATATTGATGAACAAAAAGGAAGATCATTGCATGCAAAAGGAAGTGACCCACACATAATTGTGAAGGTGAACATAAACCTTCTATGAAACATAATAGCTTATTTGCGGGGACAAGATGAGTGCGATGTATATCAATCATGAACAAAATTCAAAAGAGACAACAAATGTAGCACCTGTGTTCAATTAATCTTATCATGTCCTAAAAACAAGATGGATGTGCAGCGAGTGTAGTGATATTTGTGAATGATTGCAGACGACAATACCTTGTATAAATGTATACGATGTAGCATGATGAATACTAACACTTGCTGACAACAATAATGACAATCAGCGACATATACGAATCACCTATAGATTGTTACATCAAGAGGTGATGAACATCATTGCACCCTCACATCTGACACCAATCAAACAACACCATTTACGGATGTATTTTGATGTGAAACATAAATGCCATTTACTTGCCTATGTGGCAAGATTAATTATATCCCAAATTAATTTGGGGAGAGATAATGAAAATCTAAAATTAAATTTCAGATTAAGTGGAATTGGCGGGATGAATTTGAATTTAAACTCAAATTTAATGGGGAGAATTAAATTGGATGAGAGGGAATTGTGGGAGGTAATTATGGAGGCTTAATGAGGGGGCCTATTAATGAGATAGGAGAGAGATTATGCCCAATGAGGGGGCCGGCCACATAAGGAGGAGAGAGGGGTGAGTTTTGGAATAAGTGGGGACCACCAATTTAATTTTAGATTTTTACAAAAATCTGAAATAAATTTTCAGTTTTCTTATGGAAAGAAAACTTCCATTTAGGAGGGCAATCAATTTAAGCAATTTGAATTTCAAATTTGAAATTAAAATCAATTAAATTGATGACGTAAATTAAGGTGCTACTTTATGAAACAATTAATGGCCCATAAAACATTTGAATTTCAAATTTTGAAATTCAAGGAGAGGGAAGCCGGCAGTTAGAGGAGGGAGGAAAGGGGCGGCCACGGCGTGGAAGGTGGCTGGCCGGCGGGAGGCAGTGGCCTGGAGGTCGGCGGCCTGAGCAGGCTGGAGGAGGGGCGGCAGAAGTGCTGTGTGGAAACGGGTGAAGGGATGGGGTTCAAGGAATTAAGAATGCGATCCGGACGGATTCTCCTTGAATTCTCACACTAATTGATCGCAAAGAAAAATTGGAGGAAGGTCTAGAATTCACAAAGAGATCTAGCTCTTCCCAAAACTCACTAAGAGATTTGGGAGAGGGATGCACTTACAAAGAGAATACAAAGTAGATAACTCTCTAAGAGATCTCAAAAGAAAAAGAACTCACTAAGAGATCTAAAAGATGGAACTCACAAAGGGAACGCAAAAAACAAATTTTCATTAACAATTCATCATCTCATTACATAAGAAAGGGCATCTATATATAGGCCTAAGCAACTAAAACAAGACACATATGCCCCTAAGGCTTATATAGGACGACCCTCTTAAGGGAGGGTAAAAATGAAAAATTCATAATAAAAGTTTAAAAATTACAAATAAAATATAAGATAACGTGGGACAATGACAGCCGTTGATCTTCAGCTCCTCGGATAGCTATGGACGGTTGGATGTCCGCATCATTCTCCTAGGGTGAAAAAGAGCATGACTCCGTCGAGTCCGCACCCCAGGTAACCATGCTCTGATACCAAATTGATGTGAAACATAAATGCCATTTACTTGCCTATGTGGCAAGATTAATTAAATCCCAAATTAATTTGGGGAGAGAGAATGGAAATCTGAAATTAAATTTCAGATTAAGTGGAATTGGCGGGATGAATTTGAATTTAAACTCAAATTTAATGGAGAGAATTAAATTGGATGAGAGGGAATTGTGGGAGGTAATTATGGAGGCTTAATGAGGGGGCCTATTAATGAGATAGGAGAGAGATTATGCCCAATGAGGGGGCCGGCCACATAAGGAGAAGAGAGGGGTGAGTTTTGAAATAAGTGGGGACCACCAATTTAATTTTAGATTTTTACAAAAATCTGAAATAAATTTTCAGTTTTCTTATGGAAAGAAAACTTCCATTTAGGAGGGCAATCAATTTAAGCAATTTGAATTTCTAATTTGAAATTAAAATCAATTAAATTGATGACGTAAATTAAGGAGCTACTTTAGGAAACAATTAATGGCCCATAAAACATTTGAATTTCAAAATTTGAAATTCAAGGAGAGGGAAGCCGGCAGCTAGAGGAGGGAGGAAAGGGGCGGCCACGGTGTGGAAGGTGGCTGGCCGGCGGGAGGCAGTGGCCTGGAGGTCGGCGGCCAGAGCGGGCTGGAGGAGGGGCAACAGAAGTGCTGGGTGGAAACGGGTGAAGGGATGGGGTTCAAGGAATTAATAATGCGATCTGGACGGATTCTCCTTGAATTCTCACACTAATTGATCGCAAAGAAAAATTGTAGGAAGGTCTAGAACTCACAAAGAGATCTAGCTCTTCCCAAAACTCACTAAGAGATTTGAGAGAGGGATGCACTCACAAAGAGAACACAAAGTAGAGAACTCACTAAGAGATCTCAAAAGAAAAATAACTCACTAAGAGATCTAAAAGATGGAACTCATAAAGAGAACGCAAAAAGCAAATTTTCATTAACAATTCATCATCTCATTACATAAGAAAGGACATCTATATATAGGCATAAGAAACTAAAACAAGACACATATGCCCCTAAGGCTTATAAAGGATGACCCTCTTAAGTGAGGGTAAAAACGAAAAATTCATAATAAAAATTTAAAAATTACAAATAAAATATAAGATAACGTGGGACGATGACAGCCGTTGATCTTCAGCTCCTCGGATAGCCATGGACGGTTGGATGTCCGCATCATATTCAGTGAAGCACACAACGAATGCAAATGCCCGCTAGTGGTGACAGAAAAGTCTCAATATTCATAATAATATACTTATGGCTGATGATTGGTAGCAAGCAGTGAATGATATAATGCCTCCATGGTCAACACTCATCTGATTGAAGATAAACACATAGACCCCTTGCAAGCAGAAGGATTTAACATGAAATGAATGCAAAGGCCCCTGGAGAATGTAGAAGTTTATACAATTTGCTATTCGTAGGCAAAGACTGTATACCTGCTATGTGTACAAGATGCCTACACACCTACAAGTTATCATAACAGAAGATAGCGAATGTTACAGCACTCCTACGATCAACTACCATTCAAATGGTTAGCAAACACATTGATTCGCTGCAAGTGGAGATGAAGGATGTACAACAGATGTAAGCTCCTACGAATTGTCATATGAGACTTACTGTATGTTCAATGCATCATCACCAACAAAATGGAAATGACTACATTAAGTACAAATGACTACGTGCCATCGCAGAAGCTCGTGATAAATGTAGTTATTTATGATCAAAGCAGGAGATTAGTTAGTACACTACAATCTACTTGCATAAATCATATAAGTAGTGCATGACAGTCTACCTGTATAAAGCAGCAAACAACTCAATCCAGAAGCTACTACAACACGCCACCAGATCCCCAACATTTGTACAAGCAGACATAAGACGTTTACAAATATTGCAAAACTACCCCCACACATGCACCGTAATTTGTGTACACATAGGTGCACAAAAGGGGTAAATACAATTACTAAACTCGTATGGGCCCCGGCGAGCGTGTTATAATTATACACGTGACGTCCAAGGATGTTGCGCGGGTTAATAAATTTGAACCCGATCCTCCTAAGCATGTAAATATGAGTAGATAAGGTTCAACAAATAATTAAAAATTCCGCCAAACACTCGCATGGGCCCCGATGAGCGTGTTATTGATACACACGTGACATCTAGGGATGTTGCGCGGGTCAATAAGTGAATTCAAGTTCGAACCCGATCCTTCTATGCAGATCAATAGGAGTCGACAAGGTTCGAATAATCAAACAAATATACGATGATGGCGACTGATATATTTGTCTTAATACTCTCATATTAGGCCTTCAAGACCTATAATTATAAGAACTTATCAGCAAAGGCATAAAGCCTATGAAAACCCGATGCTTGGCCGATAACTCGACATAGTCGACAGGGTTCGATCAACAAATGGAAATGATCGCAAACACCCCGATGATGGCCGTGTTGAACGAAAATCTCAACCGGAGGGGTTCACAAATATTTTTAAATGCCACTTAAATGCCCAAAAATTCAAAAAAAATCCAAAAAATTCTAAAGATATTTAAAATTGAAATCACCCATCTGATCACTTAAAGCAAAATCTATCCACCCTCCGCAACAGTTTGCCGAGGTGGACAAATTAAAATTTACTTTAGCTCATATAGAGCTGCCTAGTCGATAATATTATCAGGATCCATTCTCAAATAATCTCCTGCTAGTGAGAATGTGGTACGTGTCCTCTAACCGGCAGTTTTGCTGCCAAATGACACCGCAGGATAAACTGTTAGGACCCGGGCCCTCTGAATCTAGTGGTTTTGCCGCCAAATGGCACCACGGGATACCAGTTATGGCCAGAGCCAATACGCTCTTTAGTGGCATCAAATCTTTGATATATGAATCAATATGATATGATTGATAGGGCATAAAGCCCTCTGTTAGCTAAGGTGGATTCAAATTTGTCTCCTTAGACGAATACCCACCCCAGGTCTACAAGGTTCCCTTGGACAAAGCAACCCATGGTTGCCGACAAGGATCCTTCTATCAGGTTAGGTCGACTACCTCCTCTAGCTAAGTAGACCAGAGATCACGATGGCCCGAGACGACGGAACAATGGGATTTTGATTAGGTCCATCATCCATTCCCCCACCATCCACTTTAAGTACAAGATAGTGAAAATTTCTATTTTAAATGCAAAATCCTCAAATTTCCAAACATCCAAAATTTCCAAATTCTCAAATCCAAGTTCATGACGTATCTGATTGACGACTAGCCTTAATCGAAAGTTCTCTCTCAGGGAGGGGTAATTAACTATAGGGGCTTGCGCCTATAGGAAACTAGAACTCAAATCATAAAGTCCTCGCATAATGAGGGCGAAATCTCTGGGTAGTGTCTTATCTACAAACTCATCTGCCTTCCAAAATTTACCCTGGAACTTAATTCGCTAAAACTCCCTCGCCGAAGAATAGAAAATGTAAAGCAGGCGAAAGCCGGGGCCAAATTTTTGGAGCACACACCTCTCAATTATTTGAGCAAATGAATCCTCCTGTCTGGCCAATTGAGCGAATATCCTGTGACGTTTGACCCCTAGCAAGAGCAGCTCATTTGTGTACTTTAGACCCTACATATGAGGGCACTAAGCCTTCAATCTGCTTTCACTGTGCTGCACGAAAGTGCCCGAGCTTGATTAACCATTATTTCTGAGCTGAGCTACCCCCAATCGACCAATCCCAATGCCCGCTTGCACTCGCCTGCTATATGCAGCCAATCGCATCACATGACACCTTGAGTCTGCCTTCTCTCAGACTGCCACAACTGGATCCTAAGTGCACGACTGCCCAGCCCACTAGAAAATCTTCGACATTCCGTGCAAGAACAGGACCTCACGAGCCCATAGTCTCTCTTGCATCCAAGCCTGTGCACATGCATTTTTTCTTGAAATTATGAGTGAGGAAGAGAGATTATCTATATTTATTAGTAAATATTAATAATAACAATAATGGAAAAGAATATATATATATATATATATATTGCGATCATCAATTGGAGGTTTCAAAGACATATTTGGGGTCAATTTGCTCCCCCAAAGCCCTCGGTAGTTGATTCGTTCTAGTAGAGTGGGTACAAAAGGGTAAGTGCCCTCCCTTACCTACCCTCATGGGGAAGGGGCACAGAAAGGTTGTCGAAATTCTGGGAAAACATAGAAATACCACAAGCACTAGTTTAGAGTACTCAAAGATCGATGCCGACGTTGATTCGCTCCGTCGAAGCCCTCAGCCGTCGATTTTATCTGGCCGAGTGGACCGAAAAGTGCAAGTGCTCTTCCGAGCGCCAAAAAACTATCAAAATTCAAGGGATAATGCCAAATTACAAATATGTTCTCGAAGACCGATTTTGGGGCGATTTTAATTCTCCGAAGCCCTAAGCCGTTGGTTCGATTCAACCAAACAGACTTAAAAAAGGGCAAGTGCCCTCCCGACCTCCCCTCGAGGGAATGCGATGCTGGGAGACTATCGAAATTGCTTCGGGAGACTATCAAATACCATTGGAGAGTAATTGGATAGATTTAATAATGAAAAATATTTGTTTCAGTTAATTTAATAATAACCAAAGTAATAAATTCAATAAACTTAAAATATAATTAATTAAGTCAGTAATTTAATTAATTAAGAGTTAAATTAAAAAATAAATTAATTAAATTAAATAATTAATCAGACGAAATTTTAAAAATTAATTTAATTAATTGAATTAAATAACTAACGAATTTAAAATAAAAATCTAATTTAATTAATTAACTTAAAATATAATGAGTTAATCGATTAAAAAAAATTAAAACCCCCTTTTATTTAATTAATAGCTTAATTGACTAATTACTATTAAAATGAAATTTAAAACTTAATTGATTTTTAATAATAAATGTAATCAAAATTAAATTAATTGAGTAATTTTAAATTACATTTAAAATTAAAAATTCAAATTAACAGGCTGAGCAATTAATTTTAAATAAAAATTTACTTTAATTTAAAATATATTTAATTAATTAATCTTTTAAACCCTCAAATGCAAAATTAAGCAGTAAGACCCACTCAAATGCAAAATTACATGTTCGCTACTAAAGCCCTGTTGAACTAAATTCCCCTAACCCCAAATACACGGGCCACTTCTAATAGATGCCGTAAGTCTCAGTTTAATTAGGATGTTAGGGAAAGCTTAATCAGAATAAATAACACACTATGATAACCTTGACAACCTCTAATAGAGGCCGTAAGACCTGCTGCACCGGCTACACTTCTCAAAACCTTTTAAACCTTGCGGGTTACTTTTAATGAAAACAATAAGACATTGCATTTTTAAGCCCTGTGGGCTACATTCAATAAAAGCTATAAAACCCAACCTTGTAAACCACGGGCTACTTTCAATGAAAGCAGTAAGACTCAACCTTTTAAACCATATTGTCTATTTCTAATAGAAGCAGTAAGATCAACTTCTCAAAACTTCTTAAACCTATATGGATCACTTTTAATGAAGTTATAAGACCCGCTATACAGGCTACATCCTAGGGAAAACATAAGCCCCGACCCCAAATCTAAATCAAATAATTGGGTAACTTCTAAATGAAGTCATAAATCCAAAATTAAATTAAAGACTGGGCATTCTAACAGATGTAAACCCCGAATCATAATAAATTTAAAAGCCTACACCTATACACTTCAATTTATTTGGGATCCTTGAGAGAGGCAACCCATGGTTGTTAATCATATTTAAAAGCCTACAATCAACGGTTGTTAGTGTTGGTAGAGTGAAACCTATGACATACCTGGGATGATGAAACCATGGGATCTTGATCAGATTTAACTCCATCTCCCATAGCCAAAAATAAAATTGTTACACGTCTAAACATCAATTCATCCTTAATCGAGAGTTCTCTTCTACGTGTTAGAAAGAGTAATTAACTATGATGACTTGCGCTCATCAGAACTAAATAAATTTTGATGCCGATCATTGGGAAAAATCTGGTTAATTTAAAATCCAATTTACCTAGGGAAAAATAGGACCTTAGGCTTGACAAAGTAGGGTTCGTGCCATAGCATCATCTTTTCTTGAGCGAACAAAATGATTACTCGAGAGCGACGAAAGATTTTGCTTAGAAGAAAATGGAGTTTGGAAGAGAAGTGTTTCAACAACTTTATTAATCGAGCTTTCACAAGATCAATAAAGCCTATGCCTTATATCGCCATCGCAAGAATAATTTCATTTAGAAGCAACTTTTAGTCATATTTTTCCAAATAACTAAATATGGAGGATATTTGAAAAATATATATATTATGGAGTATATAAGGTCAACATTTGAAGCGTAATTAGACCTTCAAAACATGAATTTTTTTTTTCTGAAGAGTTCTAAAACTTGAAACCTTGAGATTGAGATCAAACTTTTTGTTTAAGAGCTTAGATTTTGGCTTATGCAACAAAATGAAAAAGATGGAAAAAAAAGAACGAATGTTAGTCCTGATTTCTGACTAAAATTTAATTTTAATCAATATTAAAAATTTATCAATAGCAAGAAGCCACAAATCTTGGTGAACCTCTTAAAGCATGCTACAAATAATGATGGTGATGTAGAACGGGTTGCGGGGGATTGCTAAAGAATGGATCTCTTCTCCAAAATCTGAGAGCAAGTTCAGATTTCACCAAAAAAAAAAAAAAAAATTCTGAGAAATTTCCTTGTCCCAAAACCTCCCAAAAATCTGAAACAACTCCTTTCCGGAAATCTGAAACAGTTCAGATTTTTCTCCCAAAATCTGAGAGGAACTTCTCAGACTTTAAAGTAAAGATAAATACAAAAGCCTGGGTAGACTTTAGGAATAATTCAATGAAGAGAGGGAACAGCTGGATGTAGAGAGGAGTCAGGGGAAATATTTCCAAGAGCTGTTATGTGGAGTTAGAAAAATCTCAGATTTTTGGAATTCTCAGATTTTGGAATTCTTTCGCAAAGAGAAATAAAGAAAATCTGGACAGATTTTGGTAAGATCAGTGAGGAAGGGGGAACGGCGGGATGTAGAGAGAATTAAGGAATTTATTTCAATATTCCACTCTCATCCTAGGGAAGTAATTAAAGGCTTGAGTTTCAGGTTGCTGGAAAATCAAGCCCAAAAGGAAATCAATTCCTGAATCCCGTGGAATGAATCAGGGAAATAAAAATAGGAAATAAAGTATGGGAGAATTCGGCCAGTGGGGAGTTACGGGAATGAGGAGGTGAAATATAGCATTAATTCCTAATTTCTTCTACAAAATTTGGAAAGTGAATAAAATGATGTGAAACAAAATGCGATGGAGGAGTTACTTTAAGAAATTAAAGAGATCAATTGTAACTTAATAACCCAAAATCAAATTATCAATTATAATAAAAGAGTGATCCTTAGAACTCTTAGTTTTGACTCGTTTAGGCAACGAAGAGTGGCATCGATTAACCAAACAATTTAAGAAAACACCAAGAATAATTGTATGCTACGACGGTAAACAAGAATCCATGATTTAATAAAGAGAACTTTCACCTTTGGAGCCCTTACGCTCAACTAATCTAGGCTTTAGCGGAAGAAGAATCTCCACATTAGAATCGAGGTCACTCCGAGGAAGAAGGAGCCTAAGATCGTCGTTCTAGGAAATGTGGCCGGAGAGGTGGAGGATGGCGGTCGTCCCAGGATGATCCAACTGGCTGGATAGCAGGAAGAGATGCATAATTTCTCTGGACAACAGCAGTTTGATCTTGGACAGATCTTGGACAGCAACCTTTCAAGTGCAAGAAACGTTGGAATGTTCTTCTAGGCTGCTGGGAACTGGGACAACAAAGTTTGGTCTTCCAGAGTGCTGGACAACAAGATATTTTTGTTGGAATAAGGGGACAGCAAGCAGAACTTCAGGGCAGCAGCAGATTTGAGCGTGTGGAAGGCTCTGGACAGCAGGTCCACAAGCTTCCAATCCTGGACAGCAACCCAGTTCAGGGGAAAACCAATTTTGGCTGATCCGTTGAAGGGAAGGAGGTGGTCACGGGTTGGGGAAAGGGGCTTGGGTGGGAGAAATCCAGCCGACGACCAGGAGGAGCTCGGGTAGAAGAAACAAGCCTCAGACCAAGGCAATTTCAGATTTCTGAAATTGAATTTGGGAGGAAACGTGGAGAGGGGAATTTGCTTTGAAAATTCAAAAACAATTTCCAAAGGAAGGGGGGCAGCAGTTATGTGAGGGATTAAGGGAATTAATGGGAAGTAATAGTTGTAATTGGAGAGAGAAAAGTGGATGAGGAGGTGGCCGGCCCTAAGGAGAGCTGAGAGAGCAATTAGATTTAATTATGTGGGCCCTCTAGAGAAACTCACGGAATAATAAAAATCTGAGAATTGATTCTCAGTTTTGCTCTACAGGAGAAGTTTCCTAAATGGATGGGTGACTCTAGTAACGTGGGATTTTACTGTTACAATAAGAGAAGTAATCCACATGATATCTTTCTTAATTGGTGGGGATGTATAATAGGAAAGAAACAATGGCTGTGAAATTGAATTTCAAATTCTGAAAACAGAGAGCGGGTTGGGCTGCTGGCTGGCTAGCGGGAATCTGGCCGGTGGGTGGCCGGATGCTGGTCGGCAGGAGGCTGGCCGTTGGCAGCTGCGTTTCTGACCGGCGAGAATGGGTGTTTAAGGTGGCCGGCGACTTTGAGCTGCGTGGAGTAGTTGGCGGCAAGGGCCAGGGAGAAGAAGGGATGGAATTTTCTAGTGATTTGATGACTACGAATTTACTAACCTCAAGTGTCGTCACTTTGAATTTCCACAAGATTAGATAGCACGAAAACTAGAACTCACAAAGAGATCTAGTCTTCTCCGGCGAACTCACTAAGAGATCTTGGAGGGGGGAACTCACAAAGAGAACAAGTGGTAAAATTTCATTTTTTCCAAAAACTAACTATTACAAGAGAAGGGCCATATAAATAGGCCTCACAATGACAAAGAAAACAAAAGATTAAAATGCCCCTTGGGCTACAATAGCGACCAAATACCCATAAGGGCAAAAACAGAAAAACATAAAATAAAAATAAACTACTACATCAAATAATGAAAATACAACTCATGCTCATAACCATCGATCTCCGGCGTCGAAAATGCTGACGATGTCCTCATCATAAAGGCTTGGAATTTTCTGTCAAACAAAGTTCTCAGATTTCGAAATATTGCCAAGGAATAAATGTTAATTAATGCCAAGTTGGAGTTGAGGTGGGCCGGCGGCATGCAAGGGGGAATAGGGGTTTTAATGCATTTAATTGTGATTACTCAATTGGGGTTGGAGTTTAGGAAAGAGATAATTAAACCCTATTTGAATTTGAAATTCAAATAAAATTCATTTAGTAACTTTCCAAAATCGGAATGATAAATTAGGAAAGAATTCAAATTTCAAATTAGTTGAATTTGAATTTTGAAAACTGCCCAAAATTTAATCACCCAAATTAAGTTTGAATTAGATCATGAATGGGATTCAATACTTTCCTAAAATAGCTTTCTAATTTAGGAAACTATTTGAAATTCAAAATTTGAATTTCAAATGATGAAAATAATTTCCTAAATTATTTGAACTCTTTATGTAAGCTTTAAGATGACATTGACGACTCATTCATGGATACAAACACGGGTGGTCGGTGGTGGAGGAGCTAATGGGGAAACGTGGATGGTGGCCGGCGGCTAGAGATTGGGCCGGCGGTATGAGGGGTGTTTGGCCGTGAAGTTGAGGGAGAGGAAAAGATGACTAGGAGCAATACGACGAGGAATACAAAGACGGAACAAAGAAAACAAAACCCAAAGATAGAAGATAAAACGAAAGAGAGAAAATAAAAACCGCGAGTCTCGGACTCTTCCGACAACTGATGGGTGATGCTTTGCCCTTCTCAAGGGGACTTCAATTCACGAGCCCGGACCCATCCTACGGCTGGTGAAGACTCCGATTCCTTTCTATAGGACTCTCACTAACGCTCTCTCATAAGAAGAACACAAGTGTGGAAAACAATTTTTCATATCAATAATTCATCCCTATTACAATAGCTAAAGGCCCTATATATAGGCCACAACATGAGAAAATCAAAAATTACAAAATTGCCCCTTGGGTCATAACACTCACATAAACTATCTTAGGGGTAAAACATGAAATAGGATAAAATAAGAGCTACAATTCATAAAATAACTCATAAATGACAATTTAAATTAGAGCCGTCGATTTACGACGCCTCCTGTGATAGATGCGCCAAATCTTCGTGCCGATGTCCGCATCATTCTCCCTAGGTGAGAGAATACTTGACTCCGTCGAGTAAGCATCAGAACTGCCCATGTACAACTCTGGATTATAATTTGGAAGCACTACACCCAATGGCCTTTTTGCAACGATTTTCAAACAGCCCCGGTTGCCCACAAGGTCAACTTGCTTGTTGCACTTTAGCTCGCCAATTATGGATGTCACTTCCAGAGCTTCATCCACATTCTCCGTTATAGGAGTTTTAACTGGGTTAGGAGAAACCATTGCTTCTGTAGGAGTTGCAATTGAATCAACCAAATCTCCCTCTATATTATTTGCAGTCACGCATTCCTCCTTGTCAACCAATTCATCTTCTTCTTCATGTTCTTCCTTGATCGCCTTATGTTCCTCTTTGATTTGCATAGTGATTGGAAAATTGAAAGCTTCATTGGCCTCCATCAATTTGTCCACTCTATCCCTTATCTCTCTGTCTCTTAGTGCCCTTTTTCTATCCTTTGAGGAAGGGGATCTTGCAGGTGTGTAAAGCAGAGAGTCAGTCCTACCGCGCACTAGGTTATCGAGTCATTTGATTGTTTGACGGTGGAAGTTGGCTAAGTCCGCTTGATTCTCCTTGAGATGTTGACTAATGGCGCCCAGTCTAGAGTCCTTCCAAGTCGATCCGAGTCCATGCTCTGATACCAAATTGATGTAGAACAGGTAGCGGGGGATTGCTAAAGAATGGATCTCTTCTCCAAAAGCTGAGAGCAAGTTCAGATTTCACCAAAAAAAAAAAAAAATTTGAGAAATTTCCTTGTCCCAAAACCTCCCAAAAATCTGAAACAACTCCTTTCCGGAAATCTGAAACAGTTCAGATTTTTCTCCCAAAATCTGAGAGGAACTTCTCAGACTTTAAAGTAAAGATAAATACAAAAGCCTGGGTAGACTTTAGGAATAATTCAGTGAAGAGAGGGAACGGCTGGATGTAGAGAGGAGTCAGGGGAAATATTTCCAAGAGCTGTTATGTGGAGTTAGAAAAATCTCAGATTTTTGGAATTCTCAGATTTTGGAATTCTTTCCCAAAGAGAAATAAAAAAATCTGGACAGATTTTGGTAAGATCAGTGAGCGGGGAACGGCGGGATGTAGAGAGAATTAAGGAATTTATTTCCTTATTCCACTCTCAGCCTAGGGAAGTAATTAAAGGCTTGAGTTTCAGGTTGTTGGAAAATCAAGCCCAAAAGGAAATCAATTCCTTAATCCCGTGGAATGAATCAGGGAAATAAAAATAGGAAATAAAGTCTGGGTGAATTCGGCCAGTGGGGAGTTACGGGAATGAGGAGGTGAAATATAACATTAATTCCTAATTTCCTCTACAGAATTTGGAAAGTGAATAAAGGCTTGGAATTTTCAGTCAAACAAAGTTCTCAGATTTCGAAATATTGCCAAGGAATAAATGTTAATCAATGCCAAGGTGGAGTTGAGGTGGGCCGGCGGCATGCAAGGGGGAATAGGGGTTTTAATGCATTTAATTGTGATTACTCAATTGGGGGTGGAGTTTAGGAAAGAGATAATTAAACCCTATTTGAATTTGAAATTCAAATAAAATTCATTTAGTAACTTTCCAAAATCGGAATGATAAATTAGGAAAGAATTCAAATTTCAAATTAGTTGAATTTGAATTTTGAAAACTGCCCAAAATTTAATCACCCAAATTAAGTTTGAATTAGATCATGAATGGGATTCAATACTTTCCTAAAATAGCTTTCTAATTTAGGAAACTATTTGAAATTCAAAATTTGAATTTCAAATGATGAAAATAATTTCCTAAATTATTTGAACTCTTTAGATAAGCTTTAAGATGATATTGACTCCTCATTCATGGATACAAACTAAGGTGGCCGGCGGTGGAGGAGCTAATGGGGAAAGGTGGATGGTGGCCGGCGGCTAGAGATTGGGCCGGCAGTATGAGGAGTGTTTGGTCGTGAAGTTGAGGGAGAGGAAAAGATGACTAGGAGCAATACGACGAGGAATACAAAGACGGAATAAAGAAAACAAAACCCAAAGGTTGAAGATAAAATGAAAGAGAGAAAATAAGAACCGCGAGCCTCGAACTCTTCCGACGACTGACGGGTGATGCTTTGCCCTTCTCCAAGGGATTTCAATTCACGAGCCCGGACCCATCCTGCGGCTGGTGAAGACTCCGATTCCTCTCCATAGGAATCCCACTAACGCTCTCTCACAAGAAGAACACAAGTGTGGAAAACAATTTTTCATATCAATAATTCATCCCCATTACAATAGCTAAAGGCCCTATATATAGGCCACAACATGAGAAAATAAAAAATTACAAAATTGCCCCTTCGGCTATAGCACTCACATAAACTATCCTAGGGTAAAACATGAAATAGGATAAAATAAGAGCTACAATTCATAAAATAACTCATAAATGACAATTTAAATTAGAGCCGTCGATTTACGACGCCTCCTGTGATAGATGCACCAAATCTTCATGCCGATGTCCGCATCAGATGGATTTGAAAGTGGCTAGATAATTTGGAAAACATCTTTTGAATCTTTTTGGATCAGATGAATCCTTAGCAATGATAACGCCACTCTACATCATGCAAACCATTTATTATGATGGAAATCATGGCTAGGGGACCTTCATCTCTGAAGTGGAGATGATGATTATGGATTAGCATCGCAGGATTATGAGGAATGTCTCTAGAATATTTTTTGAATTAGATGGTTTCCAATAAAGATTAATATGAAGTTAGATTTATTGTCATACGAAACCAATCAATGCTAAGAACCTAGATGATTGGATTGGATTACTATAGACTTCTCATTTTATTTCTATGACTATGCACAAAAGATTACCCTCACCTGTTGAAACTTATTGACCTTGCTTTGAGGGTGATGGGACATTTTTGAGTGGGAAAATCTCTGCAAAATTTGAAGTGTTGCATTCATTAGCTAAAAATGCAATTGGATGTGTACTAGTTTGTGTGAGGATGCCTTATTTGAACCATTTTGAAGCCATCAATTTGAAAGGCGGGCCTCTACACACCATTTTCATTCTTAGTCATTCTTGGGAGTTTCTACACACCTTTTCATTACTTAGTCATTACTAGGAGTTCATCCTAACAAACTACTTGGGAGGACAACTGGAAAGTCATTGAGGATTCAATCACCACTTTGTCTTTGACAAGTTTAAAAAGACTATTATAAGCAAGGAAGCAGCAAATTTTTTTTTTTTTTTGAGCATGTATGGAAGAATTGCAGACTACCTACGTTCTTTTTTCTAGCATGGACAATATGTTCCTCAATACTTTTGGAGATTACTATGAAGCATGATGGACACAAAGTTTATAAGGAGCATTGCCTTTCACCCATATATTGATGGTTAAACAGAGGTGGTATATAGGATAATAGTTTTATGTTATGAGGCCATAGTCTTTTGACATTTTAAAGCCTATGTCAGTAAAAAACTACTTTTAAGGGGTGCCTAGGTTTACTGTTGGAAAAGTAGTTTCGATGTGAAGTTCTTTATGGATTTATCTGAAGAGGTGATAATTAAAAATTAAAAGTTTGATGGGTGCAATGATTTTCGGAAGGGTTTCAGAAGATCAATGAGGAGGTTGAGGAGGGAAGCCTTAAAATTTGCATGAGAAATAGAAAGCTCGCCACTACAAGTATCACATTGAATGCACAATCTATGGAGGAATTTTGATTTTGGTGCATATATGGATGGATAGGATAAAAGGAGAGGATTGAACAATTAAGTTTAATGCTATTGACTATTTCTTAGATTGTTAATAATGTGTTCCGTTTGGACTTATTTTTCAACCTAAAGATGTACTATGTGATCCATGTTTGGAAACTAAAGTTAATTGAGACTTCATTGTTAACTGGCAAAGAGGAGAGCAAAAAGTTTCTTTTTGAGAAAGATCTTAACATCAAAATGAAAGTTTCATGTTGATAGGATACATTGTAGATATGAAGATCACCTCAGCATAAGATGGATTAAAGGAGATCTACAAAATTGCTAAGAAGGAACAAACTCCCAAACCAATCGAGTGGTCTTCTAAAGAAGAAAGAGTGCGGTTCTTCCCCCATTCAGTATTATTTGTAAGAACAAATGAACGTAAAAGTTGGGGAACCATGATCCTAGAGGATCTCTAACTGAAAGACCAAGCTAGGAGTGGTCCATTCATCTCTCTCAAAGAGGAATTTGTTAGGTTCTTTGGAATAAGTAGTTTATATACTAATAGGAAACACTTGTAGATCTCAAGTATTTCCTATCAATCTTCAAAAAACAGCGAGAATCCTTCACAAAATCCACACAAAACCACAAAAACAGTAGATAATTTGTATTTTTTTATGAAAGGAACACGAAAAATAGCAAGATACACTTGATCCTCAATTCGAGAGGAGGATCGATCTCTCCCAAATCTCTAGACGCTGCTAGAGCCCAAAGAAAACCTAAATCTAAGAGATCTCAAATTTCAGCCAAATTCAAGACGCCATAACCCTAGGAAAACAAAGTATTTAATGCATACAAATCAAAAGGATATCTCTAAACAGTCCATACATTCAAATTTCCCTCCCAAAACCCTAAAAAAGCCTTCCAAATACGCTTTGTTTGCTTCGGCGGCTCACGCGACATCCGCAAATGGCGGAAGAATGCCGCTGTTTCGCCCGTTAGCCGGTCCCTCCTGGATCGGCTGGACCGGTCTAGCAATATTCCCCTCCCAAAGATCCACATTGTCCTTAAGGTGGAAATATGCTCATGTTCCCATGGAGGTGGACATCCTTGAGTTGGCTGAAAATCCTTACCAAATTGCTTAATCAAGGGTTGCACTGAAAGAAAAATTTCCCCTCCCTCCTTCCTGATCACATCCAACTTGTGTAGTCTCACTAGATAATCTTCCCCCACCTCTTGTAGGCTCTTAACCATGCTCTTTAGTGATACCATGGCTTTAGATAGCCTTGCATCTCCCCTTATAACCACCTTTCTCCCATCCATCATAAGTGCTCCCCAATTGTCCTTGGTCTCCACAAGATTTGCAACAATTTCATTCTCAGGATGACATCAGTACTTCCTAACTCTAGTGGGAGAAAATCTTCCCTTATCTGAATCCCTTGGATGGTCAGCACCACTCCTCTACAAATCCCTTGGCCTTTCTCCACCTTCCTTGTACCCATCATCACCCCATAACAACCGGTGTCCACCAATTTCACTCCCAATTAGTCGATGACCTGAGTGGAAATGAAGTTGTAGGTAGCCCCACTATCAATTAACACCACCACCATCCTGCCCTTTATCTCCCCCTTCACCTTCATGGTATGATTCGTTGTGAATCCTACCACTGAATGCAGGGAAACCTCGGCCAGATGCAAATACAACTTCTCCATTTTTTTCTCCAACATCCCCTCACCCCCCTCATTAGTTTCCTCGTCATCACAGACGGTGAGAACTTGAAGAGATCGGTCCTTGCAGTGATGTCCTGGCGTATACTTCTCCTCGCACATGAAACACTACCCCTTTGCCTCTTCTCCTGCATCTCCTTCTCTTTCAGCCTCTTGAAATTTTCCCCACTCCCTCCTTCTAGCTTCTCCCGGGTGGTCTCATTAATGTTGCATGATGCAGGCCTCTTGGGTACTAGAAGAGTGGTCGTCATCCTGTAAGAGCCTCCTGAGCCGCTATTCCTGGCCCCCTTCTCCAGATTATTCTAATTTTCCACCAGCTGTGCCAACTTCATGGCCTCTCCCAAGTCACTAGGCATCAGAACTTTTACTGCTGCTCGGATCTCTGTCTTCAACCCCTTCATGAAGTTCCCTTCTAATACCGTATCTGATAATCGCTTCACCCTACTGGCTAGGTGCTCAAACTGCTCCCGATAGTCTGCTACTGATCCCTCCTGTGACAGAGCAAAGAACTGCTCATAGAAATCTCCTCCCTGGTCGGTTTGGAAATGTTCTATTATGCAGTCCTTGAATTCCCTCCAGTCCCTAATAGGTCTCCTCTGGTCTCTCCAATGGTACCATGACAGTGCCTTCCCCTCCAAACATAGGCCTGTTGCTGTCAGCTTCTCCTCCGTTAGCCCATTAATGACAAAGTACCTCTCCACCTTATATATCCACCCATACGCATCCTCCCCCTCAAAGATAGGCATCTTCAACTTCCTCACCTTCTGATCTCCACCATTCCTCCTTATTCCTCCATAACTTCCCCTCTCCCAAGTGCTCGGCCCACCCCATGTCTCCCGGTTTTCCCTTGCCCCGTCATAGCCCAAACCCCCTTCGAATTCCCCTCTTCTTCCTTCAAAATCAGCACCTCAGTGACCATAATGTCCCTCCCGGCGTTCCCAATCAACACCCCTTTGCTCCGTCCCTCCATACCCATGCCTTTCCCCATACCTACCTCCTCTATCCTCCCTCTGGAAAGGCTTCAAAAAGGGTATTCTTCTTTCTCCCTCCATGATTTCCACCTCGTCTTCCTCCCTACGAATTTCTGAATTCGTTTTGTTTCTTTCCTCCTGTTTTGCCACGGAAGCCGCCGTTTGGTTTTGAATTTCCAATATTTTATTCATCATGTCCCGAAGATTGACTACTTGTCATTCCATGGAGGAAATCCTTTCCTCCACCGTTATCTTGATTTGATTTATCTCCCCTTCAAGCCTTTGTTCTAGCGCATCAACTTTCTTGGCCGCCATCTCAATCCGAAATTTTTTTAAATCCAACAATTTCGTATTTGGATTACAAAAACAGCACTTCGTCCCTTTCCGACCAAAAGTTGGCCGCCGAAACCAAAATCAACCCACGAACAATCCCAATACTTGCTCTGATATCAATTTGATAGGAAACACTTGTAGATCTCAAGTATTTCCTATCAATCTTCGAAAAACAGCGAGAATCCTTCACAAAACCACAAAACAATAGATAATTTGTATTTTTTTTTATGAAAGGAAGATGGAAAATAGCAAGATATCAATTCGAGAGGAGGATCGATCTCTCCCAAATCTCTAGACGCCGCTAGAGCCCAAAGAAAACCTAAATTTAAGAGATCTCAAATTTCAGCCAAATTCAAGATGCCCTAGGAAAACAAACTATTTAATGCATACAAATCAAAAGGAAATCTTTAAACAGTCCCTACATTCAAATTTCCCTCCCAAAACCCTAAAAAATCCTTCCAAATACGCTTTGTTTTCTTCGGCGGCTCACGCGGCATCCGTAGATGGCGGAAGAATGCCGCTGTTTCGCCCGTAAGCCGGTCCCTCCTGGACCGGCTGGATCGGTCCAGTGGATCGGTCTAACATATACTTTCTTTGAGATTTAGGATTGGTCCCCTTATTATGAGATTTAGGATTTATTTCTTGATCTCTTTTTTATTTAACTCCTTGTAAGTGTATTAAACCCTTAATTGGGGCTAAGAATAAGGCAATTAAGTTTTTCTTTTCAATCTAGCCTTAAACTATATTGCTTTTCCTCATCTTGCTCTACAAACTTCTCTGTTAAGCACATCAACTATCGGTTAGCACCCTTTGGCTTTCCTTCAGAAAGGTCATTAATACTTGCCCATGACAATTCAGATGCTCCAATAGCCTTAAGATAATGGGATGCCATCAACCTCCTTTCTTCTTGTACAAGTGGGTATTGATGTTATGGGGTTGGAAAGAAATACAATAACTATTTCCTCTATCCAAAAGCAAGCATATTACTATGGGAAGTACAATTATGTCTTCAAAGCCATTGATATTTCTTTTAGTAGTTGTAAGTCTTGAAACTATAAGATCATGATCAATATTTTTATAAGCTTTATCTTAATTATTTAGGTTTGGCTTGATGGATCTTCATCCATTTATTTGTTTGCTAACTAAGATTTCTTGGCATTTTGCTGTTTTACCTTTCTTCTATCATTTTTTATTCATAATTTTCCTCATTAATTTTATCTAGCTATTTTATTCAGCTCTTATCTTTTCTAAGCATTATCCATACCGTCTCTCTATTATAAATCATTTTTTACTCTTTTCTTTCTCATTTAACACATATCCTTCTTAACATTCTCATTTATGCCACACTCAACATGGCAATCAATGACTTTTTTTGCCTTACCTTCAAACCTAGATATTATAGGAAGTGTAATTGCAATTTTCTATAATTAATCTTTTAGTTGTCATGATATTCTCTCATCTCTTGATAAACTTTTCCATTTCAACCAACCAAAATTTATTTTTAAAGTCATGTACTCATCTATAATTCATTGTTTTGTATATTTAATCAAGATAATTATATTTATGAAACCTAAGCATCACTTGATTTCCCATCAACATGTACTATTAATCATTAATATTGGATTCGCTTAAACTAAATCTAATGTACTTTCTCTTTGTTCTAGTGATTTTAAGCTCTTTTTGTTTTAAAAGTTTTTTCCATTTTAAAATTTTAATTTGTTAAGAAGATTACTCACTTAACACAGCCGTTGCTAGGTCCCGTCGTGGATGAGAAAAGTGGAGGGTTGTGTTAGGTAGTCAACAATTAGCATAAAACTTGTCGAATAATCATGACATGAATTCTTTAATATATTGTGTTACAGTTGGGGTGTTCCTTAGAAGTGACACACTATATGACCTGAACACAGAGACAATGGGCAAGGACCATTGCAACGGCACCCGGATGTAGTGTGAAATAGGCAAGAGTTCCCACATCATAGACAAACGTGGACATAGAAGCTAGTCCATTAAATTAAAATTATAATAAGAACTTGGAATATAGGCACCCTTATAGGTAAATTAATGAAATTAATATATATTGTTATTCATAGAAAAATAAATATTCGATGCATTCAAGAAACTAAATTGGTTGTAGAGAATGCTAAGGAGATTGATTGATAAGAGTCATACTATAAATAATATAGGTGTGATTGTAGATAAGTGTTTAAAGGATAATATTTTAAAAATTAATAAAATTGGAGATAAAATTATAGCTTTAAAATTATTGTTGATGCTAAGGTTATTAATATTATAAGTGCTTATGCTCCTCACGTAGGTTTGGATATTGGTTTAAAATTAAAATTTTGGATTGACTTAGAAGAATTAATAAAAAAGATTCTTCTTGAAAAAAAAATTATTGGAGGAGATTTAAATGGACATGTTGGTACAGAGGTAGATGATTTTAAAAGCATTCATTGTGGTTATTGGTTTGGAGCGATGTTATTTATTTTGAAGAGGAATATATGCTTCGAGTATTTGAATTGGAGTCATTTGGGTTCGGATTGAGTCAAATTTGGTGTTGTTGGATTTGCATTTTCAAGGCGTTCAGTTCAATTGTAAGTTTGTTGAAATCGGAGTTCAAATGGTCTCCGATTTAATTTTTGAAGTTTCCAACATGATTTTATCTCTAGATTCCCTGTTTTTTTAGGGGGGTGGGGGGTGGGGGGGGGGGGGGGGGGGTGGGACACCTGCCCCCCCCTTCCCTCCGCCCATGCTTCCGATGACCCAGTTATGAAAGTTGAGGTATCAGATTTGACTTATGTTATGAAAGATAGAGGTAAACCTAAAAAGACTTGGTTAGAAAATATTAGAAATGATCTTTCTTTATTAGATTTAAACGAGAATTTAACTTTTAATAGGACACATTAGAGAAACATGATTCATATAGCCGACCCCACGTAGTGGAACAAAGGCTTGTTGTTTTTTTTGTTGTTGTACTAGAGTTAACTCATTTGTCACACTTAATCAGAATCATCCACCTTTCATCATCATCCATCGGAATCCGATCATATGTGATAGGTCGACCTGCCATAATTACATCGAAGTTCAAGTCCTTCAAGAGCACATCTCCTAGGAGTTTGCCCCTAGTGCAGACAATAGCCTGCACTAGATTGGACGTTGTTATGCTTCCAAAAATTCAAGATTCAAATCTGCAAAGGTATAAGGGGTTAGAAAACAGTCAAGAAGAAATTAAAAGGAGCTGCTACAAATTAGGAACCTATTTTGGAATATTACATAAAGGTGGACAATATCAATTCTAGATTTTATGGCAATCAAACTAGCTGGAATTTGCTGGCATGTCATCCTAGGTGTACTGTCCAGTTCAAAAATAGGGAAAACCACCCATGCTAAATGAGAAACCTGATTACTTATTTTAATGGCTAGAAAAATAATATTTTCTATTTATTTTCCCATTATTTGTTCTTGCTATTTTTCTTTTTTCATCAAATGGCGGGTCACTCCTTCCATCTTTGGTCCACTAATTGGGCCATATATCCTCTATATAAACTTCCTTTGGCTTTCACATTGTAATTTGAATTACGGGTCGTTCTTGTCTATGTGCTTCACTAAAAGTTCTAGGATAGATTACATAAAGATACTGGTTACAGTGGCTAAAATAAATACCATAAGGATATTATCTTTGGCAAACAATCTTATTTAGAGATTAGACCAACTGGATGTCAAGAATACCTTCCTTAATGGGAACCGTGATGAGGATGTATTCATGGATTTGGTTTACAAAATAGAAATGTAACTAAAAGACCACTAGGATTAAAGCAATTAACTAAAGCTTTGTTTGTCTGCTCCATATAAGCTATAAAGAAGCATGGATATAGTCAAGGATAAACTGATCATACCCTGTTCATCAAGATGCAAACTCTAATAACTAATTATAATTTCAAATTTAAAATGATTGATCTAACGCACATATTTTGTGTTCGACTATTACTTCTGAGTTTCTTGCCAATATTTATGCTCGTCTACTTCTTTTTATTAGCTGAGAAGATGTTTTGCTCATATGAGAAAATAAAATAAAATAATTATCACTGGATGCTCATTAGTCACAGGTGCTTTGTAGCATCAGAACAGTCTAGTTTGATGAGCTTATTCTCTTACTTTGGCTTCATCTGTATATTATAGTGATGCAATTAATTCGTTAATAATGATGGAAAAATACTAAACAACTCAATATTCAGAGTCTTGGTAACTGTAAATATTCAGAGTCTTGGTAACTGTAAAAGACTGCATTTCTAAATAAAACATTATATGAGCAAGTAATAGTAAGTTAAATTTAAGGAATGAAATAAATTATAATATTGGGTGGATAGAGAGTGAGTGATTATTGAAAAACGGGGGGGGGGGGGGGGGGGGGGTGGGAGAGAGAGAGCAGAAGAGGCCAAGCAATGGAAATTTGTTGGGATTATAGGAGCATAAATGCGCCTACCTAAAAAAAACATAAATCTAAATTTTTTATTGCGCGTGCCCTCTCTGTATTCTGTCATTACTCTGTCAACTAAAACTGTTATTGGGTATTTGATTATATTCCTTTTCAAGATAAATAAGTAGCATAAAAAGATTTTGCCATTGGTCTCTATACATTTCAAGTAATAGTCTTGATACAAAAACGCTTAATAATAGTCTATTTTGGCATAGTTGCATTGATTCTCTAATATTGATGCAATTTTTTTTTTTTTTTTTGCTTATATTGTATATCCACACCCATAACGTCATTGTATGATATATATTTGATTCCAATATGATTATCATGATTCTTAGTTTCTCTTTTGCTTTTAAATACTAGTACCAAATAATTTTTGCCAATCATTTGGGACATTCCAATCTTTAAGATTTCATTAAAATGTTGCAACCAAGGTACTCAAACATCTTCCCTTAAATCTTAATATCTATCTCATCCAAACCTATAGATTAAACTTTATGAGTTTTCTTCAAAGCTAACTTAACTTCATGGTTATAGATCAATTTGTAGTAAACTGCATGATTCTACTGGTTTTCACAACTTTCCTGCTAAATTCGTTGCAAAACTTCTGGTTTTTTTATGATCACGAGTCTCAATAATTTTTTTTGGGCCTTTTTGAAGTAACATTTCTTTGCCTTAACCTTTTATACCTACTCACTCCACCATCAACTTTCTGAAGTTATAAAAACATATGGTAAAATATAGGCTGCATATGCGTGACATGACTTAATAAAACTGTAAATAGCCATTAAAAATAAAGAGGCATTTGTCTGTTGGTACAAAATGTTCTCTAATAATGGCTATAAAAATCTTTCAAAAAAAAAAAAAAGGCTATTAATTTGAACATTCTCCCAAAGCTATCTATATACAAGAAATTTTGGTGTAGATTCCTTGGTTCTTAAAAGCTAGTTTTAATTTGCTTTAGTTGGTCTTAAAATGATGCTCTCAGAAATTTTTTGAAGATGTTCATTTGAGACTTAATTCTCTGTAGGTTGCTTAAATTTTTTAGTTTGAAGATTACGTTTCCACTTTACTACGCTTTTAATATCAAAATCCTTTGCTTTCTGAAGTCCCAAGTGCGGTTAAGCTCATCACATTCTCTAAACTGTTAAGTTTTTTTTTCTTTCCCTGCTATTACAGATATTTTTTTTGTTTGCTGTTGCACTTTTTCTCTCTTCAAATTTCTCCATCAAGACGTGACTCCATTTTGCTGTGTTCAGTTTTCTTTTTATTTCTTGTTTGTTAAGATTGGTATGGTTATATTCTCATTAATATTCTATATAAAGCATATATTTAATTGCGTACTAATCTTTAATCATGCATTTTCAATGGAATGATTTGTTATATTTTGCAACAAAATTTTCCCTATATTGTATTTGTAATTATCTTAATCAAATTCCTTCCATGTAAATCAATTTGACCTAATAATTTATCTTCTAAATTTATATATTTTTTAGGGTTCAAACCCTTTTTTTCCGTTTATGCCATTGATTTTCAGATATTAAGAAATGAGATGAATGAAACTTATTCTTCAACTCTTTTGGTTGGAGAAAGCGGTTACCATTTTGTTAATTTTGTTTTATGTATTTTGGTGAAACGTTGCTTTATAAATCTATGTACTAAATCTGCTGCTGGAATGTTTTCTAGTTATGCAATGGAAGTTAACCTTCTATCAAAGCTATCCCTCCTGCATAGCAATAAAATGAATTCTTATTTTTTCAGGGCTGTTGGTTTTGCCACTTTACTCTGGGCTTTCACGATCAGATCAGGTTGGTTGTCACTGATATCATGAGTGAATACAATTATGAAATCATAATCGAACTCAAGTTTATTTGCTTCTGTTATATTTTTCTCCAAAGGACCTCATATTTTCTCAGACTCCAAAGGGAAAGAGGAAAGTTGTTATATCTACCAATATTGCTGAGACATCACTTACATTAGAGGTGATTTGGGTGCAAGTAACTTTATACCGTGAATCATCTCATTTGTCATTATAAAAACTTATTTAAACTAGCATTTTCCTAACTTGATGCAGGGGGTGGTTTATGTTGTGGACAGTGGGTTCTCAAAGCAGCGCTTTTATAACCCTGTACATTCCTTGAGTATTTTTCAGTTCTTTTTTTCCGTTTACAGTAGTTTCTTTATGTTAAAATGTTTGCAAGCATTATATGTGATTATAGGAGATTTGTATCTTAAATCAGAACTGCCATGTCGTTATTTCATTTACCAGAAGATTGTTTGCCCTGTTGGTTCTCAATATTACACGGTTAAGAAACGCGTTTCATAAGTCTTTAGCATAATGGGTACTAAGTTTTGCATTTTGAAGGTTTTCAAACTCCATTTTTTTATTTTTTATTTTATTTTCTGTCAGCCTTCTTTTCTCTGTTTCGACTATTTTGCATTCAGATTTTTTTAATGTCATCTTGCCCAAATTTTCTTGTGTCTAGATCTCTGACATTGAAAACTTGGTGGTGGCACCGATTTCGAAAGCTTCTGCAAAACAACGAGCTGGAAGAGCTGGAAGACTACGAGCAGGAAAGTGCTTTAGGTGTGCTCCAGTAGCTTTTCATAACAGGGCAATTCATCATTATTGTCATTAGCCTTATCACCACTATGTGCTGACTTCATCTTCATTTTTCATTCACTTTTGTTGGGGTTTGCTTGTGATGTTAAACCTATTTTGTTCAGATCTTTTTGTATGACTTCAATCCATGTTGCCTTTCATCTACCCCTTTTCAACCCCTTTTTTTATCATTTATCAATGAAATTATCTACCCGTCTTGAGTATATTTGTTGTACAAATTACATAAGTATATTATTTTTATAATACACTTATGATGAAAAAATTCCATTACATTAGAAAATCCATTACAACATATGATTTGTGTGGGACCTTACATTGCACAATAGTTTTCACAAAATGGTTGGTCACAAATAAAATTGACAACAAAAAATTATTAGCCTACACAACTCTTGTGATAAACAATTCCTTGCATTTCATTTAAAAAAAAAATATTTTGAAAAATGAGAATTTGTTTTCACCGTACGTAGTGATAGGCTTCTATCAAAAAATTTCAACGATGAATGCAAACCAAATTTTGAATTAAAAAAATATCTTCCTACGCTAATTTTGTGACAAACAATTCACCACCCTTCATTTTTTGGAAAACTCAATATTAAGAAATGAGCAAAATAATTTGTGATGGTACATGATGCAGGTAGTCATCACAAAATCTTTTTGCAATGATTGGCACTCTCACGGTCTTTCTAATATTATCCTTGTCAAGACATGGTTCTCTTGTAATCTTATAGTATTTTACGTTGAATAATGTTTAATCACATGGTTAATTTGTAGAATTTGTAGCTATACATATCTTTAAGTGGAAGTCAATATTTGTTGTGAAACTATGAAGAGGCCTTACGTTAGAGTATTCCATATCCCTGTTCATATGCATGAGCATACTAATCATTTATTCCTGCTTCACGGTGTATTAGATACTCATCAGTTACCCCATACCCAACGCATAAGGGAGGAGGAGGTGATCAAGTGATGAAGTGGACTGGGAGGAGGATTGCTAATGGGGACTGGAGTGGGTGGGGATTAATACTTTGCATCCTTGCAGTTTTGACCGTCAAAGATAGTTTCTGTGGTATCGTTGTGGTCCTTTGTTGGTAATGAGAGGATTCTTGAGGGGAAGAGGAATTGCTGCACTAGGAGATAGCTAGATGTCAAGGGTTGTGATAATTACCGAGAGCAGAAATTAGATTAAGCCTGTTAAGTCATAAAGTTTGTATTATATATGAATGTATGTATGTATAAATTAACTTATCCTTGTGGTGCGTTCTAATTTGGGTTACCTTTTGTACTTTACTAATTTGTTAAAAAATTACACACTTAACACTTTATTCCCTATAGTAGTTTTGTAACCATCCCCACTCCCCCTGACACATTTATATATATTATATGTTTAAACGACAGTGGATGGTAATTTAAATACCAAACATAAGTTCCTATTTTGTCTGATAATATAATCAGATACCCTATTTGTTTTGGTTGTATTTAATACCCTATTGGAAAAGGATAATCTCCATCTCTTTCCATAAAATAAGCTTGAAGTAAATGCATGGCTGAATTCACATGATTTTTCTTCTCACGTAGTTTAGTAATTTATATTAATGTTAAATTAAAAATAAGAAGTTTTGTTATAAAAATTGGTTTAATTTTAAAAATTATGATAATTGGGAAATATATAAAGTGTCTCGTAAGGATGCTAAGAAAGCAATATGCGATGCAAAGACATTTGCTTTTAGTGATTTATATAATATATTAGATACTAAAGAGGGAGAAAGATATATGTATAAGTTAGCCAAACAAAGAGATATGAGTAGTAAGGATTTAGTTCAAGTGAAGTGTATTAAGGATGAAGATCAAAAAATACTTTTCTTAGAAAATGATATTCAACAAAAGTGGATGAGATATTTTGCCAAACTTTTTAATGAAGATTGTGAAAATAAGATTGACTATAGGGACCTTAGCACCCTAAATGAAAATAAAGATTTATGTTTTTATCGGCGTATTAGTAAAACTGAGATTAGAGAGGTTTTAAAGAAAATGAAGGGTGGAAAAGCTATTGGACCTGATGATATTCCAATAGAGGTGTGGAAATGCTTAGGAAATGAAGGAATTTCTTGGCTTACTAAGCTTTTTAATACTATTTTGAAGACTAAAAAGATGACAGATGAGTGGAGAATGAGTGTGTTAATTCCTATTTTTAAGAATAAAGGTGATGCACAAGATTGTGCGAATTATAGAGGTATTAAGTTAATGTGTCATACTTTAAACTATGGGAGCGAGTTATGGAGCATAGGTTGCGGCGTGATACTAATGTTTCTCAAAATCAATTTGGATTCATGCCAGGTAGGTCGACTATGGAAGCCATACATTTATTAAGAGGTTTGATAGAGAAATATAGAGAAAATAAGGAGGATATGCATATGATATTTATTGATTTAGAAAAAGCATATGATAAAGTTCCAATAGAAGTGCTATGGAGAGTTCTCTAAAAGAAAGGAGTCAATAATGCTTATATTCAAATCATTAATGATATGTATGCAGAAGCTATTACTTGTGTTCAAACACAAGGTGGTTTGACCAAGTATTTCCCTATTTCGGTTGGGTTACATCAAGGATCAGCCTTAAGCCCATATCTTTTTGCTTTAATCATGGATGTTCTCACTAGGCATTTGCAAGAGGATGTACCTTGGTGTATGCTTTTTGCTAATGATATTCTTCTTGTTGATAAGGCTAGAGAGGGAGTTGAAGGTAAACTTGAATTATGGAGGTCAACCTTAAAGTCTAAAGGTTTTCGCTTGAGTAGAACTAAAACGGAATATATGGAGTGTAATTTTAGTAGTAATTGACCTAGTGAGGGGATTGTGACTTTGGGCGATCAAGTCATTAATAAGAGTACACGTTTTAGATATCTTGGATCTATTATTCTGAGTGATGGTGAAATAGATGGGGATATTATCAGCAGAATTCAAGTTGGATGGTTGAAGTGGAGGAATGCATCGGGCTTGTTATGTGATAGAAATGTACCCCTCAAACTTAAGGGAAAATTCTATAAGATGGTAGTAAGGCCTGTTATGCTTTATGGTGTCGAATGTTGGCCATTAAAAGAGAAGCATAATACTAAGTTAAGTGTGGCAGAGATGAGGATGCTCAGGTGGATGAGTGGCTTTACCCTTAGAGATAGGATACGAAATGAGCATATACGTGTAAAGGTTGGAGTAGCTCCAGTAGAAGATAAGATTAGTGAGAGTCGCCTTAGATGGTTTGGTCACATAAAACGGCGGCCTTCCGATGACCCGGTTAGGAGAGTAGAGGTATTAGATTTGACTTATGTTAAGAAAGGTTAGGGTAGACCTAAGAAGACTTGGTTAGAAAATATTAGGAATGACCTTTCTTTATTAGATTTAAACGAGAATTTGACTTTTAATAGGACACAATGGAGAAAAAGGATTCATGTAGCCGACCCCATGTAGTGGGATAAAGGCTTGATGTTGTTGTTGTTGTTGTCTGTGTATATATATTGTTAAGTTCTATGATGCACCATCACTTCTCCTCAAAAATCTGTACAGTTTGAATTTTCTAGAATTATAAAGTTGACCTTTAACTTTAAAGTCATGATACGTGGAATGGCTTTATGCATTGTTTTTTGGTTATCTATTTGGGACCTTGTCCATTTTCTAAATATAGGTTTGGATGGGTGTCATTGTTGACATAAAAAATATCCACTTCTGCAAGTAGAATTTTGTTTCATCCAAATCTGCCTGCCAAGATCTCAGAAAAGGTTGAGAGATGGGACGAGCTAAGGATGCCCGCTTGATAACTGGAGGTGGAACAACTGATAAATCACTTAACTTTGACACGGAATGGCTGGCATTTGCTGTGAAAGCCAGTCTTTCTTTTGTTTTCCTTCCAGGTTCTTCCGGACGAAGTGGAGTTCGTCCGGGACGATCAGTTTTTGACGGATTTCTTGTTTCGATTTTCATTTCCGTTAGCCTAAAAGTGATTTATCTTTGTATCGACGAAACTTTTACCGCGTAACTTTTGGTATGTTGATGAGATGATGTTTTTGCACGTTTTGAGTATTTTCTGGAAAGTTTTCATCTGGTAGTTTGAATTCTGCGGAGTTTTTATCGAATAGAAAATTATCTGGATGTTGGAAAATATTGCTTCAGTACAATGAAAGTCTTGAAATGATGTTTTTTATGATCTCTGGTAATTTGATAATTTTCTGAAACTGTGAATTTTATTCTGTTGAATTTCTGCTGTCTGCCGTTATACTCTCCGACGATATTCTGATACGAACCTGATTTCTCTGAATCTGATGTGATTTGATGTTCGATGTGGACAATATTCTGATACGAATCTGATTTCTCTGTATCTGATATGATTTGATGTTGATGTGCTGTGATATCAGAAGGGAGTTATAAGGGGCCGTAATCTTTTGAGATTCTGTCTGTGTCAGGAAAGGGAGGCATAAGGGGCCAGAATCCTTTGAGATTCTGTTAGGGTTCGAGAATCTGAAAAATGAATTCTGATCAGATAATTCTGTATATCTGATATGTTCTGGTGCAGTAAGCACAAAGGGAGGTATAAGGGGTCAGATTCCTTTGAGATTCTGTCCGTGTCAGGGAAGGGAGGCATAAGGGGCCAGTATCCTTTGAGATTCTGTCTGGGTCAGGGAAATCTGTGATTAAATGTGATTTGAATGTTTTCTGAAATCTGTTCTGAACTTTGATTTGAATTCTGATTTGAATAATTCTGTGACATAAATTTGATTCAATTCTTCTGTCTCTGTTACTTCATTTGTTCTGAACGAATATAAGTATTATGTTTGATTTCTGTTCTGTGTGAATCTCTGACCTCTGTCTGATATTCTGATTGTTGTACGATTATCTGAATTCTGTATGGCAAATGTTTTTAACGCCTTTATGCGTGTTTTGATATGAGAATTTCTGGAGATTTTGATTGGCTAGTGTAGTCTTGCTGAGCTGTTAGCTCATCCTTGTTATCTGCGTGGATTTTAGGTTCTGGGAAAGGGAAGGAGGTGTTGGACTAGCCGTTCTGTGTCTGATATGAGATTAGGTATTTTTGTACTTTTGATTTTTGTACGATCATGGCTATTCTGTTCTTCTGTTCTGTTCTTTCTGTTTATAGCCATGCACTGTATTGTACATGATTATTTTGAAGAATGAGAAGAAAGAAAATGATTGATGAATTGCTGTATATTGGAAGTTTATAGTAGCTCCGTGTTTTCTGTATGATTATTTGAAAGAAAGTCTGAAACCAAATTCCAAAGCTAGATCTTGGATTCATCCGTCGCGACTCGACGCGATGGGATTCGTTCCGGTCGGGTTGGGTCGTGACATTTGCCATTCGGTCATTGATCACTAGGTTATTAACATTATTCTCACTGCATTGATTCATTTCATTGATGAAACTCACTCCAAATAAATGGAATGATAATTTTGTAGCTCTATATTTCACTGTAACTCAATGAGTTCGTGGAAAAACTAACTTACGTTATCCCTTTTTGTAATCCTTCATGTGTGGACCAATTTTGGTAGTCATGGTAGTTTTGTAGTTTTGTATGCTGTTTACTTTGGAAAATGCTTGATAGTTTTTGTGTATAACTACACCATTTTAATTGGATTGCTCGGTCTCTTTAAACTGAGATATTAAAAGAACATTATCTTTCCAAGTCACATGAGAACTTGTAGTTCTCATTCCTAATTAAGCATGTGGTTAGCTATATGAGATCTTTCTTAATCTATAATTTTTATAATGCGTTATTGGTTCTACCAGGTTATATACTGAAGATTATTTTGTCAAAGAAATGCCTGCAGAAGGAATTCCTGAAATGCAAAGGTCAAATCTTGTTTCTTCTGTAATACAAGTATGTTTTTTTTTTTTTTTTTCAGAATATCAATTGTTTCATTGTTCATAAATGTCGTTCTACTTTAATATTACTTTTTTGAAGTAATTAGATTTTTGAATGATACCTTTTTTCTTCGGGTGTTGGAAAAATATTTTGCTTTCAAGAAATTGAATACTCGAAAATGATACCTCCTTGGATGTCTGACAAAGTGCATATGTTCCGGTTCCCAAGAATTTGTAAGTGTTACTGATCCAAGAAAAATTTCTCCTCAAAGCAAACAAACGTCCCAGTTTGAGATTTGTTGTTTATTTTTAAGAGGCAGTATCTGTTAGTTGGGCATCAATTTTTTGGTTTTTTTATCTTTTATATGTTTAATATATTTTCTCTTAGAGATAAAATACGAAATGAGCATATATGTGAAATGGTTGGAGTAGCTCCAGTGAAATATAAGATTAGAGAGAGTTCGCCTTAGATGGTTTGGTCACATAAAACGGTGGCCTTCCGATAACCCGGTTATGAAAATAGATGTATAGATTTGGCTTATGTTAAGAAAGACAAAGGTAGACCTAAAAAGACTTGGTTTGAAAATATTAGAAAGGACATTTCTTTATTAGATTTATATGATAATTTGACTCTTAACATGACACAATGGAGCAAAAAGATTCATATTGCTGGAAAAAAGCTTGCTGTTGTTGTTTTATAATTTCTTTTAGTTTTTAAGCATGCTTATATGGAAATTTGCCATGTACCTATTTAAGGTAACGTTAAGTTCATGGAACAAACAATTGCAATATAACCATTCATATATGACTTTACATATTTTTAAACTCTAAAGATTTGTCATTCCTTAGTTTGGTTTGAATCGAGCATTAATATTTGAATCGATCATTATTTCCCATAGTTGTTTTAGTACCTCTTCGAGCCTATTGTTACTTAGATTGCTGATTTGTGTTTAATTCTAATTACATACCTGAATACCTCGTGCATTGTTGTGTTAGGTGGTGTCAGTGCTCCACTGCTTTATCTTATTGCACTATGCATAGTAACGACCCAATTTTTTAATGCTTTTAAGCCAATTATCATCTCCTTCATCCTTTTATATTTCAATATTTCATGAGCACTTCATATTTCCTATGTCCATATTTACTGCTTTTCCTCTTCTTGAAAGCAATTAAAACCATTTTATTTCGTAGTCTATCATTCTCCATATATTTGAAGAGAAAAAAAATTCGAAGATAGACAAAAATACTTTGACTAAAAGAAAGAAAAAAAGAAAAAAAGAAAATACTCAGAAAAAATAAATATGGGTATAAAAAAAACATCGCCATCATAATCTTGGGTTAATCTAATTTATGTGAATGGTCTGTGATATGTTGATTCATTTTTTCATGTCTTGTAGCCTTCTTACTTTTGACTTATAATTTACTTTTTTAATCCTTTCATATCAATTATGCCTACAAGTCATGCTCTCTTTTTGCCTTTCGATGTATATTCTCAATTATCAAGTTTATTTCCAACAACTTTTCTTCAATAGAATCTGTTCACGCCATCCCTATAACATACTTATGTCGCATTATGATTCATAATTATAACACTCATTCAACTTAACCTTTTTATTTTTTCACGTTTAACATTGTTGCAAAGGACTTTTTTTTTTGCAAAATATTGAATCCATGTACATACTAGATGTTGGAGAAATTTTATTATCCTTCATGGATTGGGATATTTTGTGATTGAGCATGACATGAAAAATAATATATTATTTCGAAGAACAAAAATATTATTTCTCCGTGAACTCAATAACAAAACTCACAATTTATATTTTGCCTTTCGATGATAGTCATGCTCTCTTTTTGCCTTTCGATGTATATTCTCAATTATCAAGTTTATTTCCAACAACTTTTCTTTAATAGAATCTGTTCACGCCATCCCTATAACATACTTATGTCGCATTATGATTCATAATTATAACACTCATTCAACTTAACATTTTTATTTTTTTCATGTTTAACATTGTTGCAAAGGACTTCTTTTTTGCAAAATATTGAATCCATGTGCTTATTAGATGTTGGAGAAATTTTATCATTCTGGGATATTTTGTGATTGAGCATGACATAAAAAATAATATATTATTTCGAAGGATAAAAATATTATTTTGCCGTGGACTCAATAACAAAACTCACAATTTATATTTTTAATAATGATTTTCCTTTATTTAATGTTTTGTTTAATATGGTTTATTTTATTCTGGGGTACGGACATAGGGAAAAACACATATTATTAATTAAATCTCAAACATTTGTTATTTGAGAATACTTTTTTTGATTAAACTAGTGATTTCTTTAGAGTCATCAAAATATTGGTTAATATTTTTATTTTTTTAATTTCAAAAATTCTAATTCAAAGATTTGATCTTTAGGAATTTCAAAGGAAATGTGATCAACTTTAAATCATATTTTTTGAATGAAAGCCAGAGGAGTAGAATGTAGGAGTACTTTATTATAAGAAAACTCAGAGGTACTCAGACTATCCTATGTTAAGCTATATATTTTAAAATTAGATTTTTTTGTTTAAGTTAATTAATTTAATTTAGAAGGTTAGAACTTATATTCTACCAACACATGTTGAAGAAAATGTCTGGAATGTGAGGGCTTATGAAGTGAGTGGAGTCAATAACAGTCTCATATCCTAGAGCTAAAATAAATACTACTGAGGGGTAATGTCTTGAATATAAGTCTAACGGAGTGCAAAAGACTTACAAACTTACACCTCATGAGATATAAGCCAGCTCAACCTCTTGATTTACAACCCTACCTGGAAAGGGTTAACAATTAAATGCATCTAAGCGCTTTTAAAATCATGAGGTATAGTTTCAATGCATATGAAGATTAGGGAGACTATTTTGATTTAGAAGATAAGACTTATAATTTGGATTTTTGGCCTAATTGCCTGATCATAAGGTTATGCATATGCTAATACATTGAATGCTGATTTTTTTTTTAACCCTTAAGTGATGGCTTTTCTATATATGACACAATGGCATGTTTATTTTTTTTTTTAAACTTGGTTCATTAGAGTGAGCCATACAATTTTCTTTTTATTTAGAAAATTGATTATCTTATGGTTGATTTTAGATTGTATTCATGTTAATTGGTAGAAAAATTAATTTTGTCATAAGAGCCTACAATATAATAATATTCAAGCCACTCCCAAGCAAAAACAAGTGAATAAATCTAAGAAAAAATATGCATTAAATTGTACTAAATAAACAATCAAAACATGTAAATATGTATAAAAATCAACTAACATGAAAGTAAAGTGTATAGTCCAATTATTATAATTATAATTGGCAATTGAGTTCCCTGCCTTTATACAACCCAGTCAAATGTTTATAGACTCAGCCTATGAGGTCTTGAAGCTTTAGCTTCTAGATACATCCAAAGCTTCACCTAAGAGAGTTCATCCTTCTGGTTCATCTCATGCAACTGTATCCCACTAGTTTAAACATACTTCCTAAGTCTATTAAATACATTTTTGAAAAAGAAAAGATGCAAACCTACAAAATAGGAAGGGATTAGAAAGCAGTTTAAACAAGAAACTTATTTTAAGTAGCACCTGCAAACAAGCAGGTTTATAAATATGATTTAATTATCCCCCTCTTAGATATGGCCGCTTATAGAAAAATCATATATCTCTATCTTACCCTCTTACGGGCAAGTGCCCAAAATGCTGATAATTTAAAGCATCATACTAAAAAATCAACCACATGTGCAAACAAAAAATCTTAATCCTAGCATGTTTTAAGTGCTATGCACCTAAGTATGTGCCAGTTGTGTGGCATGTCACACTAGAAGTATTGTTTTGTTTTATTGAGGAATAAAGATGTTTAATTTTAATACAAGGGCAATTTTACTTCAAGTTGTTTGTGATTTAAAGTTTTTATTTGATTTTTAATTGTTTCATATTTTGAAGGGATATGATGCAGCCATTACTTGCTTTAAGATAAGCCTGCTACTTATAGTTATCTAAGATTCAATGATATAGGCATTCCACCTTTTAGATAGAATGATTAATTCTTATGTCAAAAGAAATCTAAGTAATTTTTAAGGATTTTTAAGTTTTTATTAGTGTTTGGATAAGAGATAAATGATCATCTAATATAGTAAGGTAAATATGCCTAAAGGTTTGAATTTGAACTTTATAAAATTCATCTAATTGGTAAGGTGAATTTCAATAGAAGGAAACTCCCGAAGGTCATCGAAGTGTTATGTCTTAAATGTTATAATAGGAGGAATTACTTTGTTAAATGAAGGGTTGCTTAGAGTTTGGGTCTAAGTAGGGGGATTATCTATTTGATTTGGGTCAAATGGATAGACTTTGGCTTTGAGGCCAAAGAGGAAGAAGCTCTTATTGGATTTGGGTTCAATAGAAGAGCTAGGGCTTAGAGGCCTATGACCATAGATCATTTACTTGGTTGGAGATCAAATGAATAATGATTAAAGACCCAAAGTTGTGGAGCTAAGAGTTGGGGAATTTTCCTTAGTTTTGGGGTTAGGGAGAGAGACATTTCCTACAACTTTGGAGGTTGGAGAAAAACAGGGGACCTATAGCTTTTGGGCTACGGGTAAAATTTTCTAAGGCTTTTGGAGCCTATAGAAGGGAAGATTTATAGTTTTGAAACTACAAATCAAGAGGATGTTACCTTCAATTTTTGCATTCAAAGAGAGCGATTCATTTGCATAATTTGGGCTAAACAAATTGGATGAGTTAGGATTTTGGATCTAATATTTGGTGGCAAGGGGAGTTACCAATTGATGTTGGCTTAATAGGTGAGGAAGATGATTTGCATCTTTGGGATTACAAATCATAAATTTATCATTGAATTTTGTGTTCAATGATAGAAACTTTATTTGCTAAACATGGATAAATCAAACACAAGAGAGCAATATATAGATTTGGACTACAAATTGCAAGGAGTTTCTTTGAACTTTTGGCTGTCCAAAGATAGATATTCATTTGCCTAATTTGGGTTAAGTAAATGAAGGGAAGCTAGGACTTTGATTCCTATGCTTAGGGTGACATTTTTTTGTTGATTTTGACTCTACAAATAAATTAGATGAGTGTATGTTTTATCCCTAATAGTTGCTAATTATCTTCTAAATTTTCTAGAATTCATTTGATAACTTTTATACATGTTTAGTGAATGTACCAAACAATGAGATGGGAGGATTTATGGCTTTTGGGCTAATGAAAATTGAGGATTTTCTATAATTTTGTCTTGTAGAAAAAGGGAAAGGAATATGCAACTTAGGGGTTACAAATTGAAGGAGGTTCTTTGAACTTTTAGTGTTGAAAGAGGGGTTTTCGTTTGCCTAATTTGAGGTTTAGCAAATGAAGGAGACTAGGATTCGAGTCATTTGTCTAGAGGGTGAATTGTTGATTTTAGATTCAACAATTGGGGTGGAAGAACTTAAGAATTTGTTTATGAAGTTCAATGATTGATGTAGTGATGCATTTGAAGTCCTTAAAGATTTTAAATCATCATGCATGAGGAGGATCTATGATGCTAACAAGAAAATTTGCCTACAAATACAAAATTTGCCTACAAATACAAAATTTGCAAGTCTTCCAAAATTGACCTATTTCAAATCAAATATACTGAAAAAAACTACTAATAGGACGACTTAACGACAAAACTACAAATTATAGATGATATGATAACAAAGACACGTTAAAAGACACTTAAACACCTAATATATTTATAATAAGATAAGTTGAGAAGAAAGATACAATGGAGTGATAACTATGGAGAGAAGAAGTATATGAGAAGCTCGAGACGAAATCAAAGAGAGGAGAAGTGAAAGGGAACTAGCTCGCAAGCTAGAACACAACCCGCAGGTTTCACATTCCAAATATTTTCTCACGAAAATATACTTCTAAAATAGCCCAAAACAATCCTATATATAGGAGGGAAGAAGAAGCCCAAAAGCCCACAAAATAGCCCTCATAAATTGGAGAAGAGGAATCCCAAAAGTCACCATAAATTAGGAATTCCAAAAGTCAGGAATCCCAAAAGTCACCATAAATTAGGAATCTCACAAGTCACCATAAATTAGGTATTCCAAAAGCCAAATTAGTCGCCCACTCAAACCAATCAGAAAATAGGAGACAAAGGACAACAGGTAGCCACCCAAACAGCCAAACGGGCAGGGAATCGAACAGCCAACCCAACAACCAAGAACTAGTCGGCTCTTCCCATTTTGCTTGGATCAATCTACAAGGGGAAAACCTATTGGACCTGATGATATCCCAATAGAGGTGTGGAAATGCTTAGGAGATGAAGGAATTTATTGGCTCACTGGCATGAGGCTTACGCCTCACGCTATATATATTAAAACTTACATAAATCTTGAAGTAAATGCCCGATATTGGACTCTAAAGGAGAGGGGAAAGGGGAGAGAGCAGTTCATCATAATGATGATTCAAATGAAGAATCCCTTAGTGATGACAGTGCTGATGACTTATGAGTTCTTATGTGATATGTCATTGCTATTTATTTTTGGAAATTTGAATTATATGTTAATGAAAAGAATATTGGGATTTGGGAAAGATAGAATTTTGAGTTGAATTATATTTAATGTTGTCTTATTATTGGGATATTTTGATTTCACTTCATATCTTATGCTTTTTTTATATTTTATATTATTTAATCATTAGTATATAAAAAATTTATCATTTTATGTTTACACAATCTTTTGATTTTGAGGCTTACGCCTCAAAACGCCTTGAGGCTTACGCCTCGCCTCACGAATGAAAAACGCCTCAATACCCGTATACGCAATTTTAAACATTGATTTGTATTATGTTTGTGTATGCAATTAATAGGAACTAATGGCATGAATATCACATGTTTCATGTGAAAATAGAAAATATATAACATTTTTGAAACAAGACATAGAAAAGGTTCTAACAACATGTTTGCACAGATAATAAAATCTGCATAGTTTTAGATCTTGCATTTGCTTTGTAAGGTTATCTTCAATTCAAATAAAACACTTCAAAAGTAGTGCAAATACCTAAAAAGTCATGCAGATGCACCAAGAAGCCTGCAATTGCATAAAAAGTACGCTAGTGTATTATGAATGAATTAAATGTGTTATGCAAATGCTTCTAATAACTTGTGCATCATTCGAAACACACCATGTTGCCCAAAATCAACTTGTTTACATGTGCCATAATTCAAAATTTGAGAAAGCTTCATGGATTGAAAAATAAGTTAAACTCAAAATTACTCCTGTTTCAAGAGTTGAATACTTAAGAAATCATGCAATTATTTAAAAAGTTTCTCAAGCTCTATTTTCAAATTCAAAATCATTAATATGTCGCACAATGTTTCTTGAGCAGGTTGTCTTATATGTATGACATGGTTAAAAGTCTCATTTCAAGTCCGATCCTTCACGCCCCCCTAGATTGGAGTAGACAAGACCTTGCCTTAGATGAATTTTTGAAACATTAGTTAAGAGAAGATTTTCTACCTAAACAAGTTTGCAATTAAGTTCACATGAATTTCATAAGGATATTTTATCTTAAATTTGCATAAGGTCTTCAAAACCTTTAATAATGAAATATTAATTAAAAAATACAAACTCTCGGCGAAATCCTATTTATGAAGCATGTTGGCATTATTTATATACCTGATCCCTTATATATAGGGTAGGGTCAACAAGGTCTACAAACACAATATATATTTAAATAACCTTAAATAAAAACAAACCATGAACTTGATGTCTTCGAATAAGCCAGTGAAGTTGAGAAGGCTTGAAGTAACAAAATCTATTCACATCAAATTCACTTATGATGGTTGTGTTAATGAAAAATCTCAACTGTAGGAGATCCCATCTTAAAAATATCCTGATATCTTAAAATAAATTATTTTGATATTAAACTCTGACAAAATATAAATAAAGGAATTATCAAATATAAAAACAATGCTCATGTGAAATCTACAACTCCAACACTAAAAGCAAACTATCATCTATCCCTCGAAGCAATTTGTTGAGAGTAAAAAATTTAATATTAACTTTAGCTTATAAAGTAACAATATCCTATCAAGCGTATAACTATGTTAGCTTTCAAAATATTTTATGCAGTAAGGATGTGACATATCTTCTAACTAGATGATTGTCTGATCAAATGGTTTACTTGTTTAAAGAGTGGTTTTGTCACCAAACAATTATGATAAGAGTCTTCTGACAAGGTGGTTTCACCACAAAATGATACTGTTGTATTACAGTCATAGGCATAGCTTGGATGTTGCCTAGTTGCTTTAGCCCTCTTGAGTTGTGAATCATATGATGCATTTAATAGAATATAAAGCTTTGTCAGCTAAGTTTGACTTCAAATCATTGTCTTAGATTAATATAACCCTACGTATATGGAGTGGGACTTTACACCAAACAATTCAAGACTACCGATATGGATTATTTGATCAGGTTGAGTTAATTATCTCCTTTGACCAAGTAGATTGGGGACCATGATAACTCGGATGACAAAATCATGATATCTTGGTTGGTTTCATCATCATTCCCCTTTTATTCACTTTAAGATAAAAAATGATATATTATTATCAATCTTGAAATCAAAATCTCTACTACTATATTCTAAACATAGCTCTTAATGACTAGCCTTATTGAAATTTTTCTCTTACTATCAGAAGAGATAATTAATCATAGGGACTTACACTTACGAGAAACCTGAAATCAAATTATTAAGTTCTATAATTGATGGCATAATATCTTATTAGTATTGTATTTTCTGGTACTTAATAGCCTTTTAAAAATTTGACCCAAAATGTAAACTCTCTCAGAATAACCAGACGTGAATTTTTAGGGCCCACAATTATGTCTTTGATTTTCTCTTACTAGTTTCCCTTATAACATCATTGATTACATTTATTCTCAGGGCGTGGTACTATAATTATTAGTCATCCATTTATCACTCTATTCTATATTACACTTTAATACTATTAGAAAATTTTAATATAATACTTTTTGAGTTTCATGAGCTCTGTACAACATAATCATACCTTCTCTTGATGTGAGAAAATGATATGGGTAAAAATTTAGCTCTAATTAAGCTATGTTTTAGGATATTTTTTTATTTATAAGGGGTTGTTCTTGCAAAAAGGCAACATCAAAATATTTTTTGTTTTGTACCTTTCTTTTATTTAATAAACTATTTTACCTGGTTTATGCATTTTAATTTTAGAAATTGGTTCTTGCCTAGTAATACCAAACGAATAGAGAATATCATGGAAGCTAACTAGGAGAGGTAGACAAATGATAAACGTAAGAGCTAATTTGTTAGCGTTGAAAGGTAAATTTGATAAAAGTGAAGTTAGATGGCAATGTTCTATGGATCATATTGTGCAACAAAAGTTATTGATAGAGTATAAATAATTATATTGGAGAGATAATGGACAAGAGAGATTAAAATTGCTCTTTTACTAGAGGAGATCAGAGTCATCAACAAGAAATGGACCAAGAGAAGTAGTCTTGTGCTTAGAACATGACACAACCAAAAACCAATGGGAAACAAGCTCACGGTGCTAGATGTATATGCTCTAGCCGAGTACCTAATACTTTTTTAAGATTAGAAGGTATAAACTACTAGTTGAATGCAGATAATTGGTTTCTTTAGTCGAAATCTATCAAGTAGCTGATCCAAGTCAGGTTCATAGCCACTCCAAAGGTGACTTATAGTCGACAAACCACCTTCCAAACAACTTTTCTCGATCGACTAGGCATTGAAAGAGGAAATATGGTACCTAAGCTTTCACGATACGCTAGGGAACCAAGCTTTACAATGGGAGATACGACCAACCGTGCCAAGAGGATATGATGCCTCATATGTGACCTTATCAGTGGGACAAAGAAAAATGATAGAATATAAGACTTCTTTTCTGTGCTGAAAGATGTAAATAATTTGAGATCTGTCAATTATGCATGTCTTGAAGGTAGCTGTTGGAGAATTTTTGTATCCTCAAACGGATTGCATATTTTATAATCGAGTACGGCATGAGAACATGACATATTACCCGGAAGGGTAAAAATATCATTTCCTTATGGACTCAACTATGAAATTTACAATTTTAACAGAGATTCCCCCACTCAATGTTTGGTTGAGTGGGGTTTATTTGTTTATGAGGTACAGACGTCCCATAGGGGCAAGCCCCTATGGTTAATTACATCCCAAGTTTTGATTTGGGAAAACTTTTGATTAAACTAGTGGTTTTGCTTTCTTGGAAGTCATTTTAGACATTGGCTAAAATTTGCTTTTTGTTTTAAAATCCATGAAAGTCTTGCTTTAAGGTATTGGCCCTTTAGGAATTTCAAGGAAGGGATTTGATCAACTTAGAATTAGATTTTTTTGGAGTGAAGTCCAAGGGAAGGTGAGGTAGGAGCACTTGATTCTGAGGGATACTCAGAGGTGCTCAAATTATTCTATATTGGGCTTTACATTTTAGAAATCTAATTTTGATTTAAGTTGATATTTTAATTAGAAAGTTGGGGCTTACATCCCAACAATACTTGTTGGAGAATTGCCCGAAAGATGAGGGCTTATAGGGTGATTTGGAATCAACCCTTGCCTCGGACCCTAAGATTAAGGTGAGGACTACCGATAGGTAGTGCCTCAAACCTAAATCTAACGAGTGCACAAGGGGCTTACAAACTACACCTCACAAGAGGTATAGCCTGTCCAACCTCTGGATTTATTATCTCGCCTGGAAGGGAGTACCAGCTAACCCTCCTAGTCGCTTTTAAAACCATGTCATCCGGTCTCAATGCAAATGTAGAGTGGGGAGGTTGTTCTTATTTAGAAGGTAGGGCTTACAACTTGGCTTTGAGGCCAAGATGCCTAATTATGTGGGTATATATATGCTGACTCACAAAAAGAGAGATTTTTTTGTTATCTAGTCCTTAAGTGAGGGTTTTCTTGGCTCCTTGAAGGGAGCCATGCAAGTTTCTTTTTGTTAGAAAATCGTGGAGCCTAAATCAAATTTTAGATTGATTATACTTTAATGAGTAGAAATCTTATTATTAGTCATAAGAGCCTACCGCATCAAAAGTCCAAGCTACACCCAAACAAAAGCAAGGAAAGAAACCTAAGAAAAAGATGCATTTCTATTGCACAATCATGTAAACAATCAAACATGCTTTTATTTATATCAAATGCAAGGAAATGTAAAGAGAGTCCACATTATTACAATCAGATTTGACAGCTGAGTTGCTTGCCATTATACAACCCAGTCAAATTTACAGACTCTACTTGTGGGGTTCTTCAGGCTTATGACTTTTGAATGGACATTGGGATTCACCTTTGACAGGTACATCCTTCTAGTCCACTTCATTCTTTTGCTCCAAACCCCCATAAGTTTGATTACACATCCTAATTCTATCAAATACATATTTGAAAAGAAAAAGACTCAAACCTGTAAAATAAAGTCAGAAGCAGTTTATATATAATAAAGCATTACATCTAAAATTTGCCTAGCACTTAGAGTGCTAAACTTCTGCTTCTACCCTATTGGCCACATCTTTGGGGGGATTTTAAGCAGCACCTGTCATGCAAGCAGTTTATTATTTATGAGCGCCCCCCATTTTAGATATGACCACCTGCAAGAAGAACAAGTATATTTCTACACTATCCACTTAAGGGCAAGTGCCCACAACGCAAACAATCCAAGGGCAATAACACCACAACATCAAACACATGCGCAGAAAAGAGAAATCCTAATCCTAGCATGCCTAAGGGGCTGTGTACCTAAGTGTGTGAGGCTTGTGTAGCATGTCACAATAAAGGTCTTTGATTTTATTTTGGAAGGAAGATGTTTAATCTTTATCCATGATTTCACTTTAAGTTGTTTGTGACTTAAAGATTTTATTTGATTTTTAAATGTTTCATATTTAGGAGGGTTATGAAGAACCCATAAAGTAACCACATGCTTGCTTTTGGGCAAGCCTGTTACTTATGAATCCTAAGATACAATGGTGTAGGCATCCCACCTTTTAGGGGAGATGATTGATCATTGTATCAAAAGGGAACCTAAGTAATTTTTAGGTGTTTTTGGAGTTCTCTTAATGTTTGGATAAGAGAAGTGTCTATCTAATAGGGTAAGACTTGCCTAAGGGGCTTTACTTAGGACTTAGTGAAATTCATCCAATAGGGTAGGATGAACTTCAACAGAAAGGGCAACTCCTAAGGAACATCTTCAAGTTTAGCATTTTAAATGTCGTAGGAGAGATCATTCATTTTTGGGTTGAATGCAAGAGAGCACTTAGATTTTGGGTCTAAGGAAGGTGTCCAACATGTAGCTTTTGGGCTACATATTGAGGAATCCTCCTTAGCTTTTGAAGCTAAGAGGAGAAAGATAGGAATCCAACATTTAGCTTTTAGGCTAAATGTAGGAGAACTCTCTCTAACTTTTGGAGTTAAAGAGAGAAGAGATCTCCTACAACTTTGGAGTTGGAGAAGAAAGGACCTATAGCTTTTGGGCTAAGGTATGACATTTTCTAAGGCCTTTGGAACCTATAGAAGTGAGGGAGATTAGTAGCTTTGAGGCTACGAATCAAAAGAGTGTCTCCTTGAATTTTGTATTCAAAGAGTTGAGTTTCATTTGCTTAATTTGGATTATGCAAATAACGATGAGTCACTTATTGAATTTAGCTCAATAGGTGAAAGGGATTTGTAACCTTGGGGTTACAAATCAGAAGGGATTATCATTGAACTTTTATGTCCAATGATGAGCATTTAGTTTACTAGATTTTGATTAAGCAAACATAAGAGGATGATGTGTAGATTTGGCCTACACATCAAGGATTCTATGGACTTTTAGGTGTCCAAAGAGAGGAACTCATTCACCTAATTTGGATTAGGAGAATGGAAGAAAGCTAGGAGTTTCTTTATTGCTTGATATGGAATTATTTGTTGAATTTAGTTCAACAAGCAAATGATTTTGGATTGAATTACTTGTTGATTTTGATTCAACAAATAGGTGACTTTCATGTTTCTAATTCACTCAACATAGGTTGAATGGATGAGATTTTCATATAACCTTTTGAGTTGTAGAAAGGAAGGAACTTCTCTACAATTTTGACTTGTAGGAAAGAATGGAGAAATGCAATTTTAGAGATTGCAAATCAATGAAAGTTCTTTGGATATTACTGTCTAAAGAGGGGTGTGCATTCTCCTAATTTAGGTTTAGGATGATGGTGGGATTCCCTACAACTTTTGGGTTGTAGGAGTGAGGGAAAGACTATGCAACTTTTGGATTGCAAATCCATGAATGTTCCTTGAACATTTGATGTTCAAAGAGACAAATTTATTTGCCTAATTTAAAGCTAGGCAAATGAAGAGGAATTTTAAGGGTAACCTACAATTTAGGCTTGTAGGAAAAGAGGTGGTCCAACGTGCAACCTAAAGGTCGCAAGTTGGAGGAGTTCCTTTGAACGTTCGGTGTCCAAAGAAGAGGGACTCATTCCCCCAATTTGGGTTGGAGGGATGGAGAAGAATGAGATGCAACTTTGAAGTTGCAAACTCTTGAAAGTTCCTTGAACATTTGACATTCAAAGAATGATGCACACTCTCCTAATTTAGGTTAGGAGAATGAGAAGATCTTTCCTATAACCTTTGGGTCATAGAAAGAGAGCTTCCTACCTTCCTACAAATGTTTTGGGCTCATTTGAAGAGGGGAAGGATGCACCTTAGGGCCTTGAAAAGGATTCCTAAATCAACTTTGACATGATTAGGAAACTTGAATGGGAGAGGTTCACTTGTTACTTTCATATCATAACAAAGAAAGGGTTGGACTTAGGATTTGATCCTAAAGTCTTGGGGATTCATGTGATTGAACATTTGGAAACTTAGGGAGCTCCAAAATACTTCACATGGAGGGAAAAGAGTGTTTGGAAGCAAGCTCTTTATACTTGTTGAAACTCAAGTAATATAGAGCTTAGAACTTTGAGGAAGTTCTAAGCATCAAACTTGGAAGTAGATGTGCATGAGAAAGAGAATTCCCCTACATCTTTTAGAGTGTTTTGGACTCAATTAGGAGAGGGAAGAATTGATTTCCTAAGGCTTTAGGAGAGGTTTCTAAACCACTTTTGGGCATGATTTAGAAATCCTTGGATAGGGGAGATCTATCCCTATGACTTCTAGGAAACTTAAGATCAAATTTGGTAATGATCTAAGAAACAACCTAGAATGCGTGCATGTGTAGATGATTCTCTAGATTAGGGAATTTAATAATTGAAAGCAATCAAGTATTTGATTTTGCACAATGTTGTGCATGAACTTAATCAACAACATACTTTGTGAGATCTACAACATAGACTTTGGAAAGTCTATGGGAGACCCCACAATGATTTGATGTTTCCAATAGTTCACTAAATTCAATCTTCAAGCACTCACAAAACCTCATTGGAGCTCACAAACTTCACCATATGCACACTTCTCGCAACTCGTAAGTCACTTTTGTCATGACTCGTACTTGAAAGAAGGGTGCACGCAATTTATAGATGAGTTTCAAAATTGCTATTACACGCTCTAAGTTTTGTATGGTACAAGATATAAGCTTAATTGACTCTTTATGTTGTGAGATTTGTTACATAGACATTTGAAAGTCTATGCCTCACAACGACTAGGAAGCCCAAACCAATTAAACTCAACACATGTATTAAACAAAACTCTAGAGGTAACTAATATTATGCATGCAAAAGTTCTCCTAGATTTGGGTGTCTATTTTTTTCATGACAATGCATCTAAATGAGAAATGCATGTAACTAGTTACAATCCAAACCTATGCATCATCATTGACTTTGAGGTCAAATGATAGCATCTACCCTAGGGCATGATTGTGGGTGATGGATTGGGCACAATATGAGTGATATCACATGCATTTGGAGAGTGTTGGATACCAATACAACAACTCTACGCACATCACCATTCCCTTTTGGCTCTCACATGAGAGCAACTTGGCAAAAATCACCGGATTTTCCCAAGTTTACAAAGAGGACAGCGATCATAGGATTTCGGGGAAGCATAAATTTAAGTTTCTAAAGGACCTAGGGCTTGGGGGCGTCAACCACACAACAATTGGCCTTGGGGGACCCTAGGTTTCACTAAGTTTTAGTATTTTACCTCACCCGGGTTGTCCTAGCGCTCCAATCATAGCTCCAAATGCTGTCCATGCTCCTTTGAAAGCTCCAAACTGCTGTCCAAGACTTTCCCAAGGGAGAAGACTGCTGTCCAAGCCTTTCCGGATGGCGTCGCTGCTGTCCAAGCTTTTCCGGAGGGTGGATTTGCTGTCCAAACTGCTCCGGACAGCAGTTTTCACTGTTTGGATGCTCCCGGAGGTTGTCCTTGCTGTCCAAGGGCTCCAAACAGCAAAATACACTGTTTCGAGGTTTCCGGAGAGGGTTTGGAAGGAAGTAGAGGCTTCCTACCTTCTCTTAGCTGCAACAAAGGCGGATTTCAGCATGCCTTTGCCCTAGATTTTGAGAGAGAAGACCTCCAACAGCAGCGAGAGAGGCATTCCTTTCGGTCTAAAGGAAGGGAAAACAACAGTTCTTGGCTAGGTCGCATGGAATAAGCCACTAGTCGGCCTCTTCCTCTCGCCTGGACGGATGCAGGAGTCGCAAGCAAGCAAGAGCCTAGCGGCTCTTTCCCTCTCCCGCTCCTTTCTCTCGGGACGAGAAGAAACCGTACGGGAGAGCCGAAAATGGCTCTCCCTCTCCCGATCTTTTCCTCTGTCTGTTTCGCCTGGGAGGGACGAACGACATAGAGGCCTCCGCTCCCTTCTTCTCCGCGGCTGGAGACGCACGCAAAGGGGGTTCAGTCTCCTTCTCTCCCGCCCTCTCTCTTTTCTCTCGCTCGGGATGGAGAAAACGAACACACGGGGAGCCGAATGGCTCCCCGTCTCTCTTCTGCGTGCTCTTGGAGAGCACGAGCAACCGCCCAATTCGCCCAATCAAGCTTCCTCTCGTGAGAAACGAAGAAATTTTGGGGGGATTTCACATGAAATCTGAACCCTTGATTTGAGAATTTGATTTGAAATTTTAATTTAGCCCCAATTGATAAATAAGGGCTGAAATTGAGCCCGAATTGGACTCGACTCAAACCGATTTGAGTCGGTTTGGGTCCGATTGGTCCCGATCAAGCTAATTTCATGAAATCGAACTTGAAACGGCGCCGAATTGTGTCGAATTGGGCTCGACGATGCTCGACAGGGTTCGATTGGTTTTGATTTGATTTAAATTAAATTAAATTGATTTAATTTAATTAAATTGAGGCTTAATTCAGATTAATTTTGCCTCGACGATGATCGATTTATTTGATCGAGCACGATGGAGCTTTGTCGGGCTCGATCGGGGTCGAGTCAATGCGAAAATATTCGTCAACAGTAGCTGGTTCTCCTCTATGCAGTAGGCCATTCCATAAGAAATATATATAGGAATGGTTAGTAATTTGGGGCGAACTAAAATAGAGTTTGATTCCAAAGCAAATGAAGCCATCTTTATTCCCTATTACAATGCATTTATTGGACCATTAGATTAAACTAATTTTGGGAGAAACAGAAGAAAATTATAGACTAAAGATAACATGACCTGAAACTTCTGTTGAAGGTTTGTACAAGATCTAGTTACATCTAATGTAGCATTTAAGTGTGACTTAATGGAGGAGAATTCTGATACATTGTGGAAGCAAAAATAGCAAGTAAACAAGAAGAAAAAAGTAGGAACATCAAGATAAGGCTAATTTTTTTGGATTATCTCTTCAATAGTAAAACAAGATATAATCGATCTATTATTCAAGAGGTAGATCAGCTCTTCCACAAATCCTAGATGCCTCTAGTAACTCATACAACAACACTCAGAAAATAAAACTCAAAAATAATATAACTGATGTGTTATTTTGCCCAAAGTACAAAAAGTGAGGTAGGTCCCTCCCGTACAATACTTTAAAAGGAGTCATCCATGAAGCCGAATGATATGAAGTGTTATATCAGTGTTTCACCCATTCTAGCTAAGGTGTCTCTGAAACAAAACATCGTAGGTAAGTCTCTAGGCTTCTATTTATCACATATGTTTGCCCGTCCGTTTAGGGGTGGTAAGCAGTGCTCCTCTTCAATACTGTTCCCTGCATCGTAATTAGCTCCCTCCAAATATAATTGAGAAACACCTTATCTCGATTGCAAACTATAGCTTCTGGTATCCCATGCAATATGATCACCTCTCTGATGAATTATGCCACAATTAGTACTGTCGTGTATGGATGTTGTAGAGGAATAAAATGTGCATGCTTGCTCAATTTATCTTCTTCCACCAAAATCACTATATACTCCTCAGACCTGGGTTGTTCATTAATAAAATTCATGGTAACCTCCCAAATTTTGTCAGTAAGGGCTAGAGGTTCCAGTAATCCTCTCGAAGCCATGACCATGTATTTTCTCCTATGGTACACCTCACATCTATCCACAATTTCTTCCACACCCTTATACATCCTTTTCCAATACAACCTGCACCCTTGAATGACCCCTGATAGCACTCCCGTGAAACTCCTGTAGAAGGTGAGAAATATGGACCAAGGCCTGTGGCAACACAAATCTCCCCTAGTATAGCAATCTCTCCCCTTCTAGGGAATAGCCAGAGTGGCTACCCTCATCCCTTAACAGATCTTCCCTAATCCCCCTTAACTCATCTTGAACACTTTCCTCCTTTATAACCCCCCAATCTAACATTAGTGCTACTAAAATGGTTAACTCCTGGAGCTCTCCCATACATCTAGGCAAGGCATTAGTCCCTTTGTTCTCTAGCCTTGGCCTATAATGGATCTCGAAATCATACCCCAATAGCTTCGATAATCGCCTCTGATGCTCATCGGTCACCATTCTTTATTCTAGCAGGTGCTTCAAGCTCCTCTTATCTATCCCGATGATAAAATATCAACCTACCCAACAAGTAGGTCTGCTACTTCTGAATGACCAACATAATGACCATCATTTTATCTCTCATATACTTACTTCTGCCTAGCTCTAGCTGTCAATACCTGACTGAAGAAAGCTACGGGCTTCTAATTCAGCATGAGCACTGCCCTTAATCCTTATTTTGATGTATTAGTCTCCACCATAAAAACTTGGCTGAAATTTAGTAGGGCTAGGATCGGTATCATGGCTATGTCCTTCTTCAGTCTCTCAAAGGACTGAATAGCTACCTTTCCTCATAGGAAACTATTCTTTTTTAGGTACTCCATCAGTGGTTGTGCTATAGTGTTTTCTCCCCTCATAAATCTCCTGTAGTACTCGATCAACCCTAGAAAACCCCTCCGCTCCTTGAGAGTCCTAGATAGTGGTCATTTCATCATAGCCTCAATCTTGTTTTGATCAACGACCACTCCCTCCTGAGATACCACGTGTCCCAAGTGTTCTACACTGGACTGTGCGAAGCAACACTTCTTCGAATTAGCCCGTTGCTTATGCTCCTATAACACCTCCAATATCACATTCAAGTGCTCCAAATGCTCCTGAGCCGACCTACTATACCCCAGGATGTCATCAAAGAAAATCAATACAAATCTCTTAAGATATGGTCAGAACACCCTGTTCATGAGGGACTGGATTATAGTAGGTGCGTAGATGAGACCGAACGACATCACTAAAAACTCGTAGTGTCCCTCAAGTTGGCTGAATGTAGTATTCGAGACATCCTCTCCTCTCATTCTAATTTGTTGGTATCCAGACTTCATATCCATCTTCGTGAATAACATTGCTCCGCTTAGCTTATCTAGCAACTTATCTATCACCGGAATAGGAAACTTATATGGCATACTCTTCTTATTCATGGCCCGATAATCAAATATAATCTCTTGTTCCCATCCTCCTTTTTTTTAGTAAGACTGGGCTAGAAAAATGACTCTTACTCGACCTAATGATCTCTGCCTCGAATATTTCTCGGATCAGGTTCTCGATCTCATTCTTCTAGATTTGAGGGTATTGGTAAGGTCTGACACCAATCGGTGACACCACCTACCTCAATGGTCTTGCTCCCTTGATGGTGATAATTCTTGAGGTGTCTGAAAGGCCTCACTGAATTGCTGAATAAATGGTTGTACTTGTTGGAGAATTTTTGTAATCCTCAAACAGATTGCATACTTTATGACTGAGTACGACATCAGAATGATAATATATTACTCCAAAGGATAAAAATATCATTTCCTTATGGACTCAATAATAAAATACACAATTTAAAACATAGATTTCCCCATTCAATGTTTGGTTGAATGGGGTTTATTTTATTTCTGGGGTACAGACATCCCATAGGGGTAAGCCCTATAGTTAATTACATACCAAGCTTTGGTTGGGAAGACTTTTGATTAAACTAGTGATTTTCTTTCTTTTTGAAGTCATTTAGACATTGGCTAAATTTGATTTTTGAAATTCATGAAAGTCTTGTTATAGGGTTTTTTGGCCTTTAGGAATTTCAAGGAAGACATTATCAACTTGAGATTAGAATTTGAAATGAGGGCCAAGGAGGTGAAGTAGGAGCACTTGATTCTGAGGAAAACTCAGAGGTGTTCAAACTATCCTATGTTGGGTTTTACATTTTTTAACTCTAATTTTGTCTAAGTTAATCATTTTGATTAAAAAGTTGGGGTTTACATTCCACTAACATATGTTGATGCAATTGCCCAGAAGGTGAGAGCTTATATAGGATGATCTTGAATCAACCAATGCCTCAGATCCTAAAACTAAGGTGAGAACTACTAAGAGGTAGTGCCTCCAACCTAAGTCTAACGGAATGCAAAAGGACTTATAGGCTACACCTCACATGAGGCATAGTCTGCCCGACTTCTGAATTTATCATCCTGCCTGGAAAGAACTACCAGCTAAACTCTCCTAATTGCTTTTAAAATCGTGATCTTGGTCTCAATGCACATGAAGAGTGGAAAGCCGTTTTGTTTAGGAAGGTAGGGCTTATAACTTGGCCTTGAAACTAAGATGCCTATGTATGTAGGGTATGCGAAATGCAGACTCACAAAGAAAGCTGACTTTTTTTTATTATCTAATTCTTAAGTGAGGGATTTTTCTACATGAGTCACTTTTGGGGGCTATGCATGCTAAATTTAAGTTTTTTTTTTGAAAAACTTGGCTCCTTGAAAGGTAGCCGTGCAATTTTCTTATTTGAAAGACATGAAGCTTAGATTGATTTTAAGTTGCTTACAATTTAAAGAGTATAAAATTTATTTTATCCTAAGAGCCTATCATATCACAAGTCCAGGCCACTCCTAAACAAAACAATAGAAAAAACCTAGGAAAAATATGATGTTCTATTGTACACCCAGTAAACAAACAACACATGCTTGTATATAAGCTATGATGCACCGACACTTCTCCTCAAAGAGGCGTGCAGTGTCCGACACCGTATCCGACACGACACTCGTCCGACACGTGCCGGACACGCCAAAAACGTGTCCGATTAAAAAATATTAAATACAAATTAGACACGCGTATCTTAAATATTTTATGAATTTTTATATATATAATTTCTTGTATTTGACGGGATTTAAACTAAATTTCTTATTTCCTATCCACAACACCAAATCAACGTCCGCACTTAATACCCAATCATCGAATATTCTCATTTTCATTTCTTTTTTGCAGTGAAGGTATTTTCATCTCCTCTCTTGGTGACTGATAAACGGCATCGACATCTGACTCTTGACATCCTAATACTAATCATTTTAAGCACAAATTTTAGTTAAATGACTTATTATCATTATATTTAAAATTATACTTATTTAATTTTTATACACTATTTTTTAAATATAAAAACTATAATACCGTGTCCAACCCGTGTCCAGTGTCCGTGTCGTGTCGTATCCGTGTTGCTGTGTCCGTGTCTGTGCATCATAGTATATAAGCCAAAATAAAAGTGCAAGTAATGTCCCAATTATTACAAATAATTTTGTCAGCTGAGTTGCCTGCCATTATATAACCTAGTCAAATTATTACAGACTCTACTTGTGGGGGGTTTTTCAGGCTCTTTACTTCTGAATAGACGTAGGGCTTCACCTTTGACAGGTACATCCTTCTAGTCCATTTCCTTCTTTTTGCTCCAAACCCTCACAAGTTTTACATCCTACTCCTATCAAATATATTAAAAAAAATATAAAAGACTCAAGATTGCAAAAATATGATGTTCTATTGTATACCCAGTAAACAAACAACACATGCTTGTATATAAGCCAAAATAAAAGTGCAAGTAATGTCCCAATTATTACAAACAATTTTGGCAGCTGAGTTGCCTGTCATTATATAACCCAGTCAAATTATTACAGACTCTACTTGTGGGGGGTTCTTCAGGCTCTTTACTTCTGAATAGACGTAGGGCTTCACCTTTGGCAGGTACATCCTTCTAGTCCATTTCTTTTTTTTTGTTCCAAACCCTCACAAGTTTTACATCCTACTCCTATCAAATATATTAAAAAAATGTAAAAGACTCAAGCCTGTAAAATATAATTAGAAACACTTTATATGATAATCACATTATATTTAAAATTTGTCTAGCACTTAATGTGCCAAACATCTACTTCTACCTTATTTATCATGCCTCTTGGGGGATTTTAAGTAGCGCATACAAGTAAATAACATTATGATAATCATGATTTAATTTGATCTTTACTTCTGAATAAACGTAGGGCTTCACCTTTGGCAGGTACATCCTTCTAGTCCATTTACTTCTTTTTGCTCCAAATCCTCACAAGTTTTACATCATACTCCTATCAAATATATTAAAAAAATGTAAAAGACTCAAGCCTGCAAAATAGAATTAGAAACAGTTTATATGATAATTACATTATATTAAAAATTTGTCTAGCACTTAAAGTGCCAAACATCCGCTTCTACCCTATTTACCATGCCTCTTGGGGGATTTTAAGTAGCACCTGCAAGCAAACAATATTATGATAATCATAATTTAATTTGACCCCTCTTGGATATAGCCACCTGCATAAAAAAGCATATAGATATTTCTATTCTAACCACTTAAGGGCAAGTGCCAACAACGCAGACAATCCAAAAGGGCATTCATATCAAATCATCAATCACATGTGCACACAAAGAAAAAAATTATAATCCTAGCATGCCTAAGGGGCTATGCAGCTAAGTGTGTGAGGTTTGTGTGGTATGTCACACTAAGGATACTTCACTTAAATTTTGGATCTAAAGAAGAGGTATCCAACATATAGCTTTTGAGCTAAATGTTGGAGGGATTCCCCCTAGCTTTTGGTGCTAGAAGAAGAATAAATACTTTTTTTAGCTTTGAGGCTAAAGAAGGGGAATAAAGAGAGTCTAACATATAACTTTTGGGCTACATGTTGAAAAATTCTCCATAATTTTTGGAGCTAAAAAGAGAAAGTGTGAATCAAATATTTAGCTTTTGGGCTAAATGTTGGAGAACTCTCTCTAGCTTTTGCAGCTATAGAGAGGGAAAATCACCTATGGTTTGGAAGTTGGAGGAGAGTTGGGGGAATATACAACTTGTGAGTTGCAAATTCATGAATGTCTTTGAACACTTTGATATTCAATGAGAGGGTTGCACCCTTCCAACCTGAGTTTGGAAGGATGGATGGAGATAGGACTTTTGAATCTTATGTTTGGGAGAAAACTACTTGTTGCTTTTAGTTCAACAAATAGGTTGATTTGGAACATGATTGAATCACTCAACATGGGTTGAGTAAAAGAGAGCTTCATACAACTTTTAAGTTGTAGGAAGGTGGGAATTTCTCTAAAATTTTAGATTTGTAGAGAAGAAAGAGGGGATAAAATGCAACTTGTAAGTTGCAAGGTGGAAAGATTTCTATGAACATTTTAGTGTTCAAAAGAAAGGAACATTTAACCATCTAACTTGAGTTAGTGGGATGAGAAGGATCTCTACAATTTCTTTTGAGTTGTAGAAGGAGAAAAGAATGTGCAACTTATGGGTTGCAAAATTCTGAATGCCCTTTGAACATTTGATGTTCAAAGAGAGGAGTACACTCTCCTAACTTGGATTTAACTCTTGAAAGTTCATTGAACATTTAATCATTCAAAGGAGAAAGTACACTTTTCTAGTTCAAATTAGAAGAATGAGAGCACCTTCATATAATATTTGAATTGTAGAAAGGGAGAAAAGGAACGTGCAACTAATGAGTTGCAAATCCATGAATGCTCCTTGAACATTTGATGTTCAAAGAGAAATATTCATTTGCCTAATTTGGAGGTTTCCTACAATGTAGGCTTGTAGGAAAAGAAGTGGTCCAAAGTGCAACCTAGGGATTGCAAATTAGAGGAGTTCCTTTGAACGTTTGGTGTCCAAAAAAGGGGTGCATTCCTCAAATTTGGGTTGGAGGAGAAGAGGGGAAGGGATGCAACTTGGAAGTTACAACCCCATTAACATTTTTTGAACATTTAGTGTTCAAAGGGGGATGTACATTCTTATAATTTGGATTAAGAGAATAAAAATATCTTCCTACAACCTTTAAGTTGTAGAAAGAGGTGAAGGGATACACAATCTATATGTTGCATATGAGAGGATAAATCATTGAACCATGTATTCAATGATGTGTAATCATTTACCAAATGTGTGTTAGGCAAATGAGGTAAGGGATGTGCAACTTGGGGGTTGCAAGCTTATGATCATTCCTATAACACTTGGTGTTCAAAGAGAAGTGTACATTCTCCTAATTTTGAGTCTTAAGAGATTGGGATGGTTTCCTACGACTTTTGGGTTGTAGAAAGGGGGGGGGGGGTATGATGTGCAACTTATAGGTTGCATGTTAGAGGAATCTCTTTGGGCATTTAGTGTTCAAAGGGAATGTCACACATTCACTTAATTTAGGCTAAGTGAATGAGGAGATTTTCTATGCTTTTTGTTTCGTAGAAAAAGGAGAGAATGTGCAATTTAGAGGTTGCAACTCATAGAAATCATTTGGACATTTGATGCTAAAAGGAGATGTTCACTTGCCTAATATGTACCTAAGCAAATGAAAGGGATGAGCTCAAGGTTTGATCTCAAGCTCGAGTGCTTTACGACATGATGTATTTAGGATTTTGAGGAAATCCACGATACAAAGCATGAGGAGGATTAAGTATTCTCATACAGTTTTAACTTGTAAGAGGAGAGGAATTAGGATTTGAATCCTAAGACTAAGAGATCATTCATTGCTTTTGTGTTCCAATGAATAAGTAAATTTGATATACTCCCAACAACTTTGGGGTTGAAGGAATGATATGTAACTTGAAAGTTACAAAATTTCATGACTGCTCTTTGAATATTTGGTTTTCAAAGAGAGATGATTATTCACTTAATTTAGGTTAAGTGAATGGAGAAGAAAGACTAGGATTTAGGTCCTAAGCCTAAGTGGGATGTTTAATTGTTAAACTTAGGTTCAAACAAAAAGAAAGAACTTAGAGTTTGGTCCTAAGTTCAATAACCACATGTAATAGTAAGTAGAAGTTTAGGGGAAGCTTCAAATTACTATTCATGAAGGGAGAAGTGACGTTTGTTTGTTGACTTTGCGTTTCAACAAGCAAAGAAGGGGAAAGAACCTAGATTTGATCCTAAAGTTAAAAAACTCATTCAATGATATGTTTAAAGGCTTGAGGAGCCTTAGAATATCTTGCATGAGAAAAGATTTGTTAGTTTTATGTTCCAACAATGAGGATAGGAGAACTTGGGATTTAGTTCCAAGTTTCAAATAACTCATGCACTCTAACACTTGGAACTTTGAGAACGCTACAGGTATTGTCCATGGGAGAGGATGGTTCATTTGTTAATTTCATATCTTAACAAAGAAAGGATTGGACTTAGGATTTGGCCCAAGGTCTAACAACAATGTAATGATATTGGTTGGAGTCCTTGGAGACTCCAAGTTATCATACATGAAGAGACGTGTGTTGGTTTTATGCTCCAATAAACAAGGTGGGAGAACTTGGAAGTTGGTTCCAAGTTTGAAAGAATTTATGCAATGACATGTTTGAATCTTGGAGGTGCTCCAAATGTCATACATAAGAGATGCAATTTGTAGTTTTGGAACTACAAATCAAGAGGCTATCATCAAGTTGTGCACTCAGTGTTGCAAGATCATCTACATGTATAGCTTGGGCAACTGAGATAGGCTAAGATTATAATCCTAAGCCTAAGGAGGATATTCATTCGTTGATCTTTGTGTTTCAAACGAATGAAAGAGGCAGCTTAGAATTTGACTCTAAGCCCCAAAATCTTCATATGATGATGTGTTGGAATTTTGAAGAATTCCAGATCGTCATATACAAGAGGAGAGACATGTTCATTTGCCGATTTTGTGTTATTAGCAAATGAAAGGGGAATTTAGTATTTGTTCCTAAAGCCTTGAAGATTCATGTAATGGAACATTTGGAGCATGGAGATGCTCCACAATGTCACACATGGAAGTAGTGTTTGTTGGTTAGGTGCCCCAACAAACAAACAAAGAGGGCTTGAAAGTGGCTTCAAGCTCAAGTGATCCATATAATGGGCATTTGGAGCTTAGAGAGGTTCCAAAATGTCATCATGGGAAAAGGAAGGCTCTACTAGAGAAGTCCTAGTGCATTGAAACGATCTATAAATCTATTTTGGCATGATTTAAGAGGTTGCATAGGATGGACTTGCTCCTACGACCATTTTTTGGAAAGATAACACATGGCGTCATCTAAGGAACCTAAAGACATAAGATGGAATCGTCATTGGAATCCTTATGGATAGGCTCTAAGAGTCAATTTACTATATTCTAGGGAAGACCTAGGGGTGAAGACTTTTCATTTGTCTTTTCGAAAGCTTCACCATGTGCCAATGTTATGTGTTGATTCCCTTGACTCGTCAATTTACAAATTACACTAAACATGTCTAACAAACTCCAATATGCGATGGGGTGCAACCTATAAGCTCCTTGAAGCCATAGAACACTCCATCTTTGCTTTGCAAGCATCCATGAGTTTGTTGGACACATTTATGATTTTGCAAATTGCAGGCGTACAAGGATCATAGCCATTGACATAAAGCGAGTATTCAAATAAGCAATATACTCATGCAAGCTATATTTAACAATAAGAAATGAAAGCATGCGGAAAGAAAAATCTTCGCTTTGCCTCCCTAAATTTAGACAAGTTCAACAATGCTTTTCAATCAATTTATTAATTGTAGGGTTTGTAACATGAATAAAAAAACTGATGGACAATTCCAAAACTTCATAAGACTAATTGAAATGCATGCTTGAACATCTAACAAATTTAGATGAGATTGTGTATGTCATGGCGGTGTAAACCTATCACATGCATGTGCTAATTTTGTTGTAACATACAAGTTCTAGGGATCTAATAATGCATGCCACACTCAGAGAATAGACTCTACGCTTCAACACTTCATTCAACGTTGAATGAGCCACTAAACCTATGCTTTGATCGTAGGTAAGGGCACTAGACATAACATGAATGATATTACATGCAAAAATAGGAATATTGAACACAAGTTCAATGACCCATCGCCTTGCCGCCATTCTTTTATCTCTCATATGAGAGCAAATCATTGTAAATCACTTGATTTTCATGATTTTAACAAGTGGACAACAAAGATAGGATTTTGGGAAAGCAAAAATTGAAGTTTTCTAAGGACCTAGGGCTTAGGGACGTCAACCACACATCAATGGCTAGGGGACCTTAGGGCTTTTCTTAAGTTTTAGTGTTTTACCTCTCTCGGGTTGTCCTAGCGCTCCAATCCAAGCTCCGGATTGTTGTCCACGCTTCTTTGAAAGCTCCAAGTTGCTGTCCAAGGCGTTTTGGATGTCGCCGCCGCTGTCCAAGGCGTTTTGAAGGCTTCAAACTACTGTTTGGAAAGTTTCGAAGCCTTCCTTTGTTGTTCGGAAGCTTCCAACAGCATCCGACTCGCCTCGAGGTTGTCAGAATTGAAGGAGGAAGGGGGAGAAGCCACTAACTTCGCTAATATTTGAGAAAGGGAGTGAATGTAGGTCTTAACCTTTAATTTTCTTCTTTGGAATGAGGAAAAAGATCAAAAACCCTTAACTCCGATTATCTCTTATGCCCGAAGAACCGCGCACAAGGGCTCTGGCTCACCGGAAGAAGGGTGATGGAGGAAGCTCAGCTTCGCACGGTGGGGTCACACGCGAGAGGGGGTTCGTTCTACCTGGTGGAGTCGCATGCGAGAGTGGGTTCCGCCTCTCCTTCCGCTCTCTTGCTCTCTGGGTCGGACCGGAAAAACAAAAATAGGGCGCCGAATGCTGCTCCCCTTCCCTCTTTCGTTTGCTTTGAGGAACCCGCAGAGAGCCGCTTGAAACATCACTTCTCTCTGCATCGTTTCGTAAAACGAGAGAAAAATCTACTCTAGTAGATTTTCTGCCCAATTGATGTGAAATTGGGTGGGTTCTCAAGAAAAATCTCAGCCCTAGATCTCACATCTTGGTTTGAGAACCAAATTCAGCCCAAATTGACAAATTAGGGCTTAAATTGAGCCCGGATTGGACTTGACCCGAACCGATTTGGGTCGGTTTGGGTCCAATTGGGTCCGATAAATTTAATTTCACGAAATTAAACTCGAATCGGTGTCGAATTGGGCTCAAAGACACTTAATGGTGTTCGATTTGATTTGATTTGATTTAAATTTAATTTAATTGAACTTAATTTACTTAAGGCTTAATTTGGGTCAATTTTGCCTCGACGACGATCGATTGGGTCAATCGAGCACGATCAAGCCTAGTCGGGCTCGATCGGGGTTGGGTCGATACGAAAATGTTCGTCAACAGTATTGAAAGAGAGATGTCTCTCCCCTTCGCTAACCTGATCCCCTCCAAGCTCTACAACTCCACCAGAAATCCTCCCCCCACCTCTTGTCTAGTCCCCACCATAGTTTTGAGAGAATCCATGGCTTCAGATAACCCTGAATTTCTCTGATCACCACCCTCCTTCCCTCCATCATTTCCATCATCACTGATCCCCAATTGATCTTAGCGTCTTCCAATATTTGCAGCCATTTCATCACCAGGATGACATTAGTGCTACGTAACTCCAATGGAAGAAAGTCCTCTTTTACTTGTATCCCCTGTATGGTCAGAACTACACCCCTACACACTCCTCTACCTGTCTTCACCTTCCATGTGCCCATCATTATCCCATAGCCCCTTGTGTCCACTTGCTTCACCCTCAATTTGTCCACGACCTGGTTGGGGATGAAATTGTGGATAACCCCACTGTCTATCAGCACCACTATCTCACTGCTTGCTATCTCTTCTCTTACTTTTATGGTGTGATTTGAAGTGAATCCCAGCACTGAGTTCAAGGCGACATTCGCCACATCTCTTCCTTCTCCGCCATTGCCTCACTCCCACCTAACTCTTCAGTTTCCTCATCATTATAGACGATGAGAATTTGAAGAGTTCGGTCCTTACATTTGTGCTCTTGTGTTTATCTCTCATCACATTTTAAACATAGCCACTTCGCCCTTTTCTCTTATAACTCCATCTCAATAAGCTTCTTGAAGTTTCCTCCAAGTCTCTCTCCTACAGTTGTCTCATTTGGGGTCTCTCTAAGTATGTGCGATGTCGGCCCCTTGGGTGCCAAAAAGGCTGTGGTGATCCTATACGATCCTTCTGAGTTGCGGCCTCTAGCTCCTTTCTTTAGGTGCCTCTAATCCTCCACTAATTGGGCTAGCTCCATAGCCTCTGCCAAGTCACAAGGCCTCATCACTCTAACTACTGCCTGAATCTTTGTTTGTGCCTTTTCATAAAGTTCTATGCTACAGTCTCCAAAAGCCCGTCTAGTTGGCTGGCAAGGTACTGAAACCTCTCACGGTACTCCACCATTGTCCTCTCTTGCATGAGAGCAAAGAACTACTCATAAAAGTACTCTCCCGTGTTGGATCTAAAATGTTCCTGCAAGCAGTCCTTAAACTCCTCCTAGGTCTGTATGAGCTGCCTCATATCCCTCCACTAGTACAATTCCAACGTGTATCCTCCATGCATAGCCTGACTGCTGTCAGTCTCTCCTCCTCCGTCAACCAAGGGAGTGGTCCCCCGAAGTGCCTTAATCATCCCTTGTACACTGGTACCCAAACCCTTCTTCAAAATCTCCTCCATCCTTTCAAATTAAGCACCCCTCCATTTATAACCAGTCTCTCTTCTTTCAAATTCAATGCCCATTCTCTCGTACCTAATCCCCTTACGCCTCTTCCCATTCCCTCTATGTGTCTATTCTCTAGGAATAGGCTCTAGAGAAGGTATTCTCTCTACTCCATCCAAAATCTTCACCTCTTAATCTTCTCCTCCTTATCAGATTAGGGTTTCCCCCACTCTCTTCCAAATTAAAACCTCAATAAACACATTTACAGAACCATTAAGAAAATCCAAACCAACTCAAAGTAGTACAACAAGTAAACTGCTTACTAACCTCATAAGTAGACTTCATACATAGACTAAACATTAACATAAAATTTAAATACTTGCAGATTAGTCTTCATCTGTCTTTCCTTTTCTCTTTCCTGTAACAACAGCCAGTAATAAACTATTGGTGAGCTATGAGACTCCATAAGTGATGCAACTTGAAATAGCATTTAAATTGCATGATTATAAAATTTAAAATATTGAAAACATAAATAAAAGTTATACTACTTGAGTAAGTTTCATAATTCTCATTTGATATTACTCAGAAATTTTTCTTACATCCATACTGAATATCAATTTTACTCAATAAAAGATTTGGCTACTCATTCATAAACATATTCAATGGAGCCCAAGTATACCTGACATTATCGCCATTGAATTACATAGAGGTCTCTTTTGCCTCTTCGGGGTCCCTTTTGCCCCACCTGCTTTGCAGGTTTCATTTCTTTGGGATCCCTTTTGCCCCACTTACCAAATAGTTTAATATATGAGGACCCTTTTTCCCCACCTGCATTGGTAAGTTATACATAAATCTTTAGCCAAACCTTACTTGTAAATTGATATTCAGTATACCTTCCATATTCATTATCCATACTAGACTTGCTGCATGATTTCTTATTCCTTCATTGTATAACATGAATATGCACATAATAAATAAAGAAAAGGATCTCTTTTTAAAACATTATCAATAATATAAATATTTAAATGAACATAATACACATTGATTTAAACTCACATAATTAATTTATGTAAGTCGTTAATCATAATTGAAAACTTGTAAGTACAATCTTTTCTAGTCCTTTCACAAAAGGTTGATCAAACATGCATAAAATCAAATCATTTATTTTCATGACTACTTTCCAAAGTGTCATTATAAACATTGTACATATCTAATGATAAGGTATATATTTCTTAAAAATACTTGCATCACTTACCTTCTTGCCGAGACGTCCACTCCAATTCCCTACTACGCCTTCTTCTACGATTATAAGTAACTTCAAAACCTCCCTTATGCATATAATTAATGAATCCTTAAAATATAATTGATATGCTTGCATTAGGAACTATTATCAACTTTACAAAAAATCTAAAAGACAACTACAACATTATCATACTAACAATTTGCTTACCTCTTTCGTCTTCCCTCAATTTCCTTTTTCTTTTCTCTTCTATTATATCTCTACTCTTCCTTTTTATTCTTGTTCCAAATCCTTCCAAGCACTATTGTTCATTGAAACTTTCTGTGTATGCCAAACCTCTCCAATGCATAGTGGAAATGCCGAATTCTTCAACCTATTCCTGCTACAGAGACTGTGCTGAAATCCTCCTAGGCATTTTCCTTTGGGTTTCCTGCACTTCCGTAATTTCTGCTCTCACAGAAATTTCGGCTCTAACAGTTGTTACTGTACAGGAATTCCTTGTCTGAACCAAAATTCCTTGCCAACTCTACTACAAAAATCAACCTTACCGAATCCCCCCAGTGCACTATGCCATATCTTCTTCAGAGCAGAGTAATATGCCGACTCTTCAAATAGGAAAATCTGTACTGTTTTCGCTCTAGTGCTCCTCTCCACCTTCGCTTCACACGAAACAAAAATTCTCCTGCTAACCGCTGCTTGAAGGATCGTATGGAATAGTAGATTACGGTATTTCTCTGATATATGCTAATGCTTATCCTTTCCCATTCATCTGAACCGTTGCATGCATTGTTTGGGAATGGTTGAGTGTAAGCAAATATTAATTAGTATAATATTAGTGCTAGTGGAGTACGGGAATCTTATTAGAGGCCTAATTAACATATTTTAATTAACATAACTTATTTTTTTAGATTAACAGTAGTATAAACATTAACCATAGTTTATTAATATTAACTGTAACTTTTAATTACTTAATTCTTTAACAATAACCTATTAATCAATAGAACAAGAATCTATTTGTTACCAATAATTAATTGCTAATCATAATTAGAATTTAATAAAAAATTTTAATCATACCTGAAATTTAGGTTATTACAAGGCCAATGATGATGATGACTATCCTCATGAATAGAAGATGTCCTTGTTTTAAATACTTTAGCGGTTTACCATCCTTCTGTATTGCTTAGTCAAATTTTGCTTTGATTCCATGTTTATTTATTTGTCTTTAATCTGAACCTTGCATGAACTGTATATTTCCACTAGTCTTAATTCACCCACTACAGTTTGCTGCATTCAGTGGCTTCATAGCTATACATTTGCATCCAGCTGCGGCCAAAATATTTGATTTATTATTTTTAAGGTCTTATTTTGGCCGCATCTTTTCCTTCTACTCTACTTGCCACTATGCAAGGGGCTGCATTAGGTAGCATAAAAGCTCCACTATTACGTCCTTCTGCATTAGTTACTTACGTGTTCTATTTGTATGTCGTCTTTCTTCTTTGAACTTCAAATTTGTAGTTCTGAACATGGAAATAGTTAACCTTTATATTTGTTATCTTCACTATTATGCTTATTTTTAACTCTTACTGACTTTAAGCTGAAATCTTTAAAATCTTAAGTGCATGTACATGTCACCTCATTATTTGTCTTTTTTCTCTGTGCACGATTGCCATTCTAATTGGAGAATCTGATTTAGAGAATCTTATTATTTTAAGACTTGTCAAATGCTGACATCTTCCTAGATTTCTTTTTTGGAGAACCTGATTTTATAAGTTGACTCATTATTCTTTTTTTATCCCATAAGTTAGGAATGCTAGGTTTTATTTTGTTTGCCCTATGCTCTTAATCTCACATTGAATTTTGTACATGCTGATTCTTTGTGCAGCTAAAGGCTCTGGGAATTGATAATATCTTGGGCTTTGATTGGTTAGCTTCTCCTCCACCGGAGGCAATGATAAGAGCACTTGAGGTCCTCTACTCTCTTGGGATTCTTGATGAAGACGCAAAACTCACAACACCAAGTGGATTTCAAGTTGCTGAGATACCACTAGTATGCATTTGGCATCATTCGATTTACCTATAATGCGAAATTTTATTAATGAAATTTTTGCTTACATGCCATCTATAAATTTGAAATGAATACTAAATGTTTGTGCGGTTGAGAGTGGTATGGAGGTTAGAAATCTTGAAAACATCTTTGATGTCGGACTGTAATAAACTTAAATTGATGTTTTTTACATGTAACCTTGATTTTGTGTTAATTATTTCTTGAAGTGAAGGTTTAGTTGGGTGGTCCTATTTCACTATTTTTGTTTATAAGGGTAACAACTAAATAGGTTTGATCTTGTTAAATTCAGAAAATTGGAGAGGGAAAAACTTAATTTTATTGCATAAACTTGGCCCTATTTACAGATTTATACAATATATCTTAATACATGAGTAAATAATTATAGAATAATGCATAATTGCTCTAATATAGTCCTTCCGAAATCAGCCACCTACATATAGAAGGAGATCGGTGTGATCCAGGTGAGCCTCCCATGGATTCTCATCCTAGTTGCGGGATCAAAATGCCAAAGGATGGCTAGGATTTAATAGGTGAGCCTACCTCATATGCGAATCATAGCCGTGGGATCAGAATGCCAAGGGACAACTGAGATTTAACACTCCCTCTCAAGTTGTGGAATACAGATCTGTCATTCATAGCTTGATAATCAGTCTTAGAAAGGTAGAATTATCGAGTCCCTTGGTAAGAAATTTCCAAGCTAATCTTTTGATGAGACATGGTCGATACATATAAGACCACTTTCTAATTTCTCATTTATGAAATGTCTGTCCACTTCAATGTGCTTGGTCCTGTCAAGCTGAGCCATATTGTCAGCCATGTTGCTTGTTGATTTGTTGTCACAGTATAACTTCATGGGTCCTTCCCACTTGATCCTTAGGTATTCTAGAATTATCTTGATCCATAGTAGCTCACATATTTCTGAGGCTATAGCTTTGTATTATGCTTCTGCACTAGACTTTGCCACCACATTTTATTTCTTGCTTTTCCATGTAACAAGGTTTTCTCTAAAAAGTGTGCAGTATTCTGTGGTAGATCATCTATATCTACTGGTGATATTGTGTAATTTGCCAGTATATATTTTTGGGGTTATTCCACAGTCTCTTCTGAAGAGAGTCCCTTTACCTGGGTTCCCCTTAAGGTAGTGTAGTATTCTGTCTACAGCTTACATGTTAGTCTGCTTTAGATTTTGCATGAACTAATTAACCATGTTTATAACAAATACTATATCTAGGTTGGCGTTGGAAAGGTAGATCAATCTTCCCACAAGTCTCTGGTAATCTTCTTTATCTACATTTGTCTTAGCTTTCCTCAGTTTGAGAATTGGTTCTACTAGTGTTGGTGCCGGTTTATAAGCTAGTTTACCTTGTTTCCTTAAGAAGATCATTAAAATATTTTTGTTATGGAATAAATATTCCTTTGCTGAAGTGGGCCACTTCAATTCCAAGAAAATATTGTAATCTATTAAGATCTTGTATCTCAAATTTCTTTACATGACATTTTATAGAATCACTTTATCCATTTCATTATTCCCTGTCAAGATGATATCATCTACATAAACTAATAAAATTGTGATTTCCCCTGAATCTGAGTGCTCAAAGAATAATGTATGGTCTCATTGGCTCTATCGATAACCATTAAGTTGCATGAGTTTCGAGAATCTTCCAAAACAAGCTCTGATGAGGACATCATCAGCATTTTTGATGCCGGAGATCGATGGCCACGAGCATGAGTTGTATTTTCATTATTTTATGTAGTATTTTATTTTTATTTTATGTTTTTCCATTTTTGCCCTTATGGGTATTTGGTAGCTATTGTAACCCAAGGGGCATTTTAGTCTTTTATTTCTCTTTGTCATTGTGAGGCCTATTTATATGGCCCTTCTCTTGTAATAGTTTTAGTTTTGATGAATGAAAAATATTTGCTCTTTGTTCTCTTTGTGAGTTCATGAAACCTCTAAAGATCTCTTTGTGATTTCTTGAGGAGGAGACCGTCGGAGATCTCTTTGTGAGTTCTACCGATGGATTGGTGTTGAGACCGTCAGAGATCTCTTTGTGAGTTCTACCGGTGGATTGGTGTTCAAGGGTTTTCATTTGAAATTTCTTTGTTTTTCTCCCCAATCTTTTCTTCCCCCACTTAGCCGAAATCCCCTTCTCTGTTTTCTCTCAATTCCCCACCACCACCCAAGCCCCACCGCCGGCCTCCCTTGGCCGACCCAGCCACCAGCCGCCTTCCCCGCAACCAAGCATCCCGCCGGTCCCCTCCCACCTTGCAAACGCCTCCTTCTCCCCTTCCTCTTTCGAATTTCAAATCTGAAATTTGGGAGTTTCATTAGCCATTAAATGTTTCATAGATTGCCTCCTTAATTCATGCAATCGCATTAATTGGATTTTAATTTCGAATTTGAAATTCAAAATCAACCCAATTAATCGTCTGTAATTTAGGAAACCTTCTTTGTGTTTAAAGCTGAAATTATTTCAGATTTTTATTCAAATCAATTGAATAATCAAGTGGGCCCCACCTCCTCAAAACCGAAACCCCTCTCTCCTCTAGCTTGGCCGGCCCACTCCATTCCCCTTTCTCTTTTAATTTCGCTTTTAATGCTCCCCAATTAAATCCCTACATTAAGTTCAATTCAAATTCAAATTGGGATTCATTGAATCTACTCATTCCTAATTGAAATCATTGAATAGGCAAGCATTCAAACCCTGCTCCACCCCTTCCCTCATGTTTTCTTCCCAGGAAGGGATTCTCAATAGCTGTCCAATACTTACAGCAGAACGTTCCTGCTGTCCAACTTCCCTGGAAGGTCCTCCTGGCTGCCCAATATCCTATCAACATGGAAAGCGGCTGTCCCACACCACGGGGGTGCTGTTTGGTTTGTTGTTTGAAGAGTATTAGGTGCCCAAAAGGTCTTCTCAACCATCATTTGCTGCTGTCTACACATCCCCAGATGCTGGCCATCAACTTTGGCACGTCTTCCATTGTCGTGCCTTCTTCCGAAAGGCTCCTAGTGCTGTCCATACGCTTCCACCTGCAGAAATTAGCTGCCCAGCAGTTTTGGTGAAGTGCCGACACTGTTGCCGTTGTCCACAAACTTCTAAATTGCTGTCCCAACTTCGGAGAACAAGGAGGTTGCTGTTTGGAAGTTTCCAACTACTGACTATTGCTTGACAATGTTGACGTGATCGACGAGAAAAGATCAAAGAGACATTGGATCATCATTGGACGACCGCCATCCTCCACCACTCCGGCCACCTATCCAAGAACGACGATATAAGGCTCCTTCTTCCTCGGAGTGATCTCGGTTCTAATGTGGAGGCGCTTCTTCTGCTAAAGCCTAGATTAGTTGAGCGTAAGGGCTCCAAAGGTGAAAGTTCTCTTTATTAAATCATGGATTCTTATTTACTGTCGTAGCATACAATTATTCTTGGTGTTTTCTTAAATTGTTTGGTTAATCGATGTCACTCTTCGTTGCCTAAACGAGTTAAAAACTAAGAGTTCTAAGGATCACTCTTTTATTATAAATGATAATTTTATTTTGGGTTATTAAGTTACAATTGATCTCTTTAATTTCTTAAAGTAACTCCTCCATCGCATTTTGTTTCACATCATTTTTGGTATCAGAGCATGGCTAGCATGCTTTACTTGTGCTAGATGCATCCTAGGAATCCACTTTAACTTGTCCTTAGTTGTTTGCACGCATAACATCATTTGGATCGTTTTAATTTCTGTTTTCCTTTTGCTGTCCAGAAAAATCTGCAATAATTTCTTCATGATACATAAGCATATTTCATTGTCTAAGTGCTGCTTTCATCACCATAACCTCTATATTTGTCTAGGCCACTTAGACGTCTGAATTAACTTGCTGTCCACTTAATTCCTGCACTGTTTAGTGACATTTAGGTGACTTTAAACTTGTGATAACTTGCTGTCCACACCCTAGAGTCCATCTAAATTGCTTAGATAACTTCGTCTCTCATTTTAGTTTGCTGTCCAAACAAAATCTGCACCTTGTAGTGTCATTTTAGAAGAGTTTAACTTAGTGTTTAGGTGCTGCCCAAGCCTTAGCAACCTCCCTAAACACCGGGTGACTTAAAACCTTCTTGAAGCTTGCTGTCCAGTATTTTTCCTGTACCTTATAGCAAGTTGAAATGGTGTTTTCCCTTTGTAGAGTGTGGTACCTTGCACCCAATCTTCACTAGGTTTCACTTGACATTTTTCAATGGATCTGATAAGACTCCAAAAGAGTTTAGATGACATCGTTAACTTAGTGGGCAATATGACTAGAATTATGACGGAGAAATCCGTTGACTACCCCCACTCTAATTACGTGCCCCACTCAGCTTATCACCCGAAACCTGAGCCTAAGCCTCCACGACCTCACTTAGAGTCACCCTATCGTCTGCCCACCTTTGATGGTTTCTCGGATCCTTACCACTTTAGGGAATGGGCTAGACAACTAGATGACTATTTTGAATCATGTCATATCCCTGAATCCCAGCAGGTTAGCATCGCTAGGTCTCACCTTAAAGGATGAGCTCTTCAATTTTGGGCAAGATTGGAAGATCATAAAGAGTCTCGCGGTGAGTACACTACTTGGAAAGACATGAGGCGAGAACTTAATTTAAAATACCGACCCTCTACTAGTGACCGTCATCTAGAGCATCACCCTACCTCTTTCGTTGGGACAACCCGTAGACCTTACTGTGGTCAAGACCACCCACCCCTTAGTAACATCCGGGTTGCTGCCCCACCCTGTAGGTCTTCACTTAGTCTTGATGAGCGACCCTTTAGTAGGTCTTCTGTTGGACCGATTTCTTATGACTCCCCACTTAAACCTACTTCTAACCATCCCAGTCAACATTTAGCCTCCCCAGTCCTTGACCCTGCAAGTATGATTATAATAAAGGAAGATATTAAGAAGAAGAGGTCCCCTGAACCTGAGACTGAGTGCATCCATTTTGTGGATGCTAATGATACCCCTAATAACGAAGAATTCTTTGAGGATGAAACTGAAGAGATTGAATCAGACTCCCTGAATGACTTAAACCCTAAGCTAGGAGAGCTAGGACCTTTAAACGTCGACACCTTAACCCACCCCGATCCTAGTCTTCTCGAGGATAAGCCTTTGGACAAAGTATGCTTGAATGATAGCAGTGTGATCTCGAAAGAAACCAACCGGACTTCGAACACTTTGGATTTAATTTTGGAAGATCCTGAGTTAGTTGTAACACCTACTGAGATTATTCCGAATAATTATGATAATCCTGATTTAATTTTGAATAATTCTGATGACGACTTAGATAATCTCGAGTTGGAAGTAAGTCAATCGAATTTATCACCGGATTCAATTGAAACGGAACCCATGGATCTTAGGGTCGCAACCAAACCCGAGTCTCTTTCGGAAGACTGTACTTTGAGTCTGAAAGTTTTTTAGCCTAATTTGTACAATAAGTCATCTTTTGATTTGTTGGAGCCTATTTTAGGAGTTGCCCCTTTGGATTTACTTTTGAAAGAGTTTGTCCTTCCTGATTGGGCTTACCACATCACTCCGCCTACCGACTGGAATGAGAATATTAACCCACACTTTCATGTTGTGCCCATATCTACTCTGGACACGATACCCCGACTTTTGAGTCCCATACCTGCTGGTGATTCTTTGGGCTATGTTATTATGGTTGAGAGTGATGACCCATCGTCCTATCATACTTCTGGTTCTTACATTTTGCCCGCTACATCCTTGTCTTTCCCTGTTAAGGACCTTCCCTCTCCTAGTTGGCTGACCTTACTAGATCGCCTTACTACCCCTGGGAGACTGTCTGTGACTCGAGCTAAGATGCCCTATGGAGATGCCTTTTTAGCTAAGGATGTCTTCATTGCTCCCCCTACCCCAGTTCCCTTAGACCGAACACTTTAAAACCACTCTTTTGTGACTTGTCCACTTTTTCTAGCTGTGTTCGTGTGAGTTAGTATGTTGTGTGAGTGTTGTAGTATGTTGTCTTCCTAATTTGTCTGTTGTTTTAAACTTTTGTAAGCTCATGAGTCTTGGCAATCATCTTGCACACTCAATCTCTTGCATTTGCATTTGCATGTAACCTTCAGGAGTTACTCAACGAAATTAAAAGGAAAATTTAACAAATTAACACCCATTTTAAAATTATTGCTGATAACCAAAGATGGTTCAAAGAATTCAAAGTTGGAGACTTTGTGATGGAACGAGAAGTTGCATGCTTGAGGCACCGGACCATTTAAGATAATCTCAAAGGTTAATAGTAATGCCTACGTACTAGACCTCTCTTGAGGCTTTCACATGAATCCTACATTTAATATAGAAGACCTATTAGCCTTTGAAGGACCCGAATTTTAACCCCAAAATCCACTCCTTAAATTAGCCTTGAGTGACCCCACCTGGTGAGATCCCCCAACCTAGCTCCACTCCCCAATTTACCTTATTCACCTATAGCGGAGAAGTTCAAAGCAATACTAGATGATGAGGTCATTTCCACAAAGGAAAGTGGGAGCCGAAGATACCGAGTTCATTGGATAGGGACACCGGAGATAGATGATACTTGGATTGACAGGGACGAGCTACAGAGCCTAGACCCAGATCTCCTAGAGTTGTACGAGGGCTCCATAGATATCTACTCGACGGGGTCAAGTTTTCTCCCACCCGAGGAGAATGATGAGGACATCATCAGCATTTTTGATGCCGGAGATCGATGGCCACGAGCATGAGTTGTATTTTCATTATTTTATGTAGTATTTTATTTTTATTTTATGTTTTTTCATTTTTGCCCTTATGGGTATTTGGTAGCTATTGTAGCCCGAGAGGCATTTTAGTCTTTTATTTCTCTTTGTCATTGTGAGGCCTATTTATATGGCCCTTCTCTTGTAATAGTTTTAGTTTTGATGAATGAAATATATTTGCTCTTTGTTCTCTTTGTGAGTTCATGAAACCTCTAAAGATCTCTTTGTGAGTTCTTGAGGAGGAGACCGTCGGAGATCTCTTTTTGAGTTCTACCGGTGGATTGGTGTTGAGACCGTCGGAGATCTCTTTGTGAGTTCTACCGGTGGATTGGTGTTCAAGGGTTTTCATTTGAAATTTCTTTGTTTTTCTCCCCAATCTTTTCTTCCCCCACTTAGCCGAAATCCCCTTCTTTGTTTTCTCTCAATTCCCCACCACCACCCAAGCCCCACCGCCGGCCTCCCTTGGCCGGCCCAGCCACCAGCCGCCTTCCCCGCAACCAAGCAGCCCGCCGGTCCCCTCCCACCTTGCAACCGCCTCCTTCTCCCCTTCCTCTTTCGAATTTCAAATCTGAAATTTGGGAGTTTCATTAGCCATTAAATGTTTCCTAGATTGCCTCCTTAATTCATACAATCGCATTAATTGGATTTGAATTTCGAATTTGAAATTCAAAATCAACCCAATTAATCGTCTGTAATTTAGGAAACCTTCTTTGTGTTTAAAGTTGAAATTATTTCAGATTTTTATTCAAATCATTTGAATAATCAAGTGGGCCCCACCTCCTCAAAACCGAAACCCCTCTCTCCTCTAGCTTGGCCGGCCCACTCCATTCCCCTTTCTCTTTTAATTTCGCTTTTAATGCTCCCCAATTAAATCCCTACATTAAGTTCAATTCAAATTCAAATTGGGATTGATTGAATCTACTCATTCCTAATTGAAATCATTGAATAGGCAAGCATTCAAACCCTGCTCCACCCCTTCCCTCACGTTTTCTTCCCAGGAAGGGATTCTCAATAGCTGTCCAATACTTACAGCAGAACGTTCTTGCTGTCCAACTTCCCTGGAAGGTCCTCCTGGCTGCCCAATATCCTATCAACATGGAAAGCGGCTGTCCCACCCCACGGGATGCTGTTTGGTTTGTTGTTTGAAGAGTATTAGCTGCCCAAAAGGTCTTCTCAACCATCATTTGCTGCTGTCTACACATCCCCAGATGCTGGCCATCAACTTTGGCACGTCTTCCATTGTCGTGCCTTCTTCCGGAAGGCTCCTAGTGCTGTCCATACGCTTCCACCTGCAGAAATTAGCTGCCCAGCAGTTTTGGTGAAGTGCCGACACTGTTGCCGTTGTCCACAAACTTCTAAATTGCTGTCCCAACTTCGGAGAACAAGGAGGTTGCTGTTTGGAAGTTTCCAACTACTGACTATTGCTTGACAATGTTGACGTGATCGACGAGAAAAGATCAAAGAGACATTGGATCATCATCGGACGACCGCCATCCTCCACCACTCCGGCCACCTATCCAAGAACGACGATCTAAGGCTCCTTCTTCCTCGGAGTGACCTCGGTTCTAATGTGGAGGCGCTTCTTCCGCTAAAGCCTATATTAGTTGAGCGTAAGGGCTCCAAAGGTGAAAGTTCTCTTTATTAAATCATGGATTCTTGTTTACTGTCGTAGCATACAATTATTCTTGGTGTCTTCTTAAATGGTTTGGTTAATCGATGTCACTCTTCGTTGCCTAAACGAGTTAAAAACTAAGAGTTCTAAGGATCACTCTTTTATTATAAATGATAATTTTATTTTGGGTTATTAAGTTACAATTGATCTCTTTAATTTCTTAAAGTAACTCCTCCATCGCATTTTGTTTCACATCAAGCTCTAGGTGACTGCTTTAGCCCATAGAGTCTTTTTTAACCTATACACCTTATTATCTCAAGATTTCTCCCTGAATCATGGTGGAATCTCCATAAATATTTTTCCTCCAAGTCCCCGTATAGGAATGCATTCTTGACCTCCATGTTGACTATATATATATATATATATATATATATATATATATATATATATATATATATATATATATATACGACGAATTTGCAGTAAAGGAGAAGAACATAGTGAGAAACTAATAGTGGGAAAAAATTTTATTTCATTAATAAGCCAATTTAAACTTTATTAATTCAATAAATCAATTTACATTTAATTAAATATTAATTAAATTAACTAATTTTCATTTAATTAAATAATTTAAAATTTACTCCATTGATAATAAATTTTAATTAATCATATTAATTATCTTAAAAAGTTTTAAATCAATCAACCAAAAACTACAACTACAATATCAAGCCTTTATCCCATTACGTGGGGTCGGCTACATGAATCCTTTTCTCCATTGTGTCCTATTAAAGGTCAAATTCTCGTTTAAATCTAATAAAGAAAGGTCATTCCTAATATTTTCTAACCAAGTCTTTTTAGGTCTGCCTCTACCTTAGCAATCAACCAATTCAAAAAATTTCACCGACCAATCTACCAATCAAATGAAATAAAATAAAATACATAAAATTAATAATGATCTGAGTTCTTTATGATCTGAGTTCTGGTTTCCTATAGGCGCAAGCCTTTATCACTAGTCTTCTCGAGGATAAGCCTTTGGACAAAGGTCTTTCCTAATTTTGTGAGGACTTTATGATCTGAGTTCTGGTTTCCTATAGGTGCAAGCCCCTATAGTTAATTACCCCTCCCGGTAACGAGAGAGAACTTTCGATTAAGGCTAGTCGTCAATCAGATACGTAGAGAATACGTGTTATCTGGCATATAGTAGCAGCGATGGTTTGGATATTGAAGATTGGGTTTGGATTTGGGTATTTGGAAAGGTTTGGAAAGTTTGGTATTTAAAATAGAAGGTTCACCATCGTGCACTTAAAGCGGATGGTGGGGGAATGGATGATAGACCCGATCAAGATCCCATGGTTCCGTCGTCCCGGGCCATCGTGGTCCCTGGTCTACTTAGTCAGAGGAGGTAGTCGACCCAACCTGACAAAAGGATCCTTGTCGGCAGCCATGGGTTGCTTCGTCCAAGGAGACCTTGTAGACCGGGGTTGGATGTTTGTCTAAGGGGACAAATTTGAATCCACCTTAGCTAACAGAGGGCTTTGTACCCTATCGGTCATATCCTATTGATTCATATCTCAAGGATTTAACGCCATTAAGGAGCGTATTGGCTCTGGCCATAACCGCTATATGTGGTGCCATTTGGCGGCGAAACCACTCGGTTCAGAGGGCCCTGGGTCATAACCGTTTATCCTGCGGTGTCATTTGGCGGCGAACCGCCGGTTAGAGGACATGTGCCACGTCCTTACTGGCAGGAGATTGTTTGAGAATGGATCCTAGTGATATTTTCGACTAGGCATTTGGCTCTTTGTGAGCTAGAGTAAATTTTAATTTGTCCGCCTCGGCAAACTGTTGCGGAGGGCGGATGGATTTTGCTTTAAGTAGGTTGACGGATTTATTTCAATTTTAAATATTTTCAGGATTTTTGGGGTTTTTGAGATTTTTAGATTTTTTTGGGATTTTTGGATGGATATTTGGAACGGCATTGGAAATTATTTGGGAACCCCTCCGGTTGAGATCTTCATTCAACACGGCCATCATCGGGGTGTTTGGGGTTATTTCCATTTAAAGCTTGAACCTTGTCGACTCTGTCTGGCTGCCGACAGAGGATCGGGTTTCATAGGCTTTATGCCCTTGATAGTGAATTCTCATTGTTATAGGCATTGAAGGCCTAATATGAATGTATTAAGACAAATATAACGGTCGTCGCAATCGTATATTTGTTCAATGGTTCGAACCCTATCAACTTTTATTGATCAGTATAGAAGGATCGGGTTCGAACATGAATTCACTTGTTGACCCGTGCAGATCCCTAGACGTCACATGTGTTTCTACAACATGCTTGCCGGGGCCCATGCGGGTATTTGGGGGCATTTTATAATTGAACCATGTCTACTCCTTTCATCTATTTAGAAGGATCGGGTTCAAGTTTAATAACCCGCGCAGCATACCTAGACGTCACGTGTGTACCAATAACACGCTCGCCGGGGCCCATGCGGGTCTTGATTACAATTACCCCTTTGTGTACCTATGTGTATACAAACTACGGTGCACTTGTGCGGGGGTATTTTGAAAGTATTCATAGACGCCTTCTGTCCGCTTGCATAGAAGTTGCGGATCCGGTGGCGTGAAGTAGCAGCTTTTGAAGGGAGTTGTTCGCTACTTCGTACAGGTAGATTGTCGTGCACTATTTGTTGATTTTTGTAGGCGGATCATAATGCACTAACTAATCTCCTGCCTTGGTTCGTAGGAACTTGCACTTGTTGTAGTCAATTGGTATTTTGCTTGTAGGTGACATATGGCGTATATGATAAGTCTTCCACAGCGGTCCATAGGAATTTTCATTCATTTTGTATTCTCCTTGCATTTCTTTCATAGATGACATTTCATGTACATAGCAAATCCCCTACAAAGGCCTGTGGGTATTTCTATCTGCTGCAGGTCGTACATGCTTACTGATTAGAGAAAGATGTATTCACCTACATTTGATTGCGTGAAGGCAGTATTCATTCCAAATTCTCGAATACCTCTTCATTATTAGTTCAATTTATGTTGATACTGGATGCCTGGAACATTCCTACTACATCACCAAGTGTATGAGACATCTTTGCACATTTCACAATGTTATTAAGTGCATCTCTATTTCATCTTTCTTATGTATGCTTGCAGAGAGTGTCACTGTCATCATGTAGCTCGTTTGTTCATTGTATGTCGATTCTTCTAGTATTGCTTGTAGGGATGTTATATACATTGCAAATGTAGAAGCTTCTGCCATCATTTGAGGTGCCACAAGCATTAAAATCCACTATATTTGTTACACATTGAATTCTTTTATCCAAGGGGAACTGTTGTATAAATAAGGAGTCTTCTGCGGCAACTCGTAGGGACTTCCACATGTACTTATAAAACCACTACATGAAGTGTTGTTGTTTGTAGTAGAATTAATAAACCTTCTTGGAGTTGAACATCATTGATTATGCATAGGCCTTCCTCTTACTTGTTACTTGTGAATGAGATGTAGTAGGGACCTTCCTTGTCCACTATACATCTTTATCTGGTCATCTGTACCCACTTAAATGATCAATATTTGATTATTGAACCTCTATATCTTAATTGTTCATTTGAATGTCCTCCAAAATTTTCTCGTTGAGGATTGTTTACAATCAAATGATAATTGAATTCGTATGAAGACCTCTTATTAAGTGTCCCATGTTTGCATGTGAATGATTCTTTTGCAATATTGTCCACCACAATTCTTTCATTTTTCCGTTGATATTCATCATTTTTATTCATACTTGATGTTGCTCAAAATCTTTATTAAACTTTCATTCAAATGGATTGGATTATAACTTAGCATATTGTATTTTTCAGCTTAGTATGCATCCAAAAGGTCAATCCAGTTTCAAGTTCAAATAGGTTCAATCTTGAGTTCATGCTCTAGTATGAGTTTGAGTAGAAATGTAGTTCAAGCTCAAGATGAGCTTCTTCCATTCGTCCAAGTCCACTATTGTTCAAATCATGCTCACTAGAGTTCAAATGCTCAAGTTCAAGTTCAAAATAAGTCCTTTGCATGAGTTCAAGTGGTCCACCTCTTGTTTTGAGTTTTGCTTAAGCCATTTGCTTATTCAAGTTTGAATTTAGTTCAATTAATGTCCAAATAAGATTCAAAATTTTTAAAGTCCTTGGATTTTCAATCCAAATTTCGGCAGCCTCCCGGCGTCTCCCCCGTTTAGGGGAAAAACCAAGAGGCAACCTTCGCCTCGACGCTACGTGAGCGCTTCAGGTAGGTGTCAAAAATGACACCGCGGTCGCAAATAAATTTTTTTATCCCCGCCTGCTACGTGAGCATTTAAGGGTTTTTATGTTTGTTTATTATAAGAAGAAAACAGGTGTTAGAAATAAGCAGGATTTCCCCCCTCTACACCACGTGGGCGTTCGGGGGTACTTATATGAAAATAAAATAAAATAAAGACTTTTTTTTTATCCCCTTCGCCGCAAGCGTCGTACCGGTTTCCCACCCTAAACGCTACTTGAGCGCCTCGGGGGTTTTCCGGCTCGTTGCAAGCTTTGAAGAGGGATCCTTAAATCGTCGCGAGCATCGCACCGGTTTCCCACCCTAAATGCTACGTGAGCGCCTCGGGGGTTTGCCGGTTCGTTGCAAGCGTCGAGAAAAGAACCATTTCATTTATTTATAATTAGTGATAAGTTAAATATAATTAATTATATTTAAGCTACAACTAATTATATTTAACTTAAAATTAATTACAAATTAACTAAACATTATTTATAATTAATTAAAATCAATTATAATTAATTACATTTATCATATAATTAATTATACTTAATTTAAGATTAATTATAAATTAATCATACTTAACCTATAATTAATTATAAATTAATTATAATTAGTTATATTTAATGTATAACTAATTATATTTTAATTTAATATTAATTATAAATTAAATAAATTTAATTTGAGATTAATTATAAACTAATTATAAATAATCTCAAATTAAAAAAAAATACTAATAAAGCAAAATTAAATACCTAATCAACTAAGGGTTGGGTAGTAGAGAGGGTTGGCTGAGTGAACTCAGTGAGTCGGGATGAGTTCAGTGAGGTGAGTGGGCTTTAGGTTTTAAGTGGGGATGAGTGGACTGAGTCAGGACTGAGTCGGGCTGAGTCGGGCTGAGTCAGAGTGAGTTGGGATGAGTAGGATAGGTTTTATGTGGAGTTAGGGCTGTGAGAGGGAGGCGGTTTCGGCAAGCAGAGAGGAGTCGTGGATGGGGAGTCGGGTTGCACAGGTAAGGAGGATGGTTTCTCCCTCTCTCTCTCTCTCTCTCTCTCTCTCTCTCACGGCTTGAGATCGGCACAGCACAGGTGGAGGGCAAGGAGGAGAGGCCGACACCTAGACTTCGGGACTTGAGGGACGTCGGGCTGTGGAGATCGTCAGCGGGCCTGGGCGGCTGAGGAAATCGGGAGGAGGGAGGAGGCTTTGGGGTCGGACAGAGGAAGAAGGATTCGGGAGGAGCAATCCCGAAGGCTTCCACGGGCTTGGTATTTAACGACGCGCGTGAGGTCCGATCGAGGCGACGTCACAGGATTCCTGGGAATCGATGTGAGCGGCGCCGAAGGAGCAGTCCTCGGCGGGATTTCGGGCAGCATATCGGGCAGATTTCGTGGATCCCATTGACAATATAAGATTTTGAGTCTCTTCTTCTTTATTTGGTATGACATGGAGGTCAACACTCTTTTAGTGACCAACATTCTACAACATAAACCATTGCAGGTCTCACTACCATATTATATAATTTTTCTTTAAGTTTGAAAGGGACTTTTCTATCACACAACAAGCCTGATGCATTCGTCCACTTCAACCATCTAACTTGAATTCTACAAATAATTTCACTATTTTTATGAACAATAGACATAAGTTATCTAAAATATGTACTCTTATTTACGACTTGATCGCCCAAAGTTACAATCTCCCTACTAAATCTATTACTAAAATAATACTCTATATATTCAGTTTTAGATCTACTAAAACGAAAACCTTTAGACTCTAAGGTTGACCTCTATAATTTAGATTTACCTTCAACTCCCTCTCTAGTCTTGTCAACAACAAGAATATCATCAGTAAAAAGCATACATCAGGGTACAACCTCTTTCAAATGTCTAGTGAGAACATCCATACTAAAGTGAAAAGATAAGGGCTTAAGATTGATCCTTGATGTAATCCAACTAAAATAGGAAAATATTTGGTCAAACCACCTTGTGTTTGAACACAAGTAATAGCTCTTCCATACATATCCTTAATGACTTGAATATAAGCATTGTTAACCCCTTTCTTATGTAGAACTCTTCATGGCAATTCTCTTGGAACTTTATCGTATGCTTTCTCTAAATCAATAAAATTCATATGTAGATTCTCTTTATTCTCTCTATACTTCTTCATCAAACCTCTCAATAAATGAATAGCTTTCATAGTAGACCTTCCCGTTATTAATCCAAACTAATTTTGAGAAACATTAGTGTCACATCGCAACCTATTTGCCATAACTCTCTCCCATAGTTTTAAGGTATGACACATTAACTTAATTTCTCTATAATTCGCACACTTTTGTGCATCCCATTTATTTTTAAAAATAGGAATCAACACACTCATTCTCCACTCATATGACATTTTTTTAGTCTTCAAAATAATATTAAAAAGTTTAGTAAGCCAGGAAATTCATTCTATCTCCTAAGCATTTCCACACCTCTATTGGAATATCATCAGGTCCAATAGCTTTTCCACGCCTCAATTTTCTAAAGCCTCTTTAAATTCAGTTTTACTAATACACCAATAAAAATAAAAAAATTTATTTTCATTTAAATGCAATTTTCACAGTGAACACCCATTTGCAGATGACTGGTTTTTTTCCTACTAGTAGGTTGGTGATCTCCTATATATTGTTCTTTTTCAGGGCCTGCAATTCATTTTTTATGGCACTTTTCCAATTTTCATTTGATAAGACTTCCAAAATATCATTTGAAATATGAATTACGCAGTACATCAAAAGATTATGGGTGTGAGGTTGTTATGGGTTTGAAATTCAGGGTAAAAAGAGGATAGAATATCCATTTGTAATTTTAGTCCCAAGGTTGTTGACAGTAATCGGTTTATGAGATATGTGGCGATCAGAAGGGCTTCCCCTTAGTAAGATTTGGGTACATTTTGGGTGAAATTTTTATAAGGCATATTAGATTACTCATAACACATTACTTATAAATCTTGCCTTCATTTTTTGAGTAGTTTATGATATTATTTGTAAGTTTCATTTTGTGATGAGTATATTTAAGACACACATGTATAACACACGTATTCAATTTCTATTTAATATTTTTTTACTTGGGCATATATTTGTGTCAGACACGTATCTTGTCGGGTAGTGAGATAATTTATATTTGAGGGATATGCCCGAACAAGTAAAGACGAAAGACGTGACAAGGTACACCCTAGGGACTATACAGAAGGTACATGACTTTATCTTCTAAAAAATTAAAAATTCGAATCCAACCTTAAATGAGAGAGTTGTAAGTGTGTAAAAGCCTATAGTCATCATATAACTTGTCTGAAGTATAAGAAAATAAACATGACAAAAAGAATGTGAAAAGTTAAAAGAATACACAATAAATTTTACCGTCATATGCATTAATCATTGTATAACTTATGATTCTTTAAGTGTTTCAAATATTATTTACAGTTTACAGTTTAATGCAGAGTATGGTTTCTTATTTCTTTTAGTGAGATTGTGTGCTTTGCTGAGATTTTAGCACATTAATAGTATTTGTACTGCAGTAAAAAAGAAGTAGCTAACAGGGCCCTAGGCAAGTGGGTGTTCATTTTTTCTACATAAATTTTGGCTGTATATAGAATCTAGTGTAGGAAGCTGTACATTAAAGCTTTAGGATCTGGGAATTTTATTTGAAAGTTTAATAAGTTTTGTATTTTATTTGAGGTATTTTAACATGCTTCCAAGTATGAAATATTAAGATAAAATATTGGAATTGAAAAAGAAGGTTTGTTGTGTTGGAATAATCCGAATGAATGATTTCCTACTCACTCGATTCTGATAGAAGCAATTCATGATGAGTGTTAGTAAGAGATATATCTATGTGGATTATTCATATCTGTTACACTCTAGATTGACTGAAAGGGGTGAAATGGGGTGTGACACTTCTGAATTAGGTGGATGTCTCCTGCTTGTATAGGGCATGGTCGTTACAGGATTTTGGTTTGGCTATGTCCGATACAAGTCGATCGGTTTGCCTATTAATTTGTGTGATGAACCTAGGCTAGGGTACGAAATGTATCAACTAGAATTGGCTCGACAAGCACTTAAGCCTCCTCGAGCTTGAGCTTGAGCTCAATTAAAATATGAGCTTAAGTATGGGTTCGAACTTGAGCTCATGGCTCGACAAGCTAGACTCATTACTCGTTATGATTTGAGTTCGAGTTGGCTTGCAGGTCAGCTTTGCTCACTTACACCCCTAGTAGATGTCAATAGGATCTATCACTTTTTGTTAATTATTTTGCCTTCTCGCTTCTTTTTCCTCCCCCATCTGTGCTTACCTTCCAATTCAGCTAATCATTGCTGACAGGCTGAAGAAACTTATGTTTTCCTTGAGTTTGGAATCTGCAATTGGCTGTCATTAGTATTATTATGTTTTGATATTTGTTTATTTTGCTCGTAAAGATGCTTATTTTGTGGGAGAACATATTCATTGCTAAGAGATTCATCTCATCTATTTATTTTTATAAATTGTCCGAGTCATCTTAAGCTGTTTGCTATGTCATAACATTACTGAGAAATAGCTGTCTTCTAGGATCCCATGGTCTCCAAGATGATCATAGCAGCGGACACGCTTGGTTGTTCAGAGGAGATTCTTACTATTGCAGCAGTTCTTTCTGTTCAGGTATACCCTTTCCTCTACGAAATAGAATTTTTTATTTATGTTTTCTGGTGATTTGGATGTTGTGGACATGCCTTTTCTCTGATGGCTAAACTGTTTCTTGGCAGTCTATCTGGGTTTCCGTTAGAGGAAAGCACAAAGGCCTTGATGAAGTGAAGTTGCGATTTGCTGCCGCTGAGGTTCTTCAAAACACAAATTTAGAAATGATTATTTTAATTGATGGGATTTATGTTGGTGTTTTAATTTAATATTCATCAGTAGAGTGTTATATTGTAAATAGCAGGGATTTTATAAAGGTTACCATCCGAAGCATATGATTTTACTGATATAACATGTTCGTTATAACATGCTTGTTTTAATGATGAGGTGGTTGCTATCAAACAGTTTTGGGAATATTTAGAAAATTACTTATAAAGTGCTTCGAAACCTTCATTGGCTTTCTTTCTATGCTTTTATTAAACTATTTGCAATCCCTTATTCTTTCTATCTGCATTGTTTAGCTTAAGAAAAGGAAGAAATTGCTGGCTTCATAAGTATTCCAAAGTGAGTTTGGCACGGTCAAATGTGCCGCCCAATATCTTTCCCAAGACAGCTCCTTTCTTCTTTCCATGCAACTGCTGAAACCTCATCTTCAGTAATCCTTCTCCACGCCCAACATGTCACTAAGCCTGATGTACCCATTTTAGCGTGAGCCGACCAAGATCTCTGTCAAAGTCCAACCTTTCAAGAGCAAACCAATCCAACGGCTACAGTGCTCAATCCGTGGGATGCAGGACTCACACCACAGTTCTTTCCATATTCAAGCTGCCGATTTAGGAAGGATTATGTTAGAATTATTTTGTAATTATTTGCTTTCATATTAAGGTATCTTGTATAGATCTATAAATAGAGGAGAAATCATGTAATAGAGTAAGCTTTTCCCTCTCCAATTTTCTGAATTCAACATGATATTAGAGCCACGATAAGTAGAACGACCTTCATTGCGGATGAAGAATGACGGTTCTCCGTGCATACGCAAGCAAGCCGCGAGATGCTCGCAGGCAACTTGATCGGTGGGAACGAGAGACAACCTAACCTTGCATGGTGCTAGACGCCTGAGCACCCAGACGATGCTGACGCCTTCTCCAGAGAACTCTAGTCGCGGTCGGCACGCATTAAATAGACGCTAGCCGCCTGATAGTCATCCAGAATCGGTTGCAAAGGCAGAACACGACAGAGTGCGAGACGAAGACGGATCCTGCTTGCAGCTCAAGCAGGAGGAAAGAGGACTTGTGCGTGCCCTAGCTGTAGGGGTGTCAATTTCGGGTCACGGGTCGGGTTCGGGTCAAACCCGAAATTGACCCGGCACTGTTCGGGTTCCGGTCGACCCGACCCGTTTTTACAAACGGGTCAATTTCCTGGACCCGAACCCGACCCGCTTCGGGTTCGGGTCGGGTTCGGGTCAACCCGAACCCGCTTGTTTCAACCTTGGCAACAGGCGCGACGCTGGGGCGGGGCGACGCTGGGCTGGTGCGACGCGGGGCGGGGCGGTGCGACGCGGGGCAAGCCAGGCGCGACGCGGGGCTGGCGTGACGCGGGGCTGAGGCGGGCTTGGCGGGGCGCGGGGCGACGCGGGGCTGGCATTACCCGGGGCTGAGGCCGTGAGGCGGGCTTGGTGCGACGCGGGGCGGGGCTGACGCGGGGCTAATGCGACGCGGGACTGCTCGATGCGGCCACGCGGGGCTGATGCGGGTCCAGAAGTCGGGTTTATGTGTTATTCCGGGTCAAATCGGGTCATTCCCGGGTTTCCAGGTCAACCCGAACCCGACCCGGTTTTGCAAACGGGTCAATTTTTAGACCCGAACCCGACCCGTTTCGGATTCGGGTCAACCCTAACCCGAAATTTTCGGGTCGGGTTCGGGTCGGGTCCATTATTGACAGCTCTACCTAGCTGCTTGACCCGAGTTTTTTTTTTTTAACAGTTGTCTCGGTCGGTTTTTCCCTAAACCAATAATTTGAGAAAGAAAAAAGAATGAAAGAAAAATTAAAATTAAAAACATCGGCCTTTATTGCTGTAACTAAAGATCGGAGGGATATATATATATATATATTGTTTTCGGGAAGCCTTCATTGCTACCCAAGATCGTACATATAGTCTTCATAACTTTCATTTCAACCATAATGTTAGAAATTAATTCTCCCCAGAGCATCGACCAATTTGAAGATCCTATGGTGCACCAAGGATGAGGTGATCTCCAAAGCATGCAACCTTCCTATCGACTAAATGAGAAGAATTATTTAAAGTGGTCTCATTTTGTGAAAATCTATTTAAAAGGAAAAGGAAAAATACATCACCTCCTTGGAGGACCAAAAGGAGGAGATTCTAATTTTGGGGCATGGGATGAAGCAAACTCCATGATTATGTCATGGTTGTGGAATTCCATGACTCCAGAAATTAGCGATACATTTACATTCCTTTTCACTGCCATATGGGATGCTGCTAGATAGACCTTCTCCAAAGTTCATGATGCGGCTCAAATCTTTGAAATTAATGTTAAAGTTGGAAGCACAAAGAAAGGGAGTAAACCGTGACGGAGTATGCCACCCTTCTACAAACTCTATGGCAAGAACTTGGTCACTACAGATGCATAGAAACCAGATGTCCGGAAGATGCTATGATCCTAAAGAACTTTGTTTTAAAAGATAGTTTATTATTTTCTTGGAGGACTAAATGAAGAATTTTATCAGGTTAGAGTTCAGATCCTCGGCAAAGAGGAGACGCCACCACTTAACGAAACCATTTCTCTCATCCGCGTAGAAGAAAGCCGACGAGGAGTGATGTTAGAACCAAAGGTCTTTGAAAGTTCAACAATGGTGATGAAAAAAGAATCATAATGGAAGGAGAAAGGTAAAGATTCCTCCAAATTCAAAGACAATGACATACTTTGGTACAGTAATTGCAAGAAGTCAAGACACACAAAGGAAATGTTCTAGAAAATACATGAAAAACCCCAGTAGGAAGTGGAATCAAAGAAGTAAAATAAGGAGCACGTTGCATGCAACAACACTACAAGTCAGCCCAACCCAGAAGCACGGTCCAGTCTTGGAGAATTTAATAAAGAAAATATTGATAAACTAAAACGGCTCCTTGTATCACTTTAAAAATCAAATGCATCTTCTTCACTTGCACTCTCAAGTAAGTTTCTAATTTATATTAGTTTAAGTGCATCTAGAAATCATTTAAAAGAAATATAGATTATTGATTTAGGAGCCACATATCACATGACACACTCACCTACCCGCTTCATCAACTATATTCCTTGCCCAAACAATAAGAAAATCATCATTGTTGATGGTTCTATTACCACGGTAGCAGGCCAAGGAGACGTAACATTATCTCCTTCACCCTGAAAAATGTGTTTCACGTATCCCAATTATCCACAAACCTAATATCAATACAGAAAAGATTCGAGAGAGTCTCCTTAGATGGTTTGGTCATGTGAAATGGCGGACTTCCGATGACCCTGTTAGGAGAGTATTATATTTGGTCTATGTTAAGAAAGGTAGAGGTAGACTTCAATGGACTTGATTAAAAATTATTAGAAATGACCTTTGTTTATTAGATTTAAATGAAAATTTGACTCCTAACAAGACACAATGGAGTAAAAGGATTCATGTAGCCGATCCCACAAAGTGGGATAAAGGCTTGATGTTGTTGTTATATTTCATGATAATAAATAAATAAATTATTTTTGCTTAAGTTTGATTTTTGAGATTTTGATTTTGATGCACTTGAACTTATTGATCCATTTGCTTCACTTAATTCATAAGCGATTTTTATTTTTCTTGTTATATATTTTTCCATTAAGTTCTTATATTGATTTGGCTCCTAAGATGCACGGACACGGACACGGCGACACGGACACGACACGACACGGACACGGGACACGGCATTTTTTAAAAATACAGGACACGGGTGCGGAGTGGACACGGCATACTAATTTTTAATATAATATATAGAAATTAAGGTAATATTATATTAAAAATGGCAAGTAATATTAAATCAAAGTCATGATAACTTGTTTAGCTTATAACATAAAGATATTTAGTACAAAATGTCTAGTACAACCACAAAAATATAACCAAAAAACCATTTAGTACAACATGAATGTTCAACTACTCAATAGAGGGAATGATAGAATTAGATTCAGAGGTTGGTCTTTGGCCTTCAATATCATCATCATTGAATATCATTGCCTCCAACTCTAGTTCATCTAAAGAAAGATTTGCAACCTCCAATAATCCCATATCATCAAGGCACTCGAACCCATCTCCAGCAACATCCCATATCTTGTTATCACCTATCATATAAAGTGGGGTTTTCCTTGATAGAAGACGAATATTTGTATGCACATAAACTAAATCTTCAGCTCGTTGTGGAGTTAGTTTATTCATTTTCATTGATTGAATAAATGAGTATGTGCTCCAATTTCTCTCACAACATGAAAAGGATGATACTTGACCAAGAAGTTTTATTGCTATTGTTTAAAGAAGAGGTGCCGACGCTCCATGAATTAACCACCACATTTTTGGATCCATCCTCCATCTATCAACCAAAGATTCTTGATCACCAAAATCCTCTAAATATCCAAAGAACTTTGCAAGTTCTATATTAATTTTTCTTCTCTCCTCATTTGGAAAATATCGTTTCAAGCATATCTTTCTCATATTTGAAACTTCTAAATCTTTTTGTGGTGAGACACGTTGAGGGTCTTCTAGAAGCCATTCTTTACTTGAATACCTTCAAATAATATAAAGCATATAAAATTACATGTTGATTAACCAAGAAATTTAAATTAATTTAAAAGATGAATATGAATGTACCTTGGATTTAATGAATGAGCCAAACAATGCAAATGTGTGTTGCTTTTGCTCCACCTATCATCAAGAATGGTATAAACAACACTTCAAAAATTTGAGTCTTCTTCATGTGACTTTCTTTCATGTCTATAAATAATTTCTTTCACTTTTGCTAACATAGAATCCCACATTTCATAAATCAAATGTAGACATGATTTATCTGTGTCAGCCTCTCTCAACATATCGTAGATTGGATCAGTGAAATCCAAAATGTAGTCTACATTATCCCAGCACAAATCATCTAAGATCTTCTCTTTAACATACATTGCCTTTCCAACATCATCTTCTCGATAGCAAGACCACTTCTCACTAATCACCATAGATTGAAGAACATTTTTAATTTGCTTGAATCTTCTCAACATGATTATTACAGAGGCATAATGAGTTTCAGCAACAGCTAACATTCTCAAGTGGGAGAAGTCATTAAACATTGAAAGTCTCATTGAATGGTTCATAATAAAATTTCTGATCAGAACAGCATCATCTGCAACCACTATTATCCAATGACATTCAGCATAAATGATTTCATTTGCTTCTGTATTCTTTGCTGCACAAATATTTTTTAGTGCAAGATTTAAAGTGTGCACAACACAGGGTGTCCAGAATATATGGGGATAAGATTGCTCAACTAACAATCCTGCAGCTCTGCATACCGGTGCATTATCTGTAATAACCTGCACAATATTTGAAGGCCCAATCATGACTATCACCTCTTTAATCAAATTTGCAATAAAAAATTTATCTTTGTATTCTCCTTCACAATTCACAGCTTTAATAAACATAGGATAATTCTCTATAACGACCATATAATTTATGAGTGGTCTTCTTTGAGGATCTGTCCAACCATCACACACCAAACTAACATCTTTTTCTTTCTTGACTCCTTTTGTTGGTTCAAGCAATGTCTCAATGTGTGCTCTTTCCCTTTCCAATTATTTTGATCTTAATGCATTGTAACCAGGTGGAACATATCCTGCAAGGTTGTTGTTACATGCAAAACTGAATGCATTTTTATAGTAAGGATTTCTTGCAAGGTTGAAAGGTAAGCCCGCTGAAAAAAAACATCATTGCTATTTCACCATTGAAAAAAAACATCTTCTCGCTGTTGCAAGCTGAAAGGCTTCTCTAAAGGACTACTGGCAACTCCTTTTCTTTTCTTTGTTTGATATCCTTCACTTCTGAATGATAAAGAATGATCAACTCTAACAGATGAGGAAGAAGCATGGGACGAACCATGGGTAGATGACAAAGGTATCTCCTTAGGGAGTGCCCTTTTGATCCTACATTCAGCTTCATCAACTTGTCTGTTTATTTCAGTCAACTGCGAAGTAGTAATCTTGGGACACATTTTAATTCCATAGCCAGCTATCTTAAGTAGATGTGCTTTCACCCTAGAATATGATCCTTTGTAGGTTCCACCACAATAATTGCATTTGAATGAAACATTCCCTCCTCCTTCAAATGTTTTTCCTAACTTGGTAACATGAAGCCATAATGGCTTATCAGTTTCTACAGATTGTTCTTTTGAACATTCGCCTAATCCACTCCCACCAGCCGTAGAGCTCATTTTGCTTTAAAATGCACCGGTAAAATGGAAGTAATAAAAGCTTAAAAAATGTCTCAAACTCATTTCGATATAAACATAAAGCTCTCTCACAATAAAACCACTATTTCAAAATACAAGAACAACCTATGAAACCAAAAGCAAAAGCAAGAAAAACATGTGGATTCATCCAATTCCTACAACAAGAAAAACACGTGGTTATCTTTTAAGTTTCTTTAGCTTTAGTTGATTCATCCAATTCCTACAGCTGTGAGGAGTTGGTTATCTTTTAAATTTTTTTTTAACAATCCAACACATTTGTTTATGTCATATTTCTAGCAGATCGAAGTAGTTTGTTTCAGAGTCAATCATAGACATTTGTGGTCTACATGAAATTTGTACATGAAACAAAGGAGAAAATAGAAAACATAGTATCTACTTCGTGATGTTTTATTCCCTGATTGGCAAGGTAGAACAAAAAATTTGGAAAATAAAGAAGAAGCCAATCTTTAAACCTTACAAAATATTATTGCCTAATAAACTTCATCTAACAGCAACTAGAAATAGACATGCGTTTCAATCCAACAGCAAACACATGCAAGAAAATATTTCTCTATTTCAATCTCACATACCTTCTTCTCCTTCCAAATGAAGAAGACAATGCCCAAATGTAAAACCAGCTGGTTTCCCCTCTTCGGTGGAATTGTAGAAAAAATCAAGTTTCCTGTAACAGGAATCAGGTCAGAGCGTCGATTTAGGGGTTCTTTGGCAACAGGATTTGAGCAGGATTTACGGGATTTGGTCGAAGAAGCGCGAAAGGGAGAAAGTTACCTTAGCAGCGAGCGAGCTCCTGTCTTTGCTTCCGATCAAAATGTTGTAACTTCCGATAACGTCGTTGAACTTACAGATCGACTGCGCGAGCTCCTGCTCGGGAAAGCCGGAAGCTGAAGGCGATGATGCGGGCTGGAGCCTCGATCGACTGCGCGACTCCTCTGCTCGGGACGGCCGGAAGCTCGCCTGGTCGGGACAGTCGGAAGCTGAAGGCGACTCCTCTCTCGCTCGAATGAATGAAACGCGGGCGGCATTAGGGCTATTTGCGTGCCCTTATTAGTTTTTTTTTAATTTAAAATATGAAATAACCGGACACGCGTGTCCGGCTTAAGTTTTATTTTTTTCAGCCCGAACACACCCAGAACGTGTCGGACACGTGTCCATGCCGTGTCAGACGCGTGTCTGTGTCCGACACGTGTCCGACACTGCATTGCCTCTTAAAACGGAGTGTCGGTGCATCATAGTTTGGCTCACACCAACACTAATTTAAATTAGAAATGCATTAATCAAATTACATTTTTTATCATCAAAATTATTGGGTTAACAAAAATGTGAAATTTATCTGGTAAACCTATAAAATCCAAGTCCAATAAATGTCCAAGACCAAATTCTAACTTACCAAAATCTTGAATTTGCTTAAATTTCCAAAATTCACAGCCCTTATTTTTCACCAAAATTGTAAAAATAGAGGAAACCAATCTTGTGTGATGAGTTTAATAATGCCACCCAAAGAGATGGAAATAATAAAGCTCAAAAAATTCTACTCCTAGCTCGTCTAAGATGCAGTGAAAGTATTACTATGGGATGAGGTTATACTACTGTTGACACCTTTTTTGTGTCGACCTGACTTAGATTGAGTCGAATCGGGTCGATTGAGCTCGATCAACTCAATCGAGCCTCGTTGAACACAAATTGACTTAAAATGGGAACTAAATTGAGTTAATTAAACTCAATTAAACCCAAACTGACTCAAATACATCCAAATCAAACTTGATTCGAGCTTAATTCAAGCTAAATTGGTTCAATTTGAACTCAATTGACTTTTCAAATGAAGAAATTGAAATCAACGACTCCAATTGCCTTGAAATTTGCTCCTTGTGCCGTTGTGGTCTCGTCATATCTTTTAGTAGGCAATTAAGCAGGATCTTATGTTTCAGGTATATGAAATCAAGTTTTCTGCTTTAGATTTTTTTTGTTTAATGCGTGCGTCCAACCGAGCTAGAGAGGAAGAGAGATCGGACCCTACGTGCATGCTTCTTGTGTGCCCAAGCCAACCGAGAGAGTGGGGAAGTAGAGCTGAGCACAACATCTTTCTGCATGTTCTTTGTGTGTATGTGTCTAGCCAGAGCAAGTAAGAGAGGAGAGCATCCTCCTATTTTCTTCTCTACGGAAGTCTTTGTTCATACGTCTGGAGGAGTTGTCCAGCCAAGAGAGGGAACGGAGGCTTTGCGTGCTCCTAATCTTGGTTGATTGAATAGGTGTACACTCACTTTGGAGCTTCTTCTTGCGTGTCTAGGGCCAAATCGAGCAAGGAACAAGCGGCTGGGGAGCTATTGTGTATGCGATCTAGCCAAACCAAATAGACCTAGAGTTGTTGTGTGTGCTTCATGAATGCGCTTGAGAGGGACGGGAGCTTCTTCCTCCTGCAATTGTTGCTGGACTATGATTTGAGCCCTAAAAGACTAAAAGGAAGTAGGGCTGCTAAATTCCCTCTTTCCTACAGTGAAGAGGAGTTCAAGAGGTTCTTCCTCCCTACATACTAACTCCAGTAAACTCGTGATGGCAAAGGCAGCTCCTAGAGAAATTTGGACTACAACCAATTTCATTTCAGTTGCCTTTACCTCTTCAAGAACTTCTTCCTCTCATTCCATTGGGTTTGTATGATGCCTACCAAACCCTTAGGGCCTTATAGAAATGTAATTTTTTCTCTTCAAAAACCCATATGTGCTTTGTCCACACCACACTCATGAAAATTTGGTGATTTTCTATGGGTTGCTCTCATGTGAGAGCCTCTAGGGGATGACGACATGCGTCGGGTCGTTGTGCTTGTGTTCAATGACCCCAAATGCATGAATTAGCATTCATAGTGTGTTCACCTTCACCTACAAGCAAACCTTAGGCTAGGCATCGCCATTTAATCGCAACTTGAGTGACGACACGTAGGTTTCACATTATGTTGCATGCATAGCTTTCCTAGAAAATCATAAGTTATAACAAAATTAACTTAATGATATAGGAGACTTGCGTTGTTTAGCATTTATTATTTTTTCTAAATTTATTGAATGTTAAAGAATGAGTTTCAAATTAGAAAGCTTATAAGCAATTGGTGGGTATTTCATGAACCCTCATGTTCCTGTTTCAAATCCCATGATAAGTAAGTTGATTGAAATCACCTTTGATATTTCTCCAAATTTAGATGATTAAAATAAGAGGCGAATAACTCCAATTCAAATGACTACACACTTGATCAAATTGGTTGCATGGTTAGATTGCATCACTTAAACTTTAGAAGAATGCATGCTGTAGGTTTTTTGCTAAGATTGTTGTTTACCTAAATTTTGTAAATTCATAAACATGCTCATTTGATTTTTAAGTGCCCTTGAAGCAAGAGTGGAGTATTCTATATCCTTCAAAAGGTCTATAGACTACACCCCCACCATACATTGAAATTATTTAAACGTGTTAATAAATTTGTAAATTGAATAGTTGAAGACAATAACAAGTAGCTTAAGCATTTGATAAACTCCTAAAATGGTGAACCACTTAATACATACTCTTAATTTCATTAGATCATGCCAAAATTGATCTTTAAAATTTATTTAGAGATCTAAATATTCACCCCTATTTAAAATGAGTTTAAATCACTTAAAAAAATCTGAGTTCTCTTTCAAATGCCTTCTCCCTCATACATGATATCTTGGAGCCTCCCCAAGGCTTCAAAATAAAAGAGGAAACCACTTGTAGTGTGACATACTATTTAAGTTGGCATACACTTAGATGCATAACCCCTAAGCATTTTAGGATTAAGAAATTTTCTTTTTTGTGCATGTGATTGTTGTGTTTGGTGTGGTGATCATTAGATTGTTTGTATTATGGATACTTGCCCTTAAATGGTCAAGATAAAGGTATATATGTTTTTTTTGCATGTGGACATGCCCAAGCGGGGGTAAAAAAATCATGATTATTTAATGTTTTTTTAGGTGCTGCTTAAAAAATCTGAGGCAGAAATAATAAGATATAAATAGGGCTTGACACTTTAACTGCCAGGCAAATCTATGATGTATCTTTCATATAAAATTGCTTCCTGATATCTTTTGCTTTGCAGGTTTGAGTTTTTTTTTCCATTTTAAATGTAGTTAATAGACTTAGGAAGTTGTTGGGATCTGTGGGATATAATTATAAGAGTAGTTAACTAGAAGAATGAACCTCTTAGGTGAAGCCATAGATGCACCAAATGATCAAGCTCGAAGACCCACAAGTCAAGTTTGTTCTTATTATTATGTTGTATAAGGCAGACAACCTAACTATCATTTTTATAGCATTTCCTAAATTGTAATGATTTGGACATTACTATTATTTTTTGTGGTTGATTCATATTTATACATGTGATAGATTGTTTATTGCTATGATGCACGGACACGGACACGGCGACACGGACACGACGCGACACGGACACGACGCGACACGGACACGGCTTTTTTTGAAAATATAGGACACGGGTACGGCGTGGACACGGCAATACATTTTTTTTATATAGTATATATATATTAATGTAATATCATATTAAAAATGACAAACAATAATAAATGAATGACATGACAACTTGTCTAGCTTATAATATAAAATATTTAGTATAAAATATCTAGTATAACCACAAAAATATAAGCAAATAATCACTTACTACAACATCAAGCATTCAAGCTTCAACTACTATGATTAGCTTTAGAGGTTTGTTTTTGGCCTTCAATATCATCATTATTGAATATCACTGCTTTCAACTCTGGTCCAACAAGAGAAAGATTTGTAATTGTGCAAAAAGGAAGGAGATGAAAATACCTTCACTGCCAAAGAGAAATGAAAATGATAATATTCGATGAATGGGTAGTTAATGCAGGCGTTGATTTGGTGTTGTGGATAGGAAAAAAGAAATTTAGTTTAAATCTTGCCAAATATAAGAAATTATATTTTAAAAAAATTATAAAATATTTAAGATACGCGTGTTGGACACACGTGTCCAATTTGTTTTTAATATTTTTTTAATCGGACACGTTTTCGGTGTGTCCGACACATGTCGGAGGAGTGCCGGACGAGTGTCGTGTCGGACACGGTGTTGGACACTGCACGCCTCTCTGAGGAGAAGTGTCGGTGTATCATAGGTTTATTGAGTGCGCATATATGTATATTTTTTATGTTTCTTCACTTGTTTTGAGGAGTGGCTTGGACTTGTTATACGTTGAGCTCTTAGGACAAAATTAATTTTTTAATTAATTAACATCAAAGTAATTTAAAATCAATCATCGGATCACTAATTTTTCAAATTAAAAAAAATTGCATGGCGAGCCAAATTTTCAAAACAAAATGATCATGCATGACCAATATGTCTCTTGTAGAAAGCCCTCACATTAAGGATTAGATAAAAATAAATCTGAATTCAGTGAGTCAGCATTTGTATATTCACATGATCAGACATCTTGGATCAAAAGTGAAATTGTAAGCCTATCCTCTAAATCAAAACAACCTTATATATCCTTCATATACATTGAGACCAGATTTCATAGTTTTAAAATCATTTAGGTGGGTTAACTAGCGGCCCTTTCTTGGCAGGAATTATAAGTCCAGAGGTCGGACTAACTTAGCCTCAAGTGAGGTGTAGATTTGTAAATCCCTTACATTCCGTTTGACATAAGTTCGACATACTTCCCTTCAATAGCCCTCATCTTAGATCTACAAGATGAGGCTTATGTCAATTTCACTCACCTTATATGCCCTCACATTTCAGATGTTTTCTTTAAATTATGTTGTTGGAATATAAGCCCAATTTTCTAAATCAAATTGATCAACTCAAATAAAAATCTAGTTTTAAAATGTAGAATTGAATTAAGATAGTTTGAGTACCTCTGAGTTTCTCAGTATTAAATTCTCTTGCATTTTCCTTCATTTAGTTTCCATTCTTAAAAAATTGTTTTAAAATTGATCACATCTCCCTTGAAATTCTTGAAGACTAAATCTTTGAACAAGAATTTCTCAAACTCAAAAATAAAAATATTAGCCAATATTTTAATGACTATAAAGAAACTATTAATTTAATCAAAAATATTCTCAAGTAATAAATGTTTGAAATATAATTAATCATAAGGGTTTGCTCCTATGGGACATCCTTACCATAGAATAAAATAAATCATATTCAACTAAATATTAAATAGGAGAAAATCTATGTTAAAATATAAAATTGTGAACTTTATTATTATGCTATAGTAAAATAATTTTTTTTATTTTCTAGGTAATTTATTATTTTCTGTCATATTTGGTCACAAAATATCTCAGTCCATTAAGGATGATACTAAAATTTCACCAACAACTACCACCCCTAGTCAGATCCTTCAGTCTCCTCCTGATGAGACAAGCCTGGCATGGTTAGCCATCCTAGTCGGATCCCTCATTTTTTCCTTCGATGAGATTGATACACCCAAATCTCCTTGGCATGTAAATTCCCCCTCAACATATTGATGCCCTTGCAATATGTGAATGCCCCACTTATAAAAAATATATATATTTAAACGATAAAGCATATCAACCCCTTTGAAATGAGATCAATATACAGTTCTACGACCAAATAAAACCAACATGTCATTTGCTTAAATTAGGACCTAAAGTCCAATTACCTAGCTGAGTTGTCAAGGATCGGGACCAGTTCAATTTAGTCACAGTTAATAAACTTTTGTTTTGAATTATTTTTTTTCTCCTTATTGTGCCCAAGTCAGTAGCTGTAATTATTTCTCTTTTGAGAAATACTGCTGATACATCCTCTCGTAAATTGCAGGGTGATCATGTAACTCATTTGAATGTGTATAAAGGATTTTTCCAGTCTGGAAAGTCTTCACAATGGTGTTACAAAAACTACATAAACTACCATGCCATGGTGTGTATTCATTTTCTATGGGTTTCAGAAACATAGTCACACATTTTAACTATGAACAGCTCACTAAAAAATATAAGATATAAGACATCTATGGAGTTCTTTCTAATGTTTGAGAGCCAATTGTGCAGAAAAAGGTTGTTGATACAAGGGAACAACTTTGCAGGCTAGTCAGGCGGCTTGGAATAGTTCTGAAATCTTGCCAAGGGGATACACAGGCATTGTTATATTTTTTCTTGTTTTTTTTTTATATGATTATGTCATCATGATGGTTGATTTGTCGGAGGCAAATCTCTTTTGATCTAATACTGATGAAAATGCTTTGTTTCTGTTGAAAATAGTTTCATTTGATTTGGTCACTCAATTTACTTGGGTGATAGACGTTTTTGGATCTTTTCTGGGGTAATTGATATCTTAGCTGAAAGGCTACGGAATTTGTTTTTTAAGCTTTGGTTAAGAATTGAACTGACTTCAGTTGATGTTTTTTTATCGATCTTAATTTCATGCTCCAAATTAACTTGGAATTTGTTATTAGAATTGGAATAGCCTCTGCAACAAACATTAGTCCCTTCATGATGAGATTTATCATATTGTTATTTATTTGGAGTCACTATTTTCACATTTCTGCGTTCTTTTTTATGTTCAATTATACAGTTCAAAAAGATGTTTAATTATTTAAATTATTTTAATTCTTGTTGGTCTAATCTTGTCTTGCAGACAATAAGAAAAGCCATTCTTGCTGGTTTTTTCTCTCATGCCAGTCAGTTGGAAGTAAGTACTTTTTGTTTGCATCTGGCGTCTAAAATTTTTGTCACCTGTTTTTCCTAAGCGGTATTGCGTTGGCCGTTCAACAAGGTTAACCTTTCAAATAATTTTTCTATTAGCGGAATATGAACCTATGCTGTCTAGTTCTTGATCTTTTTCTTTAAATTCCCGCTCTTATTTAATTTTTCTCTGTAGTTAACTGTTCAAACTTTTATTATTTGTTAACTTGGTTGATTTAGTTGAACTTTTGGACTGAGGTTTAGATTCTCTCTTTTACATATTTTCTTTCAATTCAGTCTACTGGTATGAAACTATAATGTGCTGCCAATCTTATGGCTTTTAGCTGAATTTTTTACTGGATGCTTGATTCCATATACTCGAGAGAAATCCTAGTTCTTAGAATTATTGATATTTAAATATTCTTAGTTCTTAGCTATATGGTCTATTTTGTATTTTGCAGGAATACAGTCAAAATGGCATGTACAAAACAGTCAGAAATTCCCAAGAAGTGTATATCCATCCATCATCTGTACTATTTAGGTTCGTAAAGGCAACTGCTTATAGCTGTTCATTTGCCAACATCTTATTCTAATAAATATTGATAACTTCCTGGTCATGCTTCACAGTTTTTTCTTGTTTTGAAATATTCAAATGAAATTTCGCCATTCTACCATACTGTTAAACATTCGTATTTTTTTGGAAGCATGTTTAGTGAATCCTAGCAATATTTAAATGCTAAAATAAGGTGGCGGTTGAGGCCTCATGTAACCCAATTATCTAGATGGATTTCTGACAAGATGGATTCCTGAGCTAATATAAATCCTTGCTTTATTATATGCGGCATACATCTGGTGCCAACTTTAACATACCTATATAATTCCATTGTACATGACAGTCCGATACATCAAACAAAGTGGATTGTCATAGAGGAAAAACTTATCTTTTACTAGGGTGAGGACCTCTGGTCTTGAAATTCTCTTTGCATTGTTAACATCCTTCCATTTCAGGTTTTGCTGAGAAGTTTATATATGTATGCAGCTTTATCTGTTTATTTGCAAAATAGCTATTTTCAAGTCATATTAGTTTTTTTTATTTATTTATTTTGATAAAAAAGATATAGCTTATTTCATGTTGGAAGATTTATATTTCAAAAGTTAATGAGTAGCCTAACTGAAAGTATGTTAAATTTCATTGAATGATTCATCATGTATCTATTCCTACATTATCATCAGATGCTTCACATAAAAATGTTAGTCCCACCATTTCCCAGTCGATGTTACACCCGCAGCAAATTAATAGTACCATGACTGATATCCTCACAAATTTTGTGTTATTGACAGAGTTAATCCTAAGTGGGTGGTCTACCATTCTCTGGTTTCCACTGACAAGCATTATATGCATAATGTCATTGCCATTGATCCATCTTGGCTCATTGAAGCTGCACCACATTTCTACCAACTAAAGAGACCAAATCCAGCAATCTTCTGAAAGAAATATAAGCTGGGGATTTTTCATTCATCTGAGATCACCTGGTTATCCTTTATTATGGTCTATGAACTCTGCAAGGGAGACTGAATTGCCATGAGTTGTAACTTCTTCAGAAGTTCTATGCTAAGAAGCTACTAATCTCAGCCATTACTTGGATGTTATCAAGAGATTTTCCTGGAGCTCATATTGTGATTATGGAGAGTTTACAAAGATGGAGTAGCAAAGTCGGTCTTCCTCTTGCTAAAAAGCTACTAATCTCGAACGGTGAAGTTGATGCAAAATATTATTAGTTTAAGAGGATCCACAAACTTGCAAATTATTGTACAAAATTTCTATGAATTTGCACTCGTAAAGTTACTTCTGCCAAAAATTGAGTGCATTTGTTTATTAGCTTTGGATCTATTTAAACGATTTAAAACTTTTGAAGTGTATAATTGAAATGATAGGTAATGTAGTCAACCCAAGTTTATTCATGACATGGTTTTCCTGATATACTTACTGCTTCGTGCTTGAGGTATACCTATCTATAACATCAGGCTATTGGGATTCCGTTAAATTGTATATTTTCTTGATAGCCAAATAATGATTGAACTTTGGTTACTCAGAGCATTTGAGATATATTGAGCCCATCACTGTTTCATGGTAAGGAAAAAAAGGAAATCTAGTCTTGTTGAGAACAAAGGGTTGCAAGTATGATTATACTGTCTGACGTTCAGGTGAGGAAATTTTTTTCATTGTTGTTAGAAATCTGGTCTGTGGCTTAAAAGGAATGACATAATTCATGACTTTTCCCTCCTCTCTTACTCTTATGTTGAGAAGGATTAAGTTTCACTTATTCCAAAAAATTAAAAGGTGCGGTCAGGATGCGGCTGATTTACTGCTAGGGGTGTCAATATTGGACACGACCCGAAAACTCGACCCGAACACGACACGGAAATTTTGGGTTAGGGTTGATTCGAACCCGAACCGGGTCTGGTTCGGGTTAGAGTTTTTGACCTGTTTCAAAAACCTGGTCGATTTCGGGTTGACCCGGAAACCCGAAAATGACCCGGATTGACCCGCTGACCGAGGTGCCCGGGTGACCACCGCTACCCGTGGCCAATCCAGCATGGCCGCGTGAACCCCCCCCCCCCCCCCCCCCCTCTGGCGCTTGCCCGTTGATCGAGGCTTGCCTGCCACTGACCTGTTGTTGCACTGTGTCACGAGGTCCACCGTCTGCGTGACCGCGTGGCGCTGTGTCCTGAGGTCCGCCGTCCGCGTGACAGTGTCCAGGCCTGCGTGCGGGCTAGCCCAGCTAGCTAGCTTGCCGTGTCCAGCCATCCAAGTCCGCGCCCAGTCATCCAGGCCCGCATGCCCGCGTCCCCGCATCCAGCCATCCAGGTCCGCGTGCCTGTGTCCAGCCATCCAGGTCTACACCTGCGTGCCCGCGCCCATCTCCGGCACCTGGTTTCGGGTCGTGTCAGGTTGACCCGAAGTGGGCCGGGTTCGGGTCTTGAAAATCGGACTGTTTGTAAAAACGGGTCGGGTTGACCCGAACAGTATCTGGTCAATTCTGGGTTTGTCCCGAATCTGACCCATGACCCGAAATTAACACCCCTATTTACTGCTTATTGATTAATTTAATGATATTTAGACTTATTTGGGACGGCTTTTTTATTGCTTCATAAAATTGTTTTTTAGTAAAAAATTAAAACTTATACTAAAAACTGCTTTAATAGGCGAAATAAAAGTTATCCCAAACAAAACTGTACTCTTTTTAGCATGAGTTTCTGTGATATGGATTTACTGGTTTTCATGCATTATCTTCTCTGAATGAGACCTTGTTATCACACTGGAGGAGATTTTCTATGTATCCCGTCTTATGACTGTGTTTGGGCTGCTTAAACAGTATTTTTTTCTAGCATTCTGCTTCTTGATTTTCAGCTCATTCTGTAATTCTACCCTCCTTAGATAGTTCTTTTTGGTCGAAGCCTCCGGTTGGAGGTTTTGGAGTTCTTCCATCTTCTTTTTATGTTTAGCTTTCGATTCTTCAGATTGTATTTGTGAAAACACTGGAAATATGTTCGATAGATTTAGCAATGAAATTTTAGCAAAATTGTACAACAGTATTCATCGTTTACGAAGAACTTATTTTCTAATGATTTTGAATTACTCTTCCCCTGCCACAAACATCCAAGTCATTTTAGGTCTACCTCTACCTTTCTTAACATAAGACAAATCTAATACCTATACTTTCCTAATTAGGTCATCAAGAGACCGTCGTTTATGTGACAAAACCATCTAAGGTGATTCTCTAACTCTCCATAATCTTATCTTTCATAAGAGCTTCTCCAACCTTTTTACATATATGCTCATTTGGTATCTTGTCTCTAAGAGTAAAACCACTGATGAGCATTCTCATCTCTGCAAACACTTAACTTAATGTTATGTTTCTCTTTTAATGACCAACATTTTACATCATAAAGCATTACAGGTCTTACTACATTTTATAGAATTTTTTCCTAAGTTTGAGTGGAATTTTCTATCACACAATAAGCCCAACACATTCCCACTTTAACTATTCAACATGAATTTTACTAAAAATATCCGCATCTATTTTATCATCAATAATCATTAGTCTTATCAATAAGAAGAATATCATTAATAAAATTCATACACCATGGTACAATCTCTTTCAAATGTCTACCGAGAAAATCCATGACCAAAGTAAAAAAGAAATGGGCTAATGCATATCAACTTGAGACAATTCCAGTGATTAAGGAAGCGAATGATGACAACAAAGCTATGTATACAAAGGTTGGAGGTGGTATTCGGTGGGAGATGACGCATTAAACTAGGAGCGAAGCAAGAATAGCAATGAGCAAGAGTGAAATGAGAAGGAAGATGATCGAGGAAGGAAAATAGGGCCTTTTCTTGCTGCATTTTTACCGGAAACATTTTATCGGGTTTAAGAAAGTTGATGGATTTTCCATCAAAAGTTATACCATTAAATTGTGTCGCATTTTTTTGCTAGAAGTTACCACCTATTTAAAAAAAAATCAGCAATTTTTCCGGTGAGTTTTTCGCATGAAATGTTTCAACGATTTTACCGCCAACAAACCTGCCACTAAGTTACCGCCGAAATATCAGTCAGTTACACTGCCGCCACTACTGGAAAATATAATTTTCCCAAAATGTTTACCAGTATACCTAGGTTTTGTTGTAGTGTATGGTCATAGTAATGATAGCTAGTGTCAAATAATTGATCCATTAGACATTTCAAATATGTGTTTTTGTGGGTAAGCTTTGATTTTATGCAAGTGCATATATTGTGCCAAGTAATAAAGTAATAAGTAGAATATCATTCTCGGAAGAATAGGAATTGCCTTAAGTTCACTCTAGTACTACTTATATGAATTACCAAATTTATCTTATATGTAGAAAGTAAAGGGTATGCTAATGAAAAACTATTAACTAAGGCTTCGTTTGGGACGGCTTTCTTCATGCTTCATAAAACTGCTTTCTAGTACAAAAATTAAAATTTTTATATTAGAAGCCGCTTTAAGAAGCAGTAAAAAAGCCATCCTAAACACAGCCTAAGTCTTAAAATTAAAAATCCTATTTTTAAGAAGCTTTGAAGCTATGATAGTTAAAAATATATGAGTGCAAAAGATTGATCCCTGTTAATGTTCTTGTAAATTAGAGCATAAATACTCCTCATCTCTATTGTGATTGTTGGAGAATCTAGCTAAGATATCTCTCAACTACAATGATTATATATCCTTAAAATTTCAAGACTATCCACTATATGTTTATGCTGGCAAATTCTCATTTTAAACTCTCTAATTATTTCATTATTCCTCCATTGAGGCTACAGATCACACTATACTTTAAGCTCATACAATACCTAAACATAAACTAAATTAAACATGAAGAAATTCAAAATAATTCTTTATAATTCATGAAATCTAGATCTAATTTTAAATAAACTTAATTTTTAACACTCATAACCCCAAAGCAAGGTTCTAGCCAGTCATAAAGATTAGACGTAACAAAACACAGTTTATTTCAATATAAAATAAAATAAAAGATGTAACTTAAGAATAGATATGATAATAAAGTTCTTTTACAATTTGACTGTCTTTGGGGGAGGATGATATTAAGTTTATATATACTCGAATCAATGTTAGATATAACAACAATATGATTAAAATTATATCTACTTATAATGGGGAGTTTACTCTTTTCCAAGACATTTGCAATTCTATTTTCCAACATTTCAAGAATATTTTTAACTCTCCCTTGCAGAATTTCATTAGAGGCCCCCCTATTCCTATTGGTGACATGATTCTTTTGAGATACCTTGATGATTTAGTTGCCCTGATCACTGTTGAAGAGATTAAAGCAATAATTTTTCTTCCCCTTTTTCTTCTGCCCTGGGACCTGATGGATACACATTTCATTTCTACAAGGAGACTTGGTCTCTTTCTAATTTGAGCAGCGAGAGATTTATCATCAGGAAGACTACTATGCTTCAAGTATTCTATGAAGGGCACTCTCCAATCTGACTCCTCATTAACAATAATCACTATGAGGGTCTGATTGGGAGAAGATAAGTGTGTGGGGCATAGAGCTTGACGATACTGGACAATAATAGACACGGGATTTCCATTAGGGTCAGCTAATTCTTTTATTAACTTGGTCAAGACATATACTTTTCCATTTTCAGATTTAGGGATTTTGACCAAAGTTACTTCTGGTATTAAGAACAAGAGTTCCATTACTTTGTTATGATATGAAAGGAACTTAGGCTTAAGTACTTTGTAGATTCCCGCTACTTGATTTATTATTAGTTGGGACTCTCCAAAAAATTTCACCCGTATAATATTCATCTGAATAGCCAACTCAAGCCCCGAAATCAGAGCTTCGTACTTAGCTTCACTGTTAGTATGAGGTTCTGATAAACTATAGGAGTACCGTTGAGTATGACCTTCAGTAGATATAAAAATTAGGCATAGACCTACCCTAACTGTAGTAGTTTCATTTGAACTTAAGGCTTTAACGGATGACACATCGTCAAAGTAAAACTCCCAAGTGGGGAACTCCTATTCTTTCACAATCATGAGTAGTTCATCAGGTAAATCATCATTGAGTGGGGAATCAGTAGGGATCGAGTGATCGGCCAAAAAGTCAGGTAGAGCCTGTCCTTTGACGGTCAGTTGAGGAACAAAAGTAATGTCAAATTGCAGTAAGATCATAGACCACCGTGCTAGATGACCTGAGAGGGTCGGACGGGTCATCAAGTGCTACAAGGGGTTGACTCGAGAAATCAGATTAATCTTATGTGAAAGCATATAATGCCTAAGCTTCTGTACCGTGAAGATCAAGACTAAACATTACTTTTCCATCATTTGGTACTTAAGCTCTGTAGGTATTAATCACCTGCTAAGGTAATATAAGGCATTCTCCTTGCCTTCTTCATTCTCTTGAGCTAACAATGCACCTAGGGAGTCATCCAGGGCCGTAGTGTAGAGAATCAACGGCCTACCTGGGATGGGTGCAGCTAAAACAGGGGGGTTCATCAGGTAGCGATTTATACTCTCAAAGGCTTCTTGACAACACTCATTCTAGTGTAATCGAGCATCCTTCTTCACTAGAGCAGCAAAGGGATGACACCTACTAGAAAGGTCGGAGATAAATCTCCATAAAAGCAAGTTTACCTTGAAAGGATCTCAACTGGGTAAGACTTCTAGGGGGTTTTAAATCTACTATGGCTTTGATCATATAAGGATCAATCTCAATGCCACGATAGCAGACTATAAATCCTAGGAACTTTCCTGCACTCACTCCAAATGTGCATTTTAAAGGATTCATCTTTAAATCAAACTTACGCAGACGTTTAAAAATGATTTGTAGATCTCGAAGGTGATCTCCACAGACCTTGCTTTTGACCACCAGATCATCCATATTGTATTCAAGTTGCTCGTGTATCATCTCATCAAAGATAATAATCAAAGCATGTTGATAGGTGGCCCCAGCATTCATGAGACTAAAGGGCATCACCTTGTAATAAAATATACCTATATGTGTACGGAATGCAGTGAACTTCTCATTCTCGGGGTCTATCTTTATCTGATTATAACCAGATGAACCATTCATGAATGAGAAAATGCTATGGGATGATGCTATATCCACCATAAGCTTAGGGATAGGAAGAGGAAGATCATTCTTAGTACATGCCTTATTCAAATAACATAAGTCAATATAAACACGTATCTATCCGCTCTTCTTCCAGACTAGAACAATAATGGCAAGCCAAGTAGGGTACTTCTCTTTGCGAATACAACTAGCTTTTATAAGCTTCTTGGTTTTAGTGATCACCTGTCGTTCAATCTCTAACCTCATCCTGCGATGTGCTTATTTAAAAGGGACTGCATCAGGCTTAATGACCAATTTATAGACTGCTACCTCTGGGTTTAGACCAGGCATCTTGGTGTAGTTCCAAGCAAAATAGTCTCTAAACTCTGACAATAACTCGATGTATTCTTGAGCCTCTGAATCAGACAGTAGGGCACTGTGAAAAATAGGCTTAAGATTTGATTCAATGCCTAAGTTAACCTCACATAGTTCATCTATAGTGGAAGTGACGAAATCTTCAAACTCTTGTGGAGCATCAAGGACTCTGTCCTCGCCACTATCTGGGTATTCTTCATCGACAAGAGAAACAACCAAATAAGAATGGGAGATAGCACAAATATTTGCATGATTAGACTGACTCAACCCCATATAATCCACACCTCTTAGGCCTCGAGGGAAATCAATTTTCCAAACACGGGCGTGCTGTAGAGCTTGTTTATCAGGCCAAGTAGAATGAATGAGATCCCGTTCTACAAAACTCTCTACAACAGGAGAAATATAATGAGGGGCACTCTTAACCTCTATGCCCATAGCGATCTCCTCTGGATCCTGAGGGGTGAAGGGGCACCCTCCTTAGACTGTGCTGGCCCAAATATCTCATATAGATGAGATATAGGGCGTTCACTAATCCATAGTGAACTATCATCACTAGTGGAAGGAGTGTTAGAAGGTCTTTGATTGGAATCCTCAACTCCTATCCCACATATCTGATGGGGAGAAGGCTGTCCACTTATAGTCTGACGTTAAAAGTCCTCTTTCTTGTCTAAACTACTATCGATAACTAACCCACCCTCAGGTATCAAATGGCTACAAAAGATAGGACATGAATCGTAACCAGTAAAATTTAAAGGTGGTGAATGGACTGACCGATGAAGGACATCGATCACTTCATCATCTGAAGAGTCGGACTCAACAATCAAAGAAGAAGAGTAAAGATGAGGGGGAGGAGGTGTCCGAGTGTCGTAGTTCTGCGGCTCGCGAGTTGAACCTCTACCTCTACCTCTAGCTCGTCCACCCCTACCTCTACTTGGGGGAACATTGTGCCTCACTACAAACTGAAAAGGATCTCTATCAAAATATGCAATGGAAATACCTACCTCAATACAAACCAGTGATGGACCCAGTATTGCCGATTGTATAGGACCCTGTGTAGGTGACTGTGTAGGACCCTATACAACACTAGCGGGTATCACTTGTGACTGGGCAAGTGGAGATCTACGAGTCTTTTGAGGTATATAATACTCGGCGTAATAGTAAATAGAGACCTCATGCATGCAAAAAGGCTGGGTATCTCCAGAAATGATATACTCGACATCATTCCTCATAAACTTTATATATTTGTGCAAGGTGGAGAGCACCATTCCATACTCGTGGAGCAAGGCCTTCCTAACAGAGCCCTGTATAAAGTTTTAGCCTTAATTACATGAAATTTTGCCTCAGTTAGAAAATTCCTAAATTTTAGAGGTAGGGTGATAGACCCCAGAGCGGGCTGGCATTGGTTATTGAAGCCTTTCAACATAATCTTGTCGGAAGTGAGCTTCAAATGACCTAAGGAGAGGCTCTTTAAAGTTTTATAGGTATGAATGTTTACTGAAGCCCCTTGGTCAATGAAGACCCTATTCAAATCATAACCATTAACTTCAGTAGGGACGTACAAAGGATGATTATGCTCAGAAGTCCCTAAAAGTAAGTCACGATTCGAAAATGTAATGCATGGCATCTCTTTCAAATGGCATAAATCCCCCACAGATTTAGAAGCAAAGAAGGCTTGATAGGACTCTGGTTCAAGTAGGGCTTTCACCAGTGTCTCTCTCAAGTCAGGGGATATTATCAAAGCATCATAGACACGAAGAAGGGAAGAGATTTTTCTTAATTGAGCCAATACATTATAATCCACTTCCAGCTGAGGGCCATTCCCTTTCTCTTTGAATTGCACTTGGGAGAAAGGGATAGGATTGTCACGCCCCAAGATCTAACTTGGAAAGAACGTCGATCAATAGCCAAACAATTTACCAGAGTTATCTAAAACCTTCAATAAGCGATCTATCAAACATCTATAACATTTAAAACATCAATATAATAGTCGATTCATATCTCAAAACATCATATACAATACTCAGGAACTAAACTATCAATACAAGTAGAGAAATCTATCCTGTCCTGAGTACAAAAGAATCATCAATCGATCAAAAGAACTAAAACCTGAAGATCTGGATCAACTCCTATCTCCTGCTCCCGAACCCTGACCTGAAAATATCAACCACATATAATGAGCTTTACAAAGCCCAGCAGGTCACCTAATACCTATGACTGAAATCAAAGCACGGCGATGCTATTAATATGCATGTCAATCTATCAATCTGAATCAGTCAATGGTCAATGAATCTATGCAATCCGGAAATCAAATCAGTAGTCAATGCAGCGGTAGAAGAATCAATAAACAGTAGGAAATCAGTCGATCAGTCAAATCAATCGTATCAAGTCGAATCAATCAAAACAATACTATCTGGTCAATTAAATCGATCGGTATGAAATCATAAAATCAATACAATAAAGCCCAGTCTATACTAGCAATGAATCAAATGCAGCAGTTCAATACAGTGTAGAAGCAATAGCAATAGTGAATCTATAAAATCTAGGCGGCAATACAATGAATCCATACGATGTCCATGTCCATGCTATCAATGCAGTATCTATATCTATCAATATCCATATCAATGCTCAGTAATCAATGCTCGGTAATCAATCAATGAAATCAATGAAATCGTACGATACAGTAAATCCGATCAATCAAATCAATAAGGCAGAAATCGATAAAGCAATAAATCCGTAAATCAATACAGTAAACATGCAATTCAATACTATATACTGGACAAGTAAAATCAACTGGTCATGTTGCTGTTGTAGAATCCGTTGCTGTTGTAGTCCGTACGTTGGTCTATCAATAAGAGTCGTCACTCTTTTTGCCCGTCGGCCGCCCGTCGGCATATAAACTCCTTATAACTCCCAATCGTTATATCAATGATCAATGGTTTAAAGGAAAGCCCGTCGGCCCACCATCCTGTACAGGTCAATATCAATCTTCACCAACGTTCAACCAGGTTCCACTTGGGTTCCAGTATCAATAGTCAATTCAATCAATAAGCAATTCAATAGTCAATATTAAAGCAATCATATCAATAATCATATTCATATCAATTCAATCTATCAATCTCAGACAATTCGGAAATCATACGAAAATCGGGCAGCGTAACGGCAGTCGGTCAAATTTACACAAAAATCCTGCAAAAAGACACGATTTCCAAATTCTACCAAATTACAATAGAATATCTATAACATCAATGCAAGACTTTTATTCTACAGAAACCAAGTCAGAAAACATCCTGATAATTTTCTATTCGATTAAAATCGCATAGAACCAATTCCGACCGGAAGAAAATTCGTAGAATACAGTCAAATCGTGTACAATAATCATATCTATAACATACTAGAAGTTGTGCGGTGGAAGTTGTGTCAAATCAAAATCATGTCGAAAAGTCGACTACGAAAACACAAAACAGATCACAACTCGATCAAAACACAACATCTTTGAAAACAGAAATAGGATTCGGAGTCCTTACCACGAGATCTCCACTTTTCCCAACAGCAGCGTCGGACGAAAAGCGCTCCGCGGTCTCCGAAAACCAGCTTTTCTCTTTTTCCTTTTCTCTTTCTCTCTCCTCAGATATTTTCGTTTTTATAAAATGACTTTCTCTCTCCTCAAAACGAGCTGATTTTCTTATATCTGTGAACTGATCGGCCAGGCCGATATTCACATCGTCCCGGGACGATCAGACCAAATCCTGATCGTCCTGGACCTCACCCAGGGCTATTGTCTGGCCGATAATTTCTACAGTACAGATCGGCCTGGACGATCTCACGATCGGCCCGGACGATCCTGTCCAGAAATCATCCAGAAAACACTCTAGAAATCAGCTGTTTTCCATGCACTGATCGGCCTGGACGATCTCAACTTCGTCCTGGCCGATTCTGGGAGGGAAATCCAATTCAGAGAGGAACAGTAAGGGAACGAGATATTACAAGGATCATCCTGCTGGGTAATAATATTTTTATCTTTTTCTTTTATATTTTTAGTCATCCTAGGTGGAAGGACCTTCCCTGAATGCAAATGAACTTCCTGTATTGAGTCACCCCCAATAAGAGATTTCTTTAGTTTAGTGGTGGTGGCTTGTTTTGGCTCTAAGAAAAGTGCCTGGAGTGGGTTCTCAGATTCATCTTCTGAATCCATGTACCAACCACCCTCTGGAATTATGAATATTGGTTCATCTTCATACTCAGACTCTGACTCATCATTACACACAAAATCATTCATATTATAAGAGATATGTAAAGCATGAGAAGAGTAAGTAATAAAAGAAACTAAAGTAAAAGCTGAAGGTAAAGAACACCAAAAATAGTCAGAATTATCTTCTTCTATTATTACATCATTAATAGAATGGAGAACAAAGTCTTTCAGCATAAGTGCTGGAAGGGGGCCTATCTTCACTTCTGAGGTTACAACAATTTTTTCTCTTTCATATATTTTTCTGGTACAAGTAAAAGCAGAAAAAGAAATTTGCTCATCTGACACTACAACAGAAGAAGAAGAAGAGAAAAGTGCTGGTGTAGTAATTGGAGCGGTAACTGTTGACTTAACATGGGGAGGCCTCTTCTCAACTGCCTTTGAATTCTGTATAGCTTGCTTGATCATCTGCTTGGTCTTCTTAAAGAGGGCTAACTATCACTCTCCCTCAAAACTGCGGGGTGACCTACCACTACTGTCCTGACTGTAACTCTAACTATCGTTAGGGCTGAAATAGTGGTTGGGACTATGGCTAGGACTGAAGATCATCTGAACTGTCTGAGTAGCCTTTCCCAAAGGTTGTACTAAATCACTATCCTGGGGATGGATCTTCCCACTGTCCATTAATCTCTCAACCTTATCGTTGAACACATACCAATCCTCCAAAATATGCCCGATGTATCTCTGGTAGAAACAATATAATGGGAGATCTGTATGTCCATCCTCCTCTACTCTATTATTGTTAAGGAATGTCAAGATATTCTTCTTAGTAAGAAATTTAAAGATCTTCTTCACACTCTTTCTTTTGAATTGATATTCCTTACTAAGTTTCTCCTATAGGTACTACTGACTCTTTGGAGTCCTACGGGAGGGCTTGGGCTACATTATTGACTAACCCTATGTGTGAGAAGGCTGTGGTGGCGCTGAACTGACTAAGGGACTCTTGCCCTTATCTGGTGGTCCGTAGGTACTGTGTACCTCCCCTCTCCTAGGTAGAGGTGCCCCTGAAGACTCATACCGCTGAGGTCTGCGCGAAGGCTGACTCTCGACCTTATGAGGGACTGCATCGGGTATGTTGTCCTATAAGCTGACTACCTTCATTAGTAACTTCTTGTAGGTTCTTATACTGAATCCCTTGAGGTAGGGTGCTATCGGACCATCTATGTTCTTCAGCAAGATCTCTACTATTTGCTGCTCTCAAAATTGGAGCTCACACTGTAGGTTGAGATTTCTTCATCTGACTATATAATCTTGTAGTGGCTCTCGAGGATGCTGTCTAGTGACCATTAACTCTTTTATTGTGACCCGATGCTCTACACTGACAAACCTCTGTATAAACAGCTGCTCCAACTCTGCAAAGGTCTAGATTGAGTCATTGGGGAGATTGACGTACCAAGCAAATGCCACCCCAACCAACCTACTAACAAACAGCCTCAACATCAACGTATCGTTCCCTCCTATGTTGCAACATATAGCCCGGTACTGAGCCATATACTACTCCGGGTTCCCAAGCCCTTCAAATACTCAAAATCTAGGAGGAATAAAACCATAGGATAGGGCTCCTGCTCGTACTCAACAGGGTAAGGATGCCCTCTACTAACGACCTCTCCAATCTTTCTGGAGAAAATCGCATACTCAACCTTCTAGGCTATCAAATCCTGAATCTGACCGGATGACAACTATGTTGGCTGACTCTAGACTACTGTAGGTGCTATAAGAACTTCCCTCTTGACCCTATCCACCCTCACAGGGTCCAGTGATACTGGCGGTACTACTTGCTCATCTCTGGACATAATAGAGGTACCCACACCCATCATCTGGGGTGTAGCCCCCAAAGCTATCAATTGAGCAGTCATCACTGCCATGGCCTTGGCCATCTCGACCATTTGAGTCTATAAGTGCAAGACAGTGGCGTCCATAGCTACTGATCTCAGAGATCCTCCTGCCTCGATGTCTCCCTGCTCATCCTGGTCCTCGGACTCTCTCTGCTCGTCTGAGGGACCTCGACGTATAATCACACAGACTCGGTGTACTGGTACATCCTTATCTGACTCATCTCCTAGTGTGTCATCCTCTGAGAAAGCATGATAGAGTGCCTCTATATAGGGACTCATAGGAGAAGTGATCTTATAAGGGCTATGAGCTAAAGGTGTCTCAACGCAATCTAGTGATCCATCGGGGGTAAGTACTACATCCTCATCACAAGTCATCGGGATCGCCACGGATCCAAAATGAAGTGCTACATCTATCTGATCTACTATATCATCTGGTTGAATTGCCTCTGCCAACGGTACTATCTCAACTGGTTGTACTATCTCCAATGATTATACTGGCTTGATAGGGGTGTCTGTCTGTCGACATCTCCACATCCACCTACTATGGCAGGGCTCTATACGGATAACCAACTGCTAAGGGGCTACCACATTGAACTAATCTGGGGCCGAGTAGGTTCCTGCTGCTGTCTCTGTCCGTGACGACATGGGCGTCATCCAACAACAGGAGTATCTGCTGGCAGTCTAACAACTGAAGCTACATCAATTGACTACTGAGGTGGCTACCCTCTCTGCCACCTATACCTATGTCTTACAGTCTGTTTATGTAACTGAAGAGTGGCCTGAGAAATCTGTCGGAGTAGCCTCTCTCGACTGACATGCCCTCTACCACGTACTAGGCAGGCAATGCTCCAAATCCTCTAAGAGAGGGCTTGAACACCTGTGTCCCTGGGGACCCTAGCCCGGGGTAGAGTAGTGGTGACAGGAGGGGCTTCCGCAATGCGGGAAACGTCCTCCTCATCCCCACTATGTGTTAGTGGGGATGAGAATATTCCTTACTTAGTTTCTCTTATAGGTACTAGTGACTCTTTGGAGTCCTACAGGAGAGCTTGGACTGCATTGCTGACTGACCCTGTGTGTGAGACGGCTATGGCAGCACTGAATTGACTAAGGGCCTCTTGCCCTTATCTGGTGGTCTGTAGGTACTGTGTACCTCACCTCTCCTAGGTGGAGGTGCCTTTGAAGACTAATGCTACTGAGGTTTGCGCGAAGGCTTACTCTCAACCTTATGAGGGACTGTATCGGGTATGTTGTCCTATAAGCTAGCTACTTTTATTAGTAACTTATGGAAGGTTTCTTATATTGAATCTCTTGAGGTAGGGTGCTATCGGACCATCTATGTTCTTCAACAAGATCTCTACTATTTGCTGCTCTTATAATTGAAGCTCATACGGTAGGCTAAGATTTCTCTATCTGATAATATAATCCTGTAGTCGCTCTTGAGGATGCTGTCTTGTGACCACTAACTCTCTTATTGTGACCCGGTGCACTGTATTAACAAACCTCTGTATAAATAGCTGCTCCAACTCTGCAAATGTCTGAATTGAGTTGTTGGGGAGGTTGACGTACCAAGCAAATGCCACCCCAACAACCTACTAACAAACAGCCTCAACATCAAGGCATCGTTCCCTCCTATGTTGCAACATATAGCCCGGTACTAAGCCATATACTACTGCGGGTTCCCAAGCCCTTCAAATACTCAAAATCTAGGAGGAACAAAGCCATAGGATAGGGCTCTTGCTCGTACTCAACAGGGTAAGGATGCCCTCTACTAACAACCTCTCCAATCTTCCTGGAGAAAATCGCATACTCAACCTTCTAGGCTACCAAATCTTGAATCTGACCGGATGAAAACTATGTTGGCTGACTCTAGACTAATGTAGGTGCTATAGAAACTTCCCTATTGACCCTATCCACCCTCACAGGGTCCAGTGCTACGGGCGGTACTACTTTCTCATCTCTAGACGTAATAGAGGTACCCACACCCATCATCTGGGGTGTACCCCCAAAGCTATCAATTGAGCTGTCATCACTGCCATGGCCTTAGCCATCTCGGCCATTTGAGTCTATAAGTGCAAGATAGTGGCGTCCATAGCTACTGATCTCATAGATCCTCCCGCCTCGATGTCTCCCTGCTCATCCTGGTCCTCGGGCTCTCTCTGCTCGTCTGAGGGACCTCGACGTATAATCACACAGACTCGGTATACTGGTACATCCTTATCTGACTCATCTCCTAGTGTGTCATCCTCTGAGAAAGCATGACAGAGTGCCTCTATATAGGGACTCATAGGAGAAGTGATCTTATAAGGGCTATGAGCTAAAGGTGTCTCAATGCAGTCTAGTGATCCATCGGGGGTAAGTACTACATCCTTATCACAAGTCATAGGGATCGTCGCGGATCCAAAATGAAGTGCTACATCCATCTGATCTACTATATCATCTGGTTGAATTGCCTCTGCCAACGGTACTATCTCAACTGGTTGTACTATCTCCAATGATTATACTGGCTTGATAGGGGTGTCTACTTGTCGACATCTCCACATCCACCTACTATGGCGGGGCTTCGTACGGGTAACCGACTGCTAAGGAGCTACCACAACTGAACTAATCTGGGGTCAAGTAGATTCCTGCTGCTGTCTCTATCCGTGTTGATGTGGGCGTCATCCAACAGTAGGAGTAACTGCTGGCAGTCTAACAATTGAAGCTGCATCAACTAACTCCTGAGGTGGTTGTCCTCTCTGTCACCTATACCTCTGTCTCGTAGTCTGTCTATGTAACTGAAGAGTGGCCTAAGAAATCTGTCAGAGTAGCCTCTCTCAACTGATAGGCCCTCTACCACGTGCTAGGCAGGCAATGCTCTGAATTTTTTGACAGAGGGTTTGAACACCAGTGTCCCTGGGGACCCTAGCCTGGGGTAGAGTAGTGGTGACAGGAGGGGTTGCCGTAATGCGGGCAACATCCTCCTCATCCCCACTATGTGTCATTGGGGATGAGGATATTCCTTACTAAGTTTCTTTTATAGGTACTACTGACTCTTTGGAGTCCTACGGTAGTAATTGGACTACATTGCTGACTGACCCTGTGTGTGAGACGGCTATGGCAGTGCTGAACTGACTAAGAGCCTCTTACCCTTATTTAGTTGTTTGTAGGTACTGTGTACCTCCCCTCTCCTAGGTGGAGGTGCCTCTGAAGACTCATGCCGTTGAGGTTTATGCGAAGGCTGACTCTCAACCTTAGGAGGGGCTGCATCGGGTATGCTGTCCTATAAGCTGACTACCTTCACTAGTAACTTATGGAAGGTTTATATACTGAATCCCTTGAGGTAGGGTGCTATTGGACCATCTATGTTCTTCAGCAAGATCTCTATTATTTGCTGCTCTTATAATTGGAGCTCACACTGTAGGCTGAGATTTCTCCATCTAACTATATAATCCTATACTGCTCTCGAGGATGCTGTCTAGTGACCACTAACTCACACTGTAGGTTGAGCTATTGCCTCTATCATTTGCTACCTATCTACCTCAGATGTAGCCAAATGGAGTCTCCTTTTTTCTATTCCTCCTAGCCCTTCTTCCAAGGACGGAGGTAGAGGAGGATAGAACATTTGAACTCACTACCAAAGTGGCAGGGGGAATGGGAAAAACAAGAAGGGTCGGGGTCTACCAGGTAGTCTCAGGATGAGAGAGCCGAGCAAAACTGAAATCCGATGAGAAAAGGGTAAAGAGTGTCGATCTGGGCACCCCTCTTCGTAATGGAAGTGGGGGGGAACCCGAACACGAGGTACCTCTGCTAGAAAAATGGGGATAACAAAAGCAGGTTGTCGCCGCTAAGGGGCTAGAATAACTTGTGCAATAGGTGTGGTAGGCACTGGCCGCCTAACCGAAGGACGAACAGGTGGAACAGGGAGTGGTCTAGGCACTAGTCAACCTAACCACAGGGCACACTAGTTGCGTAGGAATGTGAACGGGACGAGCAGGTGCCCAGGCTGTCCGCTGAGCTACTGGACGTCCGAAGGGATGCATAGCTATACATCATCTCCTTTAGGGAGGAGAGAATGCAACACCCTTAGCAGGGGTCGGTCCGTCAAGGGTGATGAATGCCAAGTCAGTGAAGAAATGAAAAGTGATCCCTTCAATAGGGGGACTAGCAAGCAGAGACTCAGGAAGAGTCACCCACACATTTGAGCTGAAGCTAAAAGTTACGAAAGGTGCAAACAAAGACATTGCACTGCTGCCAAGAAAAGAGATTTGGAAAGTTAGTTAGAATTAAAATCATGAAAGAAGGAATGAATAAGAATGGATAAGGGATGGAATAGCCTGCTAGGCTGAAAAGAAGTAGAGTAGGGGAAATCCTAGCTAAGAGGAAGAAATCATAATTAAGAAAAGACCATAACTAAGAGTGAGATGAACCTAATCTAAGGAGTACTAATCCCGGAGTACATATAAGAAAGGATAATATATAATCCAAAGATTGAGAGAGAAACTAATCCTATTATGGTCACCAAAACCCTGTGGACCTCCGTAAGGACACCGCACGCAGCTGCAAGATTTCGGAGGGTTATACGATCGCACCTATCCGAGGGATAGAGACGATCAAAAGCCTTTATGCTCCTCACAAATAGGCCAATGAGAGAGAAGATTAGATTGTACATATGACTAACCATTGAGGATAGTGGCTCTCACCAGCGCACCCCGATGGGTAATAATATAGAAGATCTAATCAAAACAATAGGTTTCCTTCACCCAATACATCAGCTCAGATGGGATTTAGTAGATGTGGAATTCAATTTCCCATGGGCGCAAGCCCTCGTAATTAATTACATATCAGGCTGGAGCCTGAAAAAACTCTCGATTAAAGATCATACATTATCTTTTCCAAAATGGGATTGGCACATAGGGCTAAGATTAGGAAGTCCTATTCAAATGTGAACAAAGGTTCAATTTAGCTTAGTCAACATGCTTGGTTCACACCAGCATTCGGAGGGACTAAGATAGTGAGAGGAAATTAGAAAAAAGAAATCAAGCACTCGACACATGTGTGAGAAAAAGATGAAAGTAATAACATCCATATGACGCAGATAAGAAGGATTTATAGTCCCTGAAGAGAAGGGACTTAACCCCTATTTAGGCATACTACGAGACTGAATATAGTATCCTTGAATCCTAAATCTAAATTGAGTTTAGTGTGCTATACATACTAACACCCGTATCCTAACTAATATAGTGCAAAATCTTGACTTATCCCGGCCTGGATTGGGGAGCCAGCTAACCACCTAATCAATTTAAAGCCATGTTGTCCAGTCTTTTATGAAAGATAGATGGGTGGATTGATTTTTTTGGAAGTTAAGGCTGACATCTAGAGAGTTTCCTAATTGGCTTGTACTTATGCAGGGTGAATTTTTCTAGAGCTAATGTAATTAAAATTTTAATTAAATTAATTTTTAATGCAATGCATGCTAGTTTAGAAGATCCAAATCATATATGCTTTAGACTTTAAAAATAAGCTTATAGAAAATAAATTTTTAGAAGGAGACTAGACTTTTCTAAGTCGGGCATCTCATCCTTATAGGCCAGATTATCCAGACTCTACCCGCAGGCGAGGAAGTGTCTCATAGAAGGAGAAAGAGAGATACAATAATATGCATGTGACCCCGAATGATTCTGGCCGTTTATTAGATTGTTAAGTTTCTAAATTATTTAAATCTTAAATATTAAATTTTAGTTATGAGTAGAAGGAATTTTTAATTCTTATAGAGCCTAATGAAATCTAGGCTAAAAAAATCGACATGTAAATCGCCAACAAACTAGGCAAAATAGAAAACCCTAAAGGTATACAATCATAAATAAAATACATCTAGATAATCAAACTAATTAATAAATATTCATAGGCCAACTACCTTTAATTACAACCCAGGGTCTATAGAAATGTAAAGTGGCCGGGCACCACTACCAACAACCTGGATTTCTAAGCCTATGATTGACGCAAATGACTTTGAGTGGGATATAGGTCTTTAGCTCTTCGGCCTTTTTGGACTTCTCCTTCTTGGACTCCTAGAATCTCTCCTCCTTGCACTCCTTGGATCTCTCCTCCTTAGACTCCTTGGATCTCTCCTCCTTGGACTCCTTGAATTCATCGTGGCTTGAATATCCAAATGAGAGGACAATCTCGCCTGAAAGGGGTATTGTATTTTCTCTTTAGATATCTAAATGCCATCCAAACTCGATCTTCCCAATGGAAGAATTATTTCCCTTTTGAGGATGCCTTCTTCTTTTGTAATTCGAGTTGGATAAGAATATCCCAAATCAAATGTCATTTCACAACTCTCACATATATTACAAATATTTACATAAATGAAAAGCAGTAAATTCTAGACTCTCCTGCAAGGTTATCCTAATAAAAATTCCAAAGCAATTTATAATCTCAAGCAATTTATATAGAAATGAAAATAACTCATCATAGCCACACTTGACCATGCTCTTAATTACTTTGAGGGCTAAGCGTCTCTGGAGCACCTTAGCAATTATAATTATGATTTTATTTAGCCCTTATTTATTTAGGGGGTTGAGCAATTTTAAAGCGCCTGCATAAAACATTATTAGTATTTAAATCAAGATAATTGCCCCCTTTTATTTAGCGTTGTACGTGTATGACCATCTATAGGAAACATCATTAGTATAAAAAATATTAGCCCTAACCTATGGGTAATCTATCGCACATCACATTAATCCTTATAATGTAGTAAAAGTAAGTAAACACAATAATTTCATTCACAACATGTAGTAAAATAACGAAAAACCTAACACAGCAGAAAAGTAAATACCGGCCTAGCCTAAGTCTAGAAATGGTGCCATAGCAAATAATTTTATATGTGTGCAAGGCTTGTGTGGTTTTGGATAGGTCATATGTTGGATGATTAGTTCAAGTTGCCTGAGGTTAGAATTTGTTGAAGGCTAGAAAAGGAAATTTTAATTATAGCTTAAATATTAATGAATTAGAGTTATCTAAGTTAATTTAGTTGGATGATCACTTTTTAATTCTTAGGGTAATGATATTTGAAGTTCAAATTATTTTATCCAATTTTGGAAAGTTCTGGGTCCTCCCAAGTGCTAGGCTGAGGGGGTCCAAAAGGTCACTATGGGAAATAAGTTAGGTTTGGAGTTCCTAACATTTTAGATAAATACTAGGGCTTATGATGATTAGTTAGGCTTTGAGTTTGCTGGATTTGTAGTTTTTTATACAAATATATGAATTTTTTAAGTTTTAGGTAATTAATGAATTGTTAAAACTACCTAATTATGGGTGATTTTATAATTTTGATCTAAATCAGCTACAAATTGATTGTAATCACCCTCAAAGGTCAGAAATAACCTAAGAAGGTGTTCTCAACTGTTTGGGAAATTTTTAAAATTTTTAATAAATTTTAATTAATTAATAGGGACAAAATGATAATTTTATATTAAAATTGAATTAAGGGCCAGATTGAGGTTAAACTAAGGGAACCTATTTATCTAAGGTTAAGGATTAGATTATAACTAATTTAAGGTATTATGATTAATTTACTGAGTTGAAATGAATTTATTAGAATTTTTATAAGGTATCGAGCCCTAATTAATGGGTAACTTAGGGTTTGTTAATTAAGGGGTCTAAAGAGTCCTAAAAATTTCTAAAAAATTCTGAGAGGTTTAAAATGTCACTGAGTTTAAATTTTTAAGTTTTTATATCAATCAGTGATCTACCCTAATCCCTAAAAATTTTCTAAGTTTGTTAGACAAATCCTTAATTTTGTCCTTAGGGTGTCTCTACGTTATAGGGATTTAAAATAAGGTTTTAGACTAACCCTTGAGTTAACAATGCAGGGAATACACAAAAGCAGTAAACACACCATGTCTTTAGATCTAGGAGAGTCTAAATTAAATGCTCGTGCATCTGACACATGCAAAGTATAATAAAAGAAAAAATAAATGAGCTTAACGAAGTGATTAGTGAATGTTTGAGACTCAATCATTCACTAATCCCCTCCCCCATAATTGCTCTTCACATGCACAATCTATGCTTAAAATTTCACAAATAGTGGATCTCCCGAAATTAGAGTTTAAAATATAAGTAATTTTAAAATAATTTAAAATACTTTTAAATATATAAATTTTAAAAAATAGGGAAATTAAAAAAAATAAATCAATTTGTAATAAATATATATAGGGGAGATCTACTAGCCATCCTACCAAAATTTCAAAATGATTTGAAAATAATTTTTAATTTTAAAATAATTATTAAACTAATAATTTAGATAATAGTTAAATAATCAAATAATCATATAATACAGACATATGTCAGAACAGTTAAAATTAGTTTCTAAAAGTAATTTTAAATAAAAATTTATAATTTTCTAAAAAATACAAGATATTATACGCAAAAAACGGATTTAAAATGAATAAATTATGAATTATTGAAGTTTAAAAGCAATAAAAGCTAATTTTAAAAATAGTTTTAAAATAATTAATATTTAAAAATAATTATTAAATTAGATTAATTAAAATAATAAGTTTATGAAATTTAATCATATTTATTAAAATAATAATGATAATATTTTTAAAATAATAATAATAAAAATAATAATAATAAATAAAGTTTAAAATAATAAATTAATTTAAATAATAATGATAATGATAACAACAATAATGAAGATAAAATTAATGATAATAATTTAAAATTAATAATAGTAACATAAAATAGTTTTAATAATAATAATAATAATAATAATAATAATAATAATAATAATAATAATAATAAAGATAATAATAAAAATAATAAAGATAATAATAAAAATAAAAATAAAAATAATAATAATAATAATAATAATAATAATAATAAAGATAATAAAAAAAATAAAAAAAATGATAATAATAACAATAATAAACAAATAACTTTTGAAATAATAATAATAATAATAAATATTATTATTATGATAATTAAAAAAATGATCTTTTACTATTTTTTAAATAACTTAAAATATAGATATCATTTTAAAATAATTTTAATTTTAAATTAAAGAGAATAAAAATATGAGTGATTCAATATATTAAACGTATTTTTTTTTATTTAAAATGAATTTTAAATAATTTATTGAAGAAAAACTAATTTAAAATACAAAAAAAAATTTTAAAACCAATTCAACCAGCGGGTGACACTTGGCAGCACACTACAGGCTCCATAGACATCGATGGCGGTGCCAATCATGGGCATTGATTGGTGCCGCCAATCATTGCCCGATGATCACGGCAGCGGCGAGACCCACACGGAGCTCACATAAGTGAGTCAGTAGAGCGCGCAGTCCGTCTGATCAAGCGCTGCGGGAAATCAACGGCTGTCAGATTAAACGAAACCTTGGTCCAACCAAGAGCCCCCACGGTTGGACGGTCGAATGGATAGGCGTGTTCAGGACCGTTGATCGATCAACGGTCCAGATAACCCGTAGCTTAAAGCCACGAGATCCGAAACCCTATAAATGAAAATAGGTTGGTTCTCTCAATCCACTGAATGGATTTTTATGAAATTTTAAACCTAGGATCTAGGCATGAACAAAAATCATGGGGTATCCTTTATTTGGCTTAAAAGCAGCTTATAGAAAAGTTATTTTAATATATGTGTAGTGAACTATAGTAAGGGATTTTAAGAGATTTCACCGTTCGATCTTCAAATTCTCGACACGATTGAGCTTGTGGACTGTCTCGTATGCTTTCATAGTTGAAACCACGATCAAATGAGCTCTGGATCGAATAGATTGAAGCCTTGGACAGATTTAGCCTTGGGTCACCAGAAACTCGTCGTCGGCGAGGTTTCATCATCGGGTATAACTTGGGGAAGGTGGAAGAAGATTGTGGGAGCTCTCACACAAAGTTTCTCAGGACGAAAAGGGCTAGAGAGAGAGAAATCAAAAAAAGATCCTAAATTCACCCTAATTTTTGCTATTTAAAGCCCTAGCCCTAATGTGAAAGTCTAGGATCAAATCACAAGTCAATTAGGAGGAAAATCTAATAGATTTGGTCGTGGTTTTCTATTCAAATGTCTTTGGAATCAATTGGGCATTAAACGGGCTTTAATTGGGCATTAAATAGGTTTAATTGACCTCACGAGGCTTTGATTGACCAAGTCAAAGCTTGACTTGGTCAACTTAGCCCATTAGGTCAAGAGAGGTTAAGGTTTGAGCCAAAGAACCTCTTGAATTATTTAGGATTGGAATTAAGACTCAAAAGGATCTAATAGGTCAACATGGGTTGACCGAGTCAACCAGGTTGACCCAGGGCATGGGTCTAGGCCCAATGGGTTAGTTCTGACCCACTGAGTCCAGTGGAGGGGAGAATTGTGCTCGAGGAGCTTTGAAATTGATTTGAGATCAAGAGAAGACATTTGGGTCAATTTGGTTGACCCAGGACCTTAGTCTGCGCTCAGTAGACCCAGGTTGATCCACTGAACTGACTGGTGTTGAAACTCGATCAGTATGAATTAGGTTGTTAGACCTAAGCTTATGTCCCACGACTGACCAAGAGGGGGGTGAATTGGTAATTAAAAAAATTTAACATTCTTTTTAAATTAGGAAACGAAAATAAAACTTTAGTGAATTTTTTGTATAAAACATTTTTCAACCACAGTTTTAAAAGTAAAAAGACAAAAATAAAAAGCAGCGCAAAAATAAAGACACGAGATTCATAGTGGTACGGTCAAAACCAGACCTATATCCACTCCCCAGAGGCACCCTCCGAGTATTGCACTAATACCACTAGTGACTCTCCTTTTGCACCCACAGCAAGATGGAGAAGTCTTTATAAATACTCTTTCCACCACTACCCGGTGCGGTAGAGAACTGTCGTCCTTTTACACTATCCCCAGTGTTGGCAGAGAACCATCATCCTTTTACACTCTCCCGATGTGGGAAGAGAACCCTTCATCCTTTCACACTCTCCTAGTGTGGGTAGAGAACCCTTCGTCCTTTCACACTCTCCTAGTGTGGCAGAGAACCCTTCGCCTGTTCATACTCTCCTAGTGTAGGCAGAGAACCCTTCGTTCTAGAAAATTCTCTAGAGAGCAACTCGTCCTGGAAAGAATACACTTCATTATGAACGAAAATTTTCCGGAGAAAATTTCATTTTGGGACGAATATACTTTGTCCTAGACAATAAGGACTTAGAAAAATTTTCTTCAACTCCTGTTCGTTCCATTGCTCTTTCAAGGAGATAACTGACTTGATCGTCCCGTACAAACTATGTTCGTCCCGTACGATCAGTACAAATTTCTCAAGATCTCCTAAAGTGTGTGTGCATAAAGTTTTAAATACACAAAGTATCTCATGCTGAATTTGATTTGAAGTCTTTGTAGTATGGAGTTTGATTTTCCTGAAATGTTAGTACACACAAGAGCAAAAATAACTCTTCCAAAAAGTGTTAGGAGATAACTATACATAAAACAATAATATTTGAAATCATCAAAATTATGCAAGTTGAAAGAGTATAAAACATGCACATAGCAACTCTCTTAATAATCTCCCCCTTTTTGATGATAGCAAAATAATTATTGTTTGTATAATTTCAAATTCTAAGAATCTCCTAAACTCCCCCTGAATTGATGAACACGTGTAAATAAGGAGGCATTTTTATAAATATACAACAAAAAAAAATAAAACAAACACACAACATATACAACATACATAAAATAAAAAATAAAAAATAGACACACACATACAATACAAATCAAACAAAACCAAAATCACGATACAAACAATTTCTCCCCCTTTTTGACAACAGCAAAAAGTAAATAAGAAAAAGACTTGAAATGTAAGCAGACATATGAAAATTATTTGATAATTCAATCTTGAAAGTGATTGAAATAAGTTAAGCAAATAAACTTAAAATATTAGGCAAATCATATTAATTCATAGAATTTAAGAAGAGATATAATATTGATAATAGAAAGAATATATCAAAAGCATGAGTCAATTTAGACTCTAAGATAGAGAAAATCATTACAAAAAGGATGAATAGAAAATTTGTATATTTCAAATTTCAATATATAATGTAAATGTACAGTAGATCAATTTGAATTAAGAGATTAAAAGATAATGGAAAGAAATAATTACCACATGTGGCGCTTTGCACATCTTTTTCAAATTATTGGCACATTTTTGTGCATCTTTTTACTTTTGGGCTTATTTTATGCCTCTTTTTCTACTTGCGAACCATTGTGCATTCCTTTTGATTTTTGTATATTTGTACATTTTTTCAAGAGTAATTTTGATCTTTCCAAAATTAATAGTAAAAAATTTTAAATTTTTTTAAGTGCATAAATATTTATTGATAAGTGAAATATAAAATAAGAAAACATCATAGTTGTAATAATAATATTAGAATTAATGTAGTCTGAATAAGAGACATGAAATTAACAATCTTAATTATATCAAGTTATAAGCAGAACTTAAATTTAGAAAAAAATTAGATTTTCTAATGAATTTAATTTTGACTTGCATTTCAAAGTATAGTACTATTAAGATAAAAAATCTAATGATTGCCATAAAGGCTAACACACATTTCAATACCATTAAAGGCAAAACACGAGAACATATATTGATATCACTATGAATATATTACTATCTAAGCTCAGGATATCAAAACAAAAACAAAACATCTAAAGAAAAGAAAATACAACAAACTTACTTATAACATGAACTAACATACAAACTATAGAAAATATATAAAATTAAGTGCAACTATCACTGAGAATGACCCTGATCTGGAGGAGGAGGAGGAGGTGCAGCACCGAAGATGTTAAAGTAAGTACTCATCATAAGCACATTGGTACTGATATCACTCATCTGATCCCTCATAAAACTCATGCCATGCTGATACTATGCGGCCTGCTGTTGAAGATGAGTCTCAATTTGATCAAAACGTTGATCAAAATGAGTCTCTAGGCGATCAAATCTTTGAACCAAATCCTGATAATTTGGTTCATTTTCGGGTGCAGGTGTAGCTTCTGGTTCTTCATCTGTATCACTAATGACATGTATTTTACTTAGTTCTTCTTTGAAGATTGTTCCAAATGATCCGTCATTGTAGTAGAGCGATTCTTTAAACTCTTGATCAGGATGAATCAAATTGTATTTCTTGTCCAGAATGTCGGTAACTAGATGTCCTAGGGCGATATTTTTCTTTCTCTTATACTCTACATGACCAATTTAAGACAGCTCATAAAGATAGTTAAGGATAAGTTGGGCTTCATCTATAGGTTCTTTAGTCATGATCAAGAAGATCACCATAGAAAGAAGAGGGGTAATGTTGATCATATCACTAGCTTTAGGACTTATAAAAATTTTAAGATCATGCTGGATGAAACGAGCATTACGAATTAGACCGGATACTTTAGCCACATGTTCGTTCAAATTGTGTCCTCTAATCACGTTATTAATTTCATACCATGCATAATCATGAGTGTTAATCAAGTGATAGGCTCTAGCTCCCTCTATCCTTAAATTCAAAAAGGCTCCTAAGTCAGCCTTGGTGATTTCAACTTTTTGTTTAAAGACAAAGGAACGGATTATAGAATTGTCAGAATTAAATGACATGTTGGTGAGGAAGTAGTGAAAGGTTTCTTGATTGTAGAGATAGACGAGGGTAAGGATAAAACCAAACTGTGTTGAAGTAAATAAGTTCATCACCTAAAAGATAAGTTGTTCTTGGATTAGGATTCTAGAGGGTGTGATCTTTGCTGAGATAAACCTAGGAAAACATTTCTCATTCACTTTGGAAAGAAATTTCTCAAAAGAATTTCTATGTGGTTTCTTTGCCAGAATCTTTTGTCTCTTACTTGAACTTGCCATTTGAAAAAGATCTAGAGTACAAAAGAGATTGAAGGGAAGTTTTGAGTGTGACTGTTAAGTTCAAAAGCCCTTATATTTATTGAAAACGACACGTTCGTACCAGACAAAAAAATTTCATCCGTACGAATTTTTTGATTCGTCCCGTACGAAAACATTTCGTATGGACGAACCAAGGCGTCAAAATGAAACAACTTTTCGTAATCAACACAATTTATGAAGCGTCCTTTCCTACATACTTTTGACCAGACTGATCGTATAAACGAACACGTGTTCATCCCAGGAAGATCAGAACTTATGATCGTTTTAATGGCAATTAAAACCGTCCCCTACATCGAACCGGCATGTGTTTGTCCAGACGAACCAAAGGTTCGTACGTACGAAGTTCGTATTAAAAACTACCTTATCCATTCAACCACTTTATTCAATTCGTCCCGTCGTTTGAAAAACATTTCATCCCGGACGATCATGACGATCGTACAGATGAAGTGACAATAAAACACTGAAAACTGCACTCAAACGGTTCAAAATCTGACAGTTTGACACACTACACAAATCATCTTGTACGAAAAAATTGTTCCGGATGATTGTCACTCAAAATTTTCAAAATTTTGCACTCAATCAAAAAACTAAAACACAAACACACTAAAAACACAAAATAATAAAAAAACACAAACTCTAAATAAAGAAAATCACACATACAAGCTCATAAACATATAAAAAAACATAAATACATTAACTAGTAAACAAACATCAATGTTGCAAAAATATTTTTATTTAAGCATTCAAATCAATCACACCAAGCCTTGTTCTTAATGCACTGAAAGTATCAAAGGCTAAAGGTTTTGTAAAAATGTCTGCATGTTGATTTTCAATAGAAACATGAGTGAGTTCAATTTCTCCTTTGGATACATGATCCCTTATGAATTGATGCCTTATGTCTATATGTTTGATTCTTAAATGTTGAATAGGATTTTTAGAAATACAAATAGCACTATTGTTATCACAATAAATTGGAATAGTGCCTATAGTTAATCCTAAATCAATTAAATGTTATTTCAACCAAAGAACTTATGCCACACAACTTCCTAATACAATGTATTTAGCTTCTACAGTAGATAGGGCTACTGAATTTTATTTTCTATTAGACCAAGAGACTAGAGAATTTCTAATAAATTGACATGTTTCAGAAGTGCTCTTTCTAACCACCCTACAACCTACGAAGTCAGAATCTGGATAACAAATTATTTCAAATGAAGATCTAAACTTAGGATACCAAATTCCTAAGTTCTGAGTTCCTAACAGATATCTTAAAATTCTTTTCACTGCTGTCAAATATGATTCTTTTGGATCTGATTGAAATCTAGCACATAAGCAAACACTAAACATGATATCGGGTCGGCTAGCAGTCAAGTAAAGTAAAAATCCAATTATCCCTCTAAATTTTTTTCGATCAACAGATTTTTCCTTAGGATCCTTATCCAACTGAACTGAGAAACTCATTGGTGTACTAACAGGTTTAGCATTGTCCATTTCATACTTATTGAGGATGTCCTTAACATACTTTGACTGACTAAGAAATGTACCTTCCTTAATTTACTTAATGCTAAATCCTAGAAAGTAACTTAAATCTCCCATTATACTCATCTCAAATTCACTACTCATTGTTTTAGAAAAATCATCTCAAAAATTTTTATTTGAAGATTCAAAAATGATATCATCCACATAAATTTGAACAATGAGTATATCCTTTCCACATTTCTTTAAAAAGAGAGTTGTATCCACACTTCCTTTTTCAAAAAAATTTTCAAGTAAGAAGGTGTTCAACCTCTCATACCAAGCCCTAGGTGCCTATTTCAATCCATATAATGCCTTTTTTAACTTGAAAATATGATTTGAGTATTTAGAATTTTTAAAACCTGGTGATTGTTCTACAAAAACATCTTCTTGAATTACCCCATTTAAAAAGGCACTTTTTATATCCATTTGATTCAATTTGAATCCTTTAAAACAGGCAAAAGCTAGCAAAACCCTAGTTGCTTCATGTCTAGCTACAAGGGCAAAAGTCTCCTCAAAATTAATCCCTTCAATCTGATTATACCCCTTAGTAACTAATCTAGCGTTATTTCTAATGACTACCCCTGAGTCATTCATTTTGTTTTTTCCACTTAGTTCCAACTACACTTAGTTCCAACTACACTTTGATCCAACTACACTTTGATCCTTTGGCCTTGTAGTTAATTCCCAAACTTTATTTCTTACATGTTGATTCAACTCTTCTTGCATAGCCAAAATTTAAAATTCATTCGAAAGTTCTTGATCAATATTTGTGGGTTCTATAGTTGAAATGAAGGCTGAATGATTGACTTCTTTATTTAATTCACGCCTGGTTCTTACACCCTCACTAGGTTCACCTATAATCAGTTCCCTTGGGTGGTTTTTAGAAAATTTCAAATCTCTAGGCAAAGGATTTTCTATCTCCAAATTTTCTTCCACGTTTTCTTCCAAACTCATTTTATCAATCTTTTGGGAGTTAATCTCAATTTCATCTTCTATAATATTTGGCTCTTCCAAAATTCTAGATTCATCAAATACAACATGTGTGGTCTCCTCAATTACCAAAGTTCTTCTATTGAATACTCTATAAGATTTTTGAACACTTGAGTATCCAACAAAAATTCCTTCATCTGATTTTGGATCAAATTTTTCTAAGGTAGATTTTTCATTGTAATGAATGAACACCTTGCACCCAAAAACATGCAAATGAGATAAATTATGTGTTCTTCCTTTTAGCAACTCATAGGATATTTTATTTAATTTCGATCTCACATTCACCCTATTCAGAACATAACATGCTGTGTTAACCGCCTCAGCCCAAAAATATTTAGGAAGTGAGTATTCTACTAACATTGTTCGGGCGGCTTCTATTAATGTTCTATTTTTTCTTTCGACTACCTCATTTCGCTGAGAGGTTCTAGGTGCAGAAAAGTTGTGATCAATTTCTTTCTCTTTACAAAAATCCTCAAATTTCTCATTTTCAAATTCTCCTCCATGATCACTTTGTATAGAAATAATTTCACACCCAAGTTTTCTTTGAATCTAAGTCGAAAAATTTCTAAATTTCTCAAATGATTCACTCTTATGAAATAGAAATCTAACCCATGTGAATCTTGGATAATCATCCACAATCACAAATCCTGTATACCTTCCCTCCTTGACTCACAGTTCCAACTGGTCTAAAAAGATCCATATATAAAATTTCTAATGATTTACTAGTTCTAAGATTCTTATTGAATTGAAAAGAGGACGTCACTTACTTTTCTAATTGACATGCATCACAAAGGTGATCCATAGTAAAGTCTAGTTTTAGTATACCTCTCACTAAGTTCTTTTGGGTAATCCTCCTAAGGTTTTTCATGCTAGAATGACAAAGTCTCCTATGTCAAAACCATGACTCATCAGATACAGTTTTCAAACAAAAAGCAGTAGGAGATTTAATATAAGTTAAGTCTAGCATATAAATATTATTTACCTTTTTTCCATTCAAAACTTTATTTACCATTTAGGCTTAATATGCAGCTAGTAGGAAAAAATTTCACACAATATCCTTTATCACATAGCTGGCTTATACTTAATAGGTTATGCTTTAATCCTTCTACTAATAACACATTCTTAATGTAAAATTTATTAAGATTTCCAATCATACCTGATCCAACCACCTTCCTTGTGCTGTTATCTCTAAGTGTAATCTTGCCTCCACTCCTGACTTCTAGCAATATGAATTGTGCAATATCTTCAGTCATTTGCTTTGAACATCTGCTGTCCATGTACCATATGCTCTCACGAGGTCTTATGTGAGAACGACCCTATAAAATTATCAAACATTAGACCTGGGAACCCAAACAAGTTTGAGTTCTCCTTTTAGCAATTTATAATCAGATGCATGTATGATATGTCTAGGTTTATACATCTTATGTCTCCACATCAAATAAGTTTTCATCTTCAAAGTACAGGTGCGAGCTATATGTCCAAACAATCCACAGTTATTACATTTGACTTTTGGAAATAGATTTCTAAGTCTTCTATCATTCATCTGTCTATTCAGGAATTGCATAAATTTAGGATACATAATAGGATTAGTAAAATCTTCAAGTTTAGAGGGTATCCTATTATCCTCGAGAGCTTTTATCGTTAATTTATAAAATAAATTTATATCTTCTAAATTTTGATTTATATAATTTGATCTATAAATCTTGCTCTCCGATTCATCCTTAAAATTTTTAAAATCTTTTTCAAGTTCAACATAGGATGATTTTAAATTTTCATATTTTTTATTCAAGTTATCAAACTCATCAAGTAATTTCATGTGGTTGTCATCAATTAAAGCATGATTTTTCCTAAGGATTTCATATTCCTTTTGTAATTCTTCAAACTCTAAACTTAGACTAGCTTGTTTTTTCTTCATTTTCCTATATGCATCGTGCATGTGTTCAGAAACTTCAAAAAGTTCAATATAGGTTAAGTCACATACCTCTTCTTGATCTGATTGATCAAGTCTATCGGCCATTAAGCACAGATTAGTGACTTCCTCTTCCTTCTCAGTCTCTGATGAATCTGAAGCTGAGTTCACCCAGAAAGCTCTTTGAAACTTCTTCTTGCCCTTCTTTACAATTGGTTTCTCCTCTACTTTCTCCTTGTTAGGAGTAGCTTTGAGTTTTGAACATTCAGTCTTGATATGACCAGGTTTCCTGCACTCATAGCAAATCACATCATTTGAAACTTTAGCATTTCTATTAAATTTACCTCTATTCCAATACTGACGTCTCTTCTACTTCCTCTTCAGAAAGCTTCTGAATTATCTAGTCATGAATGCGATGTCGTCTTCATCCTTAGATTGTGAGTGTTCACTCTTAGACTCTTTCACATTTAGTGCTATGTTTTTCTCCCTTCGAGATTCACCTGCATCAATCTTTCTTTGGTTAACTCCTTGCTCGTAAGCAATTAGCGAACCAAGAAGATTATCAATAGAGTAAATGTTTAGATCTTTAGACTCTATAATTACAGTAATTTTAGCATCATAAGCAAAGGCAAATAACGAAGAATCTTATTAACCATTTCAGCATTCGTTAGTTCCCTACCCAGTGCATGCAAAGAGGTGATTATTTGTGTGAATCTTATGTACATATCAGAAATTGATTCATTTAGTTTCATGCGAAATAATTTATAATCATACAACAAGATATTAAGTCTAGATTGTTTAACCTCATTAGTCCCCTCTTAAGTTATACAAAGTCTATCCAATATGTCCTTTTCACTTTTGCAAGTGGAAACCCGCATGTAGTCTTCTGATTTGAAAGCACAAAAAAAATTATTCAAGCATTTGGCATTTGGTTGTGCTAAGTCACATTCTTCTACTGTCCAGTCTACAAAAGGTATTTTAACTCTAACTTCGTCAACTAATCTTGTTGGTTTTGTATACCCTTCCTGAACTAAGATCCACATACGATAATCAAGTGACTGTAAAAATGTAGACATGCGTGTTTTTCAAAAATCAAAAGGTATATTATCGAACAGTGGAGGTCTAGTTATAGAGTAACCCTCGGGTGTATTTCGATTTCCAAATGTAGCCATCTACGTTAATCAAAAAATAGTCTAAACTTATGATTTTAAAACAAAGCTCTGATACCACTTGTTGAAACTCGATCACTATGAATTAGGTTGTTAAACCTAAGCTTATGTCCCACGGCTAACCAAGAGGGGGGGGGTGAATTGGTAATTAAAAAAATTTAACCCTCTTTTTAAATTAGGAAACGAAAATAAAAATTTAGTGAATTTTTGTAGAAAACATTCTTCAACCAAAGTTTTAAAAGTAAAAACACAAAAATAAAAAGCAGCAAAAAAATAAAGACATGAGATTTATAGTGGTTCGATCAAAATCAGACCTACATCCACTCCCCGGAGGCACCCTCCAAATATTGCACTAATACCACTAGTGACTCTCCTTTTGCACCCACAGCAAGGCGGAGAAGCCTTTACAAATACTCTTTCCACCATTACCCGGTGCGGAAGAGAATCATCGTCCTTTTACACTATCCCCAGTGTTGGCAGAGAACTGTCATCCTTTTACACTCTCTCGGTGTGGGCAGAGAATCCTTCGTCCTTTCACACTCTCCTAATGTGGGCAGAGAACCCTTCGTCCTTTCACACTCTCCTAGTGTGGACAGAGAACCCTTCGGCTGTTCACACTCTCCTAGTGTAGGCAGAGAACCCTTCGGCTGTTCATAGCAGAGAACCCTTCATCTGTTTATACTCTCCATGTTTCGGCAGAGAACCAGATCTCCTTGACAGATCTTCTTCACAAAAAATCTAGAAGGAAGAAAAAAAAGAGTGAAATAAACACAAATCAAAAGTAAAGATTCTTACCTTTGAACACCAAGTGAAGCTTTCACGCTCCAGTAGTAAGAATCCTCCTTCGAACACTCTCTTACACTCTCTCCTTGACTCTTCTTTCAATAGGCATGAAGATCAGTAGGTAAAAAGATTAGGTGGCAATTCAGTTTGGACTATTTATAAGAAAGACACAAAAACCTGTCCAAAAACTGCAAATATTCAAGTCAATATGCATTGGATCGTCCCGTACGATTGTGGATTGTCCTGGACGATTTTACTTAATTGTGCTGGAAACGAACCTAATATATATGGTTACGAAATGACTTCGTACACACACATCGTCCCGTACGAACTAGGTTCGTCCGGTATGAACGGTTATTCCACAGGTCGATTCCCAAAAACTACTGAACATCACTAAAATTTCAGAGTCTGTTCACTTCATCCTAGGACGAATATGGGTTCGTTCGGACAAAATTTTTCCCGAGAGCAAATCATCCCGGGATGAATACACTTCATCCTGGACGAAAATACTCCAGAGAGCAACTCGTCCTGGAATGAATACACTTCGTTCTGAACGAAAATTTTCTAGAGAACATTTCATCCTGGGACAAATATTCTTCATCCTGGACGATCAGGACTTAGAAAAATTTTCTTTAACTCGTGTTAGTTCTATTGCTCTTATGAGGAGATAACTGACCTGATCATCCCGTACGAACTATGTTAGTCCCGTACGATCAGTACAAATTTCTCAAGATCTCCTAAAGTGTGTGTGTGTGTGTGTGTATTCACTCAATTACAATCACTCCCTCTCAAACTTAATTTAAAAAAAAAATATAAGTTTTAAATTCATAAAGTATCTCATGCTGAATTTGATTTGAAGTATTTGTAGTCTGGAGTTTGATTTTCCTGAAATGTTAGTACACACAAGAGCAAAAATAACTCTTTCAAAAAATGTTAGGAGATAACTATACATAAAACAATAATATTTGAAATCATCAAAACTATACAAGTTGCAAGAGTATAAAACATGCACATAGCAACTCTCTTAACAACTGGGGCTCAGGGCCTGGCCTGATCAATTTGACCAAGTCAACCCCTTGGTCAAAGGGTTTGGCAAAATCAAGGTCAATATACCCCTGGTCAACTGGTGGTCAAAGTGGGTTCACCCAAATGCAATTTAATGCTTAACAAACCATAATCAAGGGTATGTATATGATTAAAGGGTTCAGAGAATGCTCCAAGGTCCAGTGACATAGGCTATAAATATTTGAAGGTTTTATAGCCTTTGAATTTTCATCCAGTTTTGGTGGTTAGAGGTCTTATAATGAGCTCAAATTTGGAAAGTAAACCTTAGGGACATGCCTAATCAATATGCAATTTATAGATCATGAATCGGGGGTCATTTGACATGGGTTTGAAGTATTTGAAAAATCACTAGAAAAGGCTTTCCGGACATGTCATTTTGGCTCTAGATTTTTGTCTAGATTTCTGGATTTGATATGTATTCTAGGTTTGATTGGTTAATTTTGGATTATCTAAATCAATACCAATCATTTGAATGATTGTATATGATTAGATAGGGCTAGAATTTAACAGGAAGCTAGATTAATATGAAGTTTAGAAAACTCTGGAATATGGATTGGTTTGAGGATTAGATTGATCTGAAGTTTAGAAGAGTCCTACGGCCTGGATAGATTCTAGAGTATAGGGTCTAGAATGATATGGAGTCTGGGAGGGTCTTAGTGAACTCATACAAAAATGAGGCCAACAACGGTATCTTCCTCTTAGAAAGGACACTACATAACATTACATGTCTTCTCCAACCTCATGAGCCAACCTTTTGCTGCTCTGGACTCAACAACGCCCTCAAAACTCAATGGCTTTAACCTTTAAAACAATTATAAATGCATGTCCACATCATTATATCTTACATACGAGGTCATACTATGAGCCTCACTCATTAATAATGCTACCATACTATCAAATTGAGAAATGGTATCATAATTGATAGCATGAGTAGTACTTTACACTGATGCTACCTAATTAGAACTCTGCCCATCTGTCATATGTAAGTCATGCAGATCCATTAGACAACCACATAGAAAACATAGTGGAATGAAACATACATTTGAAATAAGTAGAAATAAATGCCCAATACTATCCAGAACTACCTCACTCATTTATAAATCATTTTATATATCTTTATTTTATAACTAGTCATACAAAATTACTACTCTAATACAAAAAAAAAAGTGACAGTCCAACCCAACCCATTAGACCCACAAAGAGGATATGTCATATCATGTTGAATGGTGATAGATTGAGCACAAGTTTAATATTTTGGTGGCTTTTTAGATTTTTTTGAATTAAATAGAGTATAGAAAGTCTTGTTTTTCAATTTTTCCTATTCGGGCTTTGCGCGGGCTAACGATCTTGTGCTTTGCCGATCGTCGGTCGGATGATCGGCGTTCTTGGTTGTTTGGATCATGACGAATCCCCATTCTTCTGGTTTCCTTCATGGAAATGGAAAGGCTAGCGGTGGTATCATTATCAGGGAGGGTTTTAAACCTCCGATTTGTCAAGTAGTGGTTGAAGGTAAAGGCAAAAAGGTTGCTGTCGATCGATACTCTGATAATATTCCTGAATCTGTAAGTACAGTGAAAATTCTTGAGCATATCCCTGATGCGTCTGCTTCTTCTGGCGCGATTTTGAAAGTGAACAAGTTTGTTGTTAATCATGGAGAAATTGTGAGACGAGCGTTGGTGGCTGACATTGATAATGTTGATAAGGAGATGGATGATGGTATTCCTCTTAAGAGCTCTAGTGTAGATGAGAATCAAAAGTCTTCTGCTTTGTTATCCTTGGATTAGAACAATCTGAAGAATAGTAATTTTTAGGAAGCCTGGCAAAAAACGAAACATATTAAGATCTTTGCTGATAAGCTGATCACGGAATTGTTGGAAGATGGGATAGCGGTTAAGCTTAATGCTGAGAAAGAAGTTTTGAATTTGGAAATTTTAAGACATTCGCGGGTTGTTAAGGTGTTGGGGGACAGAGTTTCTTTTCCGCTGTGCAGCCAGGAATTGAGGAAGCAGTGGAATAAGTTTGGGAATTTTCACATGACGTCGATTGGGTTAAATTGGATTTTTTGCTCTTTCAAATCTTTGGAAGCGATGGAGAAAGTCCTGAGCGGTGGCCCTTGGTTCGTAGGTGGGTACATTGTGGGGATGGATAAGTGGTCTCCTCACTTTAATCCCAAATCTTTTAGAGAAATTTCGGCTCCAGTCTGGATTCGTTTGCCCTGTTTACCGCTATACTGCTGGGATGAGGAGAACATTATTCGAATTGCTTCGAGAATTGGCACCCCAATGCTGCTAGATGGCAATTCCTTTAAATGGAGAAAGCGCGAGTTTGCTCAGGTATGTGTTCGATTGAATTTGGAGAATAGTCTACCTCATGGAATTTTGTCCAGCGTTCATGGAGTATTGTCCAGCGTTCATGGCAAAAAGCGGATTTTGGTGAGGAGGAGGAAATACTTCATAGGAAGCTTAAGAGGACTTTGAGAGCCCTCTTTTTCTGGAGCAGAAGTAAGTGTCGTGACTTGGGAAAGCTGAAAGAGCTGCTAAAGAAAGAGATACTGGAACTGCAAACTAAGGAGGCTTCGGGTGCTGAATTTTTTAGTAATGATTTATTCATGCTTAGACAGAAGGTTCATGAGCTAAACATGACTTTGAAAAGGATTGTTGTATGGTGGAATCAAAGAGCTAAAATCAGATGGTTTGAGGAAGGAATACGAATTCGAACTTTTTCCATAACTTTGCTTCAGGCCGTAGAAATGCAAATTGGATTTGGCAAGTTAAGGATGTTAGTAATAAATTGGTGGTGGAGGAGGATCAGATTGAACAAGTTTTTCTGCATTTCTTTGAGGAAAAATGGAAATTCAGAAATTGTGATCTAACTGGTTGGCCGGATCCAGCTGATAATTTGAAGCTGGATGATTTTGGAGCTGCTGTTTTGAATGCAGAATTCAGCTTTGATGAATGCAGAAGTGCTGTTTTTCAACAGGGAAACAATAAATCGCCGGGCCTTGATGGGGTGACTGCCTCCTTCAAATGTTATTGGAACTTGGTAGGAGAGACTACCTGGAATGCTATGAAAAAGTTTCTAAAATATGGTATGATGCATAAGGAATGGAAAGACACGATTATTGTCTTAATTCCTAAAATTTTAAACCCGGTATTGCCTTCTAACTATAGGCCCATCAGCCTTTGTCAAAGCACGTATTAGATAGTAGCTACAATGCTTGTTAATAGGCTTAAGAAGTGTCTTCCAAGGACGATTTTGGAGGAGCAGGTGGCCTTTATTCCGGGTAGATCGATATCTGAACATTGTTTGTTGACACAATAGATTTTTAATAAATTCAAAGTTTCAAAAAATAAGCAAGGCTTGATGGCTGTAAAGCTGGATATGGAGAAGGCTTACGACATCATGGGTTGGCCAACGTTGAATCATACTGGTATGGTTTCCCAGTTTTTTTTACCAGGTTGATTATGGACTGTTTGGTTAATGCTAGATTTTCAATTAGTATGAATGGAAAGTACTCTAAGTGGATTGATGCCCATTGCGGATTCAAACAAGGTTGTCCTTTATCACCTTACTTGTTCATTTTGTGCTCTCAGCTGTTGACTAGTATTATTGAGCAAAGGGGTCAGTCTTTGGGTATTCATGTGTCTCCTAGAGGTCCAAGGATCTCCCATCTTCTGTACGCAGATGATGTACTCCTTTTTTCCAAGGTTTCTGTTCCCTTGGCTCGTCTAATGAAGTGCATTGTGAAGCTCTTCTGCAATTGGACGGGACAAAGAGTTAATGTGGATAAGTCTCAAGTAATTTTTGGTAAGTTTGTAAAGAGATCTTCTAAGAAGAAAGTGGCTAGTATTTTGGGCTTCAAGGTGGTTAAGCAGCTGCATTATTTGGGGGTTAATATCTCCTTAAAAAAGTTGAGAGTTGTTGATTTTCAAGATCTTTTATGCAATATTACTGATAGACTTAATGTTTGGGGAAGAAAGTCTCTTTCTTTGGGAGGAAAAATCACACTTATTAGATCATCCTTCCTTTCACTTCCCAATTATACTATTACTCATTCCTTGGTTCCTAAGAAGGTGATGTTGGAGGTTGAAAGATCTTGCAGGAATTTTATATGGCACAAACAAAGTGGGAAACAAGGTTTACACTATGTATCTTGGGAGGATATTTGTTATCCACGAAGTGTTGGAGGATTGGAGGTACAATCTTTCTCTACAAAAGTAGGTTCTCTTCGAGCAAGACTTACCTGGAATTTTATCCAGAAACCGGAAACTCTGTGTCACCGAACTATTATGGCTAAATATGGAGACATGTGCTCAGTGATGGTGGTGTGAAAAGTTCTTCTATTGTCTGGAAAATTTTAAAGGAGGGCGGTAAATTCTTGAAGCCTTTTATGAGATGGAAAGTGGGGAAAGGTGATCAAATTTTGATGTTGAATGATATATGGTTATTGGACCGATGTCTTAATGAATGGCCAACGTTCCTGGATTGTGGTGTTTTGGAGAATATGTATGTTCATCAGTTTATTACTGATTCAGGAGATTGGGATATAGCCAAATTATCTACTTGTTTTCATGAAGACCTGGTTTGCATTATTAGAGGGGTGTAGGTGGATGTTCAACGGGCTGATTAGCTGGAGCCAGCTTTTAAATTCTCTGGTAAGTCCATCTCTGCGTTGGCATATGATGAAGTCATTAGAAGAAAAGGCATTTGTGATAATGATGGTTTCTTTATTTGGCTTAAGAGTTTAAAACTCAATCATAATGTGGAAATTTTTTGGTGGTGGTTGTATAAGTTTGCTATTCCCACAAACCATTTCCTTAAGTTTCGAAGGCTAGCTGTTTAAGATCTTTGTGATAGAGGATGTCAGAATGTGGAAAATTATGAGCATATTGTTGTTCACTGTAAATTCCTAGAGGAAGTGCTGGAATGTATTCGTGCTTGGGGGTTTTGTTTACCGGTTTTTCATTCTTTAGAAGGTTGCCTGCTGGAGCTGAGAAGGAAATCCCGATAGAATTCTGGGCTTGCTAGAATTTATTGTGTAGCTATTTTCTTAAATTGGAAAAACCGAAATCTTGTAAAACATGGTAAAGATGCTTTGCCATGTTCTGTTATAGCTGCAAATGTGCTTTCCCTTGCTGTGTTGAAGTCTTCTCCGATTCTAGTTAGCTGGGGTGCTAATCTCCCTAGGGAGTCTTCTTTTTCTTGGCATCCTCCACCACTAGATTGGATCAAGATCAATGTGGATGCTGCTTTGTTGAGTTTTAATAGAGGTGGTATTGGAGGTATTTTCAGAGATCACAAAGGGTGACTTCTTCTGGCTTTTGGTAGGAAAAAAATCCATTGGGATGTGGCTCAACTCGAGATGGAGGATATTGTGGATATTAGAGATTTGTTACAAAGTTGGATGTTTGAAAGCAGTGGCATTATCATTGAAAGTGATAATGTCAATGTTGTTACATACTTACAAGATTCTTTGAAGAAGATTGATTGGCATTTGGATAGTGGGCTGGCTCGTAAGCTTCACTTCTTGAATGACATCAATAATGTCATTTTTCATCATGTCAATAGAGAGTGTAATAAAGTAGCTGATTTATGTGCTACTTTAGCTTTAGATGGTAGTTTTATTTTTGATAGCTATTCCTTTGGAAACGTTCCTATCTCCTTGAGTGATTTAATCAAGGATGAGATGGTTCCGTTTTAGTTTGTATCTAGGCTTTCCTTTTCCCGTTATTTTCATTGCTTTTGCACAGTTTAAAAAAAAAGTATTAAATAGACTATAGAGCTTCTAATTAACATTCAGTAATAAAAAATTAAACTCTTCCACATATTTTAATTCTTCTCATTCATAAAAATGATGTATTTATAATAATTATACACCACATTAGAGAAAATGAAGAAACAACCATGACTATACAAAAATAGGAAAATACATATACAGACTCGGACATATCAAAACCTGCGACAAAAGCTACTCAACTAGCTCTTTCCCATTTATCCCACTTGAAATAAAATGCATATTAGGTGTGACCCAACAGGTCACACCCATCGAGCTAAAGTTTTAATAATTAATTCATTATGCATTTAACTAATTTTAAACACAATTAATATCAATTTATTGTGCTTGAGATAATTTTAAACACAATGCATGTAGGTATAACAAATTTAAATAATAATGTTGGAAAAGCATATAAAGAAGTACTTTTATGTTAGAGTAGAAAAATAATAGATTTTTCTAAGTCTAATACCTCTTATTAAAAAAGATATCAGAATTCAAGTCCTTATAACTCTTTGCGTAGGTATATATACAAAAATACTCCCTTATACTCCCAATGCTTAACACATATCAGATAATAAAAAATTCAAACCTTATGACTCCCTATGAATCCCACACAAACTTATTCCAAAATCAAAGTACCATAGAATCATACATTTCAAATAAACAAGTATATGTATCATTGTATTGATGTAAATGAAATAAATTCATTAATTTTAGGAATTCACATAATGCTTTACCAGTAGGAAATTAATTCTACTATTAAGCAAAATTTCATAGTTTTTGAATTTCACCAAACTACGAGGGTTATTCAAAATATTATTTTAAAGCTTTATTATACTATAACATTATTTTCAAGGATCAAAATTAATTTTTAATTGGATAAAAATAATGCACTTTTAAATTTATCATGGAATTAAAAAAAAAACTAAATGTGTAGAATTATTATATCAACAACATATATTAAGTTACACTATGAATGTTTTATGAGTGTAAAATTATCCTCAATTTTTTGCTAGAAAATTATTATTTAAAAAAAAAGTTTAAATTTTCATAATTTTGAAAACTAAGACAAAATGCAACCTATCTTGATCCAGATAACTTTTAGAACTGTGCTGACAATAAAAAAAAGGATTTGAGTAATTAAAACCCTATTTTTTCTCTCTAAGATTTTCCTCTCTCTCTCTCTCTCTCTCTCTCTCTCTCTCTCTCTCTCTCTCTCTCTCTCTCTCTCTCTCTCTCTCTATTTTGCTGCTTAAGTGCATGGGGGGGGGGGGGGGTTAATTTTTTGATAAATGAAAAGAGAGTGTATTTTAACATTTTTTAAATTTAGACCTAGTGTCATGATGCTCAACCCTATAGCACTATAGTGCTGACCCCTATCACCATATTATACAACCATTTTAGTAAAAATTAGCGAATTTAATGTCAAAATGCAACCACTTAGGAACCACGGTGCTCCCAGGTGAAACTTTTTTATTTTTTATCATGTACACTGACCCCTAAAACTCGCTTTAGAATAAATTCAGACATTCACATGCATAAAGAGTAGTAATAAACACATGCAAAAGATGCAAATATACAAATTTTAGTGGGTTACCCTTACCAGACTAGGTTAGAAAGAGTACAATCACATACTACTTCACTTTTTATTACACTTCCTTCATTGTATATGTTGCAGTTGACAAGCTCCTGAGCTGACTTATGCTTTGAGTACGATGAGTGTAAATAAAGTAATATTTTATATGTTAAATTATCAAGGAAATAATGTTATTTTAGTTGTGTTGTGCAACAAAAAATACAAGAAAGACATAAAATTTTAAGAATCATACAGTGTTGCGACATAAGACATTATACCACCGAGATGCCATCATTGCCGGAGTGCCCAATATAGATATGCCAGTGCCTAGTCTCTATTTGTTAGCGCCACAATATTGGAGGAGTTAGCGTTGTAAAGCCTAGTCTCTATCTGCATAGTGGATGCTGCAATGCTAAACAGTCAGTAGCGCTTTATATGAAAAATAAATGCCATGCAGATTTGCACTTTTCCTATTTTGTAATTGAATATTGCATTGAGAATGAAGTACCGTCATGAGAGACTGACACCATATTCTATAATGGATTCAATGTCAAAATAGGATTTTATAAAATCATATTTATGTAATTAAATATAATTCAAAGACTAACATATCATCTCGAAAGATGAATATAAAATTCTATAGAATGTGTTTAAAAATAGAAATGGAGTTTTGAAAATCTAGCCATTCTTTTGATTAGATGTAACAAGGAGAATACTAAATCATCTTAAAAGACGAATGTGATATTATTCAAGACATCTAAAAAGAAGAATAAGTTTTATATAATTCATCATTTCTAAGATCGAATATAGCAAGGAGGATGCTATATCATCTGAGAAGATTATAATAATATTCTACAAGTATATTTAATGTTAGAAATGAGTTTAAAAAATAAATATGCATTCTTAGAGATTTTTTTCTTATTTTATAAAAAATAAAATAAGATTTATTTTAATATGAAGTTCTTAGATCCCTAAAAGGACAAGCATCTATAGTTAATTACATCTTATGATGGATGCTCCTAAGAAAACTCTCAATTAGAGCAGCAATTCCATACCCTTGGATTACAAAGTAAAAGATAAGGAAAGAAGCAAAAATCTTTTTAAGGAGAAAACTCAAAGTTAAACAGTTTTTAGTAGTAAAAGGAGAAAATTTATGAGGTGCCAAATTCTGAGAAGCTCAGAGGCAACCTCAGTCTATCTTATGATGGGTTTTATATTTTAGGAGAAAATTTTTATGTTTGAGTTCATATTTTATTAGAAATTTAGAATTATATTTCCTAAGGGTGATGACTTAAGGTTTGAAATATGCCTGAAAACCTAGATCTAAATTAGGTACTACAAAGTAGTGACTCAAACTTTTATAATGAAGTACAAATCTAGACTTATCCTGACCTAAACTGGGGAGTCAACTAATCACCCAAGCACTTTAAAATAATGTGTCTAGTCTCTTTATGAAAGATGGGTAAAGATGTTGTTTAAGTTTTGAATTGGGGTCGACATCTAAAATAAATACAAATTTACCCCTTTACTCATGTAGGGTGATTTGATGCTTGAAAGAAAAATATAATAAACATTTTAGACCATTTTTATTTGAATCTAATGTAATGCATGTAAATTGACTAGAATGCATAAAATGATTATGAAACATTTTTAAAATCTGGCTTAGAAATTTTTTTCCTAGAGATTGCACAACATCCTGTTGACAGAATTGCACCCTAATAGACCAGGTGGTTTGCCAGAACTCGTAGGCGGAGAGATGCCTAACAAGAAAGAGAAAGTAATAATATGCATAAATACTGACTCTCAACAGACTCGAGCTTAACTCTTATAGATTGTTAGAGTTACTATGTGAGCCTTTTTTTTTTATTTTAAGTATAAAAGATTTTATTCATAGGCTAAAATAAAACACGACATGCAAGAAAGAAACTTATAAAAACAAGCAATTTTGGCTATGCAAGCATTATAAATAATCAATATTAAATTAAATAATTAAGTAAATTACCATATGGCAGTTACCACTTTATTTAAAATCCATGTCTGTAGTAATTAAAAGTAGTCGGGCACCACTGACAATAGCCTGGATCATAATCCTAAAACTAATGCAAGTGACTTTGAGTGGGATATTTTTTATCTTCACTTCTTTGTCTTCTCTCCTTTCGCAAGCTTCTTGGATCTGTCGGGTCTGGATATCCAAATGAAAAGAAACTTATACCCAAAAAGGTATTTTCTTTTCTCTTTAGATATTAAAGTCATCATAACTTTGATCTCCAAATAGAAGAGAACTCTCCCCTAAGAGATGTTCACTCTTTAGATTCTAAGTTGGATGTGATATCTCACATCAAATTTATACTTTCACAACTCTTTACTGAATCAAATTATATTAGATCTGAGAAATAAAAGAAAAAAACCAGACCACTTGTACGGTTATCCTAAGCAATTAAAATTAAAATTGTCCCAAGAAGTAATAAATAAAAACTTAAATTTAAATCACAGTCATGCTTGACTATGCTCTTTTAATTTTAAGAGAGGCTTAGCATTTTGTATCTACAAAAAAATATGTCAGTTTAAATCTTTAATTCCCCCCCTTTGATTTAGCCTTGCATGAGTATGTCCACCTGCAGAAAATCATGTGGGCATCCAATTCGTTTCTAACCTAGGAGTAATATATCACACATCACATCAATTCACTGATTATAGAAATAAATGAATAATCACATCAATTAATCAATTTTGCAAATAGCATACAGTGAAAACCATGGAAAAGCCCAACATATTAATAGGAAAGTAAACACCGGTTTAACCTAAAGTTAGAATTGGTTGTCCTAACAAACAACTCTAAATGTGTGTAGTAGATTGTGTGGTTTGGGGATATCAAATTAAACAAGCCAACCCAAGCTGAACCAACTTATTAAACTAGTTAACATAAACATGAATTTTATGGGTCGAATCAGAGCTGGATTGTCGAGGTGGGTCATTTATAAACACCCTTAGTTCCTTATGGGTTTTTAATTTTATTTATTATTATTATTAAAGGGAGGTCTAATGAGCAACTACTTTTACACATTTGATTATTGGAAAAAATATAATATAAATATATGGAAAAACTAAAAGACGCAAATCAAAGCTCACGCTCTACTCCAAAAGTTTAAGTTGACCAATCTTAAAGGTATAATATGAGGTTTTCTTCTTTTTTTCATTGTCACCTATGAATAGTCAAATTCTCATTAAATCTAATAAAAATGACATATTTAACACTTCCTAACAAGTTCTTTTTTTGGTCTGCCTCTACCTTTTCTTAACATAAGACGGATCTAATACATCTACTCTCTTAATAGGGCCATTAGAAGATCAATGTTTTATGTGAACAAATCATCTATGATGACTCTCTATAATTTTATCTACCACTGGAGCTACACTAACTTTTTCACCTATATACTTATTTCACATTTTATATCTAAGCGTAAAGCCACCCATCCACTTGAGCATCCTCATCTATGCAACACTTAACATAATTTTATGCTTCACTTTTAAGGACCAACATTTTACACCATAAAACAATATAAGTCTCACCATCATCTAATTAAATTTTCCATTAAGTTTGAGGGGTGCTTTTCTATTGCACAACAAGCCCAATTTATTTCCTCACTTCAACCATTCAACTTGAATTCTACTAATAATATCCTCATATATTTCACTATCTCCTTAAAAAAGAGACCTGAGATATCTAAAAGGCACGCTCTTTTTAATTACTTAATCTCACAATGTCAAAATCCTAAACTAGATCTATTTCTACTAAAATTACACTCAATGTATTCAATTTTAGATCCACTCAAATGAAAACCTTTAGACTATAAAGTAAACCTCCATAATTCAAATTTTTGATCAATTTATCAAACTCCTATGTAGTATTGTCAACAAGAAGAATACTATTAGTAAAAGAATACACCAAGGTACATCCTCTTCCAAATATCTAATAACAACATCTATGATTAATGCAAAAAAAAAAAAAAAAGCTTAAAACTGATCCTTGATGTCATCCAACTGAAATAAAAAAATACTTAGTCAACCAACGTTGTGTTTGAAGACAAATAACAACTCTAGTATATATATCCCTAATAACTTGAATATAAGCATTATTAATTCTTTTCTTTTCTAGAACTCTCTCGAGCATTTCTCTTGAAGCTTTACTATATGTTTTTTTCTAAATCAATAAATATCATATGTAGATCATTTCCTCTCGATACTTCTCCATTAAACCTGTCAACAAATGCATGTAACTTTTATCGGTTAAGAGTGACAGACGTTTCACTTACAATATTAGCCTCTTCAAGCAAAACACCAAATTTAAAAAAAAAAAAAAAAATTTCTCCATCAAAACAAAAAATCCCCTCCAAAAAATGAATAACTATCTCATTCCAAATATAGAATACATAACAAAGGCTCACGTTGTGTTATCGGAAAACGCTGAAGGCAATGAACAAAGAGGTGAAAATGGATGAAGAGAGTGCAAGGTTTCGACAATCGCCGCCACTTACGTCGGCGCTCACTGGACCAAACCCGGCCGACAAGCCACTGAAACTTCCATTGCTAGCATATGAGCTGAAACAGAAATCACAAGCATATTCACACAGATTCAATTTCTATTATCTATATATAAAATTAGTATTTATCAGAACATTCAATAAGAACATATGTAAAAGGAAAAAAAAAATGGGCTCTGCAATTTCAGTAGGATAAGTCATTAGACTTAAATTATAATACTGTGGGCAAAATAGAAAAAAAAAATAATGATTTCAGCATCATTAGGAGAGTAGGTGTATTAGAATGTGATCTTTGTTAGAAAAGGCAGAGGAAAATATACAGACTTTGTTAAAAAGTATTAGAAACTATCTTTTTTATTATGTTTAAATGAAATTTTGATTCTTAATATGAAACAATGGAGAAAAAAGATTTATATAGCCGACCACACATAGTGGGATAAAAATTTGATGATGTTGTTGCTGCTTTCAATGGAGAAAATTGATTTTGTTATTTTAGAGGTACGTCAAATATGAAGAGCACGTGTATCTATTCTAGTTAATCTATGTGTTTATAATAGTCAAATATTATACAATTTTATTTTTGTTATAATTTTTATTATATCTACTGATGTAACTTTCCTAAAACTATTAATAAAAAGTAGGAGGTATCTTTAAAATTTGTCACTAGATTTTACGTTACATTGAGCATGCACATATTTTAAAACTTTTTCTTCATATTTGACCACCTCTCCCCTAAACTCCCAACCAATCAACCTTAAAATGGGACAATTTTAGTTTTAGCAAGTTCTATATTCTAAATTTTTTTGTCAGCAATGCTTTAATGGCATGTAAAATTTGTCTCAATGAAAATAGCATTGAATATGTTCGGTGTGTTGTGAATAAAGGAGATCATCATAATTCTTGAATGAAAAAAATGAAAAAAAAAATTAACAAAGTAGGCATTTATCTTAAACATAGTTAGCAAATAAAAATAATCTTATACACATCTAATTTTCAAGCTTCGAATTCAAAATCTCTTTATTAACAGAGAAAACTCTCAATGAACATTCAATAAAATTTATCATTTACTATAGTAACCTTAAAACTTTATTTCGAAATTTTTTTTTTTTTTTGGAAAAATGGAGGGCTTAGTCCATTCTAAAAAAAAAAAAAAAAAGGTGTATAGTAAGGAAGCAAAAATTAGCCAACAAAAATATAAAATAAAAACATGTACAACCCAAATAAAAGAAAGGAAAATCAGACAGAAAGTCTGTCTAGCCGGGACTCAGTGCTAGCAAAGATGATCCTAGATAGAGATTCAACTTCTTCTTTGGTGTTCTGTAGACCATCCGAAAGGAGGTGGCAGACATCATCATCGTCCACGGCCCAAAAACATGCCAAACCAAAACCCAAAAAGCATCGACAACAACAGAAAGGCAATAGTGAGGCAACTCGCCATTCACATAACATGAAGTGGTCGGGCAGCAAAAACTGCCACCAGCGATTCCAGGCACTCGAATCCCACAGAACAAGCATGAAAATTTATTGAACCAGCAACAAAAATCTACCTATGATATGAGAGTAACCCTAGACAGCCAAGCCAAAATAACACAAAAACGATCATATGTAATTCCAATGCAACTTTTCTATGATAATAATTCCACATTTCCATCTATCAAGCTTGAGATAAATGGCTCTAAAAATCTTCTTAGATAGAGTGATAGCACAAACTGCCCTCTCATTAAATCTCCTGTTATTGCGTTCCTTCCAAAGAAAGTAGACCGTGGCGTGGAAGGTAAGAAGAATTCCATTTTAGAGGTTACAGTCCATAGAGAGACCATCAATATGATGTAGGGCTTGAGAAATAGTGGTTCTTAGGAAGTAATTATTAAATTGATGGATAATTTTCATTAAGACCTATAAAGAGAAATTACATTCAAACATAACGTGAGCCGTGTGATAGCCATGACATAAAGGGAAGCTATGATCCGAGATGTGAATATTCCTTTTAGAAAGAGCTTCCGCCGTTTTAAGTCCTCCACGTAAAGCCATCCAAGTGAAAACATAAAATCTAAGGGAATGTTTATGGTGCCAAACCACAGGAGCCCAGTCAAAAGAGATGTCGGTTATGAAGAATTCCGAATATAAATCCTTAAAAGAAGCATTCTAATTATTATCCCAAGTTATGTGTTTGGAGCAGTTAAGGGAGATAGGGATAGTCTGGATGAGAGATTTAATATTCTGGCTGAGAGCATCAGTAAGGACCAATTACAATCTTGCATCCAGTCCACAAGTGTAGTATTAAAATTGCAGAGCAAACTGAAAGGAAAATAAAAAAATTTAGAAGTGATACTTTCATTCAAACACCAATGGTCCAATAAAATCGCTAAAGGGCTGTTAGGGAAGATATGGAACAAGAATTTATTCTTAAACAAAGAAGCTGCATTGCAAATGCTCTTCCAAAATTCAGAAATGTGTCGTTGACAGGTTTTCCAGGGAGAAATGTATATATTCTTTAACCAACAAAAAAGAGGAGAACCATTGTTATAAAGCCTGAGAATAGTCCCACAGTTAAAAGCATTTCTCATCGCTTGAAAAGAGGCAATGCCAAAGCCCCCATTGGAGTAAGGTTTAGAAATATTTGTCTAGGATATAAGGTGCAGATGCTTGGATTGAGAGCCACCATAATAGATGAATTTAGAACAAAGTTTACCAATTGCCTTGATAATAGATTTAGGGATGATATATCCTCTTAACCAATAAGCCACCATATTAGAAATAGTGAATTTGATGAACAGCATCCTACCTACAAAAGAAAGAAGTTTTGCTTTCCATCCAGAAAGCAAGTTAGTAACTTTTTCAATTAAAGGAGAAAAATCAGTGAGTTTAGCTCTGGCCAAGGAAATAGGCCCAAATAAAAGATTTTGGTGGCACTATTTTGAATGTTGAGAGCAAGGGAGATATAGGGAACAGTAGGAACAAGAGGGGAAATAAGGAGTGAACTTTTATGCAAGTTGAGGTGCAAGCCCGAGTGATTAGAAAAGTTATTCAAGATCTTCATGAGGCAATCACAATTCCTGACATCTGCTTTGCCAAAAACTAATAAATCATCAACATAGGAGATGTGAGATAAATGAAACCTATCATATATGAAGCCTTCAAAGTTCACATGCTGAGTAGTGTCATCAATTAGATAAGATAAAGCATTCATAATGATGCAAAAATAATAAGGATTGAGAGGGCATCCTTGCCTGAGCCTAGAAGTAGAGCCAAAATAACCATCAAGCCACCCCCCCCCCCCCCCCCCCCCCCCCCCCCCCCCCCCCCCAATCAATGCAGATAGAGAAGCGAGTGCCATTGATACAAGCTTTTATCCAATTAATAAAGGTCAAGGGAACCCTCTTGAGACAACGTAGCAAAAAGGAAGTCCCTCGAAATAGTGTCGAAAGCTTTCTTAATATCCAATTTGGCACAAAAGAACTTTTCTCTAAGTTTCTTTTTGAAAAAGGCCAAGAACCTCAGCCGCTAAAATAGGATTATCAGTAGAGAGTCTATTGGAGATGAAAGCTGCCTGGCTTTGATGAACAATAGCAAACATAAATGGTTTCAAACGAGTGGCAATAATCTTAGCAATGATCTTATGAAATACATTGCAGAGAAAAATAGGTCTGAAGTCATGAATACTCTCAACATGAGAATTCTTTGGAATGAGGGCAATCGCCGTGGCTTTTATCCGGTTAGGAAGGTAACACTTACTGAAAAAGGATCTAATAGCTTCACAAACTATTGGTCCTGTAATGACCTAAGTGTTCTTAAAAAAAGCAAAAATATATTTATCAAGATTAGGGGCTGAAGATGAACAACCAGAGGATATAGGCGCAAGGATCTCCTCATTAGTGACAGGTAGGAGAAAAGTGTGGGAGGCGGCTTTCGGGAGGAATTTCCTAGTCGGTTATATCTTAGGAGAGATGTAAAGTTCCTTGAAATAATAGATGATGCATTGGATGTTTGTAGAATGAGACTGATCAGCACGAAGAATAGAAGCATGAATGATGCTACTACTATAATATTTTTTCCTTTGTAATTTAGAGTATAAGAATTTGAGATCTTCCTCGCCATTCTTTAACCACTTCACTTTGAATCTTTGAATTGTCCAAGCAGTCCATAAAGAGTTGTAATAAGCAAGATCCACATTTATCTTCTTGAGTTTATCACAAATAGATGCATTGAGGGGATCAAAGTCAATAAATAAATGAAATTGTTATTGAAGAGAAGATAACTCCGAACATTTAGCTACTATGAGATTAGAGGATTCCCAGCTTTTAGAATTATTTTCTCTTTCAAAAACTTGAGCTTATGGTTATGCTATTGATGGGATTTCCTTGTGATGGCATGGAAAAAATGTTGAAAAAGGTATCAAAAAATTCACAATTTTGCACCAATAATTTTTGAACATAAATCTCTGTTTGTTAAACGTCACATTGTTCATCCTAAGAATAAGCGGTGAGTGATCCGATATAAAGTTGTTACTCACTTTGTAGTAAGAATTTGGAAAAAATTTAGTCCATTAGTCATTGGTAAGAGCACGATCCAACATTAGGTGAATAGGATTATCCGCTTTTTTATTGAACCATGTATAAAAATTGCTAGAGGATGTGAGATCCACAAGGTTAGTGTAAAAAATAAGAGAGTTAAAAGGGGCCATCTTAGACACACCAATCTCATTCCCACCAGATTTCTCAGAGTGATATCGACAGCAGTTGAAATCTCCAAGCACAAACCAAGGAATGTTGCTGTAGGGAGTCATGCTTCTGAGATCATCCCAGAGGAGGTTGCGCTCCTCAAAGGAGTTAGAAGCATAAATGATAAAAATAAGAAAAGGGGGTTGGGAGCCGTTGGTGACAATGCCCGAGATCATTTGTTTAGAGGTGAAGGATTGAGTGAAGGTAATTTTATCAGAATTTCACTTAATTCAAATGCCATTTGGGGAGGCAAGGTTAAAATTATTTAAACTAAGCTCATTGTCAAAAATTTTGTGTGTCATGCGGAACCAATGAAAATTAAGGTTTGGGAGGAGTATACTGTTTTCAAGTAGGCATAACATGTCCAGCTCGTATTCACGAGCCAATTTTCTGCAACAAAAAACCATTTCAGGGTTGTTGAAACCCCTGATGTTCCAAACAATTATATCATGAATTAATGAAAGGTGGGTTTGGGCATTTCCTGGAGTTTCCTCTAGTGTTTCTGTGAGTCTGAGATGTAGTTTTAGTCTAAGCACTGGAAGGCTGAGAGTTGGAAGTGGGAGAAGAGCTGGATTGTCCATTGAAGGGAGGGTCTTTAGGTGGCACTTTCGGTTCATGAGAAGTTGAGGCCGCTGAGTCCGAGTAGACTTGCAAAGCAGAGTATTTGTTTGGGGATAAGTCTCTAGAAGGATAAGAACCCTTGAGAGGAGTCATGAGATCTGAGGAAGAGGAAGTGACCAAGGTAAGAGAGTTTAAGTTGGGAATTGACGTGGAGATAGGGTCATAAGTATTGTTGATGTCTATGGAGGTAAGATTTTGTGGAGCTGAGGCAGGGGGAGTATAACCTTCCTTAGAATGTTGGGCTGTGTTTGAGGTGGTGGAAGTGTTATCAGAGGGAGGTAAGTTTATATGAGTACGATGAATACCTTTAGGAGTTTAAGAGGTAGGTCTCGGTCTACGACTAGAGCTCCTTCCTCTTTGGGGCTTGAGAATAGGTTGAGTGACAGGATTTGGGTTTGAGGGGCAAGAGTCCACATGGTGATTTAAGGATTTGAAAATGACAGAGTTGGGTGCCATTCGTATAGAATTTTGAGGTTGAATATCTTCCCTTCAACAGAAATGAGAATTGTGTCTGTGTAGGAAGCAAACGAGTTGACTTGAACACAAACTCTGGCGTAAGTAAGCTTGGATTTGGAAGCTGTGAGAGCGTCAACCACAAGTGGATACCCGATTTTGGTAGCAATTTTAGAAATCCCAACAGAGGTCCAACAACATAGGGGTAGATCATGAATCTTGAACCACATAGGCATAGATGTGAATTCTTCTCTCTTAGGGCTAAAATGAGAGGACCATTTTTTGAAATATGAATGATTTACCGAAAATAAACCAAGCGCCTCTGGACCATACCATTTCATAGTCTTTTGAGCTAGAAAACTTGAACAGAAAAAATTCATCGCTAAGGAAGATAAGCTTGAGGTTACCTTTTAGATTTCAAATTTTCCTCACCGCATTAAGCAAAGCCTCATAAAAAGGCCTTTTCCCGAGTGAATAGCCAACCAGAGCTAAGTTCCACTCCTCAACAGCATCAACAATGTCTTCTGTGGGGAAATCAATAATTTCCTCCGAAGTGGGCAAAGGAGAGATGGGATACTCACAGATGTTCGGGGATTCGCAAGGATGCGATCCCAAATAAAGGGCAAGAAGGGCCTGTAGAAGGAGGGGGTGTAGAAGAGTAGGGAAGGGGAGGGAAGGAAGTGGAATAGAGGGATAGGATCCCTCCAACTAAGGCGGAAAGAATCCTCAAAGAGGAGGGAAGGAGGAGATGAGAGAACGGCCCCAAACTCTAACAGAGCTTCTCACACTTGAATCTCTAACAACGTTTTTATTTTGTAGTAAATAAATTATTTGAAAAATATTAAACAAATACTAAGTACTATCCGTGAATATTTTCAAAAATTAATTAACATTAAAGAGAACCTGTGCTGACCTGGCAGGGAATTTGCAGTCTCCATGGCCTGTCATCCACGTAAAAAGAAACGAAAAAGCTAATTTTAATAACAAGATAATAAAATAACCAGATGACCAAACTGCCCCAAAGAATTTTGAAAAAAAAAAAGCTGAAGATACTAACTAGGGTTCAATCCGGTGATGGCGGCGACGCCTGAGAAATTGCAAGCGGACAGCGAAGATCCATGCCGGCGAAAATAATCATTAAAAGCATATGAAGCGTGGGACTGCAAATCCTCCGGTTCAAAGCAGATTCCGCCTTCCTGAACCGGCTGGCAATTGGCCGAACCTGGCCCGCAGGCCCAGTCCAGCGCCGCTTGCAGGGCGGCGTCCTCCGCGTTGTTCTTCGCGACGCACCAGAGATCTCCGACGGCGGCCACGCCGTCGTGGTCTGAGATCCGGAGATCGGCGGCGTTTGCGAAGGCGATGGAGAGGAGGATGAGAAGGAGGACATATTGGTGCCGTAGATGGAGACGAAGCTTGGCCATGGCTACTAAGTGTTAGAATGGATTAATTAGGCGTTGGGATTTGGGGAAGGAGAAGGGTAGCTTTGGGGATTACAAAAGGGACAGGCGTTTTCTTCAGTTTTGTGAGGGGTTTTGAGAGAGACAGAGAGAGAGAGAGATTTTTTTTTTTTTTTTTTTTTTGATCTATCAAAATATTTAGTTCGAATAAGATGATTTAGGGGCTGGGTCATTTTTGTGGTTTTTAAGATTAGAACTAGTAAGTGGCCGTTTTATTCTCTCTATAATTCTGCTATTACACTGAAAAAGTAGCCGTTGAATATTAATTCTCAAAAGATCTTTCTCCCATTATATAATTTTTTTAACAGTAATATTTTATTAATTTCTACTTAAATATAATAATTTTAATGTGTAATTTCTAATTAAATTTTTACGTAAGCAAAAGAAAATTTTAGTTGATTTTTTTTTTTGGAAAATGATGCTATTAAAACACATATCTAAAAAACTCTAAAGCAGTATTAATTGCTCTAATTTAAATTTCACAAATATTAATTGTTTTAAAACTGTTATAGATCTGAAGAACAGAGCTAGAATTACCGATGTGACCATTGGAGGCTTGACGCCGTGGTGAAAAGCGAAATTTATCGTTAAGAATCCTTTGATATGCTCTACTATTAGTGTTTTTACTGATTGAAGGAATGCTTTCATGAAGAACGATGTTTAGTGGAAAATCTAAGAGCAATCAACAAGGTGAAATTATTCGGTGCGGAATCCAGACGTTGCTCTGTGTTCGGACATCAATAAAATTGTAACCCGTGGATAGCGTATGTGGTAATTGCAAACGTGGATTGATTAGTGAAATTCCGACGTAGCTTCAACACGTAAACCCCGATAAAAGTTAAAAGTAAAAAATCGCGGTTGAATTCCACATTTCGAGTGGCACCTTTTCGGTTTTCAACATCCGGCGTTCCTTCTCCGAAGCAAAACTCTTCCAAAGTTCTTGCATTCTCTTCTTCCAATCTAACGTTCATCTCTGAAGTTCCAGCATTCTTTTCGATGGCGCCACCTGCTCCACTTGCAAAAGGAAAGTTAATTTGCTTAAGTATTTTATGTTCATGTTATGCATATTTTATGCTCAAGTTATGCGTATTTTATGCTCATGCCATGCATATTTCATGCTAATGCTATGCTTTATTCATATTTGAAAATTGCATAAATGTTTGATGTTAGTTATGACCTTATCCTATTTTTTTCTATTTTTAGGGTTTATACTGAAACCTAAACACTAACAAACTTTTAAAAAATGAACTCTTTGGATATTAGAAACAACAAAAAAGTAAATAGATAAATATTTTATGTATAGGTTACGAGTAGTTTGTACGTAATCACTGTGTATTTTATGCTTATGTTATATGTATACCTTCCTTCTCGAAACTTTTTAAATTATTGATGCTAGTTATGACCCATCGTATTTTCTTTGTATTTAGGATTTGTGCGGAAACTTAAACCCTAACAAACTTTTAAAATTAAATTCTTTGGATCTTAAAAACAAAAATAAAAGAATAGTTTGTGTCAATGCTATGCATAGGATGTGTGTAGGCTGTGCGTAAGCACTGCATATGTTGTGCATATGTTTTACGTATGTTGTGCGTCTTCTCCTTATTTGGTTACATCTTGAATGTAATGTCATCTTAGGAATATATTTGATGACCTTTTAAGATTGCATCTATAAAGATTGTTAAATCACCACAATTGTGCATTCTCTCTACATATATTGTGCGTATCTTATGCGACATGTATTTTTCAGATTAGAGCCCTATATTATAACACGATAGGAGCTTTTGATAGTGATATCAGAAAATGAAATATTTCTATAATTATTGGTGTGCCAATTCAAACTATCTCTATAGATCGCGGAATGTTTGTTTTGTAAATACATGAAAAATATAAGTCTTGAAGGTAACATCACATAGACTGATAGTAAAAGTTGGCTAGCAAAAATGACAAAGTAAACATCAGAATCATGTAGAGAGTGATTCGTACCATTTTGGCTTACAATATAGTGGCGGCAATGCAAAAGAGGCACTCAATAGTTATTTAAATTGCTCTTTCAATGCTCGATCACTGCTTTCACTATGCTGTCAATGTGTTTTCATTATGCTTTCAGTAAGTACACAATAAATATGCATAAAATATGTAGTACATACGCACAAAAAATATAGTACATATGCACAAAATATGCAGCATATACACACACACAATATGTAGTAAGTACGCACAAAATACACAATAAATATGAACAAAATATGCAGTAAATACGCATAAAATATGTAGTACATAAGCACAAAGTATGCAAAAATTAAATACACACAAAATACCATTGTTAACAGTATTTGCTACCATGCTGTAAGGAAATGTGGACAAATATGAATGCTTCAAAGACTTAGAGGGATTTGAACTTTACCGATAAGTTGAAACCTTCATTTTTCTAATTTTATCTTTCCTTCTGGCTGCACTTCTTTGAAATATTCTGCTTTATGGACGTCTTCATACTTATTTTCAGACCCCGCGTCCTCTGAGAATATAGTCTGGTCATAAAAAGAAATGTCCTCCTCTATATTAATCTCCATTTTCATCGACATTTTTTATATTTTTTTTTACTTGCTCAGCATGTCCAAAATTTTTTGCTAAACCTTATATAATGCGGAGCTTCACGGTTAAAATCTTAAAAGTAGAAGTGGCAACCCTAGTTTGAGTTGTATTCGTATTTTGGATGAGGTGGTCCGGGTTTAAGTGTTGAAGTCATGCTGGAATTCCACTAAGCAATCAACGTCGACAATTGCCTCATAAGCTATCTGCGGGTCACAATTTTAATGTTGTTCGAATGCAGAGCAACGTGTAGATTCCACACCAAATAATTTCTCATCAACTAGAAGTATATATTGTATTGTTACTTTTATTCGTGGGCAGGGAGCATCAGATGTCGGGTAACAGTTAAATTTTAGTTTTACCCATATTCATATCAAAATATCTCGGAATGGAAAATACTTCGAGAACTATTTTTAAAATTGGACCGGACATGCCAATTTAATAGTGAATCGATCGGGTGGTTGGTTCGATTAAACTTACAAAATTTGCTTCGCACCGAACCAGATTGAACCAGCAAAAAATAGATGTTCAACCGATGAATTGCTGAACCGATCTGGGTTGGAAAGAACCGATTGGTTCTATAAAATAAGTTTATATTTAGTTTAATTAAATTTTTAAAAAATATACTTTAGTTTATTAAATTCTTTTAACTTTTTTTAAAATTTTTTTATTAAATGTGAATGTTCATGTTATCTCAAATATCTCATAGAATGTATTTTGTAAGCAGTGCATGTTAAAGACAACTATCTCATACTCTTATGATTTGAGACTAAAAAGGTTGCATGAATATATTTAATTATAAATTTATATGTTGTATTAAATATTATTCTCATAAATATATTTAATTATAAATATATAAATATATTATTTTTATTTGATATATATATATATATGTTAAAATTTTATAAAAAAAATATTAAATTCTCATATTTTATATTATATTACATTAATTTTATTAAATTTTAATAATATTATTATTTATTATGTCACTCAGTTCGACGGGTCGAATAATGAACATTTCCTTCTTCAAGTTCGTTGTTCGATTTGGTTTGAAAACCTTGACTCAGAGTGTACCAAGATAAATTACTCATTCCAAACAAGTTGAGATGAAATTTGCTTAGTTGGTTTGAGCTGATAGAATTGGGAGTTAGGAACACAGAAGCCCAGGCCGACCCAACTCTTCATAAGAAAAAAAGATACGATGAGCTTTTATTATAGCTATATTATTTGAAAGTCGACTCTACTTGTTGGTTCATGAACTTGCTTCCAAATACTAGTAGTATATTATTAATAATGAAGCATATTTTTGAATGAAAGAATTTATGGTCGAGTTGTTGGAAGTGATTATTTTTCTAATGCCATAAATTTGACTCATTACTAATTGATTTTTTTCTTGTATTTAACAAAATGCTTTTAGCTAGGAACTCATCACAAACGAAACCTTAATCATCCCAGAGGTTGGTTGATGGAGAAAATTTCTGCAGATGATAGTGACTGACCAACAGGAAGAGTATTATGTATGGGAGTGGGTAAGGGGTGAGCTGCTGTGATTAGTATCACTATCATCTATAAATTGTTAATATTATTGTGGCTGCTTGTTTATGAAAATTAATGTCATCATATAATCCTTGGACAAATTTTCATAATAACACCATACTTATGAAAATTCTTTTTTGGGGAATTTTGAGGCGTAGCTCGTATATTAAGAAAAAAGGTTACAAAAACACCTATACCCCTAAATTACAGGAGAAGAAACAGAAAGAACTTACAAGAGAACAAGAACAAAAAAATGGGGGGATAAACAAAAATCCCAGACTCAGGAAAAATGGGAACTAACAAAATAAGCAAAAAAGCTTAACAGTCATCATAAAGACCAGCCAAACCGAAGAATCCACTCATCCCTGGTTTCCTGCGAAGACAATCTGAGAGCCAATCCATGGGTGCAGCTAGAAAAAGTTAACAGGCCATGCACAAAGAAACCAACAGCCGCAAGCCTTCTAAGGGAAGTGTCCACCCATGCAATCCAAATGTTAGTTCCACTCATCATTATCTGGTTTAAGCAGCAAAACCAATCCCCCACGATACCAAAAATTGAGCAGCACATGAAAATCTCAACTAGAAATCAGGAACCAAAATAGGAAAAATAGGATAATAGTAGCTAATCAAAATTCTTCCAATATGGGACCTTAGCTTGAATAAAAAAAATAATCTTTCTGATAGTGCCTTGAACATAAATAGTAGCCCCAACATATTGCCACTCATCACGAGCCCTATACAGGAAATAAACGGAGGTAGCAAAAATTCTTTTCATAAGAGTGAAGTTGCTGATTCCCTTCAAAAAATTAAAAAACATGCAACAAATGTGGCCTGAACAAAAAATTCTTGAGAGAGGGAAGAAATGAAGAAACCACCTTAAAAGAGTAATCACACAGAAAAAAATAGTGAACGATGCTTTCATCCCCAATCTGATAAAGTGGACACAAAGAAAAAATTAAAATGTTTCTTTTAGCAAGGACATCAGCTGTTTTGAGACCTCCTGAAATAGCCATCCACACAAGGACGAGTATCACAAGGCATAGTGTTGGTGCCAAACAAAATTGTACCATGAAACCTCATTAATATCAGAATAAAATTGCATATAGAAGGTCTTGAAGCAAGGTTTGTCAGTGCCAATCCAAGAAATAGGGGAAGGAGGATGCTGGCTAATTTGAATAGAAGCAATCTGATCCAAAGCAAGCTGGCAAAATTGATTGGGCAAAGTTCAAAGCACATAACAAATAAAATCTTTAACCTTAAGCCCAAAAGAAGAAGCGAGATACATGAAATCCGAGACAATAGAGCCATCGCACCAATGGTCCAAGAACATCAAAAAATTACAATTTTCAATAGCAACATGAAACCGAATCTTCATCTTTATTCGATTATCTAAATGGCACATAGTTTTCCAGAATTTGGAGGTCTTGGGAGGAGGAGCTTTCCAAGGAGAACTGAATTTAAATCTAAACCATCTAGCAACCATCGAGTCAAAACAGAAAAATCTCTAAATAAAAGAACAAGCAATGCCAAAATGAAGAGACTCAATTGCAGGCAAGCCTAACCCACCAAGGCATTTGGGTAAGCAAGTTTTCTTCCAAGCAATAAGATGAAGTTTTTTTCCTCGTGGAAGAGCCATGCTACAGGAACCTAGAGCATAATTTGTCAATAAGCTTACAAATAGCCTTAGGTAATATAGCACCTCTGATCCGGTAAGCTAGACTATTAGCAATGGTGAACTTAATGAACTGTATTCTACCTATAAAAGATAGAAACTTAACTTTCCAACCAGCAAGTACAGTAGAGAGCCTACTCAGTAGTGGTTCGAAGTGAGTAGCTTTGAGTTTTTTTAGTAGAAATAGGGAGCCCAAGATAGGTAAAAGTGTTTTCATTAAGCAAGAAGCCAAGCAAAGAAGTAATCTCATTAGCAAGGGAGGTGTTATGGGAAAATATGATTGAACATTTAGCATTGTTAACATAAAGGCTGGAATGCTTAGCAAAGGTAGGGAGGGAATCTTTAAGAAGAGAGGCCTTCCCAAAAAATCAGAAGGTCATCAGAATATAGAAGATGATTCACAGAGAACCTTCCACAAGAAATACCAGCAAAGCTGCTACAATCCATCACACAAGAAAAAGCATTCATCACCACCTAAAAAAGCAATGGGAATAAAGAACATCCTTGCCTAAGTCCAGAAGAGGAATTAAAAAATCCATCAAGAGCTATGTTACTACAAACCGAGAAGTGAACATCCTCAATATAGCCTTTAATCAACTTAACAATCATAGTGGGAAAACCTTTCATAAGCAGCTGAGATAAAAGGAACTCACGAGAGATAGTATCAAATGCTTTCCGAATATACAGTTTGGCACAGAAAAATCTCTCCCTAGCATTGCTATTAAAATTGCTAAGAATTTTAGAAGCTAGCACAATGTTATCAGTGGAAATTCTCTGTTTAATGAAACCAGTTTGGCTTTTGTGAATGATGAAAGGCATGACCTCTTTCATATGGTTTGCTAAAATTTTGGCAATAATCTTATAGAAAACATTACAAAGTGAGATGGCATGATAATCAAAGATGCTAGTGATAGTTCGTTAGGGATGTTAAGCCCTTATGAACTTAGTCCCAAAGCTAATTAAGAAGAGTGGTGAATTGCAAAACCTTAAAACCAAAGATAAAACTCCAACCAAAAACACCACAAACAAAATGCGGAAGAAAAATAAATGCGGAAGCGATAATAAGAAAAGAACACACCAGATTTATAGTGGTTCGGTCAAACCTTGACCTACGTCCACTCCTTGGAGGCACCCCCCAAGTATTGCACTAAACTAGTGTCTCTCCTTTAGCCCCCACGGCTAGGCGGAGAAACCCTTACAAAATCACTTCCACCTTCCCCGGTGCGGCGGAGTCGCCGGGTCCTTTGACACCAAAGGGATCTTCTTCTTTGGTGAACTTACCTCGAGACAAGTTTTGAATCCGATGGTACTAAGGTGCGAGTTCGCCGGAGCAATCGTGTGGAATCCCCTCCACACTCCATTGAGTTCCCCCCTCACAGGATCTTCTCCCTCTCAAACTCCACCCTTTCCTCTCTCCCTTTCAAGCTCTCTCTTCAAGTCTCCCCCACAAGAACGAAGCTCCAATGGCTGCCAAAGACACTTACAAAAGTTGCCATGCCATAGCGTAAATAGAAGCTCTCAAAATGAGCTCATTAATGCAAGTTGCCGACATTATCGTCCAGGACGATAGGTATATCGTTCTGTACGATTAGTACAATTTAAGCCGAATCAGTCGAGACGATTTGAGACGATCAGAAGAAACTTGGTTCCATCGTCCTGGCCGATCTTACGATCGTCCTGGACGATTAGTTTAAAACTAGTTCAATCGTCCTGATCATCGCCCTGAAAAGAGTCTGGCCGATGTAAATCATCCAGGCTATCATCCCGGCCGATCTTACGATCATCCTGGTCGATCTGATCGTATCAATCAGCCATTAATTCTTTCCAAAGATACCAGATCATTTTAGGCATAATTGAGTTAGATCGTCCTGGACGATGGTTATATCGTCCTGGACGATTTCCAAATAGATTTAATACCTAATTTGATCATGGCGGCTGATTCTTTCTTATTTGAACATATCGTCCTGGCCGATATAAGTATCGTCCAGGCTGATTAGTTGACGGCTGCCTTAATGAGGATGCCCTAATTAGAATTTCTGATTTTGGACAGATTGTCCAGGCCGATATTAATATCGTCCCGGACGATGTTACAAAAAACAGAAATCATATAGGGAGCAAGAGAATTTCTACCAAGTTATAGCCACACTAAATACAACAGACTCAAGAAAGGAAAAAAGATTACAAACTGACATAGACCTAGTCTACCCAATCTTGAGCTGGTTCTAAATGTAGTCTGATCGTGTGGACCTGAAACGTTAGTATAAAAGGCAATCGTAGGGAAATAAGGAATGTTTGCTATCATCAAAACCATAAACCATAGATCCGCAACAATCTCCCCCTTTTTGATGATGGCAAACATTTCTCTTTGAATTTTCAAAATCTTCCCCTCACTTGAATACCGCTTAAAAAAATAAGGGAGATAAAAATAGATAAAAATATTTTTGTAGTTTTAAATTTTTGAAAAGAAAACAAGGGATACAAGTACGTTCTCCCCCTTTGATATTATCAAAAAGAGAGAAGGCACAGAGAACAAAACAAAATAAAAACGTTCCCTGATCTTGTGAAATAAAAAGTATTCTTAAAAAGAGAAAGTAACCTCTTGGTTTTAATCAAAAACTTAGTAGAATTGGATTGACAACGCATAGCCCAGAAAAGGTTAGAAATTCATAATTTGATAATCCAAATTAGTTCTTTTAAAGGCTCAAAAACTTTTTAATCCAATATCCAAATCAAGGAATAAACTGGAAAAATAAACATTAATTTTTGAATATCCTTCCATAAAACATATCTAATAGAAGATCAATGCACGAATTGCTGAATCAGGAACCAAGATTTTCAAGCACAAGTTTTGAATATATCAAGGATTTTCTTAAGTTTTTAGTAGTATAAGAAAAAATAAGCATATATTTTTTTTGTGGGCTCATTTTATGCCCTTTATCACTTGAATGGCTCTTTGAGCATCTTTTGATTTTAATACACTTTGTGTATTATTATTATTTTTTTTAATATGGCATCATTGCGCATCTTTTGGTTTGGCATCATTGGCCACATTTTTTTTAATTATTTTCAAAAAAATATGCTTTCTTTCTTATATTTTCAAAACCAAAGTAAACCCAAATTATCGACAACACGAACAACTTGATTAAGAAAATTTTATGGTGAATTTAACAATCTTGCAAAAGATTCCTATGTGATAAAAAAAATGTAGGGAGATAAAAAAAATAGTTTCAAAATCAAATTTAAAAGATGAAAAAGATTTTAAATCAAAAGTAGGATAACCTCTTTTAGGAAATAGAGATTGATAGAAAAAAAATCATGAGTTTCTTTCCTTTGACTGTTTTAGAGAAGTCAAACACAACATACAAAAGATTTTAAGAAAAAATAGGAAGTATATTTTTCCTTTTTAGAAAAGTGAATGTGTGTGTTGATCAGAGAAAAAAGATTTCATGAAATAAATAAAAAAATCAAAGAATAAACAAAGAAAAAGACACAAAATAAAATCAAAACAAAACAAAAGAAAAAAAAAACTAAAAACAAAACACAACATAAATAAGGCTTTTAACCATTATCAAAAGTAATATTTTCAAATAAAGGTGTTTTGATGATTGTATAACCTTCCACAACATTACCATTAGCCATGGATCAAAAATTCAAAAGCTTTTAAAAACTTATTTTATGAAAATCGCTTTGATACCACTTGATAGTTCGTTAGGGATGTTAAGCCCTTATGAACTTAGTCCCAAAGGTAATTAAGAAGAGTGGTGAATTGGAAAACCTTAAAACCAAAGATAAAACTCCAACCAAAAACACTACAAACAAAATGCGGAAGAAAAATAAATACAGAAGCGATAATAAGAAAAGAACACACCAGATTTATAGTGGTTCGGTCAAACCTTGACCTACATCCACTCCTTGGAGGCACCCCCCAAGTATTGCACTAAACTAGTGTCTCTTCTTTAGCCCCCACGGCTAGGTGGAGAAGCCCTTACAAAATCACTTCCACCTTCCCCGGTGCGGCGGAGTCGCCGGGTCCTTTGACACCAAAGGGATCTTCTTCTTTGGTGAACTTACCTCGAGACAAGCCTTGAATCCGATGGTACTAAGGTTCGAGTTCGCCGGAGCAACCGTGTGGAATCCCCTCCACACTCCCTTGAGTTCCCCCCTCACAGGATCTTCTCCCTCTCAAACTCCACCCTTTCCTCTCTCCCTTTCAAGCTCTCTCTTCAAGTCTCCCCCATAAGATTGAAGCTCCAATGGCTGCCAAAGACACTTACAAAAGTTGCCATGCCATAGCTTAAATAGAAGCTCTCAAAATGAGCTCATTATTGCAAGTTGCCGACATTATCGTCCAGGATGATAGGTATATCGTTCTGTATGATCAGTACAATTTAAGCCCAATTAGTCGAGATGATTTGAGATGATCAGAAGAAACTTGGTTACATCGTCCTGGCCGATCTTACGATCGTCTTGGACGATTAGTTTAAAACTAGTTTAATCATCCTGATCATCGCCTTGAATAGAGTCTGGCCGATGTAAATCGTCCAGGCTATCATCCCGGCCGATCTTACGATCGTCCTGGCTGATCTGATCGTATCAATCAGCATTTAATTCTTTCCAAAGATACCAGATCCTTTTAGGCATAATTGAGTTAGATCGTCCTGGACGATGGTTATATCGTCCTGGCCGATTTCCTAAAAGATTTAATACCTAATTTGATCATGGCGGCTGATTCTTTCTTATTTGAACATATCGTCCTGGCCGATATAAGTATCGTCCAGGCCGATTAGTTGACGGCTGCCTTAATGAGGATGCCATAATTAGGGTTTCTGATTTTGGACAGATCGTCCAGGCCGATATTAATATCGTCCCGGACGATGTTACCAAAAACAGAAATCATATAGTGAGCAAGAGAATTTCTACCAAGTTATAGCCACACTAAATACAATAGACTCAAGAAAGGAAAAAGATTACAAACTGACATAGACCTAGTCTACCCAATCTTGAGCTGGTTCCAAATGTAGTTTGATCGTGTGGACCTGAAACATTAGTATAAAAGGTAATCGTAGGGAAATAAGGAATGTTTGCTATCATCAAAACCATAAACCATAGATCCGCAACAGCTAGAAGCATGTGTTCCCTTAGGGATCAAAGCGATGGCAGTAGCCTTAATACATTTAGGGAGGAGCCCTATAGAAAAAAAAAATTTAATGGCTTAGCAAACATGCCCACTAATGATATCCAAAAATGCTTTGTAGAACTCAAACATAAACCCATTAGGCCTAGGGGCAGAAGTGGAAGAACCGACAAACACAACAGCTCTGATCTCTTGGTGAGTCATTTGGACTTTGAATTGGAAGAACCGACAAACACCACTGAATCCCCTAACATTCCAGCAACCAATAGGGCCGAGGGTCATTTGGACTTTGAATTGGACGATCGCAACTTTTTAGCACTCATACCTTTAGGGGCCTTAGAAATTTTAGGGGATTTAGTGGTGGGTTTTGTTGAGAGAATAGTAGAGGAAGGTGCTTCATCAGGAGGGTATTTTGGTTGAGAAGGAGAAGGATCATGGGAAATAGAGAGGGTGGGAGAAGGACCCGATGGGTGTTGGGAGATGAAGGGGGAGTTATCAGATGATGTGAAATCATCTGTGGGAGAGTTCAAGTTAGGGATGGATTCCTTAAGTTGCAGTTGGGGTTAGAGAGAGGGGGAGGGATATATAATAACCAAAGAAGAACTTGAGGAACATAAGTTGATTACTGTTTAGTCAAAGGGGTATAGGGGTGAGGATTAGTGGGAGAAAAAATGATGGATTAATATGAGGGAGGGGGGGGGGGGGGGGGGGGGGGGGGGGGGTTAGAGGAAGGAAGCGGGGTTTGTCCAACGGAGGCCTACAAGAGCAGGCCTGGCTAGAACTTCTACCTCAAGTAGGAACTACATGGGGCTTAGGTTGAGGATTGATGTGGCATAAAGATGAGGGATGAACAAGTGATCCACAACCTAAACAGGGGGGGGGGGGGGGTGGGGCTTCCAATCATACAGTACTTTTAGAGAGCCATCATCCCCATCAAGCGAAATAGGGATTTCATCAGGCAAGGGAGAGTTGCTAGAAACAAAGACACAGACTCTAATAAACATAAGTCTGGTTTTCTAAGTAGCGAGGGCATCCACTGTAAAAGAATGGTAGAGAAAACTCTTAATCTTCGAGATACCAGTGGGGTTCCACACAGCTAAATGTAAATCTATAAATTTAATCCAAATAGGGATGGAGGAGAACTCATCTTACTTAGGCTTGAATTTTGGAGTCCACTCCTATATGATGAATGTGCGGCCGAAGAAGAATAAGGGGCCTCTTGTCTATGCAACTTGGTAGTCCTCCAGCAAAGAAAATTTGAAAAGGAGAAGCCGTCATTTAAGTATAGGAGATCCACCAAACCTTTGGGTCTCCAAGCTCTTTTGACTGCATTGTGGAGGCTCAGATAAGTAGGGCGCGGGCCGATATAATTCTCGACAAGAGATAAACTCCAATTAAGAACCCCATTGGCCAGATCATCAGTAGAGAACAAGATTTTAGTAGCATGGGAATGAATGAGAGAGAAAACTTGCTGGCGACCAGGTCTTCTTTAGTGAGGTTAGAAATGAAGTTTAACCCAATAAGAGTAGAGGGGGAGGCGAGAGCTCCGGGGAGAGGGGGAAAGTTAGAGAGGTAGGAGGTAGAAGAGGCCATAGAGATGGAGGGGTAGGGGAAAACCCCTTCCCAAATGGAGGTGGGAGGAGGGAAGGGGAGGTGGCAGGAAGAAAACTAGGGTAAGGAAACCCTAGTAGAGCAGAACGTAGAAAGGTGACTTTACTTATAAAAGTTCTAATAAATCATCTATAAAATTTATTTTTGTTATTCATATATGATAAGATATTTTATTTATAAGTAATTATTTTTGTACAGTTATTTTTTTATGAGATAATGAGTAAATATCTTTTAGGATAGTTTTCATGTTGTTCCAATTTTTTAGATAATGATCACAATTTCATTGTAATTATTTTTTCATTATTTTCTTAGATATTTATATAATGAAAAATTAGTTATTTTTATTTGAGAATAGGGTTAAATTTATTTTTGTCTTATTTTCTTCTATAATTTTTCATACTTGAAGCTATTCCATCACCATAGACTCAACTTCTCTTTTCTCTAAGAGAAATTGCTTATTCTAATACAAACCTATGTAAATAGGATCTTATGTCATTCATGGACAAAATTGGATATAAACTTCATTTAAGGTATAATGAGTGTGGCTTAAAGGCATTAATGAAAGACAAGCACATCACAAAAAGCTGCTAAGGCTAGTTTCATTTGTGAACATAGATAAGAAAAACTCTATTACCCATCATAACTTAATTAAGATGGAAGAAAGATACACTAAGATAATCCAAGATGCAATAGTGCAAGTTCAAAAGAATGCCCCAAGGGAGAGCACTATGGAAGGATAGTTTGATTTGATAGCTCATTGAAGAAGACCTGATATAAGGATATTAACATTAACACTTAATGTTGACCATAACCACTATCATGCTAATGGTGAGGAGTATAACCCTCTATCCATGTGAGTGAGGAGGAGGGAGCCAAAGTTGACCAATGCATTCTTTAGGGACATTATAGATGTGAGGAAACCTACCAAATTCAACAAAACACACCTAAAGTCATATTGGGGGAGGAAAGGCCCCACTAACCATGTGACATAGTTTAAGTCAATTGACATCGATGATAGAAATCAATGATGACTTAAAATTACAGCTGCTTTTCACCACCTTCAAGTATTCAACCATATAGTAATTTTCCCACCTACCATTGAGAGTAATTACTTAATTTTAATAGATTAAGAAAATATTTATCACATAGTTTACAAGAATTTAAATGCCACTCAAGTATTCATAGGCTCTACTGTAGATGAAACAAGTACTAGCCATGTCACTACAAAGATTCATAATTAGATTCTAGAAGGAGGTTCTAATGTTTAAAGATCAACATCTAGCAGTCACACAAGTTGTGTTGACCTAAGGACTATAAAAAGTGCCACTCATGTATGACCTTAGAATTCAAAAACCATATACATTGGCCAAGCTTTTGGAACTCACTTACATCTATGTTAACATGGAGGAGTATAATAATGTGGTCTTCATATCCTTAACCACTCACCCTAAAGAATTAACCATCAAGCATGATCAACATCAAAGCTACTAGCATGAAAGAGATTTCTTGAGATCATAAAGTTGATAGAAAGGCATACAAAACATAAGGCTTGTACCATTTCGATTAGTAGAGAACATCATACAAGTGAGACCAATAAAAATAATAGGACTACCAACTCCATGACTTGAGTTAGTTCCATGAACCACTCTCCCGTATAGTGAGGAAGGTATATACCCTGCTTTCTAATACCTAGTCTGCACTCCCGTGCATATGTAATGCCAACTTCTATAGGTTTTTTGACCAGTTTGACCCATTCTAGAAAGTTGCATGAGTACATATACATATTATCTATTCTAAGCATATTCTATATATGTTTTCAATGTTTTGGTGTACATGTGACATGTCTAAAAGTTTTCTTGGGAGTAATGCTGTGCTAGGATGGGGATGCTACTGCTCTAAGCTTTCAGGTTTAGGTCATTTTAATATGAATGGTGCTGGTGCAATTGCATTGCTGTCTAGAGAGTTGCGGTGCAAAGTCAATTTTTTTATGAAATATCAAGATCCACTAAAATCCACATTTTTCAAAAATTCCCCATTTTAGCTATAGGTTAGAGAGTGAGTGAGAGAGAGAAATAACGAGAGAGAAAATTAAGTTTGAGTTGCTTCATTAGTCTTTTTGATGTCAACCATGTTTAGGAAGTTATCTGAATCAATGTAGGTTATATTAGGTCTATCTCTTTTTTAATAATACAAAAGTTTTAGGATTTTACTGATTAGAATTATAAGATGAGGCTGTAAAAATAAGGGTAACTTCTCATCTGCTAGAATTTCACTGTGTAACATTTATATGTCATATACATGAATATTATAGAATATTTCAAATTTTTTTCTTGAAAGTTTTCCCTTGGAAGTTTTGAAAACCAATTATTTTTAGCAATATGAAAAATAATTCCAACCTAAAATATTTATGATGTTGTATAATAAAAGCTTCAAAATAATATTTTGAATTATCAATAGTAATTTGGTACAATTCTACAAATGTGAAATTCAACCTAACTTGCTAAATATATTTGCTGCCAATTGATATTTTGTGTTACTATGGATTTTCCTTGATTTCATTATTTCATTTAAACTTTAATTATATACATGCTCAATTGCATGGTATAAGAATTTTGAGGGGTTCTAATGTTGAGAGGAAGTTATGTTGTGCTAAATACATTAGGAGGGCCTGAATTTCTAAATATTTGATGTGTAAAGCACTTTGAAGCTATAGGGGCCTATTTGTTGGTTACTAGCACGTAGAACTTCTAAATATCAAAATTTTGATGTTTGTTAGGTTTGGAGGCATATGGGCCAGGCGAAAATCTATTAACCTCTACAATGTATAAAAAGTGCTTATTTATTTATATTTTGAGCAAAGTCTATTCAATTTTTGTTATATATCTTCCATATTCTGCTTAGTGGAGGAAATCATTTATAATTATTTTTTATTTAGGTAAATAACTATTAATTTAAGCATTCAAATTTTAGATCTTTGGGTATGATCTTTTGAGCTATGTTGGCTCACATCTATTATGCATGTTATTTTATGTTAGAGCAAGGATAAAAGCTAGTGGAGTAGCTAATGTTGTCGAATTTAATAGCCTTAGTATATACAGGTATTATTTGTCTTACTATTTTGAAACAGTCATAGCTTTTTTGTATTATAGTCGACATCTATATGTAGGCATGTTCTGGGTGGTAGAGATTTTATTATATATACATTTTAAGAATGAATGGAAAAAGAAATTGTGGATGAGAATATTTTCTATTTATTGGAAATTAAATAGCTCTTCTATTATATGTTAATAATTAAAGAAATTTAAAAATTTCTCCAAATTAGATCTTACGAATAGTTTATCACCATCCAACATGGCATAACTTGTTATGTCTATGGGTTATAGATGCAATTGCCCAAATTTTGACCCAAAAAAATAGTATTTTTAAGAGTCATTATAATTCTAAATCATATACCGTCTTCTCCATAACATATATATTGTAATATTTTAAGTACATACTTGATGAAAATTATTAAGAAATTGACATCTGTCTATACAAGTGGGGGTTTTGGGACCGTTAGTTGTCCATTTTACAAATTGATTTCTCCAAAATATTATAAAAGTAGTAGGCTATTTTATGATTTCTTTATAATTTTTAAAGCCCCAAAAAATTAATATAAATTATATAGTGAAAAATAAATAAATTTTATATTTATATTTATATTATATTAATATTTTATTACAAATGTCCCATTTCTCATATAAAAAAATCATAAATGGTCATTTTCCTTCATGCATTCGGCAAACAGAGATGAGATAAATGAAACTAGAGAAAAACGTGAGGAGAGAGAGAAAATGAAATATAAGATTTGGTGGCCGTAGAGTGATTTTTGAACGTCGACCCTATTATGAAATTTACTATTCTCTTTGTAAGAAATTATTAACCTATTTATGATTTTAATAATATGATATTATTGATATTTTTGAACAAATTTGTATTTTTATTAAAAAAATGATGATAATTTTGTATTTGTAAAACTTTTATCACATAACTTTTAGTATGTGATAGATCTCATCAATATGAGCATTTTGATAGAAATATATTAGATTTTTATCGATAAAATTGGAATATATGAATTTTTGAGCTAAATGCTTAGTAGATAAATTTGATTGATTTATATGCATTTTATAAATTACTACATTTCACAGATGAAATTGATAAAAATATAGTATTTGCATATAAGCAAGGGAGGCTAGATGGAAGGTTGGTTGTTAGCATAAAAGATGAAGATCAGTGCCAATTGGTTAATAGTTGGGCCAGATTAAAAATGATAACCAACTGGATAATAATTTAGGTTAGCCGATACAAACTAATTTATATTTAGGCCTAGAATAAGATTGGTACCTAATTGGTCAATAACTAGGGTGGAAGGGTACCACATTAAAGTTGTTGCATTCGTGATTGTATTTATATGATAGTATATTAAATTGATTGATATTATAATTAAAATCATACTAGCACTGATATTAATACAATATAGCATAACATACTGATATAATTCACTAGAGATAGTACTTGATGGGGGTGGTGGAGTAACATAAAGAATTATGAAAATAATTTAGAGCTCTATCAATCCCTAAACAATACTTAAGTTTTCCTTGATATAAAAATTATAAAAACACCTTTTAATATACACAAGTATATGTGCCAAATAAAATAATATAGTGATAGAGTAAAGTATCAATCCCACAAGGAAGAATGATTACTTGAAAATAATAATACTATCTACTTCAACTATAATAATTATCCTACTAATTTAAAATCTTTTGGTGGAGAATAAACCACTTAATCTAAAATAAAGAATAATTAGTTAAATGGAATGTAAATATAATATGTTTTCTAATAACTCCATTTTAAATTGATGTTATTCAGAGCATATGCATCACCGACCACTCAGTAAAGCGTGAAGAGACAAAGGAAAGATTAAACTTTTCTAATCTCAATACCACTCTAAACTCCAATAATCTGTCACCCTATGAAGATCTTAGAAAAGTAAGTAAATTATTTACTGTTAAAACCCCCTCATAACAATTCATTTCTATAAATTTAATACATGGCAAGCACTATGCCTATGCTTGCATCATACCAATATAACATACATGCTGTGCTTACTTTCATATTATTAGTCGCCATATTACCCTGATATTAACTACACATTTAACCATTATATGCATTAAATGAAGACCTCAATGATTGAAAATACCATGAAATTATTGATGAAGAGAATTCATTAGTACTCCATATTTTATTTATATCATCAATATAAAACTTGAGAATTAAGCCATATATGAAGAGCAAGTGAAACATATTCATTTTTATTAATTGCACCAAAGAAAAAAAGTATAGAAGAAAAGATATCATCGGATGGGTTCAATGATCTCCTCTACTCCCCTCTTTGAACTTAAAAAATTGCTTCCACAAATACAAGTCAAAACTTTAATGGAATGTATCAAATAATTCTCTAAATTACCTTTGAAGGAAAAATAAGAGAAGCACTATAAAGACTGAAATTACACAAGTGATTGAACTCTTCTAATAAAATTACAAATAAACTATTTATAAATAATATATAAAATGGATTTTGGCATTGCAGTGCTCGAAACACTTGTACGGTGGCACCCATAAAATAAACTAATGCCACAGTGCTAAAGGGTTTCCTTTGCTATGGTGCTTACTGAGATGGACCCACTATTTAATCAATCGATGTGTTGCTTCATTGGTAGATTGTGGCCTGAACAGTTACAACTGTAGCGTCATGGCGTTGCTGATGGTTTAGCACTACAACATCCATATGACCCTCTCTTGACTTAGTGGCACTAGAATTTGGTGCCGGTGCTATGCAGATAGAGACTAGGGTTTACACCGTAGACTCTTCTAACACTGCGGTGCTGGGATAGTTCGCTGAGCTTTATGACATTGACTTCAGCAATGCTGCGATGCTATCAAATAGAGATTAGGTGTCACCATATCTAAATTTGGGTGCTCTAGCGGTATCAACGATGGCACTGTGGCAATATTATGTCTGACGCTATGGCATTGTACCAAACTTGCCCATTTCTTATAATTTCGAATACAAATATCACTAAAAAACATTTTTTGCTTACAAATAAATATATAAAATATAAAATTATTAACACTTAGCAAATCCTTCCCACTTAAAACTCTTGATTATCCTGAAGCAAATAAAAGTTTATAATTCTAATTAAGTGATTAACCAAAATAAAAAATGACAATATAAATTTACTAAAATATAAGATAACACATTAGTGTCTAGAATTAGTAAAAATGAATCAAAGTTATATTTCTAATTTGAAAAAATACCAATAATTAAACTTAATCACTCATTCTTATATTTTCCTAATTTGAAATTATAGGTTATATATTTAATCATTAACTTTTGAATGTTGAAGTGAATAATGTAGTTTTAATAATTGGATATGATTATGGTTAAAAATGTACATTTATTAGTTCACCATTGCTTGCATTAGCTCTTTATCATCTTATCATATATAGTATTTATATAAAATTGTATTTCAATTCTTAAGCTTTCACTGATATCCATTTTTGAATGTACTATTTATAGTTCTTTTTTTTGTGTAGTATATAATTAATAATTTTGAATATGAGCTTCTATTTTAGGATTCTCATATAATCTTAATAATTTTAATGTACAAACTTGATGAGATTACTAATTCCATCTTCAGATTAGCTATGATTTTTAATTTTAATATTCTCATATAGAATTTTTAATACTGATTATTCATCTTATAATTTTTAAAAGTTAAATTCATAAAGGTATATCTTATAAATTCAAATTTAGATGATAGCTCAAATGGTTTGAATGAGTTAAGTATTAGTTTTTCTAATCTATAAAGTATAAGCAGAGTTCATTTAAACTAGAATCTAAGGTTTTATTATTTTCCTAATTTTTCATAAATTTCAATTAACATTTTTGTAAAGGTTAATTAAATAATCAAAATATAAAAGTAATGAGAGAATAATAATAATTTAAGCTTGAAGGGAATTTATTAATATGTAAATAAATACAGAAATAAACATTACAAACACATCCTTTCATATGAGTGATAAACCAAGCAAAAAATATGTCTTAAAAATAAAACATGAGATATCATTACATTAATATGACTAATACTAACATCACACATATATGGGTTGCCTTCAAGAAGCACTATGTTTAAAGTCTTGAGCTAGAATATAAATGAAAATGCAAAATGAAAAAAAATGCTCACATAACAAAATAATAATCTCTCTCTCTCACTCTCTCTCACTCTCTCTCTCTCTCTCTCTCTCTCTCTCTCTCTCTCTCTCTCTCTCTCTTGAAGGAGGTCCAGGGCAATGTGGGTGGTGCTCCGTTGGAAGTTGCGGCAGGCACTTCTGACCTGGAAGTTATGACAAAGGAGGACGGTGCGACTAATGGCCAGGTGGATTTGTCGACCGGGAGGGATTGCTGTGCACAGCTCAGGGCGGCCATGATGATGGACAACCCTGTGTTCGAACCGGCACCGGCCATTATTCTAGTTTGGAAACATGAGTCGGATACAGGATTTGGAAAGAACGTCATATGAGATGATGAACACCAAGGTGAGTATGGATACGTCACGAACGGTGCAGCACAACAAACCTAAAATCTCCTGGGATGTGTCGGGTAGCATCAGCACTGGCACTGGGATGATGCTAGTTAGGGGTGAATCTTTAAAGGCAGCGGGCGGTGAAATTCTTGGGGTGGCTTCTTGCCCTTCAGATGTTCGATGCAATGCCAATGTTGGAATTCTGGGAAGCGTCAGGATTTGGGCCAAGGTACCGCAGCGTCAGGTTCAGTTCTGGGTGCTAGACTCAATCTGAATGTCTGGAAGAAACCAGCGCCTATTGCCCTCAAGCTGGAGGTGGATGCTTCAACCGTCTTGGGGGCGGACGGTATGGTCTCGTTGAACCTTGACAGGGCTAGAGGAAATATCCAAAAGCTTGAGAGAGCTCTGGTGGGTAGCCTCCTTGGGCGGAGAGTGCCTTTCTGGGTGGTGCAAAGTGAACTACAAAGGAAGTGGGGGCACTTGGGTCTCACCCGTATTACGCCGATGGGGGCAGATTGATTTTTGTGCTGGTTTGAGGATGCCAGCGCGAGAGACAAAGTGATGATTGGGGGCCCGTGGTTTGTGGCTGGTCAAATTATTGGGGTGGAGCAGTGGGCTGTAGGATCTATGTCCAATGCTTCGCGGAAGTTTACTTCTCCTGTATGGATACGACTTCCCAATCTGTCGTTAGCATACTGGGACGCGGATAATCTGGCTAGGATTGCTACGGGCATAGGGGAACCCCTTTTCATGGATGAACCGACCAATTCGTGGAATAGGTGCGCTTTTGCACGAATTTGTGTTCGTTTGGATTTATCAAAGAAGTTGCCCAAGGGCGTGTGGGCTCACGGGTTGGGAGGTTCCTTCTTCCAACCCATCGAGTATGAGGGAATTCCACTGATTTGCTTGGCTTGTGGGAAGGTTGGCCATAAGGCGGAGGCTTGTAGGGACTCCAGTACTAAGGCTAGGGTGCACCGGCCCTCACCTGCTACGGCAGGGCCAGCTCCTCCTGAGCACAGGAATGATATGGAGGTGGACCGGATTGGGGCTGAAGGCCTGAGCATGAAGAAAAATTTGGCAGATGCGTCTCCCTTATTGGAGAACGATGAGCAAGGTGAGTGGACTATCGTTATTAGAAGAAGGAGACCAAAACCAGCCAGGAATGGTGCGAATTTGCTTGACCAGAGGAATGTACAGCCCGGAACGGCAAGGAGGACGTCCACTAATGTGGCATGGAAGGTTGTCAATAAGGGGGACATCCCTAAGGGGTCTGATGGGGGGAGTGCTACTGGTATCGTGGATACGAATATGATTCCAAGGAATGCTTGTTGTTTGCATCAGAGCCACATTGTTACTGACGTGGGTCAGGTGCCGGTTGAGGCTGTCAGCGGCTCGTCTGACCCTGTAATCGATGATGGTATGATGGATAATAGCTGTGATAAACCCCTCACGATGCTGGAGACTAGTGTGGTTCCACCAAACAATGGGGTGGCCTGCCCGAAATTCCTTCAACCGGACGGTACTTGACAGAAGGTATGGGGGATCTCCCCCATAAGGTTTCTCCTTCAGAGTGTGTGACGGACATGGAGGAGCCCAAGGTTGCGGAGAATTTCCCGGCATTGGGGCCTACTTTTTTACCTGGTACCAGGAGGAGGAAACGTAACGAACCTAAGGCATCCCCAGCCCAGAAATTGGCCCCGAGAGTGCTGCGATTCTCTGGGTTGAAGTCGGATGTCCACAAGGCAAAAAATGTAAATACAAGAGGGGCTAAAGATAGACAAACGAAAGAATTGGGGAGCATTGGTCCCCTTCAAAAGTTGCCTGGTGTCCGTAGGAACAGGGATCGACGGGAGGGGGCTACTCCCCTTTACTCTGAGCTCAATGTGATGGTCAAGGACTGCTCCTCTGGTGGCAGGATGGATGAGGATTTTGTTGACCAATGGAAAGAGGTTTACTCGGATGTATTCCACGGCGGGGACGCATCCCCTCTGGTGAATAATGTTTAACATCCTCTGCTGGAATTGCAGAGGTGCTCGTAAGAAGGAGACCGACAACTTCTTACGACACCTTATTGGGGAACACAACATCGGCATTATTGGTCTGGTTGAGTCCAAAATGGAAACTTTCTCTAGAACGGATGTGGGCAAGCTTGCGGGGAGAAATTGGGATTACTGCTTTCAGCCTTCGGTTGGTAGGGTTGGGGGCATTCTTGTTCTATGGAATTGCGCGGTTGGCACCTTCAATGTCACCTTCCAAACGAATTAATGCATCATGGGGAGCTTTAGGTGGACGTCCTCTCCTTCATGGGAGTTTGCTGTGGTCTATGCCGATAAAGACAGGTATGCTAGGCGGCTGCTTTGGGAGGACATTTCGAAGCATCATGCTGCTGATGCCCCTTTGGTGGTGGGCAGAGATTTCAACTGCATTATGTCACAGTGCGAGAAGAAGGGGGGGAGGCCATTCACTTTCAACCCTGCGGCCAAGGACATGGGAGATTTTATGAATGCTAACAGCTTGATTGACCCGGGGTTCTCGGGTCCGGCCTTCATGTGGACAAACAATAAGGACGCTGGTAGTCAGATTTATTCGCGTTTGGATCGGTTTCTGATCAGCTCATCCATCCTGGATGAATTTCAGGGTTTGAAGGTTAAGCACCTTTCTCGGCTAACTTCTGACCACTGTCCCATCCTCTGTTCGATTAAGGAGGGCGGCAAGAGGACCTATTCCTCTTGGATCCGGTTTGAAGATGTCTGGGCCAGCTATCCCAGGGCTTGGAAATTGGTTACGAAAAAATGGAAGGTGCATGACACCGGCTCGGAAGCTACGATTCTGCAGAAAAAGTGCCAAAGGACTCTCAAGGCATTGTTCTTTTGGAGTAGGAACAAAATCACCATGCTGAATCAATTAAAGGAGGAGCTTGATCGGGAGATTAGCATCTTGCAGGAGATTTATTGCTCTCCTTCTGGCCTGTCTGAGGCCCAATCCGAATCTCTCAGATATAAGGTTCAATTGCTTAAGGCTACTTTAGCTAGAATCATGACTTGGTGGGGGCAGCGAGCGAAGGTCCAATGGATTGAGAAAGGGGATGGGAACACGCATTTCTTCCACAACATGGCGTCGGCGTGAAGGCAGACCAATCTCATTGACCAGCTAAAGCTTCCTGATGGGCGGACTGTCACTGACCAGTCTGAGATTTTGAGAATGATCGAAGATTTTTTTAAACGGAAATGGGAGAACGATGATATCATTGATTATGGGTGGCCTTCCCTTGATTCGCATCTTGCCTGTTTGCAACGGTTGGGTATGTCGTTGGACGGTGAGGTCACTCATGAGGAGATTTGGCATGCGGTGAAGTCTTTGGGAAAGAACCGTGCGCCTGGCCGGGACGGCGTGACGGCATCCTTTCTTTAGTCATTCTGGGACATTTTTGGCGAACAAGTAAATTTGGCGTGCATGGAGTTCTTCTCTAATGGACGGATGGAGCCGGAGTGGAAGGATACCGTGGTGGTTTTATTGCCGAAGGTTTGTAATGCGGACCATCCTTCCAAGTTCAGACCGATCAGTCTCTGTCAAATGATTTACAAAATTATTGCCAAGATTTTAGTCAACCGTATAAAAGGGATCTTGCCTTCCATTGTTTCGGAGGAGCAAGCGGCTTTTGTGCCGGGCAGATCGATCTCCGATCATTGTCTCCTGGGGCAGGAGATTATGAACAAATTTAAGGTTTCCAAATCTACCAAAGGGTGGATGGCGATGAAAGTTGACATGGAACAAGCCTATGACAAGATGAATTGGAGAACATTGGAGGTTGTTCTGACCAAGATGGGTTTCCCTCAAAGGTTTTGAGCGTGGGTAATGAGCTGTGTCACTGCTCCACGTTTTGCTATCCTGGTGAATGGCACCCTTACTGATGGGATCACTGCTGGGTGCGGTTTTCGGAAAGGATGCCCGCTTTCTCCATACTTATTCATTCTTTGCTCGGAGCTGCTATCCCTCCACTTTCGCCAGAACTTTCCGGAGCTGGGCGTCTAAATCAGGGTGGGGGGGCCTACCGTCTCCCACCTCCTTTATGCTGACGACATTTTGTGTTTTTCAGGTGCTACCATTCCTAATGTTAGGAAGCTTCTGGCTATTCTAGATGACTACTGCGGGTGGACGGGACAAAGGATCAACAAGAACAAATCTGCTATTTTATTTAGCAGACTGGTTACGTCCTCCACTAAGAGCCGTCTTGCTAGGCTCACGGGGTGTCGTAAGGTGGAGGAAATGGATTACCTCGGCATCAAATTTGCGATGAGAAGACTTAAGAAGGCGGATTTCAGCCCCCTTCTATAGAAGATTCAAATGCACATGTTGGCTTGGGGCACTCGCCAACTATTTTTGGCGGGTAGGATTACAATGATAAATTCTGTGATGCTTCCGCTGTTGGTGTACGCGATGACTCACATGATGGTTCCTCGGGGAGTTCTTGATGAAGCGGAGAGGCTTTGCCAGAGTTTCCTTTGGGATAAGGATCAGAACAATAAAAGCATGCATTATGCGGCCTGGAGCAGCCTCACTAGGCCAAGACGACAGGGGGGTCTCGGTTTTCATGCCAGCAGCCAATGGATGGGTCCTCTTCGTGCGAGAATTGCGTGGGATTTTTTAAACAAACCTCATAATCTTTTCCAAAGGTGTATGAGGCACATGTATGGGACTTGGCCATGGATGAATGAACAGAAAAGGGGTGAATCTAATGGCTGGAGGATTATCTGCAGTGGGGCGGAGAGTTTAGTTGGCTGTCTCTGGTGGAAGGTTTACAACGGGGTGGACATTGATACGGTAAATCACGTTTGGATTCAGGACTATGCCATTTGCTCCTGGCCGACTTTCTATAACATTGAGCTTGTTGAGGGCAGCAGGGTGGATGAGTTCATAGCGTTGGATGGTAGTTGGGATCGGAACAAACTACTGCAATGCTTTGGGGAGAATCTCGTTGATATGATTTGCGAGGTGAGAATCTGGTCAGAGCTCAATACCGACACCTTTGAATTAATCAAAAGCACGTTGGGCACCTCTCTATCGGCGATTTGCTACAATGTGGAGCTCATGGGGGATGAAGATCAGGCTTGTACCATCCTGGACATGAATATGTGACCCCGCGAGAGGGTCTTCTGGTGGAGGCTCTTCAAGGACTTGTTTCCCACTCATACTTGGCTTAACCGCCGGGGCCTTGGGGCCGGCCTCAGTTGTCTGATCGGTTGTAACCAGCACGAAGATCTCGATCATGTCACGACACAGTGTCTACAACTACTGAAGATCCTGAAGCGCCTGGATGACTGGGGCTTTGTCACCCCCAGGTTCACAAGTTTCATGGAGTTGAGGGAGGCTTTGCGAGCCGGACTTACGACTAAAGCTAGCTGGACCAAGATTTACTGCTCGGCGGTTTTTCACAAATGGGGAAACAGGAATGCAATTCATCATGGCGAACTCCATCACTGGGCTGGCCGCTATTATTCTCGATTCCACCAGACAATGTTTGTTTTCGAATAGCTTGGAGCAACGGTTCACCAATCAATCCCTTGGATTGTTTCAGAATGCGTCTTGGTGTCCCCCCCCCCCCCCCCCCCCTTTAGGCTGGTTGAAAATTAATGTGGACGGTGCGCTTCGAAGGAACAATGCATGCGGCATCGGTATTACTTTAAGGGATTGTCATTGCAACTTAGTTGTGGCGGCTGGATGGGGAATCACTCATTGGGATAGCACGCATGTTGAATTGATGGCCATTCAATACATTGATCATATCCTTCAAGACTGGATGTTCGATCTTGATGGGGTCATTATAGAGGGGGACAATGAAAATGTGATCGACTTCATGCACAAGTGCCAACAAACGGAGAATTGGAAGCTGAGGCCGAAAGAGGGTGAGAGATTTAATTGGCTAAAATCTTTCCACAAGGTGTTATTTGTCACATAAACAGGGAGTACAAGAAGGCGGCTCTTTTTTGCGCTCAAAGAGCGATTGAGGATAGTTTTGTTTGGGATATAGGAGATAATACTTACACATGTATTCCTCAAGTTTTTTTGTCCATCCTTGAGGATGATAGGATTAGTTTTACCCCCTCTTAGGGGCTTTTGGTTTCACGGTTTCTTTTTGTAAGTGGTTTAGATGAATGCAAAGGCAAATTTCAACTCTCTCTCTCAAGCCTACCCCTCAGAATCAAGGTCTTCTGCATCTTCTTCCTCCTCTTCATTTGTCTTTCTAGGATGCCAAATAAAGAGTTGGTACTTAACTGTACAAGGAAACTCATATTGCTCTAGCCTTCCAATAAATGGATTATTTTTGAACTTTCCAACAAGAGCCTCATTAAAATCATATGTGTATTGGTAGTATTTCTCTTGTTGGTCCATTATATGAGACATCCATATTTTTATTTCAAATTGCCAATCTCATGACTCTTCATAAAATAGTTTCACCTTCTCCATTTCCCCACTCAACTCTGCCACCTGATCACTTAAAGGTTTAGGAGTCCTGGCACTCTTCCTACTTCCTCTACTCCCTGCCCTTCTATAAGACATGGTCTCACCACGATCCATCTCTTTTTTATTATATTGTTTAAAGATTAGAGTCTTACTCTTAGTGAGAGAAGGTACAGGAAATAACTATTCTTCATATTGGTCACCCCTCACTCCTGCTACTATATAAAGAACATATACTAAAGAAAGGTGACCTAGACCACACTAAAGTAGATCACCCTGTAATGTATATAAGGGAAGAATGGATTAATTTTCCAATGTTAATAGTGTAGCCCTTTCGAATGGAGAAATTTAGGAGTGCTCTATCCTTGGTTACTTCACTAATATTCTTACTAGGGAGAATACGAGTAGAGATGAAATAATACAAGGCCTTGGAGGGTTGAGTCATGTAGGAGTAAGGAAATTAATGATTTTCTCTACTCTAGTCTTCAACCTAGCTCCACAAAATAAGTCCATAACTTCTTGGGAATCAAAAGGTGCATGGATAAAAGGAAAATATTCATCAAATTTCATATCTTGTACTTTATGGATTATTAACAGTGTAAGAGTTTCAAGATACCCATCTACCTCTCACATAACATTTAAAATCAGAAGCCACCTTTCCATTGAGAAAAAAAATCATGAACTACTTTGACAATGGCTGTAAATGATTCCTCACTAAAATGAACCCAACCTCTACCAAAAATGGTTTTATGGATTGGTTGGGTTTGGTTAAGAAAACCACACTCAAGAATTAAAGGTTTAGAGATTACCCAATCTCTATACCTAGTCTATGCTATCTCATAAACAAATTTAAGTTTATCACAGGTGGAAACTTTCTTCTTCCATAATCCAGAGGTTTTGGGGGCCATTGCCAGACACTTGTGGTATTGGGTTAGTTGTTAGATCGATAGGAGTATTAATCAATCTCTGATGATTAACTGACTAATATAATATTTGATGGTTAATTGGATAAGCATGTACATAATTAGTAATGATATTCTTTTGTATAACTACATTATCGCAGCAATCTATACCATTATTTTTGTCATTTTGCTATTTAGCTCCAATATCTCCTTATCGTTTTCTTTCATCTTGCATTTCATACACATTTGCTTTTATGCTAATGTCTCAGCAAACATGTCTTCTTGTTGATCAACATTTTGTTCATCATAAAAGGGACTTCTTCCTCTTACTGCTCGTACTGAGCTTGTTCTTCTTGAGGAGTTATTGCTTTGGAAGAAGTAGATCCCGTTTCATTACTTCATCGGTAGATCTCTGGCTCAATATGTGGTATTGAAAGTTCTTTTATTGGAGGAGTACGATCAAAGTTGACCTTCTTCTAAGAGGATGAAGTTGTTAGCAATAGGATTCCTTGGAAGATTCTCCAAGGTGTCTACTATTGCAAGTGTCAATAATAGAAACATTTTCCTTGGGTATCCATTGTTGAAGATTCTAATCATTGGAAGATTTTCGGGAGGCTACACCAGCATTTTAGATGCGCTTAGGGTGTGCTTAAATTGAGCTTTGGTTACTCTTTAGATGTGCTTTAATTGTGCTTCAATTATGCTTTAAGTGCACTTTAGTTACGCTTTTAAATGTGCTTTGGTTACGCTTTGGTTGCACTTTAGTTACGCTTTGGTTGCACTTTATTTATTATTCATAAATTACAATTTATAAATTTTCAAATGTTCAAAAGTTACAAAACGAACAAAAACTATATATTAACATTTAAATACTAAAATGTTCAGATTTACAACTCATGTACAAAATTTATAAATTTTTTTTAATAATTTTACTTCTTCATAATAAGAAAAAGAAAATATTCTAACTCTACCCTAAATTTTGGCATATACTTTTTGCCAATCTTTATAAGAAGCCCAGTTCACTTTCCTTTATAGAACTCCTTTCTCCATGTATTTACACACGAACATTCCACAATCAACATTATTTGTCAAATTGGAATTCTACAAATAGTTTGTAAATTCCATTTTATTATATAGCTTGTAAAGGATCATTTAGTATCTTCATGCAAGGCTTTTATTTGAACAAATAAAACTATTATTTTATTTGTTCATATTGAGAAAAGAAAATAAGATGCTTAAAATTTGGATTTAGCTTACAACTTTATAACATATATCCTTGTGTTCTAAATTTGGTAAAGAATCATATAATTTCTAGACTTTCTCATAGAATTTTAGCATTGTACTCTTTAGGCACTTCATCTTAAATTATGTTTTGACTGGTTGTATTCACACCAACGGATTGTAGCTTGGTATCAAAAACTTTATTTCAAATTATTAGAGCAGCAACAGGTGCCATGGAGAGTCTTAAAAATATAGAGGCCCTCTTGGGAGCCTTCTTATCAATAGCTTCAATAGTAAGGTTCTTTTATTATAATAGGTATTGAATTTCAATAAAGAATTTTTATTATAATAATTATTTATTGGGACTTACTACTATTTATTGTAAGAAAGTTTCAGTGATTACTTATAATTTCAAATACGTAAGTAGAAAGGAGAATGGATGGAATGCAAGGTGAAATGATATAAAAAAGATATGCCAATTTATAAACCTTGAAGCACAGCGACGCTTAATTTAATAACTCATATTTTGACTTTGCTAATTTTTTTTCTGGAGCAATTATAACTCCAAATTACAATTCGTCTTCTCCATAATATTTTGATTGTAGTATTTTACTTAAGCAAATTTTTCTTAATTTTTAGGCACTGATGAAAATCTTTAAGGAATTGGTACCTATTAGAATATGTGAGGATTTCGGGATCGTCACGTGTTTGATATGCAAATTGATTTAATCGATATTTTTTAAAAAATATGTTTTATTTTATGGATATTTTTTTTTATAATTTTTGAAGTCTTAAAATAATTTATTTAAATTATATACTAAAATAAATTATATTATATTAAATTATTTTTTTAATTAAATATCTTATGCACTAACTCATTTTAAAGCCTTATCCCTTATCAATTCGGTAATAGAGATATGTTAAGGGAATTAGAGAGGAAATGATAGGAGAGAGAAAGAATAAGCTCAGATTTGGAGGCTGCGGTGTGATTTTTGTCCATCAGACTAGTTGAAAGATTTGCTCGCCTCATTGTAAGGAATCCCTATCCTATTTTTGATTTCAACGATTTTGTGTTTTTGGTATTTTTCCACTCAAATTTGTGTTTCTGTTACCAAAAAATATGAATAACTTCATATTGGCAAAACTTTCATAGCATAACTTTTTATATGTTATAGAGATCATGATTATGAGCATTTTGAGTATTTATTTGAAATTTTTTACTGCGTGATTTTGAAAATACAATGATTTTTGTCTACTCCATAATTTATTTTGACATCTAAAAATAGTAATGTAGTATAATGAAAGTCTTAAAACATTATCTTATACAATCCATGGTAATTTTATAATTTTTTAAAAATGTGCATTTTTTACTAATAGGATTTTTTGTTGTCTACCACTATAACATTTTGGTATCTTCTTAATTAAGCTCAATTATGCATTATTTATTACACCGTATTAAAAATGGATCTAGATATGTTTTTGAGTAATAGCTATTCACTATTATTGTTATAGTATTATGATAATAATATGCGTATGTTAATCAAATAAGTGAAGATTGGTTGACCCGTTGGTTGGAGACTTATTGACCTGTAAAGGATGGTGGGCCAACGGGCTTTCCTTTAAATATTGCAGTTTTGTGTTATCATATACTAATTCACATGATACACTGATTGGGAGTTATAAGGAGTTCATTGTTGTGCCGACGGGTAAGGAATACCGACTCTATTTACTGAGCCAATGGTTTACTAACACTGAAAAACTCTGTAATAGCCAGGACTTCTTACTTGTTTAGTGTGACTATAAAAATACATATTTTTGAGACATTATTCTTATTATTGTATAGATTTATTGTTACTACACATATTTACTATGTATGGATTTATTATAATTATATTATACTATTATTATTGCCACTAGATTGTTATTGTTACTAATATTTTTTGATACTACTATTTCACTGTATTGATATTAAGCATGTGATATGATGAACACGTGATATAGAATGCCTGGATAGCATGTGTACATTCCTATGTGATTTTATTACATTGATTTGATTTCGATAATCTCTATTGATGTTTTATATGATTTCTGAATTGATTGGTATTACTACGACGATTTCTTTATAGATTTGATACTTATACTGGTTTGCTACTTTACTGACTTTCATACAATAATGTTTTATTGTTTATAGATTCTACTACAGCTGCATTTGAGATTTACTAATCTTGCACTAATTCAATGATCATATGAATGCAACTATCATCATTTGACTTTGACATGTTTTTACTGTTCTTTGAATTCAGTTGTAGGTTTTGGTGACTTGCTGGGTTTTTTAAGCTCATTTTATGTGGTTAAATAATTTCAGGTCAGGATAGGGGAGCAGAAGTGTGAGGATGATCATGATTCTTTAGGTTCAATTTCTTTTTTTAATAGTTCTGAGTAGCATATATGATTTTTGGAAATGAATATAGATATGTACATTGATGTTTTAAAATTATAGAATCTGCTTTAATGTTTATTATTGATAGATGATATTAGATAGCTCTGGTTGTTATTTATTTAAAGGATAAATGAATAATTATTCCAATTTAGATTCTATGGCAACATAATTGGTATCCGAGAATTGTTATTAGAAGAGTTGACTTTTATCAGAGCTAAAGCAATTAATTGTGAGTCGGGTAGATTGAGTAGAATAAGGTGCATAAATTTGCATACATAATTGAATGAAATGTAATAGAATGAACTGCATGATTGTATAATTTTTAATAAATTTTGATTTGATTTGATTTGATTGGACGGATTTGGTTTATTTTAATTTTTGTGCCCAAATCTTTAAGGAAAATGTTGGAGAAGACATTTTCTTAAGGTGGATAGATTATAATAACTCATATTTTAACTTTGATAATTTTTTTTGGAGTCGTTAAAACTTCAAATTACAATCCATCTTCATCAAAGTATTTTGATTGTAGTATTTTACTTACATGATTTTTTTTGTAATTTTTGGGCACAAATAAAAATCATTGAGGAATTGATACCTATCGATATAAGTGAGAATTTCAAGATCGTCAGGTGTATGATCTACAAATCGATTTCACCGATATTTTTTAAATAATATGGTTTATTTTATTGTTTTTTTTAGTAATTTTTGAAGTCTTAAAATGATTTACTTAAAATATATATAAAAAGAAATTAATTAAATAAATTATATAATATTAAAATATTATTTTAATTAAATATCCTACGTTACTAACTAGTTTTAAAGCCTTAGCCCTTATCAATTCGGCAACAAAGATCTTTTAAGGAAATTAGATAGAAAATGAGAGGAGAGAGAAAGAATAAGCTCAGATTTGGAGGCCACTATGCAATTTTTGTCTATTAGGCCAGTTGAAAGATTTACTTGTCTCATTGTAAGAAATCTATATCCTATTTCTGATTTCAAAAATTTTGTATTTTTGGTATTTTTCGCTCAAATTTATGTTTCTGTTATTGAAAAATATGAATAATTTTATATTGGCAAAACTTTTTCCGAGTAACTTTTTGTATGTTATTTAGATCATGATTATGAGCATTTTGAGTATTTATTTGAGATTTTTCACCTGGTGATTTTGAAAATCCAATGATTTTTTTCTACATCAAAATTTATTTTGACATCTAAAAATAGTAGTGTAATATAATAAAAGTTTTAAAATATTATTTTATACAATCTCTAGTAATTTGGTAATTTTTTAAAAATATGCATTTTTGCTTAATTGGATTCTTTATTGTCTACCATTATGACATTTTAGCATCTTCTTAATTAAGCTCAATTATATATTATTTATTATACTGCATTGAAAATGGATGTAGATTTATGCTTGAGTAATAGCTAGTCACTATTACTATTATAGTATTGTAATAATAATATGCATGTGTGAAACAAATAAGTGAAGAATGGTTGACCCGTTGGTTGGAGACTAATTGACCTGTACAGGATGGTGACTGACAAGCTTTCCTTTAAATACTGCGGTTTGATGTTATCCTATACTAATTCACGTAATACACTGATTGGGAGCTATAAGGAGATCATTACTGTGTCGACGGATAAGGTGTGATGATTCTATTTACTGAGCCAATAATTTACTAACACTAAAAACATCATGATTGTCAGAACTTCTTACTTGTTTAGTGTGACTATTGGAATGAATTTAAGGCATTTTTCTTATTAATTTATAGATTTATTGTTACTGCATAGATTTATTGTTATTGTATCGATTTACTATAATTGTATTATTCTATTGCTCATGCCACTATATTGTTATTTTTACTGATATAGATACTGGTGTTATTTGATATTACTTACTGATATTGAACATGTGATATAGAATGTCTGGATAGCATGTGTACATTTTTATATTATTTTATTACATTAATTTAATTTTGATAATCTTTATATATATTTTGATTTGATATTTATATGATTTTTGTATTGATTGGTATTACTATGACGATTGTTTTATAGATTTGACACTCATATTAATTTACTACTTTACTGGCTTTTGTACTATAATATTTTATTATTTATAGATTCTACTTCTACTACTTTACAATTTTACTAATCTGGCATTGATTTAATGATCATATGAATGTATCTGTCATGATTTAATTATTGGCAAGCATATTTTTCCTTTACCGTGCTTTGAATTTATTTGTAGGTTTTGGTGACATGCTGGGCTATTTAAGCTCATTATATGTGGTTAAATAATTTTAGGTTAGGATAGGAGAGTAGGAGTGTGAGGATGATTAGGATTCTTCAGGTTCTGTTTATTTTTGTTATATTCATGAGTAGTGTATATGAATTTTGGGAATGAATACATATGTGTACATTGATATTTTAAAATTATAAAATCTAATTTGATGTTTATTACTAATAGATGATATTAAATAACTATGATTTTATTTATTTAAAGGATAAATAAATAATTCTTCCAATTTAGATTCTTCGGCATCACACTTAATGCATGTTTAAATGATAAAATGTTCATTGTCAAATACTGCAGTGGTTCAGATCGTGTGGCACAGTGGCATTAGTTTTGGGAATCAAAATGATTTTTTAAAAATGGGCCACCTCTACGATTTTGCCACATGTTATCACAGTAGTGGTCATGTCAGAAGAATACTACGGTGCTATCAATGCTACATTGATGAAAATAATGTGGCACTGCAGTGTTTGTTCCAATAATGCGACACTTATCTGAAACTAATAATGTGACTTTTAATCCTTATGATTCATTTTAACTAATGACTTGACAATGCTTACTATATGAACTTAACTTGTCCAGCGGTGCTTAAAAGATAAAAACTACGATGCTAGCTTATATACTTATTAAAGATATTAAATTTAAATTCATAGAACTATGCAAAAATTAAGTAAAGCGCTGCAGCGTTATATTATTTGGCACCATGGTTTTGCAATGACATAATGCAAACATGACTAATAACTTAACTATTAATGCAAAATGCAATGCAATGTAAATCATAACATCACCAAATGCAATATTTATATATTATTAATAAAGTATGAGTAGGCCTAATTCTATAATTAATTCAACAATATAATAAATTTGTAAAAACTTAATGTGGATGGTGGAGTAACCTAAAGAATTGTGAAAATAATTTAGGGCTTTATCAATCCGTAAACAATGATTAAGTTTTTTTTTTTTTTTTTTTGATATAAAATTTTAAAAACCTACTTAATATATGTAAGTATATATGCCGAATAAAGTTATACAATGATAGAGTAGAGTATCGACACCATGAGAAAAATTATTTACTTATAAATACTAGTACTGTCTACTTTAAGTACAATAATTATCATACTCAATTGAAATGTTTTAGTGGAGATTCAATCATTTAATTTAAAATAAAAAAATTAATTGAAATACTATCTAGATAAATAGTTTTGGATTAATGCAATGTAAATACACTATATTTCCTAATGATTCTCTTTAAATTTTATGTTATTCGGAGCATATGCATCATCAACCGCTCAGTCAAGTATGAAGAGATAAAAGAAAGATTAAATTCTTCCAACTTATCACTCTAGACTCCCATTATCTGTCACCCTATGAACATCTTAAAAGAGTAAGTAAAGCCTGTACTGTTAAAACCCTCTCATAACAATTCAACTCTATAAATTTAATACATTACAAACACTAGGCATATTCTTGCATCATTCCTATCTAAGATACCTAGTTGTGCCTGCTTTCCTATTTATGGGTTCCACATTAAACCTGATATTAACTACACATATGACCACTATATGTATTAAATAAATACCATGTATCTTAAAAACATCATGAATTTATTAATGAAGAGAATTCATTAGTGCACCATATTTCCTTTTCACCATCAATCTAAAAGTTAAAAATTTAGCCAGACATTAAGAACAAGTGAAGCATATTCATTTTCTTTAATTAAATAAAAAGTAAGAAAGTATAAAAGTAAAGATATCACTGGATGGGTTCAATAATCTCCTCTACACCCCTCCTTGAACTTACAGAATTGCTTCCACAAATAAAAGTCAAACACTATAATGGAATGTATTTAATACTTTTCTAAATTTTCTTAGCTTTCACTCCTAAGGAAAAATTAGAGAAGCACTATAAAGACTAAAATTAAACAAGTGACTGAACTCTTCTACTAACATTACAAATGAACTATTTATAAAAAAAAATAGAGAAAATGGATTATGGTGCCGCGATGCTTGAGACACTTGCACCACAGTGTCACAAAATAAATTAATGCCACAATTTTGAATTATTTCCTTTGTGCTTGATTACTTGAAATCTTTATTTAATGAGTCAGTTCATTGCTTTGCAGGCCAATCGTGGCCCGAACAATTACAACTGTAGTGCCACGGTGATGCTGATCGTTGAGCACTATAATATCCTATTGAAGAAAAAAGGGTATTTTTGAGTTTTTATCATTGAAATAAAAACTTTAAAAGAATGTTGATACATATAAAAATAAAGTATTTTGTACTAATACATATATATAATGTAGCTTTCTTTATGAAACTCTTAATTATAGATATCCGTCAGAGTATATGCATCCCAAGATCTATGCCAAGCATGTAGGGGTAAAAAGAATAGTTTAGGTCCTTCCTATAATTTTTCTATCTCCATTGAACCTAGATATTCAGACATCCTATGTCTTGGCATGCCAACATTCCATTTCAATATTCTTACTTTTTCCAACACTCCTCAATCGAGGCAATAAACCATATTAGATTTTGACTACAATAATGGCCATTATATACCTTAAGTGAAGAATGAGAGATATTGAAAATATCAATATGTTCATTAAAGTACAATAGTCTACATTAGTACATTCTATACTTTCTACATTATCAGCCCATAACTAAAGAATTTATTAGACATAGAAAGAGTAACAAGCAAACTAATCTTCATTTTATTGATTGGAAGCAAAAATATTAAAGATGTGCTAAGAAAATTATTACAAGGAAGGATCTAATTATCTTCTCCATGCTCCTTCCACCAATCACATAGTTGCTTATACAAACAGTTTAAGATCTCCTCAAGGAGAAATATCTTGCACTTCTCTAGCCCCCCTTAGGCTTTACTCTAAGGGGGCACTAAAGAAACACACTTATAAATATATGATTTCACTCATGTGACAAAACTCTCTCAATAAAATAATTAGAAAAACAATTTATATTTTGTACAGGGATGTGTTCAAGAGCTACGATGCTGGAGAAGGTGGAGTCATAGTTTTGAAAAAGAGATAGCATCTCGATGCTATAAAGTCTGCTCTGCTGCTGTGCTAGCTAACATGGCATGATTAATAATTAAAACAACATGTCCTTTTGCTAAGTCAGCATGACTCCTCATATTAATTACTGCTCCATTGCAGTGCTCTAGAGGCTTGAGCACTACAATGCTCAAATAGGGAATTGCAACTGAATTGTTGAAAGGCACTATGCTGCGACACTCATTTTCCTGAGACATCTAGTGCTGTAGTGCTGAATTTTGATGCACACAGCGGAATTTTGATGCACGCAGCAGCACTATGTCATGTCGCTGTGATGACTATGGTATCGCTATGGTGCTTACAAATAGAGAAGATTGGCACTGCAATTTAAAAAATGGGTGCCTCAACTTAATTGATCTCGATGTTACAGTGTATATAAGTTGGCTCTACTGTTCCACTTATCACTTATAACATTTTATGTATAATTATAACAAAAATAGCACGATTTCACTAAAATTCAAAAATATTAAATAGTATATAATTTACACTTAATAAATTTTCCCCAACTTAAGCTCTTGCTTATCCTCAAGCAATAATAACTTTCATCCATTGACCACATAATAGATAAAGTAAAAATTGATAATTTAAAATTACTAAAATATAGTATAATACATCATAGTCTAGAACTAATTTGGATTGAATAAAGTTGTAATTTTAATTTAAAAAATTATAATAGTTATCCCAATCAGTCATCCTTATTATTTCTTATTTTGAATTTGCTCACTATATTTGCAAATATAAAATTAACTTCTAAATATATAAATAAATAATATAGCATAAGGACTAGTTGTGTTCATAGTTAAATAAGAATTTTATTATTGCACTATCACATGTATAATGTCACCTATTTTATCTTTTTTTATTTATGTAATATGATACAACTGAATTCATGCTACAATTGATACCAACTTTTAAATATACTCATTTTTTATTTTCATAATTCTTTTGAGTTTTTCATATTTTTCTTTGTTTACTATTTATGAAGTACGTACTTAGTAATTTTAGTATCAGGTTTTTACTTTTATCCTGTTACAATCCTATTGAATTAATGTAAGGATTGAATTAGATCACTAGCTACATTTTCAAGTTTACTATGGTCCTCTTAGGCTTCGTTTGTTTTTTTGGTGCTTTTGTGAAATACAGTTTTGAAAAACATTAGTTCAGAAATGGAGTTTTCTAACAGAGAAGCATATATAAAAAGCTTTCTCAAAACTGCAGAAAAATGAAAAAAACGGAGTTATCGGGAATGTGATTTGACGAACCAAACAATACAAAAGAAAATCCTCCGTTTCCGAAAATGGAAAAGGCAAAAAAATGCTCAAACAAACAAAGCCTTAATTTAAGATGCTCACAACTAATCCTTAAACTTAATTATTCATTTTTTAATTCAGTTATCAATGAGTAAATGTACAATTTCTAAATTAAAAATTAAGTCAATAGCTTAAATGATATTAATTAGTTAATTTCTAAGTTTTCAAATTATGAATTATTATGCAATATTTAATCAAACTATTATGTAGGTTTAATTATTATCCAAATTTTATAAAATTTTTAATTATCATTTTTATTTTGGCTAAATAAGTAATCAAAGTGTAGATATCTATAGAGGATAGTGTACAATAATTTAAGCATAAGAAAATTAATTAAATGTAAATAACATAACACATTATAAACTATCAGTAAACAATCATAACTAAATATAAGCACCACAAAATGAAGATGGGTGCATACTTAAGAAAAGAACTAAGTAATAGAAAAGAATTTCAAACACAAGTGGGTTGCCTCCCATCATTGCTAAGTTTATAATTTTTCAGCCATACTATACCAATTATTCTATTGGTAGATGAACTAACTGTTGGAATTTTTATATCATAATATAAAATGCGGAAATAAAAATTAGGATTTTTAGAATATTAAATTAAGACATTCTCAATATTAATTTTCTTAATAAATAACTTTATAATATGAAATGAAGAAAACTTTACCTAATTATTGATTGAGAATTGAGATCTTCTTCGTCGAAATGTTGATTGAGACCATAAGCCTTCTTCTTCTAATCACCCCACAAAATATATTTTAGTGAGTGGGCACAATCAATCAATTATTGATGAACACTTTTTCTTTTGAATCTAATTTGTGTTTTAAACACAATTTAATCCTTCAAAAGAAAAGACAATGAGAACAACATTCTTCTCATACATATTCTTCCATCTCTCATGAAGGAATTATGTATCATCATCATTTTCATGAAGAACTTAATTCTTATTTATAAGAAAAGTTCACATCTTTTCATAAGCACCTCTTAGTATTTCATGAAGCATTTTAATAAATATTAAAATGATAATTATCATGATACACCATGACACATCATCAAACCTATCATTAATCTTATCTTTATCTTTTTAATATTAAAAGATATTTGATGCTAATTATCATGACACATCATGACTTATCATCAATCTTATCTTTATCTTTTAATATTAAGAAAATATTAATGATGAGTCATCATTATCTGCATGAAATATAAAATTAAAAGGTAATCATAAATATGTTACTATTGTGATCATAATTAATATTTATATTATGTCACATTCTTAGTGTTCAATATATAATAGAGGTTAGGTGATGAAGAAGGGACCTATGGACCTATAATTCAAGCTCCAATAAATTTGATTATTAATTTAACTCTTAAATTAATAAATCAAAATTATTAATTTCAATATTATTCCACTATAAATATGAAATTGCACTCTTGAAATTATATTATAATTTACTCAATAAAAAAATTTAATCGTCCATTGATTTAATCATTACATACAAAATAATCCTCCATAAAAAGTTTATAATTAGAGCTAGGTAATTCTGTCACCTCACTAATTATATCTTGATCCTTGAATTCCAATTAATTCTCTAATGAACAATAAACTTTGTGACTTAGTCACAAAATTTGAGCGCTCAATTGTTCAAGTTCTGAATTAATTATTCAAGGGAACTAATTTTCTAACTTTCAAAATTGAAAGGAATGGATTCCATGTCTGTATATTAACATTCCCAGCCATTTGTTTCATTATGTTTCTGAAATACAAGGATTGAGTTTATTTCTTCCAAACTATTTTCGAGTAAATCAAAAAACTAAATGTCACAAATAGGAATTTATCTGGTCTAATTCTATATAATCATATTATATAATTACCTCCATCCTTAATATCTCCATATCAAATAATCCGAATAAGATTATTTCATTCTTAATGTTGATGGGCCGTACTAATAATATTTAATTATAGATTCCAACTATAAGTAATAATTATTAACTTATTTTGATTATTATCCATAATTCAGTCCTCTTGTATATAATTATATACTAAATTATGATTACATAAATAATCATGGAACAAAAAATATTATATCAAATGATAATATCGAAACATGCTAAACTTATCTTTAAATATTTAGTTCCATAGAAAATATATTACAGTAATATTTCTTTAGGGCACAACCCTAACAAACTCCCACTTGCCCTAAAGCAAATGAGACATCTTTCTCAATCCCATTTCTTATACATGTTTCTGAAAAATTCTTTCAGGCAGTGTCTTGGTAAAAGGATCAGTAATATTCTCTTATGATGTTATCTTCTGTACTGATACTTTACCCTCTTTCACAATCTCTCTTATCAAATTATATTTTTTATCTATATGCTTTGCTCTTTTATGATTTCTGGCTTCTTTTGTATTTGATATAGCTGCACTATTATCACAAAATAGTGTTAGAGGTTTTTCTAAATTTGGAACAACTTCCAATTCTATTAGAAAATTACGGAGCCAAACTGCTTCTTTAGCCGCTTCTACAGCAGCCACATATTCAGCTTCCATAGTTAAGTCAGAAATACATGATTATTTTATACTTCTCCAAACTATGGCTCCACCTCCTAAAATAAATATCGAGCCAGATATGGATTTACTTTCATCTCTATCTGATTGAAAGTCAGCATCAGTGTATCCTTTAGGGATCAAATCACTTCCAGAATACACAAGCATATATTTTTTTAGTTCTTCTAAGATATTTAAGTATATGCTTAACCGCCACCCAATGAAATCTTCCTGAGTTAAATTGATATCTACTGACTATGCCTACAGCATAATAAATGTCAGGCCTTGTACACAACATTGCATACATTAGACTACCAACTACTGATACATAAGGCACTTGTAGCATATCATTTTTTTCTTGTTGTGTTTGAGGACATTGCTTTTAAGAAAGATAAACTCCATGACGTGAAGGCATATTTCCTTTCTTGGAGTTTTGCATACCAAATCTTCTAAGAATCTTCTCAATATAGGATGTTTGAGAAAGTGCTAATATTTTATGTTTGCGATCTCTTATTAGTTTTATCCCAAGTATAAAACTTGCCTCTCCCAAATCTTTCATTTAGAATTGCTTGGTTAGCCATTTTTTTCGTCAAAAAAAATTCATTATTATTCCCAATAAGTAAAATATCATCTACGTAAAGAATTAAGAACACCACTATTTGATTTTTAAAATACTTGTAAACACTAGGTTCATTTAAGCTTTGATCAAATCCATAAGATTTAATTGCTTCATCAAATCTTATATTCCATGACCTTGAAGCTTGCTTAAGTCCATATATAGATCTTTGTAGTTTGCAAACTTTTTGTTCTTGACCTTCTATTATGAAACCCTCTGGCTGTTTCATATAAATTCTTTCTTCAAGATAGCCATTGAAAAAAGCCGTCTTGACATCCATTTGCCAAATTTCATAGTCATAATATGCAGTAATGGATAAAATTATACGTATAGATTTAAGCATAGCAACAGGAGAGAAAGTTTCATCAAAATCAATATCCTCCTTTTGGTTGTATCCTTTTGCCACTAGCCTTGCTTTATAAGTCTCAACTTTTCCATTAGCACTTCTTTTTGTCTTATATATCCATTTACATCCTATAGGTCTTACCTCGCTAGGAAGATCCACAAGTTCCCAAATAGAATTGAAATACATTGAATCTATTTCAAGTTTCATTTAGTCTAACCATTTTTCTTTATCAGGATCCTCTAATGCTTATTTATATGTTAATGGATCATCATTGTCATCATCAGATGCGATAATATATGCTTCTCCATTAATATTATATCGAGAGGGTAATCTAACAACTCTCCCACTACAATGAGGTAATAAAGGTTCTTGATTTAGAGTGGTGGTTTCCTTTTGTTGACTTTCAACAATAGTGTCCATATCTTTTGTGATTGGTTCATTTAGCAATTCTCTGAGTAACACTTTACTTTGAGGTTTAATCTTTCATATATTCATGTTCAAGAAAAGTAGCATTTGTCGATACAAATACTTTCTTTTCTTGAGGATTATAAAACAAACCTCCTCTTGTACCTTTTGGATATCCGACAAAAAAGCATACTTCTAAACGTGATTCCAACTTATTAGTTTTTGTCTTTAATACATGTGTCGGACATCCCCATATACGGATGTGTCATAAACTAGGTTTACTCCCACTCCATAATTCTAAAGGTGTCTTATGTACTGATTTTGAAGGTATAATATTCAAAATATACATAGCAGATTGTATTGCATATCCCCAAAATGAATTTGGTAAGGACGAGAAACTTAACATAGACCTAACCATATTGAGCAATGTTCGATTTCTTCTTTCAGCAACACCATTTTTTTGTGGAGTTGCAGGTGCAGTGAGTTGAGATACAATTCCATTTTCAATTAAATAATTTTTGAATTCTGTATCTAAGTACTCACCACCACGATTTGATCAAAGTATTTTTAATGACTTGCTTAATTGATTTTCAACTTCAGCACAAAATTCTTTAAACTTTTGAAAAGTTTCAGATTTTCTTGTCATTAAATAAATATAACCATATCTTGAGTAGTCATCAATAAATCTGACAAAATATTCATAACCACCTCTTGCTTGTATATTAAATGGTCCACAAACATCTGAATGTACAAGTTCAAGGGTTTCTTTTGCTCTTTCACTTTTTCCATAAAAAGTTCTCTTAATCATTTTTCCTTCTAAACAAGATTCACAGACTGGTAGAGTTCCGACTGTCAGTTCTCTTAAAGGACCATTCTTTACTAGTCTTTTAATCCTATTTAAGTTTATATGAAAAAGTCTAAGATGCCATAGATATGTGTTACCTTCATATGAAATCTTTTGCTCTTTTTGTTTAGGTTTTTCAACTTTGAACATTTCAGTATTAAGAGTGTGTTTCTAGTGGATTTTAACATAAAGAGTCCATTTTCCATTATTGTAGAACAAATATTCAAACCATTCTTAGAAATAACAATCTCATTATTATAAAAAGAGAGTCCAAAACATTGTTCAAACAACTTTGAAATAGACACAATATTTCTAGAAAATCCTGGAATAAAATAAATATTATTCAACACTAAATATTTATTTTCAAATTCAAGCCTAACAGCTCCCACTGCTTGAGCTGATATAGTACTTCCTGTCCCTACTCTCATAACAGGTTCTCCACTAGCAAGTCTCATCCAAGAACTAAGCATCTGAAATGAAGAACATACATGATCAATTGCACCTGAATCAACTATCCAGGATGATAAATCATTTTCAACTAAATATGTTTCAAGAACTAGTAAATCAAATTTATCTTGCTTTTCTTTCTTCTTCTCTTTTAGCTCCGCAAGATACTTATTACAGTTTCGCTTCCAATGCCCTTCGATCCCACAATGAAAACATTTTCCTTTGGGTTTCTTTTTAGAGCTTTTGTTCTTTTTATTACTTTTATTCTTGTTGCCTTTGCTTTCTTTTATGAATTTTATGTTTTTATCTTTCTTCTTTCTCTTATTGATCTTATAAGTAGAAGAAGGATAAACTTCAGCAACATTTGATTCTGACTCTTTTTCTTTTGAAATTGATTCAAAAGTTTAAAACTCATTTAGCAATTCAGTAAGATTATACTTTAGATGATTCATAAAGTAATTTCTCTTGAATTGCAGAAATCGTGAGGATAAAGTTTCTAAAATCATCCCCACTTGAGTTCCCTCATCAATGATTGCTCCATTAATCTCAGCTTCATGAATATAATTTATCATTTTTAGAACATGTTCTCAAACTGAGACATTTGCTTTCATTTTAGAATTCATAACTGCTTTGATAGCTTCATGATGAGCTTTTTCAGAAGGTTGCCCAAACATGGATTGGAGAGACTCCATAATCTCATATGCAGTTATTATATTTTCATGTTGCGATCTTAGAACGTCAGACATGCTAACAAGGAGATAGCACCTTGCTTTGTTATTTGAGTCAATCCATTTTTTATAGGCATCTCGTACAGTGCGAGAAGCATTAGAAGTAGGAAGTGGAGGACATTCCTCATTTAAAACAAACTTATGACTTTCACAAATCAGTACAAGGTTCATATTGCTTTTCCATTTCACAAAATTTTTCCCAATTAACTTTTCATTTGATAAGATTGTGAGAATGGGATTCATCATGATAACTGAAATAAATAAATAAACATATTTTAAAAATTAGCATGACATATCATTTAAAATTTGGCATATATTAGCATGATTCATATACATATATGATCTATGCTTTTAAACAAATTTAAAAAATTGTTAATGCCATAATTATACTAATTTTATCAATATATGCTGCCATAGGGTCAGTCATATTATTATAAAATTAAATTGATACTTTATCATTTAATAAATAAAATCATAAATATCTCATATTTATCTTTACTTATTAATAACCGTTTATTTGGTCAAGATATAATTAACACATTTAATATATATCTTTATGAGTGTGACCCATTATTATAATTTTCTAAAATTTAAATTAACATTGCTGCCGTAGGGTAGGTCAATTTTAAAAATATATCTTAGAAAATTTATATAAAAGAAATCAACCTTGTTATTGAATTAAATAGACACCTTCCGTAGGGGAACGAAATCTATGCATTGCTAGGCGCCACTTAAAACTCATGGTGTTGAATTAATAATTGAGACCAAAGGGTTTATTTCCATAAAACCCACTCCCACTCATTATTTATTTTATCTTATAAAATATAAGAAAAAATTCATGATTAAATCATGAAATTTTCAAGAACAATATTACTAAAGTAAATTCAAAATCTACTTCAGATTTTCTTGGCTTAAAAAAATACATAAACACTTTTCAAATATCTTTTGCATAAATAATATCTCATAAGAAATACTTTATTATATAAAAAGATATTATAGAAATTACATAACTATTAAAATTATAACATTTAATCATTTTTCATCTTATGAACAAAATGATTATAAAGTGGGCTTAATTTTATCATATAAAATAAGAATTTTAATAAACCAGAAAAATTTATTCAGTAATAAACTCTGGCTCTGATACCAATTGTTGGAATTTTTATATCATAATATAAAATGCAGAAATAAAAATCAGGATTTTTAGAAAATTAAATTAAGACATTCTCAATATTAATTTTCTTAATAAATAACTTTATAAAATGAAATGAAGAAAACTTTACCGAATTATTGATTGAGATTTGAGGTCTTCTTCGTCGAAATGTTGATTGAGACCATAAGCCTTCTTCTTCTAATCACCCCACAAAATATATTTTAGTGAGTGGGCACAATCAATCAAATATTGATGAACACTTTTTCTTTTGAATCTAATTTGTGTTCTAAACATAATTTAATCCTTCAAAAGAAAAGACAATGAGAGCAACATTCTTCTCATACATATTCTTCCATCTCTCATGTGGAATTATGTATCACCATCATTTTCATGTAGAACTTAATTCTTATTTATAAGAAAAATTCACATCTTTTCATAAGCACCTCGTAGTACTTCATGAAGCATTTTTAATAAATATTAAAATGATAATTATCATGATACACCATGATACATCATCAAACTTATCATTAATCTTATCTTTATTTTTTTAATATTAAAAGATATTTGATGATAATTATCATGACACATCTTGACTTATCATCAATCTTATCTTTATCTTTTAATATTAAGAAAATATTAATGACGAGTCATCATTATTTTCATGAAATAGAAAATTAAAAGGTAATCATAAATATGTTACTAATGTGATCATAATTAACATTTATATTATGTCACATTCTTAGTGTTCAATATATAATAGAGCTTAGGTGATGAAGAAGGGGCCTATGGACCTATAATTTAAGCTCCAATAAATTTGATTACTAATTTAACTCTTAAATTAATAAATCAAAATTATTAAATTAAATATTATTCCATTATAAATATGAAATTGCACTCTTGAAATTATTGTATAATTTACTCAATTAAAAAATTGAATCGTCCATTGATTTAATCATTACATATAAAATAATCCTCCATAAAAAGTTCATAATTAGAGCTAGGTAATTCTGTCACCTCACTAATTATATCTTGATCCTTGAATTCCAATTAATTCTCTAATGAACAATAAACTTTGTGACCTAGTCATAAAATTTGAGCACTCAATTGTTCAAGTCCTGAATTAATTATTCAAGGGAACTAATTTTCTAACTTTTAGAATTGAAAGGAATGGATTCCATATTTGTATATTAACATTTCCAGCCATTTGTTTCATTGGGTTTCTGAAATACAAGGATTGAGTTTATTTCTTCCAAACTATTTTCGAGTAAATCAAAAAATAAAATGTCACAAATAGGAGTTCATTAAGAACTCAGGATTAAGATTATTTTATATATGATCATCTTTATGATTAATTTTAAATTCTCTATAATTAAAACAAAATTTATTAGAGAATTCAAAATTTATCTGGTCTAGTTTTATATAATCATATTATATAAAGTACCTCCATCCTTAATATCTCCATATCGAATAATCCGGATAAGATTATTCCATTCTTAATGTTGATGGACCGTACTAATAATATTTAATTATAGATTCCAACTATAACTAATAATTATGAACTTGTTTTGATTGTTATCCATAATTTAATCCTCTTGTATATAATTATATACTAAATTATGGTTACATAAATAATCATGGAATAAAAAATATTATATCAAATGATAATATTGAAACATGCTAAACTTGCCTTTAAATATTTATTTCCATAGAAAATATATTACAATAAAATTTCCTTAGGGCACAACCCTAACACTAACTCAATTATATTTATCAAATTTTTAATGTCCCCACCTAAATAGAGCTTCTATGTCTATAGCCATTAACTTTAAGAATATGCAAGTGTTTCTTATCCTGAATTTCAACAGCTCCATAAGGAAATACTTTCATAACAGTGAATGGTTATCCTATCCGTGGGTAAATTCTTTTTTTAGAAGCCCGCAATCAAGCCATTTTTTAATTTTATCTTTATAAATCATGGCATTTTCATTAGCCTCATTTCTAAACTCTTTCAGTTCATTCAACTGTATTAATCTTTTGTTTTTCTATTCCTTTAAGATTGAAATTTAATTCTTTAACAACATAGAAGGCCTTATATTATAATTCTATTGGATGGTGGCAAGCTTTTCCAAAAACCAACTTAAAGGGGGATATTCCAATAGGAGTTTTAAAAGTAGTTTTATAGACCCATAATGCATTATCTAATTTAATAGCCCAATATTTTCTTTTAGAATTATCAAATTTTTCTAAGATTCTTTTAATATCATTGTTACTATTTTCAGCTTGGCCACTAGTTTGGGGATGATAAGTTGTGCAACCCTATGATGAATACCAATTTCCTCAATTCTACTTCTACTTTCTTATTACAAAAATGACTTTCTTTATCACTAATTAAAATTCTAGGAATTCCAAATCTATAATAAATATATATTTTTTAAAATAATGTATAACTTGAGCGTCAGTTCTAGGAGTTGGTAGTCCTTCAGTCTATTTTATACATAGTCAACAATAATAGGAATATATTCACAACCATGGGATTGTGTAAATGGTCCCTTGAAATCCAATCCCCAAGCATCAAATATTTTAATATCCAAAATATAGTTCAAGGACATTCATTTCTCCAAAAAATATTATTTACTCTATGACATTGATCATATTTTCCAACATAATCATTAAAATCCTTAAATAGAGTAGGCCAGTAAAATCTAGATTGGAGGGTTTTAGAAGCTGTACTAAAAACTCTAAATATCCTCTATAATGAGAATCATGACATTTCCCAATGATTGATTCAACTTCTTCCTCGGGGACACATCTTCAATTAATTTGGTCATTGTAAGCCTTAAATAAATATGATTCATCCCAAAGTGAATATTTGGTATCATGTAAGAACTTTCTTTTTTGAATAGAGGAAAAATCAAATGAAAGTTTACCACAAATAATAAAATTGATAATATTAGTATATCATGACAATCTATTGTGATGCAAAAAAAACAATTGTTCATAAGAAAAAATATCATTAATTTCAAGCTCATTTGATGCATGCATTTTAATTGAAAGTCTAGAATGAAATCAACAATTTGATTTTCAGCTCTTGTTCTATCCAAAATTTCTACATTAATTCTTGTAATAAAAGAATCCACCTCGCTAATCTAGATTTGGTGTTTTTCTTTGTCATAAGGTATTTGATTGCAAACTGATCAGTATAAACAATTACTTTTGTACCAATCAAATATGACCTAAACTTGTTAAAAGCATAAAATAATTGCTATCTATTCTTTTTTAGTGGTTGTATAATTAGGTTATGTAGAATTTAAGGTTCTATTAGCATAAAAATGACATGGAATTTCTTATCTTATTTTTGAACAAGAACAACCCCAATAGTAAAATCTCTTGCAGCACACATAATTATAAAAGGTCAAAATCAATTAGGAGAAATAATAGTTGGAGGAGTAATTATATGTTATTTCAAAGTATTAAAAGCTTCAAAATATATAGTAATACAAATAAAAGGAACATCGTTAAAATCAATTAGGAGAAATAATAGTTGGAGGAGTAATTATATGTTATTTCAAAGTATTAAAAGCTTCAAAATATATAGTAAAATAAATAAAAGGAACATCCTTCTCCCATAAATGCCATAAAGTTTTAAAAGTTTGGAGAAATCCTTTATAAATCTTCTATAAAAACCTACATGCCCAAGAAATCTTCTAATTCCTCTTACAAAAGTGGGAGGAGGTTATTCCTTAATGACTTGTATTTTTGCAATGTCTACCTCTAATCCTTCTTTGGAAATTTTATGCCTTAAGATGATTTTCTTAGTCACCATAAATTGAAATTTATCCCAATTTAGCACTAAGTTTCTTTCTACATATCATTTCAATACATAAGTTAAATGCTTAAGATAGGAATCAAATGTAGTGCCAAAATTAATGAAGTCATCCAGGAATATTTCAATTCCTTGCTCAATTAAATTTGAGAAAAATTAACATCACATGTCTTTAAAAAGTAACAGGAGTAATGCAAAGTCAAAAAGACATTCTCCTAAAGGTGAATGTCCCATAAGGACTAGTGAGGGTAGTCTTTTCTTTTCCCTCAGATACTATAGAAATTAGTGATACTCTGAATACCCATCTAGAAAATAGTAGAATGAGTTTGCTGCTAACTTATTTAACATCTAGTCAAGGGAAAGATAAGGGAAAATGATCTTTTATAATAGTTTTATCTATCTGTATATAGTCTACACAAATTTTCCAACAAGTAACTATTCTTGTAGGAATAGGTTCATTATGTTCATTGAATATTATAGTCAAGCCACCATTTTTAGGAATAGTATAAATAGGGCTCACCCGAGAATTGTCCAAAATAGGATAGATAATCCCAACATCAAGCAATTTAAATATCTCTTTTTTTAACAACTTCTTTCATGGAAGGGTTTATTCTTCTACGAGGATCAAATATTGGTATTGAATTAGTTTCCCTTAAAATTCTATGCATGCATATCAAATGGCTAATTCTTTTAATATTAGTAATAAATCACCCAAAAGCTTTTTTAAAATCTCCTTAAACCCTAATCAATTTATTTTATAGATCTTTTCAAATTCTATATAATTGATTACAGGAAAAGTTTAATTTTTACCAAGGAAAGAATACTTTAGATGGCTAGGTAAAACTTTATGCTTTAAGTCAGTAGTTTCTTCTATAGAAGGTCTTAAAGTTTTGCCTGAAGTGGTAGTCTCTATAGTTTTAAACTTCTTCCCAAATTCTTCAATAATACTTCAAATAGATTGAATAAATTCTTCTAAGTTCTCACAATTCTCCTTAACATATTTCAATAAATTCCTTTCAATTAACTCTTCTTTTAAACTATCCACTATATAATGTTTTTCATATCAACTCTAATGTAGTATCTATTATTTTCATGAGAGAATTTTATTGATTTAAAACAACAATACTCACCTTTTGATCTTTTACCCTCGTAGTCAATTCCCCTTTATGCACATTAATCATGGCTTTATAAGTGGCTAAGAAAGGATTTCCTAAGGTGATGGATATTTCCCTATCTTCTTCCATAAGAAGTACAATAAAATCTACATGAAAAATAAACTCATTAACCTAAATGAAGACATCTTTTATCAACCCTCTATATTAAGTGAAAGATCTATAAACTAGTTGAAGAGTGACAAAAGTGGGTATAATCTCTCCTATATCTAATCTTTTGAAGATAGAAAGGGGCATGAGATTGATGCTTGATCTTAGATCACACAAAGCTCTCACACAGAATTTATCACCTATTATTAAAGGAATGGTGGATCTATCAGGATCTTTCAGCTTCTCAGTAAATTACTTTTGAATGATAGAACTACACTTTTTAGTTAATGCTACAATTTCAAATTCTCCTGACTTCCTTTTCTTATTAAACTATTTTTGATGAACATAGGTGGGATTCTACTCTAAGGATTCAAATAAGGGTATGTTGATATTTAATTTCTTAAATACATCTAAGAATCTATAGAATCATTTATATAAGTTTTGTTGGATCAGACTCTAAGGAAGGGATGGTGGTGGTCACTCTACAACCTTTTTAATTAGTCTCTCAAATTCTTTAATCGATTTAGGTTATTCAATAAGGGGTTCCATCTTTAAAGGTTCTTTTACACTATTACTCTTGTTATGTAGATCTCTCTTCTTATATTGGTCTCCTAAATCTCTCTCACTCCTAAGCTGGATATTATTGCATTATTCTTCAAATTTTTTATTGTTGACCAGCCTAACAAGATGCCTTATATGGACTTCTATTTTTCTAAGGGCTATATATTTATACTGCAGTTAAATTCCTAGTTACATTACAACATCTTCCAATGATATCTTTCATTCTCTACATGATTATTTTGCTCAAAACCTAAGGGACAATGTTGGGATACTGCACTATATAGCATTGTGTCTCTCATTTATCTAGGATCTCCAAAAAAATTAGGGTAAGTATTATACCTATGTGGTCTGACTCTAACTCTCGTTATATCCATATTCTTTGAAACAATAACTACTTAAGTTGTAAGAATTGATAAATAATTTGAATCATAGACTCTAACAGCTCTCTTAGGATTCATTCTATTTACAAGCCTCTAGAAATTATTTGTAGTTATTTTCTCTATTAATTCATCTGCTTCCTCAAATGGCTTAGACATTAACGATCCTCCAGCTATAGAACCTATAATTAACCAAAAAGATCCCACTAATCCATTATAAAAAAGTTTGAATAACTAACCAATCGGGTGATGCATGGTGAGAGCACTTTCAAAACATTTTCTTAAATCTCTCCTAACTTTTATAAATTGATTCTCTTTTAATTTAGGTAAAGGAAATGATAATATTTCTATGTTTGGCCATTTTTGAAGGTGGGAAATACTTAACTAAGATTTTTTGTGCCAACTCAATCCAAGTTGTTGCAGAGCCTAGGGTAAAAGAATTTAACCATATCATAGCCTTATCCCTTTGAAAAAAATGGGAACAATCTAAGTCTAATGGCATCATCAATGAAATCATTATACTTAAATGTTATACAGATTTGTAAGAAACTTGGTAAGTGTAAGTTTAGATCTTCAACAAGAGTTCCTAAAAACTAAGAATTTTAAACCATTTGAATTATGCAAGTTCTAGTTCAAAGTTATTTGTCTAGATAGTAGTTCTATTGATACTCTGGTGGATTCCTTCTACTACAAGATTAGCATACTCCCTAAGAGGTCTAGAATGGTCCTGATCTTGTAATGGGTTTGATATCTTTAAAATATTTTTTATTTTTTGAATTTTGGTAAGGGTACTTTCTATTTTTGGATCAAACAACAAGGACTCCTTACTAGATCTACCAAGCATACAACAAAGATAGAACAACTAAAAATTACAAACTAAAAAATCATATAAAATACAATTTTTTAGATTTTTTATTTATTTTTCTAACAAAACAAACATATAGGATACAAGTATGATTAAATATGCACTTGTTTTAATAATATAGTTAAAATTATAATATGCACGTTACTTCCCTAATAATAATGCCAAAAACATGATGGTGACGGTATATAGATGTTGATAGTATGAACTAGATAATCATATAAGACTTGATGAGTTTGAAATATACTTAGGTTTTCTTTGAAATAAAATTAATTTAAACCCACTAAAATATGCAAGTATACATGTCAAATCAACTATTAAATGATAGAGCATAGTGTCAAACCCACAAGGAAGTATTTTACTTAATTACAACTTAACTATTACTACTTCCTATGCACGACTTATAACTGAAAGAAAGACTTGCAAAGAAAATTAATATGTATGAAATAAGGTGTTTTAGATTAATGAATGTATATACTATAGCCTTCATAATAAAACTCCTAACTGTAGATATGGATTAGAGTATACGCATCTCTATATCTCTATCGAGCTTGTAGGCATGAAAGAAAGGTTTATGATATTCCTATAATTTTTCTATCTTATAGAACCTATAATATTCAAACATCCTATGTTTAGGTATACCTACATTTCATTTGAATATTCCTAATTGTTCTAGCACTCCCCTGACAAGGTAATACATCGCAGTAGGTTTTAACTGCACAAATGTCTATTATATGTATTAAATGAAGAATGAGAGAAATAGAAATATCAATACATTAATTAAAGCACAAGATTCTATATTATTACATTATATGCTTTCTATATTATTATCCCAAAATTATAGAATTAGCTAGACATGGAAGAAATAATACGCAAACTCATCTTCATTTTATTCATTAGAAGTAAAGATACAAGATAAGTAATATGAAAATCATCACGAGGAAGGATAAACTGACTTCTTCACACTCCTAGAAATCATAGAGTTTCTTACACAAACAAGCTAAAAAAATACTAGGAAATGTATCTTGTACTTCTCTAGCCTTCGTTAGACTTTACTCAATTGGGAAACTAAAGAAACACTTATAAATACATCATTTCACTTAAGTTACCAAAATCTCTCAATAAAAAAATTGGAAAACTATTTATAGTAAGTACAGGGGTGGGTTCAAGCATTGTGATGCTCAACAAGGTGGCGTTGCAATGGAAAAAAATGAACTAACACCTCAATGTTATAAAGTCTGCCTTGATGCAATGTTGGCTAACATGGTACAATTACTAATTGAAATGGCATATCTTTTCACTGATTCGATGCTACTCCTCACATTATTAATTGCTTTGCCTTGGTGATCCAAAAGTTTGAGCACTATGATGCTTAAAATGGGAATCCTGTGCTGAAGTGTTGAAGGGCATGGTGTTATGGCACTCATTTTTTGAAGAAACATAGTGCTATAATGTTGAATTTTGGCACAATAGTGTTGTGCAACACCACGACATTGACTATGGTACCACTTCGATGCTTGCAAGTAGAGATGAATAGCACTATAATGTTAGAAATGGGCACCTCAATGTGATTGATCTTAGTGCTGCGAGGTGGTATAAGTTAGCTCTGTAGCGCTACTAGTCACTTATAATTTTCTAACATTTTTTTAACATTTCGTATACAACACACAACTAAATAATACAATTTTTTAAAAAAATCAAACATAATAAATAGTATATAATTTGTACTTAATAATACTAAAACTTTCTCACTAGACTAATAGATCAATGACTATAGCTCTATTGTATAATTAGCTCCCCCAAAATCATTACTTTGATATAAAAAAAGGGATTGTCACATCCAAACCTGATATGACCCATAGATGAACATGTCTTATCATGTTGGCTTGCAAGAAGCTAATACCAAGATCGAAGTTTTGGGGAACTTTTCAAATTTTCTTTTTTTAATTATAGTTAGAACAAACAACATACCATAGAGCTATAAATAACTTCCAATATAGAGAATATAACTCATCTATAATATTTCTTTTAACTTCTCATCAATATATATATATATATGTTGCGAATCTATTTTCATGGATTATGATTTTGATGAAAGCAAACACTCTTATTTCTCTACGACTGCCTTATCTACTGACATTTTAGGTCCACAAGATCAGACTGCAATTTGGAACCAACTCAAGATTGGGTAGACTAGGTATGAGTCAGTTTGTACCACTTTTTCTTTTCTTGAGACTATTGTACTTAGTGTGGCTCCTAATGCTATGTAACTTTGTACACACACACACACCTTGGAAGATTTTTTGTCTGTTCCATAGAGTTTATTATTTTTGGTAACATCGTCCAGGATGATATTTATATTAGCCTGGATAATTGGTGCAAAAATAAAAACCCTAATTAGGGCATCATCCTCATTAAGGCAGCCGTCATTAAGCCGATCAGCCTGGATGATACTTGTATCGGCCAGGATGATAGGCTCAAATCAGAAAGAATCAACTGCCATGATCAATTTAGGTATTTTTTATTTCAGGACATCGGCCAGGATGATCTATACATTGGTCTGGACGATGTAGCACAATTATACCTAAATTAATCTAGTAATTATGGAAACCATTTAAGACTGATTGATACGATCACATCGGCCAGGCCAATCGCAGGATTGGCCAGGATGATGGCCTGGATAACTAACATCGGCTAGACTCTATTCAAGGCGATGATCAGGACGATTATGCTCTGATTTGAACTAATCGGCCAGAACGATATTGTATCGGCCTGGACGATGTAACCAATTTTCTTCAGATCATCCCAAATCATCTCAGCTAATTGAGCTTATTTTGTACTAATCGGCCATGACGATATTCTTATCGGCCTGGATGATAAAGTCGGCAAGTTGCATTAATGAGCTCTTGACTAGGCACTTTTGTAAGTGTCTTTGACAGCCATTGTAGCTTCATTATTTTGGAGGAAACTTGAAGAGAGAGCTTGAAAGGGAGTGAGGAATGGGTGAAGCTTGAGAGAGGGAGAAGATCCTGTGAGGGGGGACTCAAGGGCGTGTGGAGGGGGATTCCACACAGTTGCTCCGGCAGGCTTGCACCTTAATATCGTCATATTCAAGGCTTATCTTGAGGGAAGTTCACCAAAGAAGAAGATCTCTTTGGTGTCAAAGGACCCGGCTACTCCACCGCACCGGGGAAGGTGGAAGTGATTTTGTAAGGGCTTCTCCGCCTAGCTGTAGGGGCTAAAGAAGAGACACTGAGTTTAGTGCAATACTTGGAAGGTGCCTCTGAGGAGTGGACGTAGGTTAAGGTTTGACTGAACCACTATTAATCTGGTGTGTTCTTTCCTTATTATTTCTGCATTTAATTTTCGCACTTTGATTTTCATTGTGGTGAATCTTGATCTTGATTTTAAGATTGTGTTTGTTTTAAATATTGATTCACCTCTCTCTTAATTAGCCTTGGGCTGGTTCATAAGGGGCCTAATATCCCTAACGAACTTTCAAGTGGTATCAGAGCACCTTCAAGTGGCTCATAGTGCACTTTCAATATATATATATATATATATATATGTAACACTATAGTACACGATTGTAGACTAACATAAAGGATAAAACAATTTAAATAACAAATCATGACTTTATAAAATCAAAGGAAAAATACCTATATAAACACAGACTGGTTAGGTCCTAACTCATCTTCTCATAAAATCTTTCCCTTTCTGAGACTCTAAAATAGAATGCAGATAAACTATGAGCCAACATAGCTCACAAATTTATACTTATTAACCTAAATTTCAAAATAACTCATTTATTAAGCGTGCATAGGAATTTTAAAATAGTTTGTAATAATTACAATACAGAACAAATTAGTACTTACAGTTATCAAAACTTGAATAATAATGTAAGAAATTAAATAAATAAGTACTTCATATATTAGAGAAAAATGTAGCAGATTTCCCTCAGGCTCTTCTCCCTTGCTTCAAAACAAATTCAGGAAATTATGACACTTATAACTCCTATGCTGGCATATCAAAAAATAGGTCGTTATAATTCCTAAATGTCCAACACCAGAATAGAATGTATATATAGCACCTGAATATGCATTTGACATAAGAATGTGTTTTTAGCATCAAAATATAACTTCCTCCACATACACTAGATCTACTTAGAATCATATATTTCAATTATATGGATGCTGCAATAAACACAAGCCTCCCCAGCTTATCCTGGCTTAGGGTTTTGGGGGCATTGGCAACTCCGAGGGCAATTTTTGCTGCCTCCTTGCTTTTTCATCTTCCATTCAGTAGTTCTTCGTACTTGGCCCTAGATCGTTGCTTTACGAGCTAGTTTTTCGGCCTGCTCTGGCCTTTTTGCCATTGGTTGTTCTCTTCTCCTCACGGAGAAGGGTCCGACCTCTTCAATTCTTGATGCGTGGGGTACTCCGCCATCAGCTATGGCTGTCTCGTTGAAAGGTTTGGCTGGATCTACTATTTCTTCTTCTACATCTTGATCTTTCCGAGATGTTTTAGCCGGACCTTCTACTTCCAATCTTCTGGTAATCTCTTTCACCAAATCTACTATTAAGGGTGTTTCGGCGCTCCTGATGTCAGAATATAACATTTTAAAACTTGCTAGCCCGTATCAATTTACTTTAGTTGGGAAGTTTTCTGTTAGGTGATCGAATCTAGATGTGACTAGAAATTTTTTTGCTAAACTTAAATTATCTGGGAATTGCTCTATTGGCTTGCTTGATGCTAGACTTATTTCCATACAGTTATCGAATGATCTCGATTATAGTAGAGTGTTTGCTAGGAGAACTTATTATATTCTAAATTTTCAGATGAGGTTATTGAAATGGACTTCATTTTTTGATGTCAAATAAGAATCTCCCATTGTGCATATATGGATCTCTTTCCCTAACTTACGATTACATTTTTTTAATCCTCATGTTCTCCATGCATTAGGATCCATATTTGGTCATCCTCTTCAAACTGACCAAGCCACGGCTAACCGGTCAAGACCCTTTATTGTTAGGGTTCTTGTCGAATTAGATATCACTAAGAAACATCCTAAAGACATATGGATTGGTTCTAAAAATTTTGGTTACTTATAAAAGGTTGACTTTGAAAAATTTCCAGATTTTTGTTTGCATTACAAAATTTATGGGCATGCAATACATGACTACTTTGTTGCTCATCCCCAACTTAAAAAGAATAATTTGATTTCTAAAATCGTGGTTGCTCCTAATAATGGAGAACCAAGTGTTCTTGAAAGTCCTACTCTTTTTGGGGAAAAAATCTTGATCCTCTTGTTGTGAAGCCTCACGATATGGAAAATGACACAGAGTCTAATCCTTTAGACAAATCAAATGGAAATGAAGATTTGTTGGAAAAAATAGTGAAAAATGGATTACATTATACTATGTGTGTGGATGCTGATGGTGATGAGGAGCATGCTCCTAATGCCGTGGGTGAAAATGGAGTTGAGATGATAATGGGGGATGATCCTACTACTACTATTCTGCTTGTTAATACTTTTTTGGAGGAGGCCAATAGGGATCTTCAATCCCTAGACAAAGTTCCTACTAATTTAGCTATTCTTCAAGTTAATGGTGGGGAAAATGATAGTGAATATGAGCAAAATTCTAAGGATGTGGAGGAAAACTTAGATGCTATTGAAGAAGGAGACATTGGCTCTATTAACATTTTCATACGTATGGATGGTGTAAAGGATTTTACTATTAACTCTATGTCATCTCCTAGTAATAAGGCTAAGATGTTGGAGGAAGATTTCATTACTCAAACCAAAAAGAAAGGTAAGAATAAAAAGGTTACGCCTAACAATACCCCTAAGGCCACTAGAGCATCTCATCTTGTTATTAATGGTTAAAGCTCTTATTTGGAATATTAGAGGTGTGGGTGCTTCTCTATCTAAGGAAAGAGTTAAGAATCTTTGTAGGATGAATGATATTCAACTTCTTGTTTTGCTTGAGCCGTTTGTTTCCTCCACTAAATTGGACTTTATGTGTAAGATTTTGGGTTTAGATTTGGCTTTTGCTAATTGCACTAACAAAATCTGGATTTTTTGGAAACGGTTTATTTCTTTAGATGTTCTTATAGATTTACCTCAGTTAGTTCATGCGAATGTTACTTTTAATCAAGTTTCTTTCTATGCTTCTTTTATATATGCTTCATGTAATAGAATTGGGAGAAAAGTTCTTTGGGACCAACTTACTGCTTTTGCTTCCACAGTTAATGCTCCTTGGATGGTTGGTGGGGATTTTAATTGTATTAATAATGTTTCTGAAAGAGTTGATGGTAAACCGCCTAATTTTCATGCTATGGAGGATTTCAACGATATGATTTTGAGTTGCAATTTGCATGACATTGGTTTCTCGGGTAATGATTTTACTTGGAATAAGGGTACAATGTGGCAAAGATTGGATCGTATCCTCTTTAATGATCAATGGATTTCTTCCTTTCAAAATACCCACATTGAGCATTTAACATGAACTTTATCTGATCACTCTCCTCTATTAATTAATATGTATAATACTAGCAACAATACTTTTCAACCTTTTAGATTTCAAAATATGTGGCTCCTTGATGATAATTTTGATAATATTGTGAAGAGTAATTGGGAAGCCCCTCTTTTTCCCTTTGACAATGTTTGTGGTATGACTAGATTTTGGTTCAAACTTAGAAGGCTTAAACAAAAACTTTCATGGGGGAATAAATGCATCTTTAAAAATATTTTTGCTAATATTAAGCTTACTGAAAATGAGGTTGAGATTGCTGATCTGGCTTATATGCAGAACTTCACTTTTAATAATCTGTCTACTCTTAATACTGCCAAAAACAATTTTTTTAAACTTCAAGAAAAAGAGGAAGCTTATTGGAGGCAAAAAGGTTCCTCCAAATTTCTTGTGGAAGGAGATCGTAACACTTCTTATTTTCATAATCTTGCTAATCATAATAAAATCAGTAGGACTATTCACAAGCTCACTACCCCTGATGGTAATGTGATTGACAACCCGGATTGGATCGCTTCTTCGGGTGCTCTTTATTTTGAAAAGATTTTTAATAGCAATTTTTGCCCTGAGTTAAATACTGATTTTTACTTTATTCCCACTCTTGTTTCTAATGAGGATAATTTGATGTTGACAAATATTCCTTCTGAAGAGGAAATTTTGAATACTTTGAAAGATATGAATTCCGACACAGTTGCCGGTCCTGATGGTTTTACTAACAAGTTCTTTCAAAAATATTGGATGATCATTAAAGAGGACCTTATCAATTCTGTGGTTGATTTTTTTAGGGGTTCTCCCATCCCTAAATTTTTTACTTCGACTTCCATAGCTTTAATTCCTAAATCTAATGCTATTAATTATTGGAGTGATTTTCGTCCCATTAGCTTATGTACCTTTTTTAACAAGATTATTGCTAAAATCATTATGGGAAGGCTTGATCTTATTCTTCCTACCATTATTTCTTTAGAGCAAACTAGTTTTGTTAAAGGTAGATCTATTTTTGCTGATGTGTTACTTACCCAAGAGTTAGTTCATGATTTACATGCTAGGGTTGCTGGTGGTAATATTATTTTCAAAATGGATATTACTAAAGCCTATGATAATCTCAATTGGGAATTTCTTTACAAAATTTAAAAGCTTGTTGGTTTTAATTTGCAATTCATCAATCTCATAAAAAACTGTATTGAGTTTTGTTACTTCTTTGTTATTAACAATGGTAAGTCCCATGGCTTTTTCAAGTCCTCTAATGGTATTAGACAGGGAGACCCATTATCTCCTGCTCTTTTTATCATTGCTGTGGAATTTTTATCTCGTGGTATTAACAATCTTTTCAGGATCCATCCTAGTTTAAATTATAAAATGAATGGTGGTTTTCCCATTACTCATTTGAGCTTTGCTGATGACTTTATTATTTTCTCTAATGGCTCTATTAAAATGTTGAATATCCTTTTCAAATTTCTTAATACATTCCAGTATGCTAGTGGTTTAATTTTTAATTCTACTAAGAGTTGCTTTATTCCTGCCAAGTCTATTTCCACTAGCCGCATTACTAGTATTGAAAGGAAGTTTGGTTTAAAAGAAATGCTTCTTCTGATGAAGTATTTGGGTGTTCCGCTTTATAAGGGTAAGAAATGTTCTCATTTATTTGATGGGATTTTCAAGACTATCCATAAGAAACTCTCTTCTTGGGCTTTCAATTTTCTTTCTTATGGTGGTAGGCTTGTTCTTATAAAATATGTTTTGTGCTCGGTTCCTATATATTTGTTGCATACTTTATGCCCTACTCTTAATGTTTGTAGTAAAATGGAGATTATTTTTAATAAATTCCTTTGGGGTTTCAAGGATGGTAATCGGTCTATCATTTGGGGCTCTTGGAGTAATTGTGCTGGGACTATGGATGAGGGCAGATTAGGGTTTCGTACATTTACTGATATGATTAAGACTTTTAATCATAAACTTTGGTTTGCTTTTAGAGCTAATAAAAGTTTATGGGCTAAATTCATGGCTTCTAAATACTGTGTTGGGATACACCCTTTAAATTATTTTTTTAAGCAAGGGGACTCTTTTAATTGGAAGAGGCTTTATAGTATCAAGTGGGAAGCTAAAGAGTTCATTAAATGGGGGATGGGTGTGGGGAAAATTTTCTTTTGCCAAAATAAATGGTTGGGAAATTTTTCTATTGATAATCGCTCATATACTCATTCTACTTCTTCTTGGAAAGTCAAGGATTTAATTATCAATGACGATTGGAATGTTAGTTTGCTTGTCAATCTTCTTCCGGACTTTATTATTAACTTAAACACTAAGATCTCTATTCACACGGAGAACGAGGATTACATTTTATTTAATCGTTCTAATGATGGCAGTTTTGACACTAAACAAGTATGGAATTCCATCATACAAAGTTTGCCTAAAAATTATCTTTATGTTTTTATTTGGCATTATAGTATTCCTCCTACTTACTCCTTTCTTCTTTGGAGAATTTTAAATAATTATTTACCTGCTGATTCTCTTTTAGTGAAGAAAGGTTTGTATATTGTTTCTAAATGTCAATGTTGTTATCATATTGAGAACTTGAACCATGTGTTTATCAATGGCTCGATTGCTACTAAAGTGTGGATTCACTTTGACAATATGTTTAATGTTCTTTCTACTACTCGTTATGAGTCTATTACTTATCTTCTTAAAGATTGGTTGATTCCTACCAAAGGTCATATTAGAAACATTATTCCTGTTATTATCTGTTGGTATTTATGGGATAGTCAGAATGCTTCTAAACATGATAATATTGTTATGAATGCTTTAAATGTCATTGCTAAAGTTAAAAATAAAATTCTTCAACTGTATGGTGATAAATTAATTAACGCTGACTCTTTCAAAAACTGTCTTCAAGTTGCCAATGAGTTTGGATTGAAGTTCAACCCTTATCTCACTATCAGTAAAGATAAGCTGATTCATTGGAGGATGCCTGTGGAAGGTTGCTTCAAACTTAATATGGATGGTTCTAGTGATAATTTCAGTACAGGCTATGGTGGCATTACTTGGGATTATAATGGTAAGGTTGTTGCGGCCTTTGCGGGTCCCTCCACTGGTATTAATGCCATCCAAGCTGAAATTGATAGTTTTCTTTATGGTGCCCAATTATGTCTCTCTCTTGGCATTACCAAAATTTGGGTTGAAGTTTATGCGATGCTTTTAATTCATTATCTTGAAGGTAAAATGTCTCCTAATCCTATTAATTTCTATAAGATTAGAGATATTAAGCATTGTCTTTCTCTTATCAGTTACTCTATTTCCCACATTATGCTCGAGGGTAATGCGGTGGCTGATGGCTTAACCAAAATGGGTTGTTTTTTGTCTGGCTTCATCGATTACTTTGAGCATTCTTTACCTAGGGAGATTAAGGGGCTTGTTAGGCTGGATCTTTTGGGTCTCCCTTATATTCGATTTAATTAATGGGGTTTTCTTTGTTTGTTGCTGGTTTCACTCATTCTTTAACTTCCTCTGTTTCCATTATGGTGTTGAGCAGTCGAACATTTCTTTTTATGGCGGATTTTTCTGTTAGCTGGGCTTTTCTTATTGTCCTTTTGGGATTTGATGTTTTAATTAAGCTTTAGTTGATTAATAGCATGGACCTAACCAGTTTTATTATGTTAACTTTTGTTGACATGGCTTATAATGATTTAATTCAGTTTATCAAGTGCTTATATTCCGATTATATCTGTTTTGATAGGATTAGTTTTATCACTGGGGATTGCCTTACCTTACCCATTCTCATTTTGGCTGGGTATATTGGGGACATGTTATGGAGTACATTACTTTGTTTATGTGCTTTGGCTAGGACTTTTGCTCAAGGTGCTGCTTTATGTCTCTAGCTTACTTCTCGTATATTACTGCCCGTTCTCTCTTTATCTCCCTGTAATGTTAAATTGGTGTTAATGGCTTATGTTTTCCTATTTGGTCTTGATGGCCTTGCTCATTTATGCGGGTGCAGGGGGTTATTTACCCTTGCCTGCAGCCTTTTTTGGGGCTTTTTTGGTTTGATACCTTGCATTGAGGTTGACAATGTTGTTGGTTACAATATTACTGTGTTTATCTATGCTTTTAGCTGGATATATGTCTCTCATTTTATGGCTACTGATGAGTATAATTCTGATTGGTATATGGGGATGAATCTGGAGATTATCAATACCTCTTTACTTTATTTGCATATTCTTAAAGAGGTTAAGCTTTGGAATGGCTCGAATGGTGTTTTGTGTGACTATTTTAACTATGATTTTTTATATTGGTTTTCACCTTGGATGGATTGCTAGGACCATTATTTGAGTATCAATTGTCTATTATTCAATATGGCTGGTATTTATGGGATTAACAAAGGCTATCTTAACACCTTGCATAAAAACAAGCTGAAGTTCATTCATCCAGGGAGTTTAACCAATGATCCAAACTTTTTCAATTCTACTTTAATCTACTTTTGGTTCTTTAATTTTTTGTTCAGTATCCTTGCAGGCCTTTTTTGCAAGTTTTTTGAACTTCGCGCTCGTTTTGTGCAGGATACGATAGCGGTTGGAAGGGCTGTGCTGAAGGTGCTTTATATTCCCCTTTCCTTTTATGATCGTAGAATGTTATTAGGGTATTATGTTATTTGGATTAGAAGGGAACTCCGGCTCTTAGTTTTGTTTTTGATTTTGATTGTAGCTCTTCGGAGCAGTAGTGAGCTGGAGGTCCCTTTAAGGACCTTGTACCTTTCTCTTATATTAACACGTAAGCCCATTAGTGGGTTTTAACCAATATATATATATATATATATATATATATATATATATATATATATATATATATATATATATATATATATATATATATATATATATATCAATCATATAAGAATATAATTTTCTATAATGTAATACAAGTATAAATAAATATATTTTTAAAATTATCAAAATACATTAATAGTAGATAGAAAAATATACTACTAAGTAGAAATTCACAATTTCATAATATAACAAATTATTTAGAGATTATTCGGAGCATCATTTTGAAGATTTAATTATACTACAACATTATATTCTGGAGCAAAATTTATCTTTTAGATAATTATAATAGAACACTTTCAAAAACCCCAATATTATTGTTTTGAAAATTACCTAAATGTTTGAAATTATTATTTTTTATAACATACAAAAAAGTTACGTTATAAAAGTTTGACAGGTGTAAAGTTATTCTCATTTTTTTTTATTACAAAATTATAATTTCTATAATAAGAATACATAAATTTATATATTTTCTTAAAACTAAGATAAGCAAAATGTAACCTACCTCAAATTAAACAACTTTGAGAATTAGGCCATCAGCTAAAAACTAACTTAAGTCACCCAAAACTAGCTTTCTCTCTCTAAAATTCCTCATATCTCTCTAGTAGACTACCTTAAGGGAATGAAATGAATTTATTTAGTGATTTTTTTAATATTAAAATTAAACCTAAAATCTTATAGCCTAGACATCAGCACTACAGTGCTTCCTCTGGGAGCCTAGAACACTACTATGCTAAAATAATTTCTAAAAAACTTTAGAGCTCAATATCATCGTGCCACCAACCTCAATACTAAAACACTCCAAAGGGGAAATTTTTAGATCTCCAAACATGCAAACATACCCTCAAAATCGACTTCTAAACATATTCAGACTGAGGATAATTAGGTGGTAAGAGATAGAGACCCCTGAATTCTAGAGAGAGAAAATAGTGTAAATTCAAAAAATTTCCAATCCGATTCTTCTGGTTCAACTTGAATGGTGGTGGAGGGTCACCGTCATCATCCCCTGATGACCGGAATGCCTCAAATCTCCAATCTACCAGGCTTCCCTATGTTTATATTCATAGTGGATCCAAAGGTAGAAATTCTAGGAACCAGGAATTTATGATCAAGCAAATGCCTTTGGTTATCACCGAAGGTTGGTTTCATCCTAATCACTGTGTGATTTTAGTGTTGGGAAAAGGAAAAGAACCTTTGGAATGTGTGGGGAAGAAGAAGAAGCCGACAAATCTTTCCTCCTCACTGAAGAACTGGGTGGCTGACATCGAATGTAAGTTGAAGGTAAACAGATTTTCAAACTTACCCTGTGTTGATGCAGAAAAATAGGAGTTTTTGAATTCAAATTTAATGAAGTTTAAGAACGAGGAAGGTTTGATTGCTGGAGGTGAAATTCAAACGACTGGTAATCAGGAATTCTTACCCTGTGCTAATGCAAAACAATAAGATTTTTTTAATTCTATTTTGATGAAGTCTAAGGACATTGATGGTGTGTTTGCTAGAGGTGAAAATCAAATGATTGTTGATCAGGAAGTCTTACCGAGAATAGAAAAATCAAACTCGGTAAATGCATGGTCTAAGAATCAACATATAATAGTTAATTCTATTAATCTTGAAGAAAATGTTGATTCAGATATAGTCAAGCTTGATTTGAATAAGGTTTCTGAAAATGTCAAATTGCTTCAAAAATCTCTTGTTGTGAAGGTATTTTCAAAAAGAATTCCTTTTTCTATTTGTAGCAGTGAATTAAGGTGTCAATGGGATAAATTTGGGAAGTTTCATATCACCTTATTGGGCCTTGATTGGATGTTGTGTTCCATTCATTCTTCTCAAATTTTGGAAGAAGTGTTGAGTGGAGGTCTATGGTATGTGGGGGGTCACATAATAGGAATGGATAAATGGACACCTCAATTTTCTCCTACATTGTTGAAAGGATTAACCTCTCCAATTTGGATTCGCTTGCCTCACTGGCCTCTACATTTTTGGGATGAGACTAATGTTACTAAGATTGTCTCAAAGATTGGAGTTCCTTTGTTATTAGATGGAAAAATGTTCAAATGGGGAAGACGTGAATTTGCTAGAGCATGTGTACGAATTAATCTAGATTCAAAATTATCTCATGGAGTTTGGATTGAAGGAATATGTGGGAAATTTTTTCAAATAATTAAATATGAAAAAATTCTTCTTTTTGTTTCAATTGTGGCAAAATTGGTCACAAAATTGAGATGTGTACAGAAGTTGCTAAAGGTGTGTGAGATAAAGCTATAAATGATGTTCAAAAGGAGTAAAATACTATTGGACCAGGAGTTGAAATAAAATTTAAGGATAAATCAAAAATTGCAAAATCATATGGTCCTTGGACTCATGTGAAATTCAAGAGGAATAGAAGAAGGATTCCAAAACTGAAAACTCATACTACAGCTGCGAAGAAGATTCCTGAAGTTCGTTTGGTACCGGTTGAAGTGTCTTCTGATAACAAATTCAAGTTGTTGTCTCAAGTCTTTGCAAAAGAATTGGGTAGATTGGATGGCGAAGAACTTAAAATGCTAGCCAAAGACAATAGGATAAATCCAGGTCTTGAAGGTTCGGTGATGGAAGAACAAATTTCAGATTCTGGTTTGTCCAATGAAGCAGTTTTTGATGATCCGGAACAACTAGGAGATGGTGAAATAGATCCAAATGATGTAGGAAAAGATTTGGATATTTCTCCTATTATTCTAGAGCATGATGAGGTATTCAAATCAGAGGTTGATGGTGTAGAGGATGCAGATCCGAATTCTGCAATTGAAGGAATTTCGCTGGTTTCTCATTTGGCTGGTAAAGATTATGAGAAGAGATTGAAGTAGTGGCTGATTTGCAAATTTCAACCACTCTTGTGACTAAGGAAGATAAGGTGAAAGAAAAAGAAGCTTTAATTGAAGATGGAAGATTCCTTATTCCTTCCAAAATAGTATATCCCAAGAGAAAGTTGCATAAAGATTTGAATTTGTTTGGTCCAATTAAAGGGAGTCTTAGAGGAAGGAAGTTGGGTATTCATGGTGATAGTGTTGGTCCCACTTCATCACTTGTTTCATGACATGGTTACAGAATTTGAGGAAGGAATTCAAGGTCGGCTTGTGGATTGGGTAAAGATGTTGAAGGTTGTGCATATCAGAATTTGTGGAGAAATGAAGATTCAAGTTTTATTCCCAACAGATGAATTGTATTTTCATGTTATTTTCTTGTCTTTGTTTAGTTTTCTTGTTCTTTCTAGTTTTTGTTTGATCATAGAATGTAATTTGGATGGAGGAACTAGATTAATGGAAATTAAGTTTCTCTCAATTTGTTATTTTTTAATCAATAGGGAATTCTGGGATACTAATCAACCTTTTTGGTTATTTAATCTTTGGTATCCCCTCCGCCCCAACTGGTTTAAAATGATAAGTAGAGGAGCTTATTTTCATTATGACAATTCCTATCTTTTGAATTTCTTCTTTATGCTTAAATTTCTTTTAATAAGGCTTCCTTTATCTTTTAAAAGGATTGCCTAGTTTCTAGTTTGTAATAGTTTCTTTTTATTTTTAATGTTATATACATCTTTCAAAAAAAAACACACACACATTCAGACTTTCCCATGCATTTAAAACATTCCTAGACACATTCATAAGGGTTCAAATGCAGAAACTCATAAAACTTATATGGATTAGATCAGATCAGAATAAGTGAACAATATACTTATTCTGGAAGTGTTGTATTTATACAAGATAAAGAAGTTTATATCCAAATTAATTTTGAGTACTTAAAAGATATATTATTGCATTAATGGTTATATGATATATTGCAAAACTTATTTGGTAGTAACTATAAGATGACATTACAAAGTACCTAGATGTAGCAAAAAAGAAGTAGTAAGCAACCTAAGTAGATTAAATTTCATATATTAGATTATTTTATTTACCCATCATTCCATGACTTCAAAGACTTTTTGCATCAATGAGCTCCAATATTCACATGAAATGACATTACACAAAATTTTCAAACCAAGGTTTCAATTCATCAATCATATTTTAAGGCCTATAATCACTTTGAATGTACATATCTACATTTTCATATCAAATCAGATAATATAAGGTTTGAATTATGTGTTAACGGTTTTACTCCATGTAGTTAGGAAGCTTCTCCTTATGTAGTTAGGAAGCTTCTCCTTCCTCATTCTCTCCAATAATACTAAAACTATATAATACCACACCTTATATGTTTCTCATCATCATAATACCTAAAATATATAATCAAAAAGCCAAATTGATGTGTTCCTATAGCTGCTAATAGATAACCTAAAAATTCTATGGGAATAAAGTGCATTAGCATATGATATTTCAATCAAATAAAACTTTCAAATGAAAGAAATGTTGCTATGCATGATTAGTGGCTTTCACTATTGTATGTTATTAGGTTAGAGTATTGTTAGCAAGTTATTTTGCCCATATTGCATGGATTTTAATAAATAATTTAGACTAAAACCTAGAGGCAAACATACATGGTTCATTTATCAGCATATATTCTTACCTAGTAATAATCTATTACAAAAAAAAAAGATGTTTTCATGAAGTATCGGTAGAAAAATCTCAGCCACCGCCAAGATTGAGTGATTAACAACTATGAAAAAGTGTAGGCACAACCCCATTGATTATTAATTTTACAATATTATCAAATGATAGATTTGAAGTTATTGAGTTATTATAATTTGATAAGGAAGATCATTTTTTGGGATTTACCTTACTTGAGGTAAAACATGATAAGACATAATTTTGATGTTACACTTACTGAGAAGAATTTATTAGAAAAAATATTCAATACTATTATGAATATAAAAGGAAAAATAAAGAATAAATTGAATGTAAGAATCGATCGAAAAGAGTACTATAGGAGAAGACATTTGTAGTTCCAACTAAGAGAAAATTATAAATATTTAAAGAAAGAAATAATTACTCTCTTACATGAGATCAAATAAAAGCACCATGTGAATGGGTATAGTAGCTAAAAATGCCTAATGAATATGCCTCAAATTTAAGTAGATGTGTTAATATAAGATTGGTGAAGCAAAACTATCACATTTTCATGGAGTGCTTGATACTAGTTGCATTTAGCTTCTTATTAAATGCAATATTAAATCCATTATTAAAATTTAGTTTGTTTAACGATTGATGCTCTAGATGACTAAATGAAGAGGCATTATTTAGAAGTGAGCCAAAAATTAGAATAATTTTATGCAAATTAAAAAATATATTTCATCCTAATTTCTTCGACTTGATGGAGCATCTACCCATTCATTTATTTTATTAAGGATGAGTAGGAAGTCCAATTCTATATCATTGGATGTACTATTTTGAAAGGTATGCAACGTTTTACAACCAATATATACAAATTTTTTTGCTTCTGTAGTATGAAGTTCCTCTTGATTGTCAACCACATAGTGGGGTATAGGCTTGGTATTGTTGTTGTCTTTGTTATTATTTTTAACTATTAAGTCCTTCATGTAATGTAGATATTTAAATAAGATTAAAAGAATGATAAAGCACAAAGCTCATCTTGAAGTCTCAATATGTGAATTATGTCTCCTTCATGAGATAGGTTAGTTCTATTCTTTCTACTTTGAACAATATGTAGAAAGTTATGCAACAAAATTGGGCATAATGTTAATATCAATAAAGAAGAGATGATACAATCAAAATTATCCTTATTTAATTCTTGTGTTAAGTACTCAAAAAAATTCAAGGCTAAATATTTGAATGATAGAGAGCTAAAGGTTGATACATTATTTTTTTTTTTTTTGGATAAAACCCACAATGGGGCCTACGTGTTAATATCAAAAAACGGTTACATAGTCCTTAAAAGGATCCACAGACTCATTAATGCTCAACTGAGCTACAATCAAAAAGTAAAAAAAACCTACGAGTCCGTGGTTCCTTGTCCTAATATTACAAAAAATAGAAGTGCTAAAACTAATGGTGCTGAGAGCATACGGCACCCAAAAAAGGAAGTACTGAAGATTAGAGCTCCGCATCCACTTCCTGCAAAAAAGAATAAGCCAAAAAAGGAGCCCAAAAAGAGACAACCAGAAGACAACCTGGATAACCAAGAGGGTAAAACGCGAAGGAACTAAAGGTAACCTGCACAGAGATCTCCAAAAAACCCCATAAGAGCAAATGAAAAAACACAACAAAAAGGATATGGAAAACTGATCAGTACAGCCATTCAGGAAGCAAGTATTCAACAACGTTAAGCAGCAGTTCATAGAGCTCGGCCAGCATAAAAGATATATCAAAACATTAAGAAATCTCAGCTGCATGTCAAACAGCCACAACGCCCAACAACAAAACACAGGACAGGAGCAAATCATAAAAACAATGTAAGACATATACCAGTTAATAGAAAACACCCTGCCATATAAAATACCAATACACGCCAGAAACACATTGAAGCAGAAATTGCCCAGAACATCACGAAAAGCCCAGCCAATAGAGAAATAAGGAACACCAAAGAAATAAGAAGGAAACAACACAACAAACCTGCAATTAACCATGCCTAATATAGGGTAAACCAGAGTTATCTAACATGATCATACCAAGAAGGAGCGGATGCAAATCAGTAAGACTTAAATCCTCATAATGAGGAATATTGCAGCCACGCTTAGCTAACCAATCAGCACAAACATTAGCTTCACGAAAAATGTGAGAGATAACAAAATTAAAATTCGACAGAGAGAGCTTCAGCTTTCTAATAAGGTAAAAATTCTCAGGATTACCAGGAACCATATTCTTAATAATCTGAATAAGAAGCAAAGCAGCGACCTCAATCCAAAGAAATCTAATACCTAAATTAGCACAGATATTCAGACCAAGGAGAAGGGCATGAATTTCAGCCGAAATCGCAGAATTGCAAATAACAGGGGCTGAGAAAGCAGCTAAAACTTTACCAACCTCATCTCTAATAATACCTCCAGCACCAGCACCGTTAGGGCCAAGAGAACCATCAGTATTAAGTTTAATATAGTGAGGTTTGGGTTTTATCCATCTCACCAACTTATCAATCTCAACAGAATAAGTATCAGCAAGCTCAATTCCCAAAGAAATGGCCAAATAAGCACAGTTTTTGAAATTTTTCTTAGAAATAAGTTTGTAAGAGTGCATTTGAAGAATGTTGTACTTAACATTAGAAATAATCGTAGTGGCATCCATAACAATATTGTTATGCTTAGCATCGTTACGAGATTTCCAAATATACCAGACAATTAAAATAGGGATAAGATTTAAAATGTGACCTTTAGAGTTTAGGAACCAAGTTTTGATAACAGAAATAAAATCATCATGCGTAGCAAGCAAAGGTCTATAAGCAATATTCCCAAAATAACTCCAAACAGTTTGGGAAATGACACCAGACACGAAAAGGTGATCAATAGTCTCCATATCCGAACAGCAATGACATTTAGAGGGAAGTTGGAAACCTTTCGTTTGAAGCCTTAAATCCACAGGAATATAGCCTTTGATACACCGCCAAATAAGAATAGAATAAGATAAAGGAAAATTCATATGCCAAATAGCAGAGTAAATAATAGAACAATCCTTTTTACTTCTGAAAGAATTCCAAACATCCTTTAACATAAAATTGCCAGACTTAGATAAAGAAAATAAAATTAAATCTTTATCATACGTTTGCAGAGGGATCTCTAAAATTTTATCAACAATGAAAGGAGGAACCACCTCACCAAGCTTGGCAACATCCCACAAGCCATTTTGAAAAAACTGAGAAACTTTCTCATTACTAAGGGAATGCGTATTCAACATATTGTCAATAGAAGCACAACCAAGCCAATTATCTTGCCAGAAAAAAATATCACCTTTTCCAAGGCCCCATTGTATGAAACGCTCAGCCTCCCACTTAATATTGCACAACCTTTTCCAAATAAAAGAATCAGTATTTCTATAAAAGCATAACGAGGGATGAGTATTCGGGCAATACTTAATATTCATGAAACGGGCCCAAAGACTGACGTTAGATCTAAAAGAAAACCAAAGTTTAAAAGAAAAAGCTTTAGCCGAATCCGTTAAGGATTTGCAACCAAGGCCACCTTCAGACAACACACCACAATTTTTATCCCAAGAGGACCAATGAATGCCTTTGTTGTTAAAAGAAGAGCCCCAAAAAATTTTGTTTAAAATTCTTTCAAGCTTGGTACAAATGGAAGTAGAAGGAAGTAAGGTATGAAATAAATAAACAGGCATCGAGTTAAGAACAGATTTAATCAGAGTGAGCCTACCACCATACGATAAAAACTTAGAGGACCAATTGTTAAGTTTCTGCTCAATCTTAGCAAAAATGTTATCAAAAAGAAAATTCCTTTTTTTACCTTTATAGATTGGGGTGCCAAGGTACGTAATGGGTAAAGCTTTAGACATAAAACCACATAATCTTTGAATTCTTTGAATTCTGTTCTGGTTGACAGAACTGCTGACAATAAAAGTGCTTTTAGCTTTGTTAATAGATAAACCACTATGATTATAAAAACTGGTCAGGAAATTCAACAGTTATGTTTAAAGGTTGCTACATTATATGTCCTCTAAAATTGCCTAAATGTTGAGTCATTCGTAGAGCATATTTTCCTTATGGAGTTATTAATTTTTTATTCAATATTGTTTGCCTTTAACCATATAACATTCATCAATATAAAACTTTTTTTCATAATTTTTACTAATAGCAGAAGGTTGTGGCAGTGAAAAAATTATTGAAGAAGGGTTTTTGACATGATTTAAGTCACACGTACATTTCAAAGATCTCTTTTTTAATATTTTGCCTTCACAAAAACCTTTATAAATCCACATAATTTTTCTTATATATGTATCAAGTTCATAATCCAATAAATTTTGTAGAATAGGAATAATTGTATATGATTTGACATGGGTACTAATGAGGGAAGTTAAGATATGATTTATTTTCTTAGTAAATAATTATAGATTTCAGATTAAATCTTGGAATGAAGGTAGAAATACAAAAAATAGAGATGTTTATGTGAGAGGAAATACTCACATAAGAAATGAGGGTGATTATTATGGTATCTTGCAAGGGATAATTCTATAGTGTCTTGATGATAATAATAAGATATTATTCCTATTTAGTTGAAACTAGTTTGATCCAATTCTAAATATATTGAGGCACAAGGGTGTCTAATATTTATGGAATTACTCAATTCAAGTGGAATAGGAGATACATCAAATTTGATTCATTTATCATTAGACACAAAAGTTCTCGTGTATTATGCAAAATATCAAGAAAAAGTGACAGACAAATAAAATGGTATGTGGTCTTCGAAACCAAACTCTAGGGTACTATTAAAAATATAATATTATACATGCGGCACATTAAAAAGAGAAAATTTCAAAAATTAGGCAACCTTCTATAGATGAATACCAAGTACCTAGCTTGCATGTTAGTGATATCCAACAAGAAGAAGTTGATAGCTTTCATGAGGGTGAAAATGATCTGAGTCAAATAATGAACCAAATGTTAGTTCAAGTGATACTACATCAAATGATGATCTCAAATGTTATGTAATCTTTTACTTTGTTCTCTTTTAATTTATGTTTTATTCAATACTATATTTTAAGCTAATTATTTATTTCTTTATTTATTTGGATGGCATATGGAACTTAACTATGGGCTCGTTGGATTTGATAGGTATTGAGTGGATGTTTCGGTCATATCCTATAGTTACCACTCAGACTACACCACATGCTCCTAATCCTATCAAGCACAACTCACATTTCCCTTCACCGGATCCTAACAGACATCCCAATTTTATCCATACCATCCACCACAACCAAATGTTGATAGCCCTTCCTCTTACTACCAACCATACTGACAACCTAGTCACTACCCACTTACACCATAGCCTCATTAGTCTAGATCCTCTAGTGTAGAACACTGATGTGATGGTGATTCAAAGAGTTTGGATGACTGCATGTGATGCAGGAGCTAATAAGGAGAGCAGCTCCTTTTCTTATGATTAGTGTTGGTATAGCTTATTAAGTGGCCTTCGTTGTGTGGCCTAAGAATGCTCTGTATAAATAAAGTTGTAAAATGTTAATAAGACAGATTTTTGATTTGGTTCACTTGATGTCTTGTTTCTTCCCTGTCTTCTTGTCCGTTCTTTGTAACTTGGCCTGAGCCAAGGGGTGAAGCGGGGTTGCAGGTGGAAGATTCGAAGGAGCTCCTCCTCCAGGAGCAGTAAGGTCACCGTTCTCTCTCTCTCCCTCTTCGGATACTAGAATCGGCATCATTTGGTATCAGAGCCGGCAAGATGCCGCCTCGACGTAATCGACAACGTCCTGTCCGTGACATTATGGTGGAAGATTTGCAGCATGAGGTCCGACGATTACAACAAGAGCTAGCCTAGAGAGATCGGCAATAAGCGGAGAACCATCAAGAAGAAGAATAGGTTAATCCTTTCCATCAGGATTCCTCCAGTGAAGAAGGAGACTCTCGTCGATGGCATAGGCCCGTCCGGCCGACCTTCAGGGATGATGGGGGAATCAAGATCGACCTCCCTGAATTTGAAGGAAGACTAGATCCAGATGAATTCTTGAATTGGATACATACCGTGGAGCGGGTCATTGAATTCAAAGAAGTAGCTGCGGACAGAATTGTTAAGCTGGTAGCGATTAAGCTTCGGAAACACGCGTCATTGTGGTGGGAAAACCTGAAGAGGAATCGAACCAGGGAAGGTAAATCTAAGATCACAGATTGGGACAAGATGAAGAAAGAATTACATCGCAAATATCTCCCGGAACAGTATCGTCAAGAACTGTTCTTGAAGCTTCACCGGTTGAATCAGCGTCAGTTATCTGTGGAGGAGTATGCCGCCAAATTTGAACAATTGGCATTGAAATGCGATCTCATCGAGTCTGAGGAGAATACGATAGTGAGGTTTCTGGATGGCCTACAACCAGCCATAGCTCATGTGGTGCAGTTACAAACCTTTTGGACTCTACAAGACGTTATCAATCTGGCATTGAAGGTGGAGAAACAACTAAAGAACATGCCAGCTAATCATTCTAGACCCAGGGAAGTGTGGGAGGGTAAATTTGCCTAGAGTTCAAAAGGTGGGACATCCACGTCGCAAGGGGTGCCGACCACATCCTCATCAGCTGGGCGAGGGTGGAATTCATCGTCGAATGCTGCAGGGGCCACCTCCGCACGCAAATGCTTCAAATGCCAAGGTTATGGGAATATTGCATCCAATTGTCTGACGAGGAGGGTCATCACTGTCATTGAAGAGGAGGAATTGGAAGCTGACACTGACCTACTGAAAGAAATGGGCAAGGCCGAAACTGGGGGATCTCCGGAACCCACAATTATTTGTGCTGATGAAGGTGAATTGCTGGTCCTCCGCCGGTTGTTAAATACTCAGAGGGAAGAACCCGTCTAACGTCATAATCTCTTCTGAACAAGGTGCACCATCAACAATCGGGTGTGTCAAATTATCATTGACAATGGCAGCTGTGAAAATATAGCTTCATGTGCGTTGGTGGAGAAGTTGCAGATCCCCACTGAAGTCCATCCGCGCCCTTACAAACTATCGTGGATCCAACGTGGAAGCGAGGTCGAGGTGTCCAAACGCTGTTTAATTTCATTTTCTATTGGCAAATTTCAGGATTTAGTGTGGTGTGATGTGCTGCCCATGGATGCATGTCACCTCCTGTTGGGCCGGCCGTGGCAGAATGATCGGCAGGCTCACCAAAATGGGTCCACCAATACATATACAATAACTCACAGCAGAGAGAAGTTATTGTTGATGCCAATGGAACCTCATGGCAACGACTGCGCTAAAGAACTAATGTTAATGAAGAGGGCCGAGTGTCAGCTAGCCCTTCGACAAACATATGGGGGATACCTCCTCTTACTCAAGGAGAATACTACCGCATAAACAGAATTACCCAGCGAGGTACAACCCGTGCTGGACGAATTCCCGGATGTGTGGGTGGAAGAACTACCCGCGGGATTGCCACCTTTAAGAGAAGTGCAACACGCGGTGGATTTGCTGCCAGGGGCAGTCTTGCCCAATAGACCACCATATCGACTTAGACCCGACGAGCACATGGTATTACAGCAGCAGGTAGAAGAGTTGCTGGCCAAGGGCTTCATCCGCCCAAGTGTTAGTCCGTGTGCAGTACCTGCACTGTTGGTGCCCAAGAAGGATGGCAGCTATCGAATGTGCATCGATAGTAGAGCCTTAAATAAGATTACTATCAGGTACCGGTTTCCTATTCCCCAAATTGATGACTTGTTTGATCAATTACAGGGGGCGACCATCTTCTCCAAACTCGATTTAAGAAGCAGCTATCACCAAATCCGGGTGCGGGAGGGTGATGAATGGAAGACTGCTTTCAAGGTGAGAGACAGACTGTATGAGTGGTTGGTGATGCCCTTCGGGCTATCCAATGCCCCAAGCACCTTCATGTGCCTCATGAACCAGTTGTTCCAACCCTTCTTGAGCCGGTTTGTGATCGTCTACTTCGATGACATTCTAGTCTACAGCCCGGACGTACAAGTCCACCTGCACCATCTCAGGCAAGTGTTGTCGCTGTTACAGGAACAGAAGTTGTACTGCCACCCACACAAGTGTCGATTCTTGGACACTCGAATCCAATTCTTAGGATTCATAATATTAGCCAATGGGATTAAGGTAGACCCGAGCAAAGTAGAGGCCATAAACAGTTGGCCCGTCCCCAGTTCGGCAACTGAAGTGCGCCGGTTCCTCGGTCTAGCGTCCTTTTACAGGCGATTTTTCGCCAACTTCAGCTCGGTGGCTGCTCCCCATACCGATCTACTTAAATCGGATTCCTTCACATGGACAGACGAAGCTCAGCACAGTTTCCAACAGCTACAGAGGAGGGTGACCTCTACCCCGGTGTTACGTCTACCTGACTTCGACAAAGTATTCCAAGTGGATTGCGATGCCTTGAATGTGGGCATTGGTGTAGTACTGAGCCAGGAGGGACAACCGGTAGCCTATTTCAGTGAAAAACTGAATGAAGCTAGGCAAAAATACTCCACGTACGACAAGGAGTTCTACGCCATTGTCCGTGCATTGCACCACTGGAACCATTACCTTCTTTGTAAGGAGTTTGTCCTCTATACCGACCATGCTGCACTCAAGTTCTTGGATAGCCAGAAGAAGTTAAGAGGGCGTCATGCCACTTGGGCGGAATCACTGTCCGCTTTCCAATTCCTGCTTAAACACAAATCCGGGAAGAATAACAAGGTCGCTGATGCCTTAAGTCGACGATACGTACTGCTGCAAACATTATACCACAAGGTGGTCGGGTTTGATAATATTAAGGAGCAGTATTCCACTGATCCCGATTTCCAGAAGGTGTGGGCCACTTGTCAACACAGCTCTCAACCCCTGTTTCACCTGCAAGAGGGATTTCTCTTTTTTAGATCTTGTCTGTGTATCCCACAAGGATCGTTTCGGCTTGCTCTTATTTTCGAATTCCATGATGGGGGGTTGTCCAGACACTTTGGACGTGATAAAACATTGTCCATGCTAAAGGAGAAGTTTTACTGGCCGGCCATGCGACGGGATGTACTTCGCTATGTGAGGGGCTGCCGAGTGTGCAAGATAGCTAAAACTCCGGTAACTAATGCTGGCCTTTATATGCCACTACCGGTACCGCTCGGCCCCTGGGAAGATGTTAGTGTAGACTTTGTTCTAGGGTTGCCCCGCACCCAAAGAAACAAAGATTCGGTCATGGTGGTTATGGACCGATTCTCCAAGATGGCTCATTTTATAGCCTGCAGCAAAACTCTGGACACCACCCACATAGGCGACTTATATTTCAGAGAAGTTGTCAAACTTCATGGCATTCCAAAATCAATTACGTCCGATCGAGACGTTAAATTTCTTAGCCATTTTTGGCGTACCTTGTGGGGAAAATTGGGTACACGACTCCAGTTCAGTTCGGTAGCACATCCGCAAACCGGCGGACAAACAGAGAAAGTAAATCGCAGTTTAGGCAATCTACTGAGGTGTTTTGTAGGGAAGAACCTGAAACAATGGGACCTTATACTACCTCAGATTGAATTTGCATTCAATCGTTCACCCAATAAAACCACGGGCCGCAGTCCCTTTGAAGTCGTGTATGGCTGCAATCCGTTGACACCCTGCGATTTAATCCCAGTTAACCGATCGCCGACTTACAGCCAAGAAGCGGAGGAAAGGTGCAGGGAGATCCAGAAATTACACCAGCAAGTACAAAATGAAATTGAAAAACAAAATGAAAAATACAGAAACCAAGCCAATCGGCGCCGACGAGAGGTGCAGTATCAAGAGGGCGATTTGGTTTGGATCAAATTGAGGAAAGAGAGATTTCCCGCCGGAACCTGCAGCAAGTTGAAGCCCAAAGCAGATGGACCCTTCAGGATTGTGAAAAAAATCAATAATAATGCTTATCAAGTAGATCTCCCAGGTGATTACAACATTTCGGTTGTTTTTAATGTTGCGGATTTAACTCCCCACTACAACGTGGAGGAGTTCTTCCCCACCCCGGAAGGATGACGCAGGAGCTAATAAGGAGAGCAGCTCCTTTTCTTATGATTAGTGTTGGTATAGCTTATTAAGTGGCCTTCGTTGTGTGGCCTAAGAATGCTCTGTATAAATAAAGTTGTAAAATGTTAATAAGATAGATTTTTGATTTGGTTCACTTGATGTCTTGTTTCTTCCCTGTCTTCTTGTCCGTTCTCTGTAACTTGGCCTGAGCCAAGGGGTGAAGCGGGGTTGCAGGTGGAAGATTCGAAGGAGCTCCTCCTCCAGGAGCAGCAAGGTCGCTGTTCTCTCTCTCTCCCTCTTCGGAGACTAGAATCGGCGTCAGCATGTATATTGATCTTGAGGGTGACATGTACAAAAGAATTTTATGTTATTATTATTTTTATGAAATTTAAATTTTGTTAACATAAAAAAATATCTCTATTTGTTCTACTCATATGGATAGCCCACTTAGAAGATTAGAATCATGATAAGAGAAAGTTCAATGCTCCTTATGTATCATGGAAAATATGTACATGTTAAAGTTTGTAACATTCAGTTTCACAAGTTGAGGTAACATAGTTTAATCATATGATTTGTTCTTTATTTAATTCAACTTCTATTACTTTCAAAACATATTTTTTTATTATATAGAAAGGTTTTATATGACATTCCAACATAATGATAAAATTAGAAAAAGTTTTAAGAAATTGGGATTGACTTCTTTGTAAGACATGATATTGATCACATTTGTAGGTCAAGCAAGTGATCTCTATGGATAGGTGATAGTGATTTGGCTAATTTGTGAAGTGCTTGAGGCTGCTTTGATTATTTCATGAATATGGAGTTTAACAAATAGAATCAATCTTCTAACTACTGGAGCATGGGAAGATTTCTCCATATAGGTGGCTCAGTTCCTCACAGTATGATTAGACAATATGTTTCCAACTATTTTTTATCATTTCAAATTTAGTACATTAAATCTTAAATTTTCTTTTACAAAAACAAGTGCTTGGGAGAGAAATCACATCTTTAGAGCTACATATACACACATATCAATGTTAGGATGGTCAACAAAAAGTTGATAAAAAATCATATTAAATATATGTGACTATTAAAAGTATTATAACTAAATATATATCACACATTTTAGGAGGGCTATGTATGGCTTCTCTAGAGTTCTAAAGTCAGCCTTCTATAGCTAAAGGATCCTCTATTGGATCAATGCAATAGTTAGACTACAATTTATAGTCCTAAGAAGTAGCTGGAGGAATATAAAATGGCTTAGGGTCACAAACCTATGAAATTGAAGCATAGACCTCCACCTCATCAAGCTTCATATGAAACAATATTTAGGAGTTGTCAAGTAGAAAAGTGGATGCACTAATAGAGGAAATGAATGAGCGAATGTGGCAAAGGCAAGTTGAGATGCAATCAAACCAAACTCAGATGCAAGCTAAGCTATGCAGTTTCACTGAGAAACAACGTCACCAATAGGATTGATAGATAAGTGGAGTGTGAAGATAGATGAGAATTCGTTCATTATATAAAACTTATTATGTATAATATCTTTTGTGTATGAAGAATAATAGAACATTTAATAGTAAAATATTTTTATTATGTAATTATATTTCATATGTCATCTTTCATATATTTCACATGTCGTTATCATAAATAGCTAGGAATATATTATTTAACTGAATTTATTAATTTTTTTCTTTTTCATTGCTTTGGATGTGAAATAGTTTTGGGATGGTTTTTTTTTTCCTTATAGGTTTTTGGTGGATTAATTATGGAAAAATGGTTGGAAATCATGTATGTCATTTTCCAATCAAAGCTAATGAAAAAAAAACTACATAAAAAGTTTTGGTGCTTGTACTAATGGAATATATATTATTGGTTATGCCTGTTGGTAAATAGATGAAATTATTGATGGTATTGGTCGATTATTCTGTTGATAATAAATTTTTTGGTATTTTTACCTTTGTCAATTTTTTCCTTGAATTTTTGTTGGTAATATGCTGGAAATATTTTTGGCAAAAATAAAACATCATTAACTATTTGCTATTACTTGTGGATTATTCCACCTGAGATGCATAGCATTCCTATACTGAGGATCAAAGTTAATGGCATAAAATTGGCTATAGATGGTGATTAAATATAAATTTGTGACAAGATATGACGAGCTTTGTAAGGGTTGATTCATTATGGTAGTTGTTCACAAAGAAGAATTTAGGGTATGTTTGAATTGTATTGATAGATGGGGGGGGGGGGGGGGGGTGCACAGAGAGATAAAGATATAAAAATTCACTTAGATTTATTAAATTATAATGGAATTGATTGACCTTGAAGGCCATAGATAGTGAAATATGAGTGAAACTAAACTACAAAATAATTTTATGAGAGAGATTACCATGAATTTAAGTGATTACGATTTAATTCAAATGTATAAAGTCAAATGATGTTTGCATTTGACTAGCGACCTTCTTTTTATAGTTGTGGATGAAAGTTAATGGCATAAAGTTGGCTACATAGAATGATTAAAAAGAAAATATTTTTTTTTTCTGAATATAAGTAGCTTTGTAACGAGTTAGTCATGATGGTAGTTCTTAACTAAGATAAAATTAACAACAAGTTTGAATTGAATCCAAGCTCCCTTGGGCTCACTTAGAGGGATATAAAGAGACATATTTGGAGAGAGATGATGACCTTTCAATACTCTTAAATTGATTATACATAAAATGAGAGAGAGAGAGAGAGAGAGAGAGAGAGAGAGAGAGAGAGAGAGAGAGAGAGAGAGAGAGAGTGAGAGAGAGAGAGAGAGAGAGTGAGTGATTGAAGGCTAAAAAAGTTCTTTTAGATTGATTAGGCTACAATTGTTGTCTCTATTAAAATCGTAGGCCTTAGATGGTGAAGTGTGAGTAGAAGTAATTAAACTAAGGGATAATTTTATGAGAAAGAATTTGATAAAATTTCAAAAACATTTTTGGTTTATAGAACTTCATTCAAATGTACATTCAAATGTATATTATCATATGATGTTTGCATTTGATAATTGACCCTTTGTTTACAAGTGTGGATCAATGTTAATGGCATAAAGTTGGGTTCATAGGGTGATTAAAGAACTATAAATTTTGGACTCAGTATAAGCCGCATTGTAACAAGTGACTCATGATGGTAGTTGTCTAGTAAGAGGAATTAAGGCTAAGTTTGAAGTGAAGCTGAGCTCCCTTGGCGAGTTCTCTTAACAAGAACTCCTTATTAGTTTAAAAGTAATCTGGACGAGTAATCAAGCTGCAAGTAAGTAGGTGAAGTCATAAACACTTGAGTGAGTTCAACATTTAAGTATTGAGGGTTGAGTATGAGTTATCTATTAAGCAACAAAACACAAAGTTAGGAAGGTCAAGGCTTAAAGCAACTTTGTGCTAAGTGACGTTCAAGAGAGAGTATTAGGATGGCCTAATTTTTTACTAGTGCATGAAGGTAAAAATGTTAGTATGAGATAATGAGATTACTTGTGCGTTCAAAATATAACATTGTATCATATGTAAATAATATCTTGTCAATAGTGCTTGCGCTATCAAGAAGAATTTTATTTCAAGCTATAATTTATCATTTAAAGAGTTCAAAGCCCACAATAATTTGAAAATTTTAAGGAGGTTTTTAATCTTAAATTTTCTTTGCTCCATGCATTTAGATCATCAAGGAATCCCATCACAGTAACAAATTACGATTCATAATTTTTAAGGGACACAGAAATTGATGGTGTGTTGGCTATTTGTTTTCTACATAATTGAATCCTTAAAAGTTGATGATGATTTTATTATTATAGAAGAGTGGAAAAAGAGAGGTTTTAGTAGAAGATATGGGAAAGCAAAAGTGATTCTGGACGTTGCTTGAGAAAGAGACTAAGGCTTCATTTGGGACGGCTTTCTACTGCTTCTTAAAGCAGCTTTATAGTATAAAAATTTAATTTTTAAACTAAAAAACTATTATAAGAAGCAATATAAAAGTCGTACCAAACTAAGCCTAAATTGATATGATCATACAAAACTGAATGAATAATATTGGCTACTAATTTAACTGCTTTATAATTATTTTTAATGTTTATTATGTACATATTTTTACAAATTTATTTTAAGAAGTTAGGATACAAAAAGAGTTGTTAGTTTATTTATCTTTACTTTCACTTAACATAATTTTTTAATATTTATTATAATTTTGGATATATTTGGATTGTGCAGAAATTTGTTAAAAAGCGTGAAATCTTCACATAATCACAGTTCATCTGCTTTAAAAACCAAGAGATAAAGGACTTTTTTTTGTCAAGTGAGATCCCATATTCGATCACTATGCTACAAATTTCTAGCATAATGGAGATGGAAATAGTGCATCACAGCAAAAACAAGCCCCGTCAAATGTTGAGGTTTATGAAAGCTCTTTTACTACAGAAAATTCATTGAATACCGGCGGTCTTTTTGTCGGTCAAAATACCTACGGTTAAACAGAAAGGATATAGATACAACCATCATTTTTTGAAAAGGTGGTGTATCAAGAAATGGGAGCAGAGAGGCTGCGGATCACCCCATGATGTTATTGTTTGTTTGTTTTCTGAATGAACTACTGATTCCTTTTATAATTGTTTCCCCAACTCTTTGTCCATCAGAAAACTTGCACTTGCTAAGCTTTCACAAGTCAATGTCTGCAACTTTAGAAACATTCTATTTGCGCTCAAAGCACTTTGCCTATGAAGATATCAAACTGCATTTGTTTATAAGCTTTCAGATTCCTCCTTAGACTTACAGTCATTTACACTCATATCCCATAACAATATACCGCGTGAAAAAAAAAAATGCTTATAAACAAGAATTATAGCTTAATAGTTCGATTTTTTTGAAAGGCTTTAGAATATGTGCAGGAAAACTAGAAATGTAAATGTAAACGAGATGATATTTATAATTTTCTTATAAACATTTTTATTAAAATTTTATCTGGACAGATAGTTCTTCTACACAAGGAGCCAAAGCATCATATTGTAAGATGTACAAGTACTTTATCTTTTACTCGAGCCGACTACTTTATTGTTCAAGCTCTGTTAGTTTTTTTTATATCGGCTTGAAGCCCAAAATTAGACATAACTTGAGCTTTAAGATATTATCCAAAATATCCTAAGGCTAGGCCACGGGTGACAGGCAAACCTGCAACCTCAATTGTTGGAGAAATTATTCTGTGTGGACGCCGGATGTAGCTCAACGTCTAGATGCCGCAATACCAAGCCACAATACCGAGTTGCGGTACAGTAAAAGGGTGATGTGACGCTTTCTAATTGGTCTAGCTTCGGATGGCGTTTGGCATCCACACAGAATAATTTTTCCAATTGTTGTAGATATGCCTCCTTTCGGGTTTGATAGGTTTGAGAATATTCAACCAAGGTCTAAGCGAGCCGGTCGGGTCAGCCTATGGGCGACATGGCTGATCATGATTTAATTATAGACCATTTTATAACTATAAGGAATATTGTATATAAGGGCATCAATGTTTTCCATGAAAACTAACCCCTCATTTATTTCTTTCAGGAAGACTTACTCGTTTACAAAATAGCTCATAAGAGTAGCCATAATCCATAAGACTTTAACTCCAACTTTTTTTTACATTGTTGTCACCATTCTCAAGACTTGTCCACAACTCTTGCAATATAGTATGCCTAAAGGAATAGCGAATCTTTACTTCTATCATAACTTATCTCATAAGGATTGCAATGTAGGTATCTCATATATAACATGAACTAGGAACACCTCCTACAAGACTTGAATTGAATTCTCTTCTCTCATAAATCTTTAGTAGTAGCTTTTTCAAGTGCACCAACGACCATCTTACTCCATAGCTACTGACAACTCTGAAAGCCACCGTCTTGTATTATATTGAGATCCTCCTTGTATTATATTGAGATCCTCCTTGATTATATACTATAGCCCATGTTTTTCGTGAAGCTAACGCCTGTGCTGATTGGTTGGTCAAATTTGGGTATCAACTTGAGGCTAGTCAGGAGTTTGGGGAGGCTAATTTTCCTTCTCTTTTGAGAGGTTTGGTCAAGTTGGATAAACTGGGTTACCTTATATTAGAATTGGTTGATGGCTGCTATCTTTGTTTTGTTTTATCTCTGGTGGTTATGCTGTTTTCTTTTGGTTTCTCGAATGTGTGTCTGTTTGGGTTGTTGGACTTTCTCTCGAGTTCAGGGTGTTTGGTTTTCTTGTTGTTTTCTGGTTGTGTTGTTGAGTTATATTTGGGAGATGTCTATTAGTTTGTTCTAGCAACATTTTTTTTAACTTTTGTCCTTCTTTATTATGATGGCTGGGGTGTTCTGGGTTTGGCCTTCAGTTGTGAGGGCTAGTTGCACTTTGGTGTGTTGGATCTTGCTGGTGATTTTGTTTTGGCTTGTGTTTGCTAGTTTGACTTCTATGTTCTGGATAGCCCAGTTTTTGAAGGTGGTTCTGATGGATGTTTTTTTTCTTGGGTTTAATCATGCATTTTCTCTTTATTTGGTCTGTTAATATTTTTGTTTGTTTATTTCTGGGTGCATCTATCCTTCCAAGAACAAATCTTCTCCAGTTTTTTTGGGGCATTGCGGTTTACACATTTGTTGGTTTATTATATATTCTGTTTTGGCCGATCATTGCTGGGCGTTTCAAACCTCTTACAGGTATTTACCTTTTCTTTGTAGTGTTTTTCTTTTGGGTTGTTTTGCTGCTTTTTTGTAGGTTTTCAATGGCCTAGAGGGAGTTTTTTGGCAGAAAGATTGTTCTGAATGTGTATTTGTGGATTTTTCTTTTTTGGGCGCTGTCTTAGTGCAGCCTTCGATTGTATCTAGGCAATTTTGTATTTTGGTTAGTAGGGGACAATCAGCTATTAGGTTTTCTTTCTTTTAATGGCTGTAGCTCTTTGAGCTTTAGTGAGCTGAATGTCCCCTTTAAAAGCTACATAATTTTGATTTATATTAATGCGTAGGCCCCTACGTGAGTTTCATCTAAAAATAATAATAATAATAATGGAAGAGATGAAGCTTATAAAGATTATCATCTATTATGATTTCATCATTTCTGTTGATAACAACGTTTCCGAAGAGCTAGAACTTTGCAGACTACATACTAGTAGGGATTTTTAATGTCCTTAATTTCATTTGATATCCATTATTTATGTTGTGTGGGCTTTGTCTTTTCAATTTTTCTCGGTTATTGCTTTGGTCAATCATTCTCCAACATTCGCAAGTGAAGAAAAACATTTACATTTAGGCTCATCTGATTTGAAGGAATTGAAAGAAAGAAAAGTAAACGAAAATTAAAAAAATAAAGAGATTTAAATGAAATTCATTTCCATGTATTTTAAATAATTTGTATATTTAATCAATAAGAAATTAAGTTTTTCTTTATGAGGAAAAGGTATATCAATCATGAAAAGGTATATCAATCATGAAAAAGAAATCACAATCTACCATCAGCAGGATCAAAGCTCATTCTACCCTCCCCGAGTGCGCCGCTCTGGCGATTTAGGGCATCCCTCGCCGAGCGTTTTTTTTTCGTTCCTTCTGCTTCATTTCAGCGCTCGCAACCTGGTTTTTGAAGTGTAGATCGCGCTGTCCTCTCGGCCCTGGGGGGCATTTCTCTTATGGCTGGGGTTCCTCCGGGAAACCCGTGGGGGAAAGCTTCTGAGTTGGAGATCTCGAAGAATAAAGGTTTTTTTCATCTAGATGCTGAAGGATCTTCGTCACCTTCTAGATCTAGATCATTTAAAGATGTTTTATCCGGCGCTCCTGCCTCAGGTGATATTTTTCCTAATGTGCAACAATCGAACTTTAACGGTCATCCGGCTGTTTTACTTTCGGATGAGGAAGTCCTTAAACTGGCTTCTCCTTTTCAATTTACTTTGGTAGGGAAATTTGGAATGCGTAGACCGAATTTGGATGCAATTCGTAATTTTTTTGCTTCTCTGAAATTGACGGGTTTTTATTCTGTTGGATTACTGGATGCTAGGCATGTGGCTATTCAATTGTCGAATGATTTAGATTATAGCAGAGTTTTTGCTAGAAGATCTTATTTCATTCATAATTGTCAAATGCGTGTGCTCAAATGGACGCCTTTTTTTGACATTAAGGAAGAATCTCCGATCGTTCCTATATGGATTTCATTTCCTAATTTACGTTTGCATTTTTTTAATCCTAAAGTGTTACATGCTTTGGGAACCATTTTTGGTAGACCGTTACAGTCGGATCAGGCGACGGCATCCAGAACGCGACCTTCGGTTGCCAGAGTTCTGGTTGAAGTTGATATTTCGAAAAAACATCCCAAGGAGGTTTGGGTTGGATCAAAGGCATTTGGTTACTTACAAAAAGCGGAGTTTGAAAAAATTCCAGATTTCTGTACGCACTGTAAAGTGCACGGGCATGCGAACGTGGATTGCTTCAAACTTCATCCAGAATTTAAAAAAACTGATAATTATGTTAGTATGAGGCATGGCTCTGCTGTGAATAATCCTATAGAAGTGACAAATGGGGAAGACATTGATGATAATCAGGATATTCCGGTGGAACCGCCTCATACTATACATAATAATCAGTGTGTGGAAGGGGAAGAGAAAGGTGATGAGGTTTTAGAGGAAATTGGCAATACGGATTTGATGGTAGCATTGCATTCGTATGAAGGAAATCAACCTATCGAGGATTCTAAAGAGCCAGACATTATCTCCTCTACACCTAAGAGTCCTAAACTTGTCATTTTAGTTGATGATTTATTAAATGAAATGCCTATTATTTCTAATTCGGTGACAATTGAAAATGATTTACTTTCTAAACAGGGAAACAAAGATGAAGGGTTTAACAGTAGAGGGGCTCATGCAGATCTTATTGAAGATGGAGAATTTATCCCTCCTACTAATGCAAAGGCTCCTCTAAATCTTGTTCCGCCGAAATTGAACAATAATGGGGAAGAGGAATGGCATCAAAAGGTTGGTAAGAAAAAGGGTAAGAATGGTAAAAACACAACTCCGGCTACTCCTAGATCTACCAGAGCTCAAACTTCGGCAAAAAATGGTAATGATTAAAGCTATTATGTGGAATGTTAGGGGCATAGGTGGTAAAGATTCGAAAAATAGAGTTAAAAATCTTTGCAGAATTCATAATATTAAACTGCTTGTTTTAAGTGAACCTATGATTAATGCTGATAAGATTGTGGAAACTGCTAGATTCCTAGGTTATAATAGTTCTTTTGCTAATTGTTCTAATAAATTATGGTTATTCTGGCATAATACTATCACTCTCGATATAATTGCGGATCACCAACAAGTGGTTCATTGTCATATTAATGTTTTCAATACAAATTGTTTTGCCTCTTTTGTGTATGCTGCCTCTACCAGATTGAGCAGGCTTAATCTGTGGGAGCAACTTTATAGTTTTTCTGTGAACATAAGTGGGCCTTGGTGTGTGGGTGGTGATTTTAACATTATTTCGAATGCTACTGAAAGAAGGGGTGGTTCTAGGCCCAATATTAAAGCGATGGAAGATTTTAATGATATGATCAATGACTGTAATCTTAATGATATTGGTTTTCTTGGTAATTCCTTTACTTGGAGTAGGGCTAACCTTTATCAAAGACTGGATAGATTTCTGTTTAATAATGATTGGTTGTCTCTTTTTTCTTCTACCAATGTTGAACATTTAAGTAAAACTTTGTCTGATCATGCTCCTATGCTTCTGACAATTAATGTTGTGAATCAGAGAGGCACCAGTGCCTTTAGATTTTTCAACATGTGGCTTATGCATGATAGTTTTAAGAAGGTTGTTGAAAATAATTGGAATGCCCCTGTTTTTCCTGACAATAATATTAGTGGTATGCTTAGACTTTGGTCGAAACTTACTAGACTTAAACAATGCCTGAGGTATTGGAATAAATTTGTTTTTAAAAATGTCTTCTCTAATATTATTGATGCTGAATCCAAGGTTGTTGAGTTGGAAGGTAATTTTCTTAATAATCCTTCGGAGGAGAATACTAGTAATTTAAATAATGCGAAAAATGAATTATGTTTGCTTCATTTGCAAGAAGAAGCCTTTTGGAAGCAAAAGGCTAATGTTAAATTTGTTATAGAGGGAGATAGGAATACCAAATTTTATCACGCTATTGCTAATAAGAATAAAAATAGAAGCAAAATTCATAAAATTATTAATAGTGATGGTACAGTTTTGGATGAAGATGAGGACATAGTTAAGTCGGGTGTTGATTTTTTTGCCAATATGTTTGTAAAACACTCTAATACTATTCCTATTCCTGATAATTTTATTATTCCTAATCTTATTAGTGAAGAAGATAATAATATGCTTTGTCAGTTTCCTTCGGATATTGAAATTTGTGATGTTATTAAAGATATGAATGCTGAGGCTACTGCAGGTCCAGATGGCTTTACTACTAAATTTTTCCAAAGTTCTTGGGAGCTGGTGAAGGAAGATGTTATAAATGCTGTGGTGGATTTCTTTGGTGGTAATCCTTACCCTAAATTTTTCTCTTCTTCTAATATTGTTCTTATTCCGAAAAGAGATGGTGCTAATACTTGGACTGACTTTAGACCTATAAGTTTGTGTACTTTTTTTAATAAACTGAATTCTAAAATTCTGGCTAATAGATTATCTAAGATTTTACCTAAGATTATATCTTTGAATCAAACTGGCTTCGTTAAAGGGCGGAGTATTAGTGATAATGTCTTACTTGCTCAAGAGCTGGCTCATGATATTAATACGAAAGTTAACGGTGGCAACATTATCTGGAAATTAGATATTACTAAAGCCTATGATAATTTAGATTGGAACTTTCTTTATAGAGTGCTTTCCCTGTTTGGTTTTAATCAGAAGTTCATTTTGTTAATTAAAAATAGTGTGGAAAATTGTTTCTTTTCTGTGATTATTAATGGTAGAAATCATGGTTTTTTCAAATCCTATAAAGGCTTACGTCAAGGTGATACTATTTCTCCTTCTTTGTTTATCATTGCTATGGAATTCTTATCTAGAGGTTTGGAAGACCTTTTTGCTAAAAATATAAATTTGAATTTTCGTACTAAAAAAGGCTTTCCTATTACTCATTTGAGTTTTGCGGATGATTTCATTCTTTTTGCGAATGGTGCGATTAAAAATGTCAAAATTCTAATGAAGTTCCTTAATAATTTTAAGACTTATAGTGGCTTGGTTTTTAGTAAAGAGAAAAGTATTTTTATTGGTGCGAAGTCTATAAATCAGAATAGAATTCAGGATATTCAAAGGGTTTGTGGTTTTAAAGCAAAAAAACTTCCGATTAAGTATTTGGGTACTCCCATCTATAAAGGTAAAAAGAAGAATTTTCTTTTTGAAGGTATTTTCACTATCATTCAAAAAAAACTTGCGAATTGGTCGTCTAACTTTTTGTCTTTTGGTGGTCGTCTTGTTCTTATTAAGTCTGTTCTTAATTCCGTGCCTATATATCTGTTTCATACGTTAATGCCTTCTGCCGCTATTTGCACGAGATTAGAAAGAATGTTGAATAAGTTTTTTTGGGGTACTAAAGGTAATTCTAAGGCTATTCACTGGGCTGCCTGGAACAAAGTTTGTGGTGTGTTGGATGAAGGGGGTTTGGGTTGTAGGAGTTTATTTGAAACTGCCTTGTTGTTTTCCCATAAATTATGGTTTTCTTTTAGAGCTAAAGCTAGTTTGTGGGCTCGTTTTATGAATGTGAAGTACTGTAATAACATGAACCCTTTGTTGTGTGTGTTCAAAAATTCTGATTCTTTGACGTGGAAAAGATTATGTAATATTAAGTGGGAAGCGGAGAATTTCATTCAGTGGGGTTTGGGTAGGGGTGATATTTTTTTCTGGCAAGATAAATGGCTGGGTCATTTTTCTATTGATTCGTATCTTTCCACGCATACTTTGGATTCTTGTAAAGTTTCTTCTTTTATTTTAAACAATGCTTGGAATGTAGATAAGTTAATTAGCTGTGTGCCTACTTGTTTAGTTGATATTATTAAGAAAATTCCTTTACAAGTGAATTGTAATGATTCAATCTTATGCTCTGCCACGGCTAATGGTAAGTTTCACCTTGGTAAAATATGGGATAAAGTGCGCACTTCTTACGATAAATGTCCTAGATTTGCGGCCATTTGGCATAGCTCCTTTCCTATTACCTATTCTACTTTTGTTTGGAGATGTTTAAAAGGTTTCCTTCTGATGGATAATTTGTTACAAAAAAAAGGTTTCTCTTTGGCGTCGAAATGTTTATGTTGTGATAAGTGTGAAGATATTGATCACATTTTTATTAATGGTGTGGTTGCTGAGAAAGTGTGGGCTTACTTCAATGACATTGCTGGTAAGAATTCTTTGCCTAATCGCTATACCTTATTCGAAATGTTGGATGCCTGGTTACTTCCAAAAAAAGGTCATGTTTTTAATCTTTTGCCGATCATCATTTTATGGTTTCTTTGGAAAGCTTGTAATGAGGCTAAACATGATAATATTAAGATGGAAGCGGCTGTTGTGATCAATAATATCAAAAGAAAGGTTTTACAGTTACATAATTTTAAGATTATTAAGTCTAAATCTTTTTCTAGATGTAAACATTTAGCTAGAATTTGTGGTATTAATGTTGATTGGGTTAATAGTGCTATGGAGGATATTGTTATTGTTTGGAGAAAGCCTATTCCTCCTTTTGTGAAATTAAACACTGATGGTATGGTGGGTTTGACTAAGGCTGGTGTGGGAGGTCTTATCCGGGATTGTAATGGTGATATGTTAGCTGCTTTTGCTGCTCCTATGAATCAGTTGGATGTGATGATGGCTGAGCTATATGCTCTGTTATGCGGCTTAGAATTGTGTATTAAAACGGGGTATAATTGGGTTTGGATTGAAGTTGATTCTTTATGGCTGATTCAAATTTTTAGAGATGGTTCTTTTGGTAATGCGCAATGTTTTTATATTATTAGGAAAATTAAGTTGCTTTTGAATAATATAAAGTTTGAAATCTCTCATATTTTTAGGGAAGGTAATGGGTGTGCTGATTGGTTAGCTAAGATGGGAGCTAATCTTAACGTTTATGAGGAAGTGGATGAGCCGAATTTAGATATTGTTTTTAAAAGTTTGTTAATGTCTGATAAATGTTCTCTGCCTCACATAAGGTATGGGTAATTGCTGTTTTATTTCCTTTGTGCTGGCTTTTTTTCTGTGGTGGTATCTGCTATTGTTGTTGGATCTCTGGTGGCTGATGATTGGCAGTTTTTGGTTTTTGGCTGGCTATTGCTGTTTTTGGAATTATTTCTGTTGGGTATTGCTGAGTGTTCCCGGTAACTCTGTTAGTAGTAGTGTTTGTTTTGTTGTTATTAATTTGGATACTTACAGTGATAGCTTGCCCTTTTGGTGGATTAATTTCTTTTGTGGGAACGTGGTTTTCCGTTGTCTTTTGGTTGATGCGCTACTTTGGATGCTCTTTAAATTGGCTAAACTCGATAATGTTGCGGCTGCTGCGGGTGATGTTTTTGTTTGCTCCAGTTTTTCGTATCAGGGATTATCTACTGGTATCAGCTTTCTGTCTTTGAATCCCCGGACTTATTTGCATTGGACTGGTGATTTTGGTAACAGTATATTTGCGCACTCTTATATGCTGGGGGAGGTGTTTTTGTTCTGCTTTGCTGCGGTTTATATTTGGGAGAGCTGGAGATTCTTCAATTGTTACAGCAAACTTTGCGTTAAGGGAAAGGTATGTTTATTTTCAAATTTGGCAAATTTTGGTGGTTGCTATTGGTTTTTTTGCAGGAAGGCTGAGTGGAATGAATACATCATGAGCTTCCTTTTTTGGGATCTGCTGACTCGCAGACCGGTCCTTATTCTGAATTATTTTTGTAATTGTAGGAAAAGGAACCATCGGCTCATAGGTTTTTATTTTCTTTTTTTATGTGTAGCTCTTTCGAGCAGTAGTGAGCTGAAGGTTCCTTATAAGGACCTTGTAACCGCTTTTTTGAATATTAACGCGTAGGCCCCATGAGTGGGTTTTAACCAAAAAAAAAAATCATGAAAAAGAAATTGCATTTTTCTTCATAGTTTTCACATGGATTATTTAAAAAAAAATATTGAAATAATTTATATTTGTTCATACTTTTATGTAAATTCAAATAATTATATCTAAATTACATTAAAACAAAACATCAAAACTAAATTGCATTTATATTTCCTCCAAGTAGACACTAACATGGATAAATTTAATGTTAAAATAAATAAATAAATAAATAAAAGGAAATATTGATCATTTATAATTCTTGTTTCTTTTAGTAATCAATATGATGCATCATACGTGGTCCCCTCTTATCGCCACTTTCGAAGTTCTATTTTTGTGCTTAAATGGCAAAATTTTATGCCCACTCCATCTTAATTGGTCTAACAAATGATTCATTTCTAACTTTACATCAAATCACTTCTCTAATAGTCTTTTCATTCCCCTAATTTCCATTTATCACCAAGGCTTCAATAAAGGCTTCATTTCTATTCTTGAATTTGCATTATGGTTGTACTTAATTAAATAAAATAATAAACTTCACATAATGGAAGAAGCTTAGATTTCATTTGAGACACTTTTCTTACTGCTTTGCTTTTTAAACTGTAATCATAATTTTATTTTGACAACTACTTTTTCATTAGTTTCAAAAAATTTCTATCTTAGGAAGCCATTTTTCATAGCAATTTTAAAAAAAAAGTATTTTCCATATAATAGCTTTATAATCACCATTATAAAAAGGTGTAGACATCCCAAAGAAATTCCTAAATCTTTATGAAAAAGTAATAGTAAAGAGTAAGCACATGTGATTTAGGATAAAAAAATTCATGAGAATGATATGCCAAATAAAGGCCTTTTGCTTGATCGGTTTCATAAATCATGTCAAAATTTGGAAGGATAAAGTATTGTGAGACTGAGTTTAGTTGACGACAATTAATATGATAGTGACATGGGATTATTGTAAATTAGATAAGAAGAAGAAAATCTATGCAAAAATTTTCTTATGAAATTGCCTGAATTATCAGTGAAAGCTACTTCTCAATCTTCTGAAACTTCTTTATTCTATTTAAACAACAAAATGCAATGCTTTTCCAATAGAAACCAATCCTGAGATAAAAAAAAATGATGGGCTATTTTTAGCTTTCCATAAGAAATAAAGTGACAGAAATGAATATTATCATGAATTTTATGCAACTAAAATATAGTATGATAATATTAATTAACATTTTCCAAAAAAAAAAAATTTTAATTAACTAATGAGTAAAGTAGATAAGAAAGAGAATCTATAAAAGCATTTTGATATGAAGCTGCCTAACTATCATTGAAAACTACTTTAATTTCACCCTTCATACAAATGGCAATTCTCACCGTTACAATTTCAAGGATCCAAAACTTTCATACCCACTTTAACAAATGAAACATAATCTCTAAAGCTTCGTTTGGGATGACTTTTTTATTGCTTCTTTAAACAGCTTTGTAGTAAAAAAATTTAATTATTGTCATAGAAAATTGCTTTTAAGAAGTAGTAAAAAAGTTATCCCAAATGAAATCTAAAAGAAAAAAAAAATCACCTAACCTTAGTAATAAAAAATAAAAAATATGGTGGCTGGCAATAGCTTTCCATGAAAACTATACTGGACATTGTCTCTATCAACCACCGAAAACTTGTGAGATCCCCACAAGAGATTTGCATGTGAATGTCCTATCCAAGTAGGAGCTCTCCCCTATGAAGTAACTGCTCTTATTCTTTTTTTAGTCACCACTATTTTGATTTTAGGTCTTGCATGCATTGAAGAGAATACTTTAAATAGACCACCCCACATGAGCCATTCAAGCAAGAAATTGATGCATGGGGACCAGAAGTACGTACATGTAAACATGGCGCTGGATGCATTTTGGTTCTCAATAACTATCTTCAAATAGGTTGAAAAGAAGTTCTTAGCCCTTCTACTTCGAAACCGGTTTATTTAGAGAGGGGTTATCTCTTTTGAAATCTTCCTTCCTATTTCTTCGTATGACTTGTTAGGGTTACAGCACTTGAAAATTGGATGTTATTGGCAATGACTATAATGTTTTATGAGTGCAAATTAGGACTTGTTTACCTCACTACAAAAAAGACAAGTTTTAAAGACATATATATTAAGGCACTTTTATTTAACTGCCATAACAAAATCTTATTAAGGCTTTTTTCCTTTTCGCGCTAATTAGCGGATCGTATTAGGCGCGAGAGCTCGGCATATTTTATTTTTGCCGTGAGAGGGATTGCGAACAGAGCAGTTACCTCGTGGGATAGTTATAAAGCCCGATTCTTCTTGTTTCAATTCGTCATCTTGTTCGTTCGCCTCCAAAATCACCTTCATTCGCCTTCGAAATTTTCTCTTTCGTTCGCCTCCTTCGTCATCTTGTTCGTTCGCTCGTTGATCTCTGCCGCTAAATCTACAATCATAATAAATGACATGTATAAGGTCATCATTCAAGAGACCCACCTCGCTATGACCCAAGAGACCCACCTCGCTAAGGTCATCATTATCACTCTTACAAAAAAAATTCTTTCTGAGGGCGCTGCCCCCGAAAACCCCCGCAAGGGCGCTGCCCCTTGACTTCGCGACCTGACCGGTCAGGTCGAACCCCGCCAGGGGGCAGCGCCCCCTTGGACCCCCGGCAGACTCGTATATTGTTGTATTCATGTTGTCTTATTATTGGGATATTTTGATTTCACTTCATATCTTGTTCATTTTTATGTTTTATATATTATTTACTCGTTAGTATTTAATAAAAGACGTAATTCTTAAATAGTGCAATTTTTTAGCAGCCATTGTTTTATGACTAATTGAAACTTCTCTTTTCAAAGTATTTAAGTAGCGTCAATTTCACATTACCCTAGAAGTGTGAAGCATGAACAACAACTTTCAAAGGTTTACCAAATCTTGTCTTAAGGAATAAAGGATATGGTGATTACTCAATTGAACCTTAATATTTCGGAAGGAAATCCAAATTAATGGAAAATGAGATTCTTTTATTTAACATCAAAGTGGAGGTTCATTTTAATAGATGCATGTGCAAACTAATAACATAATAACACTACCTAGAGAATACATATGTATGGTCTGTTTCAATCTGGAAGCGAATTTGAATATGATGGACATCTAAATGATCTAGATTGTATTGCCAGAACAATATAAGATCTAGAAAAAAAGTCCTAAGATCAACCACCTTAGGTCTATCATAAGAAGTTTTCCTATTAAGAGATTAATTAAGTTGTTTACCAAGATTGAAATATATTCTTTAGATAAAAATAATCACAGAATTTCCTATAAATGTAGAATGCACTTAATTCCAATCAAAGGTAGACCAGAGCATTTGTTGAAGCTCAAAAAGAAGAAACAAAATGTAAATAGGACCTATCAAACTCATTAAACAAAGAACTGAGGTTCTCTATCCCATCAACCATAATTGGTAAGTGCAGGTAAAGCGCAGATAAAGCGCAACCAAAGTGCACTCCACATGTCAAATTTTAAGTGGATGTACGGACGTATCTCTATATTCGGTGTCCGCACCTAATAATTTTTCCTTTGTTTGAGAGAAAAAAGTTCTTTTTTTTTTTTCAGTCTGTATCTAGTCTGAAAATAATGAATATGTGTGGTTGGACTAGAAGCTTCAAACTCCTATTTATGAGAGGAAAGGAAAGCACAGAAAAAGAATGTGGAAAAGTGTAAGAATAGTGCTCAGTGATTGTTAACTGCCCATATATTTATTTAATGATTTGACATATAGATGTTTAGGATGAGAGAAGAAGGCTCTCCAAGTTGAGCCTAAGCAAATCCTATAAGAAATCTTCATGGAAGTACTAATTCATGAGCATATCAAATGAGCTTAGATAAGATCAAAGTTTACTTAGAGTAGTTATATGGTTGTCAAATGTATGAATTTTCATCAATGGATTATTTTTTGTCAAATATATGGAAATAGATTTTTACAAAAAATGAATTTCAGTTTGGCTATCTTGAAACAAGCTTATAATTTCATTCAATACTTCAAGAACTTTAGATAATTCCTTTAACTACAAAGCTTTCTTCATTATTTCTATTGTTGCGATATATTTAGGCTTTGTTTGGAACGGTTTCTTACTATTTCTTAAAATAGCTTTCTAATATAAAAATTAAAACTTTTGAACTAGAAATTTAGCTGCTTTAAAAAGAAGTAAGAAAGTGATATCAAACGAAACTTTAGTATTAGCAGTATATAAAGTCCGAATGTCCACAAATAAGATTTCCAATAAATTTTACCTCCACATAACATAAAGATTTAACTTTTTATTGAACTTTTTTAGTCCATATTTCTTTCATAATCTTATCAGCATAGCCAAGGAAACAGATATTTATATTTTTGTACTTCAAATTTTAATCATACATACAAAACCTTTTAATGTATCTTAAAGGCCATTTTAAAATATTTATAATGTCACATTGTACATGCTTGATTCACTCACTATATCTACTAAATCTAGTCTTGAACAAAGCATAGCTTATAACATCGAATCAATTGCACTAACACAATGAATTTGTACCATTTCCTACTTCCTTTCATTTGAGCAAGGATATTGGACATTTGGAAACTTAAAAATGATTTGCTAAAAGTGATTGCCTAGGGTAAGCATTTTTCATTAAAAATTTTTACACAACTTTCATCAAATTTCTCTTCTATGACGATACGGACAAACTCCTTATTTTTCTATCTCTGAAGAATATTTCCATCCCTACAAACCTTTTGTTAGTAAAAAAACTTTAATATCAAAACATACTTGACTCCTTCAAATTTTTGGATATCATGTTTATGTTTACAAGCAAAAGGTATATCAAATTTTTGGATATCATGTTTATGTTTACAAGCAAATACCAAATCCATTGAAAGTTCCAATCACTTTCCACAACTTGTCTCAAACAAAACAAACATGCAAAAGCGTGTTAATTATAAAGACATCTCATAAACTAAATAGAAACAACAAAACTTTTTAATGAATTCTCACTTTCACATTTAAGAAAACTCCTTCCAAGCCTTCATATATATCTTTACATACATCTTGTTGAATAAATATATCTAGTGATTGCTAAGTATCATTAATAGCAAGAAGCATAATCAAAGCAATATTTCAATTAGAGGGGATGGTCATGCACCAATAATTGTCTCTCTTAGGTGGCTTCCAATGTTTTTTTTTTTTAAATCAAAGGAGAACCAAATAATTTAAATATCTTAATGAAACCAGAAAGAAAATCTACAAAGCGACCTACCCAATTATGGTTGATGGGATAGAGAACCTTAGTTCTTTGTTATGTATATATATATATATATATATATTATATATATATATATATATATATATATATATATATATATATATATATATATATATATATATATATATATATATATTAAGTGCCCATATATTTATTTAATGATTTGACATATAAATGTTTAGGATGAGAGAAGAAGGCTCTCCAAGACAAGACACTATGTGATCAGTGGATAGATCATCAACAAGTTCAAAAGTTTTGGTGAGAAATAGGATAAGAATTTATTTTTAGACTTTATAGAGACCACCATCTCCCTACATTTTTCCACAAACAAAGCTGTAGGTTTACAAGCGAGAAGAGTGCAATGTTATTATTTCTCCTCTCAGCCTGTAGTGCCAACTTCTACTCATAGTCCCCTCAAATATTCTCCATTTATACTTCCCTCTCACTCAAAATAAATGAACTCCAAAAATCAATTTGCCAAAATTCACTACCAATGTTATCATATAAGATTTTATTTTTGTATGAAGATTTTTTTTACTCCTTGCTTAATCACTTGTTTATTTATAATTACAAATCAAAGAGTGTACTTCAAACCTTTTGAATATGCATCCACTAGTTCTGATTTTTTCTAATATTCATTTCTCCTTTGCTATATGAAGGTTCTAATATGGAAATGGATAGAAGTTGGATGTATTGTTCAAGGAGTAATGCAATTTTTAAAAGAGGAGTTCAAGACTTTCTAAATTTTGCATTCAGTAATGAAAGTTCAAGTGGAATGATACTATGCCCATGTAGAGATTGTGGAAATGGCATTTGTAGGACAAGAGATGATGTTGAAGCTCATTTGCTTTGGAGAGGATTCAAACCTGGATATTACAATTGGACTGCTCATGGAGAAACTTCATTTAGAAATAACATTGGATCACATTCCATCAATGTTGATGATGTTAATGATGGCATGGAAGGGCTATTAAATGATGCATTTAGGTTTGAAAGTAATACTACAGATGAACGAGAAGAAGTTAATAAACCAAACGCAAATGCTGCAAAGTTTTACAATTTGATAAGTGACTCACAACAAGAATTATTTCCCGGATGCAAAAAGTTTTCAAAACTTGATTTTCTTGTTAGGCTACTTCAGCTTAAATGCCTTGGTAATTGGACTCAGAAATCATTTACTTTGTTGCTTGAATTGTTAAGGGAAGCAATTGAAGATATTCGTCTACCAAAGTCTTATTATGAGACAATAATTTAGGATTTGGGCTTGAGTTATAAAAAATATGATGTATGTCGCAATGATTGCATTTTATATTGGGGTCCTCATGAATTTAAGAATGAATGTGATATTTGTAATGAGTCAAGATGGGTTGCAGAAGATAGCACTTCAAAAGATATATCAAGCAAAAAAAATAAAAAGGTTGCAGGAAAAGTCATGTGGCACTTCCCATTAACATCAAGATTGCAGAGATTATTCATGTCATCTAAGACTGCATCATATATGATATGGCATAAAGAATATGGCATAAAAGATGGTTGCATGAGACATCCGGTAGACACTCCAGCTTGGCAGCACTTAGACTACCAAGATACAAATTTTGCTGCAGATCCTAGAAATGTACGATTGGGTTTAGCATCAGATGGATTTAATCCATTTGGGACAATGACTTTAACTCACAGTACTTAGCCTGTTGTATTGATGTCATATAATTTGCCACCTAACCTATGTATGAAATCACAATACATGATGCTTTCTTTGCTTATTCTTGGGCCAACTCAACCTGGAAATGATATTGATGTTTATTTACAACCACTTGTGGCTGAGTTAAAAGAGTTATGGGAAATTGGTGTGCAGACTTATGATGCATGTTCTAAGGAGAATTTTCAAATGCGAGCTGCATTATTATGGACTATAAATGATTTTCCATGTTATGCTAACTTATCAGGTTATAATACACAAGGGAAGTTTGCATGCCCTATTTGTCAGGAGAGTACATGTTCTGAGTGGTTACATTTCAATCGTAAAAGATGTTATATGGGACATCAGAGATTCTTAGATCATGATCATCCTGATAGAAAAGATAGTCGATCTTTCAATGGTTGTGAAGAACATGAGACAATACCAATACCAATTAATGGATCCAAAATTGTTGATATGCTAAGAAGTATAAATGTGAAGTTTGGAAAGAAATCACCTGCTAATCCTAATTTGCCTTCTAATTGGAAGAAGTTTAGTATATTTTTCAAGTTGCCGTATTGGGAAAAAATCTTTTTACGCCATAACTTAGATGTTATGCATATTGAAAAGAATGTATGTGATAAGATTTTGGGTACGTTGTTGGATCTTGATGGAAAGACAAAAGATCATTTGAATGCACGTAAAGACATGGAAAAAATGGGAATACACCCTACATTGCACCCTACTTGTACTTCATCTGGACATACTTATTTACCAGCAGCATGCTTTATAATGAACAAAAAAGAAAAAGAAATTTTCTGTAAAGTCTTGAAAAATATTAAAGTGCCAGATGGATATGCATCTAATATTTCAAGACGAGTGCAACTGAAACCATTAAAAATACTTGGTTTAAAAAGCCATGATCATCATATAATAATGCAACAATTGCTTCCATTATGCTTAAGACGAGTCCTGCCTAAGTCAGTTCGCTCTCCTCTAATTCGACTGAGTCATTTTTTTCAAGGCTTGTGCTCTAAAGTTCTTCATCCAATTGAGCTTCTTATATTGGAAAAAGAAATTGCAATTACACTTTGCCAGCTGGAAAAAATATTTCCTCCTGCTTTTTTGATATCATGGTGCATTTGACGATTCACTTGGCCACCGAGGCAAGGATTGGAGGTCCTATATATTATCGTTGGATGTATCCTATTGAGAGGTTAGTAATTATTTCATGTATTTTTATTTCTTTTATCATATATAACTTTAATTAAAAATTGATATCATTTATCAAACAATTTTTTTTAGATTTTTGGGAAAGTTAAAGTCATATGTTCGAAATAGAAGTCGTCCAGAGGGATCAATTGCAAAAGGCTATATTGCGGAGGAATGTTTAACATTTTGTTCTTTATATTTTGCTGAGCATGTGGAAACAAGGCATAATCTACTTGGAAGAAATGAATTGGATGAGAATGTTTTAAATGAAGGACTTAATATCTTTGCAACAAATGGCCGGGCACTTGGAAAGAGAGAGGTCAAGATCTTCAATGATGAGACACTCACAAAAGCACATCGATATGTCCTTTTCAATTGTGAGGAAATAGAGCCATATGTGAGGTAAAAAAAATTAGTTGAATAATACATAATTTTATTTTTAATATAAATCCTATTATTATATTCTTATAAATTTAATGATTATATACAGTGAACATTACACTTTAGTCAAAGAAATGATAAGACAAAAAAGGTCTCGCTATGGAGAGCATGAAGCTAAAAGGGTGCATAATGTGGAGTTCGATTTTTGGTTTGCTAATAAGGTCAGTGTTATAATGCTAATTATCTTTTCATGAGAATTCTTACTAATTACATCTACTTTGTTTTAATAGATTGCTTCAATTGATCCATTGAAGGATGATACTATTTCTACTGATTTGAGGCGCTTAGCTAGAGGTCCATCCAATGTTGTCACTCTATACAAGAAGTATCTTATAAATGGTTTTAGATTTCATGTTGCAGATTTGATGAAAAAAAGAAAAACTCAAAATTGTGGAGTGATGGTTAAAGCTCTAACTTCAAGCTTCTCTAGTGTCAAAGATAATAACCCTATTTCAGGTAACTTGACATACTATGGGATCTTAAAAAATATAATTGAATTGGACTATACAGCATAGCAAAGTGTTGTTTTGTTTGAATGCGATTGGGTTTCTAAAGGAAAGAGACTGAAGGAGGACGAGGATGGCTTCATCCTAACAAATTTGAATAAAATTAAACGGCATCAAGAACCTTTTTTGCTTGCTTCTCAAGTTCAACAAGTTTTTTATGTGGAAGATCCTATTGATCCTACATGGTATATTGTTGTTACAACATCACCAAGAAGTAATATTGATAACATTCACATAGACACAAATGTTGATGACTACTTGCAAAGTAAGACTTTGACTCAGCAATATTTTATTGATGATGAAGTTCAGTGGACTAGAGATGAAGTTGATGGCATGCTACTAGAGTAATTGATTTGTGTGCTATTTATTTTATAATGTAAAACCCTTTTTTTATACTTAAATCATTAGATCATTATATCAATCTAATTGATATGCAACATTTTGTGTTTTTATGTGTTTCCTATATGTGTTTATCTAAATGTTGCATTTTGTTTTGATGTATTAAACCTTATAATTTTTTTAAAATATTTTTTTACACTTTAATTTTCTCCATAGATTATGTGAGCAACATGAGTGATTAATTGTATTGTTTATCTTCTATTAAACTCTACTCACTTATATGTTTTAAAATGATTTTTAAGAAATGCCAGCACACACCAGAACACATGTTAGAAATATAGGATGCAGAGAACAAACTGAAGTTGAAATAGATGTTCCGACAAATACCATTGAAACTTATGTTACAGGTATGCCTCTTATTTAAGATATTGTCAAAACTTTCTATGCTTATTTTTCATTTGCATTATCTTACTTACAATATTTTAATTTTAAGATATCTTTTCATAGCAGGTAGAAGCAATGAGGAGCAAAAACAAAAGAGGTCCAACCTATATGTGTAGTATTTGGGGATATCATGCTACCCAACATGGTGGAGAACGACTTGTTGTTAATTTTAATAAATATGGTCAACCTATTGGGCAAAATAAATCATTATTTGTTGAGTTCTTAGGAACTATTGCTCGGAATGGGAAACATGCACCAATTGATATAAGAAGTTGGGATAAAATGCCAAAGTCTTTAAAAAAAATATGTTAGAAGTTGTTCAGGTATTTATCTTCATAATATTTGTACTTATTTTGTTTGATTTCAGTTGCATGCATAAAATAGTAAATTTTTTTGGATATAACAAATAAATATTTTATTTTTTAGGAGAAGTTTGAGATTCCCCGTGCTTGTGATGTATGGGTTCTCCAATCAATTAGGAAGAAATGGAGAAATTGGAAAGCAGACGTTAAATCTAGATATTATGACCCAAAAATGTCTACAGAATTACAACTATGTAATGTGCCAAAAAGAATACTCAAAGATCAATGGAAAAATCTTCTAACCTATTGGAATTCAGAAAAATCAAAGGTATATTATTATAACTTTTAAATTTTAAAGTATTATTCATGTTGTATTTTTTGTTAATTCATATTTTTTTTAGTGTATAAGTGAACGAAATAAAAAGAGTAGGTCAAAAAAGAGTTTGATGCACATCACTGGAAAAGGAGTTTCGGTCAAGTGCGTGAAGATCAGGTAAAATTTATGTGTATGCATATTTGTGCCAGTATGTGTTTTACATAAATTTTGAAGTCAATTATTATTTTCTTTTAATTATTTTTTACATTATTTATGTATTTTTTTTAGGAGAAAAGCATAGGTCACTCACCAACAAGAGTTGAAATGTTTGAAAGGTGTTACACAAAAGAAGGAATTACTAATAGTATTGAGGATTGTGAAGCTTTGGTAAGTACTTATAATAAACTACTTCATAAATTAATTATAAAGTATACAAACATTTATGTGAAATAGTTAATATTCATTATATTTAGGAAAAAATGAAGGAAATAAGAAGTCAAACATCTCAAACAGAAGATTTTGGAACAGATGATATTTTCTCAAAGGTTCTTGGAAATGACAAGGTTGGAAGAGTTCTCATGTATGGATTTGGTGTTACTCCTTATGTTGCATGGGGAGAAATCCCAAATCGAAGTAGTGCTTATCGATTAATAGAAGGTTACAAAGAAGCTTTCGAAAAAATGGAAAAACAAGTTCAAGAATAGGGTGAGGTAATTGCTAAAATGAAGTTGGATATGCAAAGTTCACAGCAGGCTACTAATACCACCCCGTTAAGAGCTACTCAATATTCTCAAAATGGTGATGTACATTCTTTCAATAACAGTACTCTTATTCAAGTAAGCAAATTATTACTTATGAACTTTTATAGTCATACTTTTATCTTTCATATGTTGTTACAAATATTTATGTTAGATCTTATGAACTTCATATACATAGGTTGGAACTAAAGTGGCAGTCAAAAGTGTTCTTGATTCTACTAAAACTGTGGAAATTGGATATATTCAAAGTACGGATCCTACACATAGGGTTGGTAACTATCCATTAGGTCCAAATTGGTGTTTAGTTCATATAAATATTCCAGTGAATTGGGAAGAACACTTGATTAGACCGTATAGTACTTTAACAACAATTGGACAGGCAATTGGAACTTATGTTGCATGGCCTCAAGCTTTAGTAAGTATATTTTTTATTTTAAAATTTTAATTAAATAATTAAATTACTTATATTTATGCAATTAATTTAATTCAGGTTGTTCATGAAGAAGATTGATATTCTACAAGAATTATTTCTGAAGAGTCTACTTGGATTTGAACAGTCTTACTTTACTATAATTTTTTTTTTATATGTTGATAGAATTTGGTTATGTTGATAAAATTTTATAGTATTACAAGAACCCTTATTACAAGATGTTGGCAAAAATTTTAATTTAGGTTGTTTGTAATGATTACTTTTTTATGTTATTGACTTTCTACTGCATGAAGATTGAAATTTATGCTAATATTCTTTGATGCTTTCTCATTTGCTTGTTCAATATTTTTTGGAATACTGTTTATGTTATTTCTCAACCAAGAATGTCTAATTCCTAATCACAAATGTGATTGGAGATGTTAAATTGAGCACTTGTTTGGAAATATATATCACTGCAAACTATAACCTTATTTGTGATAAAAATTGAGGATTTTATATGATAACCATAGCTCCCTTTGTAGAGTTAGTGTGTAGGTTTTCTCTCTTTTAGGAGTTGAGGAGCAAGCACTGAGAAATATTCCGAGGAAGCTCAAAGTGGAGAACTCTGATGGCTATGCATTTAAACTATATTGAGTTTTTGCAAAGAGGACTCGTTACAACTTACAACATAGATTTATAAAGTTCTATATAATTGTATCTGATTTCTACAGCTCCCTAACACAATTCTTTCACATTAGTTACCCTGTAACATCTTTGTATTTTCATTTTTTTTTATTCATGAATCATGAAACGTGTTTAGAACATTCTAGCATTGCTTCTTTTTCTTTGTTTTTATGAACTAATACAAAAAAAAAAAAAACTCGATACATTCTTACCGCATGCTGGAAGGCTGGAGAGCCTGCACCGTATCTCTACCTGGCTCGCACTTTTGAATTGGTAGAGCAAGAAAAAGGCAAGATAAATACTTCTGCTATGTTTTGCAACATGTTCATAAGGTCTGCTGAGAAAAGTTTCATTGTTTCATTTTATTTCTCGCATGAGATTTCGTTGCTTTCATAAGCAGCTGTTCTTATTATTTGTTTATGCTATACAGTTTGCTTGCTTTGTCACCTGGTGATGTGCTGCCGGCAGTATATCTATGCACAAACAGGATTGCTGCTGATCATGAAAACATGGTTTGCCTAGCTTCTCAAACTGAGGGTATTTGTTTTTTATATTTCTTGATGTAGAAGACATTCCTTTCATAAAACAATTGCAGAAGGAAAAATTAACTTCAGCTTTTTTGTGTAGTAGCATCTTTCCTTGTGTTAGTTTTTTCTATAATTGAGACAGAAAATTCTCTTTCATTTATTGCAGCCTTCATAGTGTGCTTTTTTTTTTTTAATTTTAAAATACTATCCACCAAATATTTCTATTGATATGAGTTACTATCATTGTTTTTGAAAAGTTTTCCTTGATTGAAGCTTATCAATATTCCTGTACCTTTGAAGCTTTGCTAGTTATTTTATTACAATTTGAAGACTTTTGGGCTCTCGTTAAGGTTTCTCTTTTACATTTCTCTACTAATTGATCCTTCGTTGCACCACATTCATGTACATTACATGTTGAAAAGATAATGTCTTGAGTATTATAGTTGATTATGCAAATATAGATAAAACACTTACATTTGTTTATATGTAAACTAACTAGAAGCATTTATTGTTCATATTGGATTTGTAGTTTTGATAACGTTCTATGTGTAAAAAAGGAGAGTAAAACTACTTATTTTGATGGCTGAATTAGGTGGTGCCTAGTAGCAGGAAGTTGTGATTCAATATGGTCATCTTATTATGAAGGTGAGCATTATACTTGATTAGATTATAAATATTTACAAGTTTGCTGGGGGTAATTGAAAGCAACCTAAGTTTCTAATGTATGATAATTTTCTTCTTTCAGATGTGTTATTTCTTTATCAAATAAGCCTATATCTAATTGCAATTTTTTTTTCTCTGAATTTGGTCCTTTATTGTATCTTGATACTTTCTGACATTGCTTTTTTCTGTGAGCATTGAAATATGAAATATGAAATGTATGGCTTGAGTTAGTTTTTGCCAACATTTACTGGTTATTTATCAGACATTTATTTTTTACTACAGTTTGAAAACACTATACTTGCAGAAAAGGTCAAGCTCGAGAAAGAACAAAGCGGTCAATAGAGGAATCAAGTCGCTAGTCTATTACAGCTAGAATATGATCAAAAAATGCAGATACACCAACAGAGTTTGACTATACATATCTGCAGGTTTTACTTCTATCCTTATAGCACTGAATGTATTAAATTCTCGTTATTTGGATCGTATTTCTTTTTGATGAGTTAATATTTGTAGTAGTACTGTGACTGATCTTGATTTGATTTTTTATACTGTCTGGGTTCAGTTTTGAAGTAGTGTGCTTCTGACAGTAGAAATGAGCAGATTCATGTTGTACCTTCCAGTGGAATTAGCACAGAACTAATTGTCCTAATGAATTATGCAGGGAATAGCAAATTTTTGTTGAGTATTTCTTTGGTGTCTACAATTTGATATGGTCTTTCGAAGGGTTTACAATTGCCATTTTTTTGGAGAAAATCCGATAGAACTATACTAATGCATTTTCTATTCTTTGTTGTATATATCTTGAATGTCGCGGGTTTTTCCCACAGGAATTTTATGTTCCCTTTCGAGAATGAGAATTCAATATTGAATTGGGTATTTTGGATGCTGAAGAAAGTGTCTATGAGTGATTTTATGAGCTGTTTGTCTACAATTAAGATGTAATTCAAGTATGAAGCAGAATGCTGTGAATCCCTTCCTTTGTAAAATTTGATATTTTAAAAGGTTTGTAATAAATTGTTTGTTGAACATTGCAGTATGTTACCACATCGCGTGAGCTATTGGAGCAAATAGGAGCAGAGGCTGCAGCGGGTGGAATATCTAGGTAAGGTGTAAATGTGTAATATTCTTATAAGTTGATTATTACTTTTAATTGCATATCTTATTTATCATTATTATAGGATTTTAACAATCAATAGGCCCTAATGTTAAATCATATTAATGATTTAACCTTTCTTTATGATTATATGCTATATATAGAATATATTAACTCATTTTACGCCCAATTGGCTACATAACATTTAAATGATTTTTATATATGGAATGTAATATAAAAATAACTAAATCATTATAGCAATAAGTCTTAATATATAAATGTTGTAACTAGGGACTTTGTATGAAATCTGTTGAATATCCAAAATATGGATTTGTAATATCTTTGCATGCTAGAGATCATCCCGGCTTTTATGTTTCTAGACAAAGAGTACCTGGTGCTGGTTGGTTCCTTGATACAATTTCCAGCATAATCAAAAAGGATCCTGCTGCACAATTCCTTGTTTCTTTCAGGAGCAAGGTCTGCCACTGGAGTTTTTTGTTTGTCTTTTTTTTTTTTAAATTTGTCTGTCATATTCATGCCCTAGGAAATTCATCTTAACAACCATTGCGTTTCTTTTTGTATCTTCTCTCTTCAGGATACAGTAGGATTGCGAACCCAATAAATGTGTAAACATGGAATATGAAGTCGAAGGTTTCGAAGGGGTGAAAGAAGACGTGCGTAAGATGCCCAGAGATAGATGGTAAAGTTCAATATTTATATTTGAGTAATTCAGTCATTGCATTTCTTTACTTTTTATAATATTTATATGTTAACTAATTAGATGGAGCTACATTTTCTTTTGGATTCAATGATATTGAAGAACTTAATGAGGCTTCTAGTTGTAGGTATAGGTTATTCTTGTTTCATAGTTTCTCAACTGTAACCATTTAGCAATCATAAACTTAGTGAGAATTGTGAAATATTGTCTTACTATAGAATTAGTTTGTTTAGAAGTAAACAAGCATTTTAAAAGATTTTGTTGGAATGAAAATATACATATATTAATGTAAAAATGTTTTTCATGATTTCAGATTCCAGATTCCAATTTATCATTTTGATCACAAGCAGAAGTGGATGACAATGAAGCGTGGAAATAGAGATCCGAAGATTTGGTTGCTATTGAATAAAGAAATCGTCCTCATGATAAGGGCTATTTTTTTGAATTTTCATGTAATATTTTGTGATCATATTTATTGTAATAGATTGATTATGTACATATATGAAGCTTGAAGTATCCTTTTTTAAGGTGAAAAATTCATGTAATTTTTTATTTATGAAATAAATTTTTATTTGAAAGAAAAAACTTATGTAAGCTCTCATATGTGAGATTTTTAGAAATTGGATTGGAGATTAAGTATTTGTAATTGAAATATTATGAGTTGGCATAATTTTTTTTATAATTTAATATAATTTATATTGAGTAAAGCATATATTGAGGCATATAATAGTGTGAATTTATTAAAATTATTTTGGTAAATTGAAGTGTTGGGATATCATATATCTTAGGGCAAGTTAAATATGCCTTATTATTAAACATGTTCCATTAAATAAATGCATTAGGAAAGTTAACCTATTATGACACCTAATATTTGTCATATTTATTAACAAATTCCATCATATTAAGATGTTATAAAAGCTTATTTTTAAGGACACCTTACAGGTGTCATTAAAGAGGCTATTCCATCAAAATTATATGTCATTAAAGTTTAGTTTTTAGAGCAAAAAAAGATGTCCTTAACCCTATGCCAACGGCCACCTAAGTGACACCATTGTTTGATGCCTTAATATATCATGTGCCCTAATAGATACATATTAGGGCACTTTAATGTGTCCTAATAGCCATTATTTTTTGTAGTGCCTGTACGTTGACAGGAATGTATAGAAAGCATGTAAAGTTAGCATTTGGAAGAAGGAAGTTGATGGCAGTGAGGCCTAAATCTCAAAACTCATCTGATGATTGCTTGAAATTTTATCAACTTGAAAAATGAAATATATTTACTTTGGCTCAAAATTGAAATTAAAATCATGCTTATGTGTGTGTGTATATATATATTCATAGAGTTGGTTTTGAAATTAGAAAATTATTTTAAAAGTAGGGGATCTAAGTGCATAACACTTAAAATTCTCATATTTATATATTTAATCACTAGAATGAACTATTTACTTAATCTATCATTCCTTTAATGCTGACTCACATGAAAGAAGATGTGAGGAAGTCACGATGCTTTCTCATTGGGGAAGGGCAGTGACAAGACTGATGGCATATGATGTGCCATCGACAATAAAGAAGATGGGAGTAAGTCACGATAAAATCTCGAATGATGAAGTATATCGATGATATCAGTGGCATGTGCAATCTCAAAACCCTCGATGACAAAGAATATGAGACACTACAGGAAAACCGTCAAAAACTGGCGGTTTGTTCCGGCGGTTAGGAAGGCCAAACCGGCGGTTGTAAAATTTACCGGAGGTTTCTCGGCAGTTTTGAAGCCTCCGGTATAATTGGTGTAGGAAACTTTTACCGGCGGCTTATTACGGTCGTCGGCGGTCGGAGAGCGGTCGTCGGCGGCAAGACAGTGCGCACGATCGAGCAAGACGGGCGGAGGCGACGGTGAATAGAGAGAAGGAAAGATTGGAAATGAAATGCAAGGCTCGGGCTCGTTCATTTTTAGGGCTTTTACCGGCGATCTTCTGGCGGTCAGGACCGCCGGTAAATTCATCACTTATCAATGGCGGTATATGCCGCCGGTACACCGCCGGTAATATTGAAGACCGGCAGTCTAACCGGCGGTTACAAGACCGTCGCTAATACCGGCAGTCCAACCTTACGAAACCCCCAGGTACGCCGTCGGTGAGAGCCGGCGGCTACACCGCCTGATGACCGCCGCCTTTAACCGCCGATTATAACCGCCGGGATGTGTGATGCCATTAATAGAGTTCATGGTATGTACAATCTTGAATCACTTGGCGATGAAGAAGAGTTGAGGAAGTGGTGATGAGATTGCAGGAGGAAGGACATCGGCAAGAATGTAGGAAGTTAACAAGAAGGGTGAGGGAAGTGGAAATTTTCATTTTTCTTAGAGAATTGAGTGTCATGAGAGTAAATAGGAAAATGGAAAATATTAGAAATTAAATATGTTAATAGAAGAGTTTTAAGTATTATGAGTGTAAATCCATCTTAAAAGTTATACTCTTGACACGAGGTCTCCAAGCAGCTTTGTTCAAATCACTCAAATATGACATAATTTGAAGCTGAAAATAAAAAATGAGATTGACTTATTTTGAACTTAGCTATACTCTTTTGTTTAGGTAAATTATTTGGAGGTAATAATGGATCGAGTCTTGAAGAATTTGTTATGGTAACATGTTCTTAACCTATTTATCCTCAATACTAAGATTAGAATAAAATTAGAAGAAAAATCAAAATTTTTCATTTCATAAAATAAATAATTTTTTTGGATTTTTTTAATATTTTTATAAAAAAGTTTAAATTGATGGTTGCCAATACTGTAATCTTTCCTATCCATTACTAATTTTCCAGAAGCTTAAAATTAAATTTAAATTTATTTCTTCTCATGATAAGAATGATTTGAGTAAAGTATTATATGATATCAGCTGTTGTTTTATTGCTTCTAAGAATGTTGGTACTGATCGTATTTTGGATATTAGAAACCTTACTGGGTTTCCTCATGGTCATCTTCCTATGAAATATTTGGGTATTCCCCTTTTTAAAGGCAGAAAAAGAGCTTTTCTTTTTGATGATTTAATCTCCTTGATTCAGAATAGATTATTTTCTTGGAATTCCTCTTTTTTAAGTTTTGGTGGTCGGTTAACTCTTATTAAAAGTGTTCTTTGTTCGTTGCCTGTTTATAGCTTTCAAACTCTCTTGCCTACTATGGGAGTTTGTCTTAGAATTGAGAGGATTTTGAATAAATTTTTTTGGAATGGCTCGGGTTCCAACTCTAAGATTCATTGGAAAAATTGGAAAGGTTGTTGTGGCATGAAGCAGGAAGGTGGTTTAGGGTGCAAAGATATGTCTGATTTGGCTTGGGCTTTCTCTTTCAAATTATGGTTTAATTTTAGATCTAATGATAGTCTTTGGGCCAACTTTATGAAGGATAAATATTGTGGTGGTAAGCATTCTAACTCATCTTACTATTCTAAAGGTAACTCTAAAGTGTGGCAGCGTATCTGTTCTGTCAAATGGTTTTTGGAGCCCTTGTTAGCTTGGGGCCTTGGTAATGGCGATATTAACTTCTAGCAGGATATATGGGTTAATGGTGAGTCCATTGACTCTTTACTCAATACTATTTCTATTTCTAATTTGAAAGTTAATTACTTTTTCTCTGATAATGGGTGGGATGTGGACAAACTTTCTGCTATCCTTCCGGATTACATTATCCAAATTATTATTAAGATTCCTTTGAATGCCAATGTGGGGGACTTGTTACTTTTCTCAGGCTCTCAGGATGGCTCTTTCAGCATCAAAAATGCTTGGAATTATTTTAGGACTAAAAAAGAGACCTCTAAACTTTTCAAAAGGATTTGGCATAGCACTATCCCCCAAACTGTTTCTGTCTTTATTTGGAGAACTTTACATAATAGTTTACCTTCTGATGAGAATTTAAGAAGGAAAGGTCTCTTTATTACTTCTAAATGCCAGTGCTATTTTCATGTTGACAATATGCATCACATTTTTATTTCCAGTCCTATAGCTGTTAGGGTTTGGACCTTTTATGATGATTTGTTTCATTTGAATTTCTTTAAGGCGACAATGTCCATATCCCAATTACTGAATTTTTGGTTTGTTGACTACAAAGGCCATATCAGGAATGTTATTTCTGTTCTCATTTGTTGGTACATTTGGTTGGCTAGAAATGATTCTAGGTTTAATGGGGTGAATATGGACCATCACAGGATTATTATCAATATTAGAGAAAAAGTTTTTTCTCTTTTCACGGCTAAGCTTCTTTCTATTAAGAATTTTAACAGTTGTGTTCATACTTTGTCCTTTTTTGGCATTAATGGTGTTTCGATTAATCCTATTTCGAAGCTGTTTTGTGTCAGTTGGGGTAAGCCTATGCCTAATCACTTCAAGGTTAATATTGCGTGGGTTAAAGTGGGTAATACTTGTGGTTATGCGGGTATCATCAGAGATCATTTTGGCTCGTTTATTTCCAGTTTTGCTCGCCCGACTGAGGTTAATAATATGCATTTGGTGTTGCTTATGAGTATGATGAGTGGGATTACACTGTGTAAGAAGCTTAAGATTAAAAATATTATCTTTGAGGCTAATTTCCCTTTGGTTAACCTAGTTGATACTGGTATGAATGCTTCAACTTGTCCCCTTCTCTATTTTACTTCAGGCGTAGGATTATTGAGGAGCTGGATTACTTTCCTCACTCGTTTTCTGTTATTAATGAGAAGGTTAATGCTGTTGCCCAGGCGTTGGCTTACTTGGGTACTGTGTTCAAGAATTATAAGGAGATTAACTTGGACCAAATGCCTACTTACATTCAAGGTCTCCTAAACTTAAACAAAGTTGGTTTTCCTTATGTTAATCATTAGTTCTGGTTTTTGGTGATGGGGTTTCTTCTGGTTGGTGGTTATTGGGTCTTTCTCTCTGTTTTGTTTTTTTCTTTCCTTTTCATAGTTCGTTTGGTCCTTTTCACCTTTATGGGCTGGGTGTTGGCCTGGTCGGTTTGCTTGTGCTGGGGGGTTTTTCTTTGCTGTTGGTTGATGGTTTCTGCTTTGCTGGCTGAGGGTTGGTTTGGTTTGAGGCTCGGATCTTCTGGTTTGTGGTTGCTGGGTTGTTGGTTATTACTTTATTCACTTGATTTTGGTTTGCTTGCTTCTCTTTGGTTTGTGATGGTTTGCAGACTTCTTGTTCTGACTGAGGTGGGTAGCATTTGGTTGGTTTCTCAGGAGATGGAGGTTGGTGTGGTCATTTTGTTGAAGGGTATTTCTTCTTTCATTTTCTTTCTTTTTCCTTTTCGTTCTTTTCTGTCTTTTTTGCAGGTTTGCTTCCACCTTGAGGGAGTTTTTGACAAGGGAGCTTGGGCTGATTGGAAATCCTTCGTGCTTTATTTTTTTGGGCACTTCTTCTATGCCGGCTTAGAATGTATCTAGGCTATTTTGTATCCGTATAGATGGGGACAATCAGCCCTTAGGTTTTTTTATCTTTTTGATTGATTGTAGCTCTTTGAGCAGTGCGGGCTGAGGGTCCCCTTAAGGACTTGTAATTTTCCCTTATATCAACGCGTAGGCCCCTCTGTGGGTTTCAACTAAAAAAAAAAAAAAGGAAATGCAAAGCCCTTTTTTTTATTATACATCATAAATATCAAAGAAGTCACTATTTAATAACACTATCAAATTGAATTACTCAACAATATTCAGTAGATGAGGGAATTTAGTACTAAATTAGGCAAGGGGTGTAAGTGAGCCGAGCTGGTTTGCCACCCGGCTCGAGGTTGACTCATTTATGGGCTTGCGAGCCAAGCTTATTGAGTTCACTAGTCAAGTTCGATTAAAATTTTGAACCCAACTTGTTAACTAGCTCGAGCTTGATTATGTTAGTGTTTGGCTCAAAAAAGATGAAATAAACTTCACGATCATAGTATAAATAAAAGTAGTAATTAATTAATATTTAAAATACATTTTAAAATTGATATTAAGTAATTAATACTTAAATTCAAACTAAAATCCCTTAAGCCTTTCAACAAATCAAATCTTTAGGCAACTTTAATAAATTACCCAACATTAGTCACATCCAAGTCACACGGTTTAATTCACACACTTTAAATGGTTTGCAAGAACCACCAATTCTAGTTTTAGACTAGGATGGTATTTACTTTTCTCTTACTTGTTTGTCATGTTTTTTGTGATTTTCACTACATGCTGGCTGCTAGAATTAATCAATATGATTATTTATTTAAGTGTAAATACAATCTATAAATTGATTTTCTGGGCATTAGATTTCCCTTTTGTTCAGAATGATCTGGATGCTCACTTAATTTTTTGTGGGTGGTCATGCTCATACAGGGTTAAAAATAAGGGGGCAAAATTAAGCTTTAAATTAACAAATTTTTTAGAGGTGCTAATCATGCTAAGCCCCCTTAAAGTTACAAAGCATGACCAAGCATGGTTATAATTTTAATTCGAGCATATATATTTAACTATTTGGTATGTTGATTTTAATATTAATTACTTAGGACAACCATGTAGATGTCCTAGAGTCTTTTATTTCATTTTTAGATTTAATGTAATTTAATTCAAGTCAGCTATTGTGAAAGTGAATTTTGAGATGGGAAGTCAAACATCCAACTTGGAATCCAAAGAGGAGAGAATATCCGTTAAGAGGTGAGTTCCGTTCCATTTGTAGATCCAAATTAGGAAAACTTCAATATCTAAAGAGGAAAGAAAAAACCCCCCTACGGAGAGGAGTTTCTTTTCATTTTGATATTCATACTCGATGAATCTAAGGAGCTCATAAAAGAATAGAAGATGACAAAGTGAAGATAGAGAATATCTTAGTTTCAAAGTCACATGCGTTAGTCTTGGATTAGAATCTAGGTTGTTGTCAATGGTACCCAACCACTTTTAATTTTTGCAAACCCTAGGTTATAATTAAGGGGCATTTACTACATGAACTTTATACTTAATTTGATGATTTGATTGATTTATGTACATTAATTGCGTAGTAGAAATTACCTATTTTTCCATTCATATTTCTTTCATGTCGATTTTGATTTAGCCTAAAAAACATTCAAAGGCTTGTAAAGGTACGATTAAAAACTATTTATACTCAAAATTAATTAAAACTTTTAGGCTCACATAGAAACTCTAATGATTTAAGAAGTAAGCTCAAGATTACCAAGAGTTCTCATGCATACATCTTAATGTTTTCTCTTCCATGTTAAGCACATCCCCGCCTGTGAGTTTTGTCAGACCACCTGACCTATTAGGATGCAGTTATGCCAAGGGGATATTCTATAATCTTTAGGGAAAAACTTATTTTTAAGCCTTTCTTTAAATTTCTTCATTTAAATTTTATGCATACGAAGGTTAAATAGCATGCATTGTATTCAAAACAAATTAAAGATTTAAAAATTCTAATTGTATTTTACGTTCAAGTATTAATCACCCTATATAAGTCAAGGGGAAAATTAGGATCTGCTTTAGATGTTGATCTAAATTCCTCAAAACTTAAATAATAACATCCCTACCAATCTTTCATAAAGAGTTTGGACATATGGTTTTAAAGCGCTTAGATGATTAGTTGGCTCCTCAATCTAGGCTGAGGAAAGTCCAAATTTGTACGACATAGTTAGGTTCGAGACACCATTTCTTAGTACCCAAATTAGTCTTAGGATCTGGGGTAGACTCAAAATCATAAGTCTCGACCTTTGGGAATACAATGCCACCTTTTTAATAAAATGATAATTTGAGTTAAAAATTTTTTCAATCCAAAATTTAAAACCCAACACATAGGGTAGAACGGGGCATTTATGAATTATTTCAGAATCCTAAAATACCTCTTACTTCTCTTTCTTTGACCTCCAGAAATAACTATTCAAATTTGATCCAATCTAAGTTGAAATTCAAACCTCACTACCTTTGATATCACTCCTTGAAAATTCCAAAACATAAAATTTTTTCCATTATTTTAATTGAAAGTATTTGTAGGAAACTCAAGTTTCCTACAATGTAATTAACTACAAGGGCTTGTGCTTGTAGAAGATTTAAAGAACCCATATCAATTTTCAAAACTTAATTAATTCTATTGGGAAAATAAAAAATCAACAATAATTATTATCGTCATATTCGAATAATTGATAAGCAATAATATTTTCTTTCCTCAAGGAGATATGTCATTCATTGTCATGACCTCAAATATGAAATTAATGATAGCATATCCATATCATCATAGCTAAATATTTGATTGAACATCATTTTGAATGACATATTTCCTAAATTTTGCTATGATATTTGGGAAAGTTCTATGTTATCATTTGGGAAAGTCCTATGAATATGGATTAGGCTTGTAGGCCTATGCATACAAGGGATAGACCTTTAGTGGCTCTGTTGACCTCACTTTTAACTTATGTCACTTGATCCACATCTACCTGATTACCTTGATCTAGATTCAATAATGATCTATAGCCCTTGATTTATAACTCTTTGATTCACAATCAAGCAACTTATAATAAATCAACCTACATTTAATCAATCTTACAACCTACGCTCAATCAAAATTCAATCAATTACAATCATCAATCAAATCAACTTTAACCCATGCAAATGAATCACAGGAACTCCCAATAGCCCATCTTAGGTAGCTTTACCACGTTGACTAGTCAACATGGACAAATTTATCAAAGTACCCTTTCATGGAAAAAAAAGGCCAACTTCATGCAAAACTCCTAAAACCTGTCACATCAGCCCTACCTCCCTAAACTTGACTTAAAGCTTTAGCTCAACTAAATGGAGCACCCAAATGTCCCCCAATGAAAAGTGACCAATGGCTTCCCTTGCCTTCCAAAAACTCCCCCTATCCAAAGGTGAGCTCCTTTCCATTTAGTAACCATCCACAACATGAGCCAAATAATCCCATCCCTTGCTTGGGATGGAGGAACTTAGAATAGGGTTTAGGCAAAACTTGGGAAAACCCTCAAATTCATTCCAACCCAAGTTTTGAGTCTGCCTCTAGTTCTCCTTTCTGAAGAGAAGTTGCTCTCGAAGCACTAAGGAGGAGAAATAATCATCCCACACATTCTAGCATCCATTCTACCAAGGTAAAACTTTAACCTTAGTGCCTAAATGTTTGATTGAATGTGCTTTGTGTGTGATGTGTTTCAAAACCTTATAATAGGCTCCCCCTAACTTCTTTAATCAAATTTTAAGGTTTCTGAAAGTTTCATGCCATTTGATTTACCTTACATTAAGTTTAAAAAGTTTTTTTAGTTTAGGTTTTCTGTCATTCTTGGGGAGAGGATGAAATAAAAGTAGTTTGTTTCTTTTATTTTGATCAAAAGACTATGATTTCATTCCAGATTGTGCGAAATTATACTATACAATAAAAAAAACAATATGATCACCTGATCTTACAGTATGATCACTGATATGATTCCTGCTCAAAATGCATGTCGTTTCCCTTGACCGACTGGTATGTGTAAAAATCTTTAACATCAAAAAATAGCTAAAAATTTGAAAAATTACCAAAAAATTATTTCTCATCAAAATTAATATTCTTGAGCTCGTATGAACGATCTCAAACCCAAGTTTACTTTAAAAATAATTTCAATAGATTTGGATCATGGGATTGTGAAAAATGTAAAATTTATTGAAAATTGAATTTGATTATTTATTCTCAATCCAGTGATGCAATTGAGCTCAAATTTGGACAAGATATACTTGGGGATATCCCTGACATAGTTGGAATTTCTTAGCCCTTAATGATAACTAGATTTTGACATATGGAATTTCCAGCATTCTGGGTCGAATTTTGATTAACCAAATTTTTGAAAATTCATTTCTCTTAAAATATTTAGAATTAGATTTTTAAACTTTTTTTTTGTGTTTTGTTACAACGAATAAACACCCTAATTTTTAAACACATTTAAACCTTAGTGACATCTAGGGAAAATAATTAAAATTTGTGTCTATTAAATTTAGGAAAATTTTAGAAATTCATATACACATCCAATATGGATGAAACTTTGAACTAGTGATCCTAGATTTATTACATGCCCTAGGAATTAAATCCACCTTGATTTGATTTTAATTGACCATAAAAAAATAATAATCCAAATTAGCCTTTATTAAAGGGCTAACTTTTTGAAAAGTTATAATAAATCAATAAAAATTCACAAAAATGTAAAATAAACTTCAATGAACTCTAAATCAATGCTATAGTCATTGAAAAATAAAATTTTGAACCAAATTAAATTGAATATTATTTAATAAGAAATTATCTCTTAATTAAATATTAATTAAATAAATTCATTAAAAATATAATATAAATCTGTTGAATTTAAAACTTCTAGAGATTTTTACATTGGTCATTCATAACCTATTTTATAAATTTCACAAATTTTTGAGTTAATTTGATATAAAAATCAAATAACCCCTCTTATTTTAACGATTAATTCATTTAAATAATTCATTAAAGACTTAATTTCATATATAATTAAATAAATACAATAATTAAAAATCAAATATACATAAGAAATTTAAATAAATAAAATAAAATTTAGAGATTAATAATTTCAATTTAAATAAGAATTTTGAATACAATTTAATTATAATTAATTAATAATTAAATAAATTTCATAAGAACTCAAATTTTGATTTAAAATTCAAAATAATTTGATAAAATTAGAATAATTCAAAAAATATATAAAACATAAAAAACAAATTAATATAATAATTTCTTTGATTAAAATTTAAATTTTAATAAAATAAATTTTATAATTAATATTAATTAAATCAAAAAGACATTTTCATGCTTAATGCTTGCTTCCTTTTGGAGGACAATTTAGCATTCATTTTCAAAGTATTTAATATACTATAAATCTCTCAATAATCTCATTATGTGGTGCATAATTCTTTTTATGAGGGCACACACATTTCTCGTTAAGAAAATTTCATTTGTTTAAAATATTCATTTAAAGTTTCATACACAATGCTAGCCTCCACTTATGGAAAGCATGGTTGTGTAAAATTTACGACCTTTAATCTCACCTTATTAATAAATAAACCTTATACATCATGCTTGATTCCACTTGGAGGCCATGTGTATTAATTTGAAAGGTCCGTTCCCTATCTTTTAATAAATCATCAATAAATCTTTAAAGGCACCATGTGATCATCTAACATTTATGGGGGTTTGAATTTTATTTAAAAGCCTTCAGATATGTAAATTAGTAGCCCTCACACTTTGGGGTTATTAATCTAGAAATTATTTATAATTAAATAATCAAATCCAACCTTTAAAATTTAAATAATAAAATCTAAACTCACATAATGTAAACTTTAACTTAAATTCCCTTTTGGTGCTTAGTGAACAAACACTTTAAATTGATGTAACTAAAATAATAAGCTCCTATAGGACATACCAATGCCCTAAAAACCTTCCTCACACATTTAGATGGTTCTCTAGGATTACCAACTTAGCCTAGGTTATAGGCTGGTGGTGTGGATTGCTTGCTAGATGCTTCTCTTGGAGAGCACTCTGTGTTGTTTATTTATTTTATGCAATCAAGATGTCATACATTTTAATTTTTGTTGGCGTACTTAGGCTCTTTATGGACTACATTAGAAGAATTAGGATATTAAATTAATTCTCATCATTTATTTATTTATATGTTCTTCTCTTTTATTTACATAATTTCATATATTATATTCATATGGGTGGTAGCTTACATTAATGGATTATAGATTTTCTTATATTTTTCTCGGTGTGTCCAGACTTTGTAGGAACATATATACTAATTCTAGGATGATATAGCCTTGGGTACCATAGAGACCAATACCTTTGCCTATTCATACATTCATACAAGCTTATTTTACTTATTCTTCATATGCTAGAGCCTAAGAATTTTATGCTCACCATGGGTAAGGTAGCGAGGTCCTCATTGCACTCAGAGGATGCTATGCTTTTCCTATTGATATAGGGCCATTAGGCTGCCAAAAATTTCAATGCTTAAAATTTTAGTTAGATAAATTAAATAAGATAAATTTTAGAGCTTTTAGTAAGTCATCTCATTAGCATCATTTGAACTTAAAGTTAAAATTACTCAAATTGAGGCATTAATTTAGATGCTGAAATAATCCTTCAATCTATAAGGATAGATCTAACCTTATCATGTATTACATCTAAGTTGATTGCTTGTTTATTAGGTTATTGGATGGCAACTCATTCCAAGCAAGCGTAAGCCTATAGATATTTGCACACCTCACATTATATATATATATATATATATATATATATATATATATATATATATATATATATAAGTTTCTAGGAACCCAAGTTCCAAATATAAAATAAACCCTGTCTTAATTTGCTAAGAGAGGAGAAAAAATTATTTGGACAACAACGTGCATTTTACCGTTGAATCTTTTTCTACCAAAAATTCACCAGAAAGCTATTTTTTGATGGATTTCACTCAATTTTTGGTGTATACAGCCTTAAGAAATGATCATTTTTCCTAAAGTGATTATAATAAAGAAGGAAAATTTTTTAGAATTAAAAATTTGAGCTTTTATGATGGATGTGAGGCATGTCTAAAAAATCTGTCGTTTCTCTATAAATAGCATGTTAGCTCTCAAGTGGGCTTTTATGCTCTTAATTTTGTTATCAATACTCTCTTCTCTCTCATCACCAACCTACTCTTACATTTCTCTATTGCTCCAATTTCTTCAATTTTCATCATGTATGCTTTGTTAAAAAATACCTATTGGGATAACTAGGTGCATTCAAGCTTCCAGTGCTACTATACTACTCATCAATATGATTCAGTTCGATTAGCACTTCTTCTTTTTTTTTCGAAGAAATGTGATTTGCATTAAAAAGAAAGAAAGAACAACCTAATACAAACTAGATCCAAAATAAAAACTAAGGGTTCCTTGATCCAAAAGGGAAAGGAACCTTATTGAAAGCATAGTTTTTAAAATAAACTTATCATAATTGAAATGAGACCCACTATTTCCCATTTTAAAACCCTTGGGGTGGAGGGGATACCAAATATTAAACAACCTGAAAGGTTTGTTAGCATCCCAGAGTTCCCAACTGGTAAAAAATAAGACCTAGTATCGATCCCATAAGCAATTAGAATACAATTAGAAAACAAATATAAGGCTAAAAGAAAGTAAAAGAAACTAAACAAAAAAATCTAGAAAGTAAATACAAGTATTCTCCATCATCCGAGAAACACCTAAGAATAGGTTTCTCATATTCCAATTCCAAATTCCGAGGCCATAATCCAAAGCTAGTAATTATGATACTCTTTGATCAGGAGCTCCATCATCAAGTATCTTATAAGAAATTCCATTATGTTCTTTACAACGTAAGAACAAGAAAGCATATCAATGAGCTAAAGGGGAAGAACCCTTCATAAAGTTCTTTAATCTGAGATCTACCATCCTTCTTCTAGGTAAATCTTCCACTGGTCCTAATGATTGTAATTCTTTGAACAGTTTATGTTTAGACCCGGAAGAATAACCTACCTTAATAGTTGTCATTTTTCCCTTCACTATCACAGCCTTTTTAAAATTCAAATTAACCTCAGGAGTAATAAAGTATGTTACAATAGCAGGAATATTTCCACTAAAACCTCCCATTCCGTCTAAAGGAGCTTCCATTCCAATAATTTTTACGGTATTAATTGAAGGAGAGATAACTTTCGGTTCAACAATAGTCTCTGACTCAATAACGGCATCCTCTTCTCCTTCTAGAACTCGTGCCTCTTTGAATTCAACTTTTGAATTTTGAATAGATTCAGTAATTTGGATAGTTTGATCAGTAATCAAACCATCAGAATTATCCCAATGATTGACTACTAAAGACCAATCATTCGGAGCTTTATCCATAATTTGAACATTCTGAAAATCAGCATCCTCAATTAAACTTTTATTAAAGTCTTCTTTGTTAACGACCTCAACATTGTCAACATAAGATATATCAGCATCTATATTATCATTTTATTCAAGAGATAACACACTATATTTATTTGAATTCCCAAGATCTGATATGATTTTATCAGATATAGCATCAATAAAATCTTCCTTATCTACAATAGGATTCATACCCGAATCCAACTTTTTGGGATTTTCCCTAGTGAGAAAATTTGATTTCTTCTTATCAAATAAAACTTTTTGCCTTTTTTTTTGTTCTTGAACTTCACATGCATCCATGGCCCATAAGAAATTTCATTAGCTTGAACTGAACTTTTAGGAACTTCTTTAGCAACCAGATTCAGAGTATGAGAGATATTTGGGCATACATAATCTTTTTGTCCAATTCTTCCACATTTGAAATAATGAGACGACAGATTTTCATATTCAAATTTTTGAAAAAATCTTCCATTTAAACCTTCAACCCAAATACCATAAGGGAACATAGTATTCAATTTAATCCGAATGCAAGCTCTAGTGAATTCCCTTCTTTCCCATCTAATCATGTTGCCATCTAATAATAAAGGGGTTCCAATTCTAGAAACTATTTTAGTAACGTTGGTTTCATCCCAACAATGAAGAGGCAAATGAGGTAGACGAACCTAAATGGGATAAGAAATCCCATCGATAGAGATAGGAGAGAAGTTAGGAGACCCCTTTTTTTCCCTAGATCTATCCTTATCAATTGATTTAGGGAAAAAACTGAACTAGGTGAAAATGACTTACTGTTCAAACAAGAAATAACTTCTTTTCCTTTCTCTATCTTAGGCAAAACCTTCTACTTAGAGACCAAATCGCCCTCTCTGATTACCATAGGAGAATTCATGAAATAGGAATTGCGAGAGAAGCTGTGGTTGAAAGAAAATCAACCTTTTGAATCCAACGGAGTTGGACGCGCAGCAGATATTAAGGATGAGGTGTTCTGGTCATCAGTGGATGACCGGCCACCCTCTTCCATCATCAACGTTGATAGCAGGAATTCGTAAAATCCTTCCTATTTTCCTAGACAATCTCTCTCTTCTTGGATGTTGAAGGAGTATAATTAGCACTTCAATGAAAACAAAAAAAAAATTCATTAAGTGAAAGATGAAAGAAACCAAGTTTGCTAACATATTTCATAATGATGTTCTATGTTTCTTTTTAGATTAGTTCAAATTAGGTTTGCAATTAATTTAATGTAAAGAAACCATCAATATTTTAAATTTCTATGGACACACTAATACTTGTATTATGCTTAAATCCATGCTGATTATAGTCATTATGATCTTTTTATGAAGGATTTCAAGGATGGGTGCATCCAATTCTCCTCTGGTCACATGTGTTTAAGTTGCTTAGAAAATTAAGTGAGTGATATAAGTATGTTTATGAGAAGTTGGTAGTAGGATGGATAGTCAAGATAAAGCCTTTTCCATTCATTAATAAGAATACTAATGTTAAGACTTCTAATGTAGGTGAGTACAACACCTTTCGCTACCTAAGGTATTGGCTTTGTTGGTCAAAATGCACATATTCTTAATAGGCATGTGAAATAATCTCTATGGACAGTCACTAGTTAAGGATAATATTTATAAGAATAATATATGAATACAATTTTATTTAAAAAATAATAAATTACACAAACCATATAATAATGATCAATATTATTTAAAATAATCTTCAAGTTCAAAACCTCATCAAGCATCTTTTAAAGGAATACCTCATCTTATTAGAATCTCGAGATCCCTGAGACTTATATTGGATGACACCTTTCTTGATTTCACCTTTTATGTTGTGACTCTCCTATTAATGCTCAGCATCCCAACATGACTTAAGATTCCTTAAAAATTAAAAACTAGAAGGAATAAAGTTTAGTCTCTCTCGAACTACTGAAGAGAAGACAACATATTCAAAATTTTAAGCCAATCACAAGGTCTCATCTCCAAGGGGCATGCCATTAAAAACCAAACTTAATTTTAGTGTTGGAATGTCTTTCAACTCATTTGAGAACATCTTTAAGAGAGGCCTCATAATTCATAGAAGGGCCAATAACAATGCCATTTCCTTTCCCCATAACTTCAGTAATTTTGGTCTAGGATTCATCCTCTGCCATTTTCCTTGCTTATGGCTCATAATTATAATTTTTTAGGAATAGAGAATCCCTTCTTCCCTGTGATGAGTGATCTTCTTGGTAAACTTAATAATAGAGGTGGATGGAACAATAAGTAGGGTTTCACTAAGTTGGATATCTTTAAATAATAATTAAATGAGGATGAAGAGTTATTATAAGAAGAGCTTTATAAAAGTAATCCATGCTCATGAGTTAGAGGGAGAAAATGGACTAATGGGAGAAATGGTTGGCATAAATGAGATGAGATGGGGGGGGGGGGGGGGGGGGGAGGCTTAGCAAGCATCTCATTAAGCTAATGAGGAGGAGCTAAGTCAAGAGGTGATGGGACATCCTCAAAATATTATGCCAGCGGCACTAAATTCTTATCCTTTCTTTACTCCAAACTTTGGCTATCTTTACCCCTTATAAAATCTTAAGAACATTATGATTATGCATAACGACATAAATATTGGACTCGCATAAAATTGAATCATTCACAAAAGCACTTCAGGGACATACATGGTCATAGAAATCAAATATAAAAATTAATATTTTGGCTCCTACTTTCAAGATTATAAAGAAGATTAATTAGTGGCTTTTCATTGAGTTTGTATCTTAGCTCTAACATTCATTTAACTAGAGTTCATCACGTTAATAGGTTGTTGAAATCTTTAGTGTGGATTAGGCATTGACTTGAGGAGGATTTGTGCATTATGTTTTTTTATTAGAAAAACATTATTACGATTGATTGCCTTTATCATCATGATCTAATTTAATATGTGATATGATAGATAAATTAACTCATGCTCTTTAGTTAAATGTGGTGAGATGATGATTCAACCCGAGAATGATGGCATCAAAGCTTACATCTACCATTAATTTATTTCCAAAAAATAAGATGAGACCTATATTGACTCAACTATTCTAACAATTAAAGTTCTTATCTTATCATGGTTTTTACCAAAAGACCCATTTTCATTATATTGCAAGTAAAAAATCTCATCCTTTACGCCTCCAAGTTGACTCAAAATTCCCTTTTACAAACAAATTTTAGCAATAAGCTTAATGAAGGAATAAATGTGTTAATATAGGTTCTAAAGAATAATAGAATTTAAGATGAATGAATCAATGACATTTATAATGTTCCTCTATAGGGATATTTATTTCTATTCATAAACCATCATTATCATGGAATATAGCTTCCTTTTAACAAGGAGAAAGAGGAATACTATTTTTGGAGTGACATCATGCTTGCTAAATTGATGGTAAATAGATTTATTTTCATAGGAATAACATGGTCTTTCAACTAGAGGAAGCTAGTAATGGTTTTATCGTTATTATTGGTCTAAATTAGGTCTAATGGAATCGTATACTTGATATTATGCACCCATCCATCATCTAGAGTTGAAATCTTATCATCCCTATAATAAAATAAAATTATCATACTTTTATATCACTAGCAAAAAAATGATGGGTTATATTGATTGAACTATCAATCTCATGATGGCCAACATTGAGGAGGATGCCAAAGAAAATGATGTTATGACTGTGATTAGTAATTGCAACTATAAGAAAGATTTGTTTTTTTACTAAAGGACATGACAAGCCTCAAGTTTACATTTGAGCATCTAAAGATTGCTATATGAAAGTGATTGATGACTAACAGTTAAAAGGGGTCAAAAGAGTAACAAGTTTGACAAAAATTACATGATAATTCTAGCGTAGGTGACCATAACATTAAAACTAGATATAATTTAATAAAATATATTTAAGATTGCATACCCTTATGTATGTTGCTTCTTTTGCTATGATAACCTGATCATAATGTTAATAATAATGGTAGTTCTTGTTGATTCCGTATAGGTTGTTAAACCAATGCTAATGTCCCAAGGCTAACCAATAGGTTGGGGGGAGGGGGGTGGGGGTGGGTGAATTGATATTTTAAAAATTTCTTGGATTTTTAATAGAAAACTAATTTTTACATTTTTTGCAAAATTAATTTTTCAACCACAAACACTAAAATGCCGAAAAATAAAAATGCATAAATAAAATGAACACAAGAGTTTATAGTGGTTCAGTCCAACAAGGCCTACATCCACTCCCTGAAGACTCCCTCTTCAGGTATTACACTATTACCAAAGTGACTCTCCTTTTGCCCCCACACAAGGTAGAGAATCCTTTACAATTTTTCTCTCTTCCACCAATCCTTTGTGTGGCAGAGAACCGTCATCCTTTCATACCCTCTTAATATCGACATAGAACAATCATCCTTTCACACCCTCCAAGTGTCGACAGAGAACCATCGTCCTTTCACACTCTGTAAGTGTTGGTAGAGAACCGAATCTTCTTCAAAGATTTTCACTCGAGCAACTAGAAAGAAGAAATGAAGAGTAATAATCAAAAATAAAAAGAGATTCTTACCTTTGAGTAACCTTGTGATCTCTTCACATTCCACTTGCAAAAAATCTCTCTCAAACACTCTTCCACAATCACTCTTTCACTTTCCCTTGAAAAATCATGAAGAAGAACACTTTTCACATTAGTTTCTAAGGACCTTTTATATGAAAGACATGAAAAATCATTTAAAAATCTGAAAATTATCATTTTGAGCATATACGATTGTACAATATGATCATAATTTATACATACAAACAGTTTAAAAAACGGTTGCGTATGAACCTGTACAAAATATTTTTGTATACGATGATCATCCAGTGTGAACCAAGTTTATACTTTACGAATGGTTAAAAAAATTTTCAACTTCGTTGGGACGAAAAGGTATCCCACATTTTCGTACTCTGGATGTCATATGTACGATATAAACATCGTACTATAGGAATTCTTCAGAAAAAATTGGCATTCAACGAGACGACAAGGGGCCCGTCCAATTCATACTCTAGACATCATCTGTACGAACATGAAATCTTACAGTACGATATGTTCAGAAAACTTTGGGATTTATCAGGATGAAAAGGGACTTATCTAATTCGTACTCTCGACGTATTCTGTACGTACAAGATATCGTACAGTACGATCAGTTCATGAAAAGATTTAATTCATCAGGATGAAAAGGGACCTGTTCAATTCATACTATAGACGTCATATGTAAGAAGAATCATTCGTTCAGTATGATCAGTACTTAGAAAAATTTTCTCCTCTCATTCGTTTATCACCTCGTAGGAAGTATAATTGAACAAATTGTCCCGTACGAAATGCATTCGTACAGTACGATTAGTTTAAAAAATTACAATTTTTAATCACTCCTCAGTGTGTGCATACAGTTACTCAATTATAATCACACTCTCTCATACTCAATAAACTAAAAAATACATACTCCATTTACAATGAACCCTAATCTAATCTGATTTGAAGTCTTCAACAATCTGAAGTATTATTTCCCTGAAATGTTAGTACACACAAACAAAAAAAGCAATACATCCAAAATATATTAGGAGAATTAGTAAGTAAAATAATAATATTTGAAATAATCAAAAACACACATGTTGCAAGAATCTCAACAATTGAAAGACTAAATTTCAACAATCTCAATAGTTCTTACCATATCATTGATTAACTAAAGAGAAGAAAATTTTATTAGGAAGAATGAGAGGATCCCCTTTAAATAAAAGAGACAAAAAAGTGCACCTTTTACCAGATTTAATAGAGATGTCACTACCACTATCATTAAGGTTGAGCAATAATATTGAAGTTATCAACTCATCTTTTCACATGGCCCATGCATTATGAGGACAAAAAATTTTCAAAGATGCCAACAATTTATATTTACGGAAGTTGATGTTAAAGTTCTTTATGGCTCAAAAAATTGGACCTTTTATGACATCTTATGTTGGCGACATGTGTTTGGTATAATACATGCATGCAAATGTGGGATTTGAACTGATAGTAGTCATAAACATTATTTCCAACCAAATTTTTTTGTGAGTAAACATTTCTTTATTTCATATCATCTTATTTTTATTAATATTTATAATCCATAGTTGATTGCATTATCTTTTCTACTTTTGCATGATTTATTGGGTAGCATGTTAAAGTGACACCGAGTGCATGTGGCTAGTAAGCTACATGACTTGGTGGTTTGTGGCGTCAAAGAAAGTTCATTGAACTAGGTAAGCTTAGGGTGAAAAGCATCCTAGATTAGTATTGAATGGTGCCTCCTTACATTGTTAAAGGAGAGAGAGAGAGAGAGAGAGAGAGAGAGAGAGAGAGAGAGAGAGAGAGAGAGAGAGAGAGAGAGAGAGATCAACCATATAGGTTTGAAAGTTACCATACTAAAGATTTGAATTTGACTAGATTAGTTATAATCGACAAAAGATTGGAACTTGATTAGATTAGTTATAATAGAGAAGGTTTATTATTGTGTGGACTAACTACTTAGTGGGTGTGAAAACCAATCATAATACATAAGGAAATCAACTTGATAGGAATGGAACCATCCAAGTTAATGATATATTAGAATAATTTTCCCCTAATCATTTGAGGCTGCAACATCTTGCTGACATGGAAAGCAAGTAACTTAGTTATTTTATTATCACCATAATTGATGGGAGGATTAAGAGTTGACACTATTGATGATGGATTGAAGAGGATAACATATCTTTTTATTTGGCAACACATGTAGTTTTTTGTTTGTAGGTCTTATCGTTGAACCTTACAAAAATGTGTGGGACTATGTTAAATAGTATGGTAACATGATTTTATATATATTGACCCTTATTTATTTTGTTTTCTCTCATCACGTTGCTTTTGAGAACTCTAATGAGACTCAACTTTCCATGAGACTCAACTTTCCATACTCATGTCATGTCTAACGGAAAGTATTTTTAAAGTAATTGTATATGATTCTTTTCAGTTGAACAAGTAAGAAAGCCTACATGATGATATCGTATTAGATGTCATATGAGATACCTAAAAACTCCATAACTAAATTGGGTCTTGCTTACCATTTTATGTAAATTCAAAAAGGAATAGACATGTCAATCTATGACGTATTTTTAATCATGCAGTTTATCTAGTTGGTGCATTAATTTTTTTTACAAATTTAATAAATTACATTAATACTTAGCTCTTCATAATGAATTTTTTTATTAAGAAATAAGGATTGGCATTATCATGTCACTTCATTCTCCTTACCTAATAGGTGGAGATGACAATATTTGTTTGGCTGGGATCGTTAGTGTGATCAAGTGCTAATCGACTTGGCTAAAGTAGTTGCTCATGATCAACTATCTAAAGAAGTTAGATAGGTAGTAAATTTAACAAGATTATCTACTATAGTGTGGAATAAATATCATCCAATTCCAAGTAGCTCCTTAAATGCAACTTAGGATCGACAATAGTGAAAGAGCATGATATTAAATATATTCCATTCTTGCAGAAATTTGATTTGAGCATATATAAATAGCTCCTTAAATTCCCTTTTTTTTTTGGAGGAAATTTGATTTGAGGAAATCAAGTTTACTAGCAAAGAGGAAATCAAGTCACAGTGCATTGGTTAAATTTATCAAGCGGTAGTTTTATGTGTCTCATTGAAACCTCCTTGGTCAAGGAACAATATTAATCTAATTTGCATCATTAAACTTGAATTATGTTTCTTGACTACTCCCCAATCATAAAAAAAGTAATAATATAATAAAGAAGGTGATGATGATGTGATCTCATAGGTGTGTCAAATAAAAATTAATGTTTATTGCTAGGTGAATAGGCACACAAAAGGGCTCCCATGAGCTCAATGTTCTTCATGACTAAAGCTTATTTGATAGTGCACTAAATTATAAAAAAATGGTTTGTCATTAGGATGGTGTTATATGGCATGGCACACACTCAGAGAGATAGCAGAGAGTGTTGAAAATTAAACTTGATTAATTGGGCCTTTAATTGAGTGGGCTTTCTAATTGGGCCCATAGTCTAGAAAAGTCTTTAGAAAACTCAAGAATCCTACTTTATGATGAATGTTTTAGAGGATTCTAGAATATATTCTAAAAAGAGTTGTTTAGAGTATTTTAGAATATGCAATTAATGACTTTTGTAAAAGAAGATAGGAGAATATTCTAGAGAGTAAATATTAGCCATTGGATTGAAATTTGTTGGCACAATACTAAGGGGGCCGGGAAGTCACTAGTATAAATAGGTGTGGACTCTTTGTGTTTATGTAAGAAGTAGAATCAAGAGTTCAAGAGTGAAATAAAAGTGAGTTTGATAAGTGTTCCTCTTCTCCTTTAAAATCCTTCCTCTTTCTATAGCCTCTTATTTTCCAACAGAGAGGGCGAGCTCCTTCATCATTAAATACTCCCAGCTTAGGAAAACAATTATTGGCTTGGAATAAGATTGGATAACGGTTTTAATGTATATGAGTTGGTATAAGTTTTCTAACCTTGATAGTTGTCAATCTAATCTAAGCTCATGATTTGGTGAAAAAATTAGGTATCATAGTGCTCTCTAAGATCCTAAGCTCTTATATTACTTAATATTAAGAACCAGATTTCTTGTTTCTGGCACATTTCAGAATATGATAGTCCCAAGATCTTGAGAAATGTTAACATTAATTCTTTTAAGCATACCATCTTAATCACATAGGGAACAAACACACCATTAATATGATAGGAAGCATTCTTTGGAGAAATGCGCATGTGCCAAATAGATTCAACTCTAAATTACTGTTCGCCAAATCATTCCAATAAGTTCTTCAAGGGAGGCAAAAATGTTAACTATCATGTGAACATATGATATAATATAGATGACAACCCTAATTAAAAGAACCCAATATTTTATATTTAAGAGAAATAAATATTTAAGCATCTTAGACATATTATTGGTCATACTTTTTTATTGGTTACTAAAGCAAACTATCTTTCATTTCTTTGTAAACACACCCAAAAAAATAAAAACTTTTTTCTTTTTCAGTATTCATAATTTATTTTGCCTCTGAAACCAAAGACTTAGAGACTATGACAATCGAGCAACTTTTGAGCTCTTTACAAGCCTACGAAGAAAAGAAGAAGAAGAAGCAAGCAATCACGAAACAACTCCTAAAGAAGCAAATAAATTCAACTAAAGAAGAGAACCTCGAGTATGGTAGAAGCCAACAAGGAAGAGGTCATGGTCGAGGACAAGGCCGTGGCCATGGACGCGGACGAGGTTGGAGCTCTAATAATAGCAAGAACGATAATACAAATTTTTGACAAGGAGGAAGTTCAACAAGAGAGTGTGGAAGAGGAAAACCAAGACCAAGGTATGATAAATCTCAAGTGATGTGCTTCAACTGTCAAATATTTGGTCATTATGCTGCAGAATGTAGAATTCCTAATAACAATAAAGTTGAAGAGAAGGCTAATTATGTGGAAGAGAGAAGTCAACAAGATGGCACTTTGCTATGGCATATAAGGAGAATGAAAAAGGTGGAGATAACACATGGTATCTAGACACCGGTGCAAGCAACCATATGTGTGGAAGAAAAAGCATGTTCGTGGAACTTGACGAGTCAGTGAACGACAATGTATCCTTTGGAGATGAGTCCAAAGTTGTTGTGAAGGGCAAAGATAATATTCTTATCCAATTAAAGAATGGAAAGCACCAATTCATTTCCAACGTCTTTTATGTGACAAATATGAAGAGTAATATCTTGAGTTTGGGTCAACCCTTAGAGAAAGGTTATGATATTCATTTGAAAGATAAAAACCTTTCTATAAGAGACAATATGAGCAACCTAATTGCAAATATACTGATGTCAAGAAACAGAATGTTCTTGCTCAATATTGAAAATGATATTGCCAAGTGTCTCAAAGCTTGCTACAAAGACCCATCTTGGCTTTGGCATCTTCGATTTGGGCATCTTAATTTTGGAGGATTGGAGCTATTATCAAAGAAGAAAATGGTGAGAGGTCTGCCCCGCATCAAACACCCTGATCAGCTATGTGAAGGCTGCTTGCTCGGGAAGCAATTCAGGAAGAGCTTTCCAAAGGAGTCAAATTAGAGAGCACAAAAGCCACTTGAACTCATACATACAGATGTATGCAGTCCAATCAAGCCATGCTCTCTCGGTAAGAGTAATTATTTCATTCTCTTCATAGATGATTTTTCAAGAAAATCATGGGTATATTTTTAAAGCAAAAATTGGAGGTATTTGAAGTATTCAAAAAGTTTAAAGCCTTGGTGGAGAAAGAAAGCGGCCTCGAGATCAAAGCTATGCGATCTAATCGAGGAGGAGAGTTTACTTCAAAGGAATTTCAACAATTTTGTGAAGCCAATAGAATACGTCGACCGTTGACCGTCCCAAGATCTCCTCAACAAAATGGTGCAGCAGAGAGAAAGAATCGAACTATCCTTGATATAGCTCAAAGTATGCTCAAGAGTAAGAGACTACCTAAGGAATTTTGGGTTGAAGCTGTTGCATGCACGGTTTATTTATCCAACCGATTCCAACAAGAAGTATGTGGGGAATGACACCGCAGGAAGCATGGAGTGGAAGGAAGCCCGGTATCTCTCATCTAATTAAGAGTGTTTGGAAGTATAGCCCATGTGCACGTACCTAATGATGAGCAACAAAGTAAGCTAGATGATAAGAGTGAAAAGTATATTTTCATCGGTTATGACTCCAGCTCAAAAGGCTACAAGTTATACGATCCAAACACTATGAAGACAATCATCAGTCGTGATGTCATCTTCAATGAAGAAGGAGAATGGGTTTGGGACCCACATGAAGATCACTACAACTTATTTAAGGATGAAGAAGTTGAGCAGCCAAGGATAAATCAATAAAGAGATGAGCCCATAACACCACCAACCACACCAATTGCAAGTACTCAAGAAGACCCATCATCTTCAAGTAAAGGCTCAAGCGAAAAAGCACCACATTTTAGAAGTTTGCAGGAAATCTATGAGGTGACTGAGAATCAAGACAATCTCACTCTCTTTTGCCTCTTTGCTGATTGTAAACCTGTAAATTTTCAAGAAGCCGTGCAAATTAAGAATTGGAAGGATGCAATGGACGAAGAAATCAAGGAAATCAAGAATAACAAAACATGGGAGATAGCTACACTTCCAATAGGACACAGGGCGATTGGTGTAAAGTGGGTGTACAAAGCAAAGAAGAATGCCAAAGGAGAAGTCGAGAAGTATAAAACAAGATTAGTGGCGAAAGGTTACAGCCAAATAGCTGGCATCGACTATGATGAGGTATTTGCTTCTGTTGCTCGACTTGAAACTATAAGACTAATCATTTCTTTGGCAGCTCAAAATAGGTGGAAAATACATCAAATGGATGTTAAGTCGGCCTTTCTAAATGGAGTTCTTGAAGAGGGAGTCTACATTCAATAACCACCGGGCTACAAAGTCAAAGGGCAAGAAGACAAGGTTTTGAAGCTGAAGAACGCCCCCTATGGGTTAAAACAAGCTGATAGGGCATGGAACAACCGCATCAACAAGTATTTCCTTGAGAATAACTTCAGCAAATGTCCTTACGAGCATGCCCTCTACATCAAAGTCAAGGATGGAGATATTTTGATAGTGTGCTTATATGTGGATGATTTGATCTTCACTGGAAGTAATCCAAGTATGTTTAAAGAATTCAAAAAAGTAATGGCTAAGGAGTTCGAGATAACGAATATTGGACAAATGGCATACTACTTCGGTATTGGAGTTAAGCAAAAGGATGAAGGCATCTTTATCTCTCAAGAAAGCTATGGAAAAGAAATACTCAAGAAATTCAATATGAATGATTGCAAGCCCATAAGCACTCCGATGGAATGCGGAGGCAAGTTATCAAAAAAGGAGAATAATGAAATGGTTAATCCAACATTTTTTAAGATCTTGGTGGGTAGCTTGCGCTACTTGACTTGCACTAGGCCGGACATCCTTTATGCTGTTGGAATAGTTAGTCTTTATATGGAGGTACCAATGACTACTCACTTAAAGGTCGCCAAGAGGTTTCTTCGATATATCAAAGGTACGATTGACTTTGGCCTATTCTATTCATCATCAAATGATTTCAAGCTTGTCGGATATAGTGATAGCGACTGGGCCGGAGACTTAGATGAGCGAAAAAGCACTACGGGTTTCGTGTTCTACATGGGAGACACTATTTTCACTTGGATGTCAAAGAAGCAACCAATCGTGGCCCTTTTTACTTGTGAAGCTGAGTATATTGCTGCAACTTCATGTGTCTGTCATGCAATTTGGCTTCAAAATTTATTGAAGGAGCTAAGACTGCCGCAAGAAGAGCCAACAAAGATTTGTGTCGATAACAAGTCAGCTATTTTCTTGGCCAAGAATCCTATTTTTCATAATCAAAGTAAACATATCGACACATGCTATCACTTCATCAGAGACTGTATCACAAGAAAGGATGTGCAAATAGAGTATGTGAAGACTTATGATCAAGTAGCTGATATATTCACCGAGCCACTCAAGCATGAAGATTTTACAAGGATAAGAAGATTGCTTGGGATAACAAATCAAGTTTAAGAGGGGGTGTTGAAAATTAAACTTGATTAATTGGGCCTTTAATTGAGTGGGCTTTCTATTTGGGCCCATAGTCTAGAAAAGTTTTTAGAAAACTCTAGAATCCTACTTTATGATGAATGTTTTAGAGGATTCGAGAAATATATTCTAAAAAGAATTGTTTAGAGTATTCTAGAATATGCAATTAATGACTTTTGTAAAAGAAGATAGGAGAATATTCTAGAGAGTCAATATTAGCCATTGGATTGAAATTTGTTGGCACAATCCTAAGGGGGAAGTCACTAGTATAAATAGGTGTGGACTCTTTGTGTTTTTGTAAGAAGTAGAATCAAGAGTTCAAGAGTGAAATAAAAGTGAGTTTGATAAGTGTTCTCTTCTCCTTTAAAATCTTTCCTCTTTCTATAGCCTCTTATTTTCCAACAGAGAGGGCGAGCTCCTTCATCATTAAATACTCCCAGCTTAGGAAAAAAATTATTGGCTTGGAATAAGATTGGATAAAGGTTTTTAATGTATATGAGTTGGTATAAGTTTTCTAACCTTGATAGTTGTCAATCTAATCTAAGCTCATGATTTGGTGAAAAAATTAGGTATCATAGTGCTCTCTAAGATCCTAAGCTCTTATATTACTTAATATTAAGAACCAGATTTCTTGTTTCTGGCACATTTCAGAATATGATAGTCTCAAGATCTTGAGAAATGTTAACATTAATTCTTTTAAGCATACCATCTTAATCACATAGGGAACAAACACGCCATTAATATGATAGGAAGCATTCTTTGGAGAAATGCGCATGTGCCAAATAGATTCAACTCTAAATTACTGTTCGCCAAATCATTCCAATAAGTTCTTCAAGGGAGGCAAAAATGTTAACTATCATGTGAACATATGATATAATATAGATGACAACCCTAATTAAAAGAACCCAATATTTTATATTTAAGAGAAATAAATATTTAAGCATCTTAGACATATTATTGGTCATACTTTTTTATTGGTTACTAAAGCAAACTATCTTTCATTTCTTTGTAAACACACCCAAAAAAATAAAAACTTTTTTCTTTTTCAGTATTCATAATTTATTTTGCCTCTGAAACCAAAGACTTTGAGACTATGACAATCGAGCAACTTTTGAGCTCTTTACAAGCCTACGAAGAAAAGAAGAAGAAGAAGCAAGCAATCACGGAACAACTCCTAAAGAATCAAATAAATTCAACTAAAGAAGAGAACCTCGAGTATGGTAGAAGCCAACAAGGAAGAGGTCATGGTCGAGGACAAGGCCGTGGCCATGGACGCGGACGAGGTTGGAGCTCTAATAATAGCAAGAACGATAATACAAATTTTTGACAAGGAGGAAGTTCAACAAGAGAGTGTGGAAGAGGAAAACCAAGACCAAGGTATGATAAATCTCAAGTGATGTGCGACAACTATCAAATATTTGGTCATTATGCTGCAGAATGTAGAATTCCTAATAACAATAAAGTTGAAGAAAAGGCTAATTATGTGGAAGAGAGAAGTCAACAAGATGGCACTTTGCTATGGCATATAAGGAGAATGAAAAAGGTGGAGATAACACATGGTATCTAGACACCGGTGCAAGCAACCATATGTGTGGAAGAAAAAGCATGTTCGTGGAACTTGACGAGTCAGTGAACGACAATGTATCCTTTGGAGATGAGTCCAAAGTTGTTGTGAAGGGCAAAGATAATATTCTTATCCAATTAAAGAATGGAAAGCACCAATTCATTTCCAACGTCTTTTATGTGACAAATATGAAGAGTAATATCTTGAGTTTGGGTCAACTCTTAGAGAAAGGTTATGATATTCATTTGAAAGATAAAAACCTTTCTATAAGAGACAATATGAGCAACCTAATTTCAAATATACTGATGTCAAGAAACAGAATGTTCTTGCTCAATATTGAAAATGATATTGCCAAGTGTCTCAAAGCTTGCTACAAAGACCCATCTTGGCTTTGGCATCTTCGATTTGGGCATCTTAATTTTGGAGGATTGGAGCTATTATCAAAGAAGAAAATGGTGAGAGGTCTGCCCCGCATCAAACACCCTGATCAGCTATGTGAAGGCTGCTTGCTCGGGAAGCAATTCAGGAAGAGCTTTCCAAAGGAGTCAAATTAGAGAGCACAAAAGCCACTTGAACTCATACATACAGATGTATGCAGTCCAATCAAGCCATGCTCTCTCGGTAAGAGTAATTATTTCATTCTCTTCATAGATGATTTTTCAAGAAAATCATGGGTATATTTTTAAAGCAAAAATTGGAGGGATTTGAAGTATTCAAAAAGTTTAAAGCCTTGGTGGAGAAAGAAAGCGGCCTCGAGATCAAAGCTATGCGATCTAATCGAGGAGGAGAGTTTACTTCAAAGGAATTTCAACAATTTTGTGAAGCCAATAGAATACGTCGACCGTTGACCGTCCCAAGATCTCCTCAACAAAATGGTGCAGCAGAGAGAAAGAATCGAACTATCCTTGATATAGCTCAAAGTATGCTCAAGAGTAAGAGACTACCTAAGGAATTTTGGGCTGAAGCTGTTGCATGCACGGTTTATTTATCCAACCGATTCCAACAAGAAGTATGTGGGGAATGACACCGCAGGAAGCATGGAGTGGAAGGAAGCCCGGTATCTCTCATCTAATTAAGAGTGTTTGGAAGTATAGCCCATGTGCACGTACCTAATGATGAGCAACAAAGTAAGCTAGATGATAAGAGTGAAAAGTATATTTTCATCGGTTATGACTCCAGCTCAAAAGGCTACATGTTATACGATCCAAACACTATGAAGACAATCATCAGTCGTGATGTCATCTTCAATGAAGAAGGAGAATGGGTTTGGGACCCACATGAAGATCACTACAACTTCTTTAAGGATGAAGAAGTTGAGCAGCCAAGGATAAATCAATAAAGAGATGAGCCCATAACACCACCAACCACACCAATTGCAAGTACTCAAGAAGACCCATCATCTTCAAGTAAAGGCTCAAGCGAAAAAGCACCACATTTTAGAAGTTTGCAGGAAATCTATGAGGTGACTGAGAATCAAGACAGTCTCACTCTCTTTTGCCTCTTTGCTGATTGTAAACCTGTAAATTTTTAAGAAGCCGTGCAAATTAAGAATTGGAAGGATGCAATGGACGAAGAAATCAAGGCAATCGAGAATAACAATACATGGGAGATAGCTACACTTCCAATAGGACACAGGGCGATTGGTGTAAAGTGGGTGTACAAAGCAAAGAAGAATGCCAAAGGAGAAGTCGAGAAGTATAAAACAAGATTAGTGGCGAAAGGTTACAGCCAAATAGCTGGCATCGACTATGATGAGGTATTTGCTTCTGTTGCTCGACTTGAAACTATAAGAATAATCATTTCTTTGGCAGCTCAAAATAGGTGGAAAATACATCAAATGGATGTTAAGTCGGCCTTTCTAAATGGAGTTCTTGAAGAGGAAGTCTACATTCAACAACCACCAGGCTACAAAGTCAAAGGGCAAGAAGACAAGGTTTTGAAGCTGAAGAATGCCCCCTATGGGTTAAAACAAGCTCCTAGGGCATGGAACAACCCCATCGACAAGTATTTCCTTGAGAATAACTTCAGCAAATGTCCTTACGAGCATGCCCTCTACATCAAAGTTAAGGATGGAGATATTTTGATAGTGTGCTTATATGTGGATGATTTGATCTTCACTGGAAGTAATCCAAGTATGTTTAAAGAATTCAAAAAAGTAATGGCTAAGGAGTTCGAGATGACGAATATTGGACAAATGGCATACTACTTCGGTATTGGAGTTAAGCAAAAGGATGAAGGCATCTTTATCTCTCAAGAAAGCTATGGAAAAGAAATACTCAAGAAATTCAATATGAATGATTGCAAGCCCATAAGCACTCCGATGGAATGCGGAGGCAAGTTATCAAAAAAGGAGAATAATGAAATGGTTAATCCAACATTTTTCAAGATCTTGGTGGGTAGCTTGCGCTACTTGACTTGCACTAGGCCGGACATCCTTTATGTTGTTGGAATAGTTAGTCTTTATATGGAGGTACCAATGACTACTCACTTAAAGGTCGCCAAGAGGATTCTTCGATATATCAAAGGTACGATTGACTTTGGCCTATTCTATTCATCATCAAATGATTTCAAGCTTGTCGGATATAGTGATAGCGACTGGGCCGGAGACTTAGATGAGCGAAAAAGCACTACGGGTTTCGTGTTCTACATGGGAGACACTATTTTCACTTGGATGTCAAAGAAGCAACCAATCGTGGCCCTTTTTACTTGTGAAGCTGAGTATATTGCTGCAACTTCATGTGTCTGTCATGCAATTTGGCTTCGAAATTTATTGAAGGAGCTAAGACTGCCGCAAGAAGAGCCAACAAAGATTTGTGTCGATAACAAGTCAGCTATTTTCTTGGCCAAGAATCCTATTTTTCATAATCGAAGTAAACATATCGACACATGCTATCACTTCATCAGAGACTGTATCACAAGAAAGGATGTGCAAATAGAGTATGTGAAGACTTATGATCAAGTAGCTAATATATTCACCGAGCCACTCAAGCATGAAGATTTTACAAGGATAAGAAGATTGCTTGGGATAACAAATCAAGTTTAAGAGGGGGTGTTGAAAATTAAACTTGATTAATTGGGCCTTTAATTGAGTGGGCTTTCTATTTGGGCCCATATTCTAGAAAAGTTTTTAGAAAACTCTAGAATCCTACTTTATGATGAATGTTTTAGAGGATTCGAGAAATATATTCTAAAAAGAATTGTTTAGAGTATTCTAGAATATGCAATTAATGACTTTTGTAAAAGAAGATAGGAGAATATTCTATAGAGTCAATATTAGCCATTGGATTGAAATTTGTTGGCACAATCCTAAGGGGGAAGTCACTAGTATAAATAGGTGTGGACTCTTTGTGTTTATGTAAGAAGTAGAATCAAGAGTTCAAGAGTGAAATAAAAGTGAGTTTGATAAGTGTTCTCTTCTCCTTTAAAATCTTTCCTCTTTCTATAGCCTCTTATTTTCCAACAGAGAGGGCGAGCTCCTTCATCATTAAATACTCCCAGCTTAGGAAACAAATTATTGGCTTGGAATAAGATTGGATAAAGGTTTTTAATGTATATGAGTTGGTATAAGTTTTCTAACCTTGATAGTTGTCAATCTAATCTAAGCTCATGATTTGGTGAAAAAATTAGGTATCATAGTGCTCTCTAAGATCCTAAGCTCTTATATTACTTAATATTAAGAACCAGATTTCTTGTTTCTGGCACATTTCAGAATATGATAGTCTCAAGATCTTGAGAAATGTTAACATTAATTCTTTTAAGCATACCATCTTAATCACATAGGGAACAAACACACCATTAATATGATAGGAAGCATTCTTTGGAGAAATGCGCATGTGCCAAATAGATTCAACTCTAAATTACTGTTCACCAAATCATTCCAACAAGTTCTTCAAGGGAGGCAAAAATGGTAACTATCATGTGAACATATGATATAATAGAGATGACAACCCTAATTAAAAGAACCCAATATTTTATATTTAAGAGAAATAAATATTTAAGCATCTTAGACATATTATTGGTCATATTTTTTTATTGGTTACTAAAGCAAGCTATCATTCGTTTCTTTGTAAACACACCCAAAAAAAATAAAAACTTTTTTCTTTTTCAGTATTCATAATTTATTTTGCCTCTGCAACCAGTAATTTTTTTCTTCCTTCAATTTATTTATCGGATTTTCCCTCTCATTTTCTACTTCTTCTATCAATTTTTTTCTTCCTTCTGCTATAGCAACTCAACAGTCCCTAGAAATTGAAAGAGAGAGAGAGAGGATGAAGTAGAAAGCGAAAGATAAAAAACAAATTCAAATAAAATAACGTGTTTCTCTATCTTTGAAAGCACACTGCCTATTTTTTATAACTAGTTGAAAAATCATTATAATACCACATTTTTAAGGAAAACTAGTCCCTTCCCAGTCTCTCAATCAAGCACCCAAAATGGTCCCCCTCTCCCCTATTTATTACCTTCCATTTCTTCTTTCATGCAATCAAATTAACCCTAGAACTCTAGAAAGCCGAAGAAACAGGTCTGATGGAAATTGACGGTAGCTAGCCCTTGCCACATTTTCAATCTTGCTGTCAGTCTAACAACTATATAAGGATGGTTATATATTAATCTCGGTGCTAGCTAGCTAGCTTGCTTGCAGATTTGGAAGTGAGGAAGTGGACTTACTGAGAAGTTTACGTGGGAGGGTAGGACTCACATGGGCTGAGTAACAGTCACTTTCTAATCAGCGTGAGATGATTTAGTTGCAGATACGAAGTTGGAGCCAAAGGGACCACAAATAAAGGTGCATCCTGTAATGACATACCTGTAAGATTTGATGACTAGATCCTACCCCATCATCTTCATACTTGCATTGATACAAAGAATATACCTTTTTTTTTCTTTTTTTCTTTTTTTTTTGTGGTGTGTTTTAGCTGTGGTTTTGTTTGAATGCATGTGTTGTATGGAGCCTATTCGCATACGTATTTATCAGCTGAAATTGAAGAGGGCCATTTTCTCGCATGCTAATAAAATCATTCATAAGTAGTAGAGCTGAACATAATAGAAATGAGAATATATGTTAATGAATATATAGAAAAAAACAAAGTTATTTGATGGGTTAAAGGTGGCATTAGAGGGATTGTTAAGATGATATATGTTCAACAGAAGGTAATATCAAATAAATTTTAAGTTATTTGGACATATATACAATAAAAAATAAAAGAATGCCCTCAAAATATAATGAATAAAATTAATATCAAATAATTAAAGAAGAAAAATGTCATTTTGTATTCAGATATTTTAGTAGTCCATTAATAAGAATATAGAATAATACATATCAAAGATTATAACGGAACTTGGAAATAAAAATTATAAGCTATGCTTATTTTTTTGATGGTTTACAAAATCAAGGTCGAGGCAGCGAGGCAGCCTAATGATTAAAATGGGACTTTTTTTAATAAAAAAATTTAATTTAAAGAAGCATGCAATGTGAGGGGAATCACTATTCAATCTTTTCTCCTAATTGAAGTGTTACAGCAGAATAAATTTAAGCCTGTATGGCTTTATTAATTATAAGAAGAAAGAAAGGAACAAGGCAATAAAATATAGGGGTGGTAATTTTGGGTAAGATCAGCTATCCATAGAATAAATTGTGCTTCAACATTAGATTGCAACTGGCTTCACAAGAGAGTAGCTCATTTGTGTTTATTTATCTGACCATAAAAAACATTTAGTTGCACAAATGCTTTTTTCATTGGGCTGGCTGTTGTTATCTCTTTACTGTAAATTGCTCTCTCAAAAAAGATAAAAAAAAAAAGAGTAAAAAAGAAATAAACTTAAAACACAAATATCATATTCATCAATATACCAAAGAATTAATATAATACTTCCTAAACAACATTATTTAAATCATAATAAACCAATGCTAGCAAAATAAACACATTTCAAACTAAATTTTAAATAGACACGATGAAATTGTTCATTATAGCACATTCAATGTTTACAATACTTCTCATAATCGTCATCCTCATCAACATTATCATCATCTTACTCTTATTATTGCCCCTTTGTTGCCCCACTAAAGAGTTTTTGCAGCTCCCCTTAGCATGGATTACAAGATCTTTTTGTAGTTCTCCCATAAAACTAGTTGGCCTCGATAAAGACTATTTTTTTCTCTATAAGGTGGAAAGAGTACTAGCTATTGTTTTTAGGACTGCCACCAAAGTTGCAGTTGGACTATTATCGATCCTCCTTTAGCTTGCATTCATGCAATATTGTGGCAAAGCTCATTATGAGTAGCACCCTCTATGTTATACTTTGAGATCATACTCACTTCACATTTTCCATGATTTAAGTAAAAATATAACATATATTAGTATTTCATCTAAAGGCAAGAGAAAAAAAATAATTTAAAGTCTAGCTAGAGAGAGTTATGAGGGCTGCATTAGAGTAGTAGATGCTCGTCAATTTATTTCTTCTTGTAGGTCATCATGACAAGCTCATTCTTTATTACAGCTTGTAGCAATTTTTTCTCACGTAATGCATCATACATGATACCTCAACATAGGAAATTAATTCAACTTTTGTATTTTAAATTTATTATATAAGAGCTATTTGGTTCACTATATGAAAATTAGCGTTTACCGACAGTCAAATAACCGCCAGAATTATCGGCGGTTAAACCGGCTATCTGAACGCCGATATTAACCGGCAGTTTACTCGGCGGTGTTTAATAATACACTATCGAAAATATCGGCAGTATAATAACCCCCGGGTAGGCCGCCAATTTTCTATTTTTGCAGCGTCTTTACTGGTGGCCAAGCCGCCTGGGTTAAGTGATTTTTTTTTCGGCGGTTGAAACCGCCGAAAATCAACCTAATATTAGCCAAACCGAGCCTTCCTCCTCATATGTTCGTGTATCCTTTTCTCCAGACAATCGTGCTCGCGATTGCCTCCGTCTACCTTTGTAGGAATCCGGCCGCTGACACCCTAACTCTGGCTGACTATCTTGCCCTCACTCTGACTGCCGATCACGTCCGCACTCTACCGCCGAAACCCGTCGATGGAGCACTCCGACAACGCCCTGAATTAACCAAAGGTTTGAATTTTTTTTCTTTTACTAAACTTTTTAATGTTAATGTGTCATACTTTAAAATTGTGGGAGAGAGTTATGGAGCATAATTTGGATTCATGCGGGTAGGTATACTATGAAAGCCATACATTTATTGAGAGGTTTGATGGAGAAGTAAAGAGAGAGAAAAGAAGTTCTTCATATGATATTTATTTATTTAGAGGATTTTGGAGGTTTACATCAACAACATTCTCATCAAGAGTAAAGATCCACTCAGTCACCTTGTTAAATTATTTTTCATAAATCTAATATTAAGGTTAACCCTTCCATGTTTATGTTTGTTGTAGGCTTTAAAATTTTCATGGGTTGATATCTTGATTAGACAAATTCTAGTTTACAAATCATTTAGCACTATAAGTCTTATAGCTAAAACACCCTTACCATTTGTTAAGATTCTTCCAATAAAATTTTGGACAATGGTACCATAAAACTTTGAGAAGGTTAACCATCTATTCTCACACATATTTCCTTAATCATGGTGTCCTTCATATAGCATTGTAATTTCACTATGGAGGCTTACATTGTTTGGAAGTCTAAAAGCCCAATATTTAATAAACTTTGATATTTAAGCAAAAATTGTTATATGTTGGTTAAACTTATTCCTGAAAAATTATTTCTAATTTCTTCACGACTATTTGAGCTAGCTTTCTTAGAGCTCACAATTGTTTCTTGGTCGATAATGTGTTAATCCATCCATTGTTGGTGAGTGGTTGTTGGTATTGTTTTGTTGATCCATTCATCAATTGAAAAAAGAAGAAATGGTCATTAGCATAAATCCCACATCTTCATTCAAAACAAATTGAAGTTCATTGAGTAGCTTGGGATTTACTATGCTATTATTTTGTGAGCTTAAGTGATCAAGTCATTAATAAGAATATATATTTTAAATATATTGGGTATAATATTTTAAGTGATGGAGAAATTGATAGGGTTATTTTTAGTTGGATGGTTAAAGTGGAAGAATGTTTTGGACTTGTTGTGTGATAGAAAGGTCCCCCTCAAACTTAAGGGAAACTCTATAAGATGGTGGTTAGACCTGCAATGCTTTATGGAGCGAAATGTTGGCCATTAAAAGTGAAGCATAATATTGATTTAAAACAAACGTATAAAATGGTTGGCTTATGATAACCCGATTAGGAGAGTAAATGATATTTATTTCTTAGATTTAAATGAGATTTAAGGCTACATATCTTCTAATAATTGATTTCATAATTATAGGAAACGTTTGCTTTAATATCCAAATAACTATCCAAGAAGAGAGATATTGGATGTATAATAGATTGTTACTGGGTCGAAGAGGATTGGTAGATGAATTTATGCATGGAGTTTAGACTTTTATTCAAGTTGCTGCCCTAACGATAGAGATAGAGAAAATGAGAAAAGTTCAAAATGAGATGCAAGCAGAGCTGCGATCTTATAAAAATGATAATGAAAAGAAGAAAGAGCAAGAGCTGACATATGAATCACAAGACAGTGATGACACAGAGGATGATTAGTGCTATTATTTGTTTGATGAACTATTTGGTGTATTATGAATATCTTATTGTGGATTTCGTATGTTATGTTTATTATAGAACATATGCATTTCCATTTATTTAAACATTTGTTTCTACTTATTATGGATTTTAATTTGTTGATTGTGTTTTGCTATTTAATGCTATATATGCTGATTTTGGATTTCATTTATGTGGGTTGATTATAGTGGCGTGTTTCCCTTATGTGTTATATATAATTTTAATTCTATGTAGATATTATTGAAATTGGAGTAAATAGAGTGGGTTGTCTATTTTTTTTTAAATGCTACAAGTTTTAAGTGGCTAACCAGCAGTTTGATCGCCAAAAACTTTGATACCATATGTTTATTTTAACTGCCAGAATTTTAATATAGCCACCGGTAAATGTCGGTGGTTTACCGGTGGTCAACCATCGGCTGAATAGGCAATTAAATTGGTGTTTAAGATGGCCGATAAGTCACCAGTAATTAACTTGCGGTCACCGGCGCTAGCCGAAAATTATTGGTTGTATATGCCGCCAAAAAGCTGTCGGTAAAATTAACCGCCGTAATTCATTTCCTATGTGCTGTATATCGGTGGTTTAGAAAATGCTGGAAAATATACCATCAGTAGATTTTAAAACTACCAAAAACTTAATGCTAACCACCAAAAAAACATTAGTAATTGGCAATTTTTTTCTAGTGGTTGGAAGAAAGTGGGTGTAAAGTATTCCTAATGCAGGGGTTGAAAATACTAGTAGTTTGTTGGATAAAAAAAGGAATGTAGTATAAAATTTTTGTGAATTCCTTTTTCACTCCTTTGTTTAATTTTTACGACTTGTAAACTTGGCCAGTTTTGAGTAAATTATTTTTTCACAACAATTAAGTTTCCTTATCACACTACCCATTGCTGACACCAATGACTACTTCCTCCAGTGTCAACCACTGCATTCATTTTATTTCATGCCAATAAAAAAATAATCACATGTATTTATTTTCTAATCATCCAAACAATTCCAAAGCATTTCAAATATGATGTACCTTTTTTCAGCAAACAAAATAGCCTGATATAAAATATAATTATTATCATACGATGATCATTTGCAATAAATGAAAAGGAACCCCTTAAATGCTTCATGACGGCCCTTTCATTATAGAGAGGTGATACAAAAGATAAAAAATATTCAATTATAATTTTGAAAATGAAATTAACTAATGCATAAGACTTTAATCAACATCCATAGAATTTTATCCTACTCTAATGAATTAAAGAATGATTTTTTTTGTTGGATTATAAGTTCCCTATTGAGTCACACCCGATTAGGCTTGACACAACTCTTAATTAAAGTGGTGACTAAATTTCTTTAGATTTACAAAGTTTTAGATCAAGAACTTTAATTTTCAACCTGCCACCTTGGAAAAAAACAAAGCATGAATACTCATTTATCAAGTTAATGGAAGAAAGGCAAAGATTTTTTAAGATTCTAGAGGAAACCCTAGAAATACTTTAACCTATACTAATGTTTGGCTTTAAATAATTAGAATATGATTAATTTTATAGTTTAAGTTAATAATTTGTTAGAAGACTAGTATGGTCATCCCAGAAGAAATATAGAAAGTGAAAGAAAATTTGGACTTACGTTTGCTTGGAGTGGATAGTCATCTAATCAACTATGTTCTTTATAGAAAAATAGGTTGAGTCTGATGTTGCAAGATAGATTGATCTTATTTAATTGGAACCAAGGATTAAAGTTAAGACTTTAATCATGATTTTAAAATGTGATGCACCTAATTAATAAACTTTAAAATGACTTTTTACTAAACTTTAAGTCCTCTACAATTCACTTAACTATGCACTCTAGACTTCATAATTAATACATTTTACATGACCAGCTTTCTAGGAAAAATTTAACAGCATAACAAACTTAAAACCATAGGGAATAGTGGAGCAGCCTCATTGCTTAGGCCCCCCCCTTACTTTGTTTTTGGCTTGTGTGCTTTGGTTTAGTGCATGTTGCAGCAAAATAAATATGCATATATGTATGCATGTAAAGGTATCAATTCTATAGTATCAAACTACGACATCCTAAAACTAACATATATATCCTTTCAAAGGTAAGGGCGCATACGCTACCCAAACTTAATAAATAAAATATTCCTCTAATGCAATCACTATACCAACCCAATGAATGAAATGCATGAATGAATGAAGTAATATATAAAAGAAAATGTAATGTGATAAATATTATTGTAATTACGTAGAACCCTTGGTCTACAAGAAAAGAAAGGTGGTCAAGCTCCATAAACAATAAGCTTGGATTTCTATACCCATATGATGATTCAAATACTTATTAATGAGATTTCTTATTAATTATTTTGGTCTCCTAGCTTTGGATCTTCTATAGAATTCCAAAATATAATGCCCCTCAAAGTTAAAGGAATCATATCTTTTGGAGTCCAATAAGGGTACATAATAAGCAAACACATTTAAGATTTTAATGGCTCTTTTTACATTTACAACTTAATATACCTATACAAAGATTCTACAATTTATATTTACATTGACACTTTACAACTTTACATTGAAACTTTATACCTTTATATTTACATTTTATAAAAGACAAGAACTAATTTTGATTGGACTAGTGCAAATGTAGCAAACAAGAAAAAGTAATGTACTCTATAGGTAAGTAAAAGTGTGTAATGTATGTATGGCATCCTAGAGTGTAGAAAAATCACCATAATAGACACCCTCCAAGCAAGGTATCAAGTCACACCAAAGTACAAAGCAAGAAACAACAACAACATATTAACTAGAGTTAGTTATCCTAGCAAGCAATCTAAAGTGTATGCAAAGCTTTGTGGCTTGGTTATTTCCTAGTTTAATTATTGATTGATGATTTATATTAATTCAATTTATTTGTTATTCGGCTAGGGATTTGATTAAAGTTTAAGTTCTAATGATTTAATTATTTATATTTTATTAATTTCTTTTAATTATTTGAATTCTTTTTTTAAAGGTTTAAAGAACTTTGGTGATTGATAGCTTCTATGTGCTTAAACTTATCAATCAATAAATCTTAGGCTTCTAAAGGATGTAGTTGTTCCATCAATAAGGATAAAATAAAAACATAAAGCCTTCATTTAATCTCTCATAGTTTATCTAATTTATGTTTTAATGAACCATGTTAATTAACAACTTCAATGCTCTTGAAACAATTAATAAAGAAGTCCTAGGTTTTTAAATTAAATATATTTGTACCCCTTCCATTTAAGGATAGAACAAACACATGTAGCTTTCAATTTATTTAAATTATATATTTCAGTTTGACCCATTATTTAAATTTGTTAGAATTGGTTGGTTTAATTAATTTAATTAGAACTTGATTGATTATTAAAATTTATTTAATTTGAATCAATTTATTATTATTTTTTATTCTCCAATTTTCATTTCTTATTTCTTTTATTTAAATATATTTATTTTAATTAAAATTTTAAATGTTTTTATTAAATTTGTTTTTTATTTAAGTTGATTTAAATTTTTTTATTTTTTTAAAACTTTCTAGACTCTATTTTATTTTTTTAATTTTATAAATTTAAAATTATTAAAAATTTAATTTTATTTTATTTATCTTATTTGAATTTACTTAATTTTATCTATATTTTTTTAATTTACTTTGAGTTTTAACCATTTATTTATATTTATTTAATTATTTAATTTTTTTAATTTCCTTATTTTTTATTTAAATTTAAATTTATTTATTTTTTAATATTTTTTATTATTTTATTAAATTGTTTGGCCATGGTTTAATTTTTCAATTTCATTTAAAGTTTTAGAGATTTCTTATTTGTATTAAATTCTATATTTATTTATAGACTAATTCAATTTAATTTTTATTTTTGGGATTTTAATTTATTTAATTATAATTTTTGTAAAATCACCCAAATTAATAGAATTTTTTTAAGGTAATTAAGCTATTTTTTATTTTTTAATCAACAAACATTAATCAACATAAAATCATCACCAAAGGTCATGTGTGATCACAAATTACAATTTTATGAGTTTGGAGATATTTTTAATTATTTTATTTATTTTTTGAATGCTTTTTCTTGAATTTTTAAATATTTTTAATTCTAAAATTTTATGTGGGTTTTCTTTTCTTTATTATGTACTAAATTTATGATTTAATACACTTTACTTTATATTTTTATGATTGTATTTGAATTTTTATTTCATTTATGAAGTTCCTTGGTCATTTATGTATATGAAACTAGGGTTTGCTATCTTATATTTTGTGTATGTTGTAGGAAAATAAATATGCATGCCTCTATGCATGTATATGTAAAGGTGTTCAGGTCTACAATACCACACTATAGCGTCTGAAAACTAATACATGTATCCCTGCAAAGGCAACACATGCACCACCAAAACCTAGAAAAATAAACTATTTCTCTAAAGAAATTATATTCCAACCCAATGAATGCTATGCATGAATGAATGAAGTGATGTATGTAAGAAAATGTAATGTTATAAATATCACTATAAATAGAGCCCACGATCTGTAGGAAAAGAAGGTTGTCAAACTCTACCAATAACAAGCTTCTATTTTTACACCTATATGATAATGCAAATCTTTATAAATGTGATTGCTTATTTAATCTTTATGTATACTAGGTTTGGGTCTTCTTTAGAAAAAAAAAGATAATTCCCATCAAAGGAAGAGGAATTATATCGTTTGGAGTCCTAGAAGATATGTAATAATAAACACATTTTAAGATTTTCATTACTCTATTTACATTTACAACTCGATCTAAATATACAAAGAATTTATAATTTACATTTAAATTAACACTTTACAACTTTACATTAATAATTTACAACTTTAAATTTACTTTTAACAAAAGAAAAGAACTTTCTGATTGGACTAGTGAAAAATAAAGCAAACTAGAAAAATTAAGATGCGATATAGGAAAGTAAAAGTGCATAATGTATGTATGATATCCCAGAGTGCATTAAAAGAAAAAAATAACAATAATAGACATAGTCCAAGCAAGGTATCCAATCACACTAGAGTACAAATCAAGAAACAATAATAGCCTATACTAAATTAAAGTTGTTTATCCTAGCAAGCAATCTGAAGTGTGAGTTATGTTGTGTGGCTTAGATATATCCTAGTTTAATTATTGATTGGTATTTTTTATAAATTGAATTTTATTTTTTTTCCATGCTAAAGATTTTATTTAAGTTTAAGTTTTAATGATTTAACAATTTAAATTTTACTAATCTTTTAATTATTTGTATAATTTATTTTTAGGTGTAAAGAACTTTGGTAATTGATAGCTCATATGTGCTTGAAATTATCAATCAACAAGTCCTAGACTTGTGAAGGGTGTATTTATTTCATCCATAAGGATAAAATAAACACAAAAAGAATCTCCCCGCCGCCCTTTCACCCCACCCCACAGGGATAGAGCAAACACATGTACCCTTTGATTTATTTAAATTATTTATTTAAGTTAGATCCAATTGTTTTAATTTATTTTATTTTGTTGGGATAATAAAACAAATTTGAATTTGATTTATTATTTAAATTTATTTAATTTGAATCAACTTATTTTTATATGTTAATCTCAAATTTTTTTAATTTATTTTATTTAAATATATTTAATTTAGTTTTAAATATTTAATTTTCAATTACCAATTTTTTTTCAAGTTGATTTAAAATTTTAATTTTTTATCTCTATTTATTTTTTATTTATTTAAATTTTATTTGAATTTATTTTAATTTATTTTATTTTATTTATCTTATTTTAATTTAATTAATTAATTTAATTTTTATACATTTATTTATTATTTTTTATTAATTTATTTTAATTTTATTTATTTTTTTTATTTCTATTTGTATTTCATTATTTATCTATTATCTTGTATGATTTTATTAAATGGTTTACCCCGTGTTTGACTTCTAATTTTCATTTGAACTTTTAGATATCTTTATTTTTATTGAATTATATATTTTATTTAGAGTTTAATTTAATGTATATTATTATTATTTTTTATTTAATTCTTATTTTTAAAAAATTATCCAATTAATATATTTATTTAATTAAGGTAATTAAGTTATTTTTTTATTTTGAATAAAAAAACTCCAATCAGCTTAAATCATCACCAGAGGTTATGAGTGATGTTAAATGGTGATTTTAAGAGCTTGGACACATTTCATGTTTAAGTAATATTTTAAAATTTTTAACATTTTTATTCCTTTTTCGTTCTAGAAGTTCCTTATTTTTCTTCTTTTTTTATAGAAGTTCTTAGGTCATTTATGCTTTTGATATTAGGGTTTACTAATTGATATACCAAATTAACAATCAATGTCATGAAATTTAAATCCTAAGTCAATGAAGACTTAAGGTTTAAATCCTACGAATTTGGCCTCATGAAAGTATTAGTAAGGTTTATAATGAATTTCCAAAAACAATCAATCTATACATAAAAAATGTCAAATATGGCATATTAAACCAAGGATTAGGGTCAAATCAATGGCTAACTAATCCTCCTACACATATCTAATAGGCCACACAATAAAAGACCTAATTATTCTATGTATTTGGATTTATTGAATTTTGAAAATTTAGTTTATTTTCTATTCTAAGGATTCAAAATTTCAATTGAAGCCTTCATGGAACTAAAATTTCCTTGAATAATTTCAGACATTTATAAAACCTGTCCAATAACTATCCCTATAAATTTGAGCCAAATTTGAATGTTTTTAAATGGATAATTTCATAAATTCACCTTAAACTTTAAGATCACAGGGCCTTTATTGTACTTATCAAAACTAATCTATAGAGATATTAAAATCCTAAATTGGCTAAGTAGATGAGGAGTTTTAAAGTTTTAAAGAATTTTATGATTTCTAAAATTTAAATACATTGATATGCACAGTCATTCACTCTTTTACATATGATGCTATCTGATTGGTTCTTTAAACATTGGGTTGGTCTCATAGATAGGGAGGATTGATCTAAAACATTCAATCAGAGATCAAATGATTGAGATAATTCAACTTAAAAATGCAGATGGATGCTTAATAATTGATCTGACTCAATAAGTGCCATTCGTATAATTTGAATCAAATGGATGGTTGTGATTTCATCTTCTGCCTCCCATAATTTCTCAGTTGTATAGCATTTTTTCCTTGATAAAGATAATACAACTTGTAGAACTCACTCAATTCAATCCTAGAGGATCATTTGAGTGTAAAATTTCAATCCAACAGCTGATTTATAGTGGATGGATAGCTCACTTCACACTTGATCAAACCTATACTATAGTGCGCTTAAGTTTGGAATACCTTTATAAAGGATTGAATTGAGAGGGCTTTCTTATAAGTTGAGTTCATTTGAAGTAAAGGTACGAAATTCATTTAGGCTCTAATAAATGGAATAAAATAAATCAGAAGTTGGATCTTTGGTCGAAAGAAACTCAATGTACTTCACTTGAACTTTCTCGAGAAAGGGTCTACAAGACTAGAGAACCTAGGGATTTATTTGGTAGGACTCTAAGAAGGTTTGGGGCTTAAAATGTAGAAACCTTGCATTTAAAAATTTGGAGAATTTATAGGCTAGGATGAGATTGATTTAACATGAGTTTTTGGCAGGGAAGAGTTATTAGGGATGGTTCAATAGCATGTCTGCAAGTGTTCTCGAAGTGTTGAATCCATATTGTCAGTATGACATGTTGTTAGGAGTGAACCAATGGGAATCTAGAACTATTTTCTTAAATTCAATCCACCTCAGGCAACCACATGGCCTACACCGAGATGGCAAAGTGTCTGGAATGTTTGCAAGTTAAATGCAAGTGTTAGGATGGCCTGATTCAATTTAGATTGCAAGATGACTCAAGAAATACTTGTTTGGGAGACAATCCATAGATGAGACTAATAGGGTTTATGTATGAAACTTATATTCTTCTAATATAAGCATTGGTTTAGTTTAATTTTACATGGACTGGATATTGGCTAATGAAAACCCTTTTAAGTTTACTTGGGTAGCCTAAATGTTAGTTCAAGTGGGCCCAATGGTTAGGCTAGTTATAGTTGGTAATTAGGCACCTAATGGATAGTCTAAAGGATTTTTGGGGCCTTACATACCTCTAAGTCAATTATATTGATAAAGGAGAGCTTTTGCACTAACTTAGTCAACTTATGATGGCTTGTTCAACCTAGATTGACTTAGTCAACCAGGTTTAATCTTATCTTGGGGTTGGGTCCAATCCATTCTAATGTATTAGAAGAGGTTTTGTACCATGGCATGGTCAAGTCATGATGAAATGTATGCTTAGTTCATTTAGGTCAAGTTTAGGTTTAATAAAGATTTGGTCAACCATAGTCAATCATATTCTACTAATGGCTCATTCAAGTCTTGTCATACATGGTTTAATATTTGGAAGGTTTAAAATGCTTTAGTATGGTTTAGTTTGACTTATATTCATAATTGAAGGTGTATTGGGAAAATGAGCTCTTAAAGGTCAAATTACCTCTTAAAGGTCAAGTTCACCAATCATGGTCAACTAAGTTCATCCATGGGTCAATGTCTCTCTGGCTCTGGGTTTGGAGGCGATTTTGGGTCAATTCTAGCGCATCTTCCGTGCGCTGGTTCGCTCTTCTCGTGGCTCTCTCTTTCAATTTTTTTAGTGTTTTCTTCAACTTTTTTCTTTCTTTGGTCTTCCTTTTTGACATTCTTCCTCTCTTTTTAAGGGGAAATCAATATCTTTTAAAGATGTTGTCGCTGACTCCTCTTCGTCCTCTGTTAATATAAAATTTGTGCAATCTTCCTTCAAGGGTTGTTCGGCTCTCTTGTTTGAAGATTCAATGGTTGAATAGTTAGCTGCTCCTTTTGCTTTAACACTAGTTGGTAAATTCTTCTTGAGATGTCCCAACTTTAATGTTATTCGCAAGTTTTTTCTAAACCTAAAACTTTTCGGATCATTTCACATTAGTTTACTTGATCAAAGACATGTTTTTATCCAACTTGCTAATGATCTAGATTATCATCATATTTTTTCTAGGAGATCTTACTATATTCAATCATGTCAAATGAGGTTGCTTAAATGGAAGTCGGATTTTGATATGAGGGAGGAATCCCCTATTGCACCGGTTTGAATTTTTTTTCTGAATTTGAGGCTTCACTTCTTTAATCATCAAATTCTTTTTGGTATGGCTTCTATTTTAGGAGATCGTTGCAAATAGACCAAGCTACTGGGGCTGTGTTTAGGCCGCCTGTTGCTCGGGTCTTAGTTGAACTTGATGTGTCTAAAAAAACATCCTACTGAAATATGGATTAGGTCTGAAGTCAAGGGGTATTTCCAAAAAAATTGAGTTTGAAAATTTACCTTTTTTTGCTCTTTTTGTAAGATGCATGGCCATGGAATGAATAATTGTTTTCGAAAACACCCTCATCTCCGTAAAGAAAAGGAATCCTTGAAACATAATGCGGGGATGGTTGATCAGGTTGTATCTAATCCTAATCTCATTAATTTAGAGGACCATAACTCAAACCCTCTTCAGAATCTTGATGACCTGAGGGAGGTTAATGTGGAGGAAACTATTCCTTCTAATCATAATGATGTTTATGTAAATCATGATCAGGGAGTTGTAGTTCATTCTTTTGTTACTCCTATTATTGATGGTGAAAAGAATGCTAATGCTCCTTTGTCTAATACTGAAGTTCCCAATATTGCCTTGGCTGAAACTACCCCTCCATGCACTTTTATTCAAATTTATGAATCTAGTGGTATTATGCTTGCTTGTACTGCTTCGAATCCATTAAATGAACAGGATGTATTGGCTAATCAAGTGTCTTGCAAATATGGGGAGAGGAATGATATCACTTTGGAGGAAGGTGAATTTATTTCTTTGGAGATTGTCTTGCCAATCTCTAAAGACATGGAAGAGCTTGTTGTGAGAAACTGTGACAATTTGGAAGATGATGGCATGTTTATGGAGGATGAATTTCCTCAACAGACTACTCTTAGGGAACATCCAAGTGCTAATAAGACTTTCTCTACTTCTTCTTATAATAGTGATGCTTTGACTGATACTGAAGATATGCATATTACTGCTAAATGTTTTTCCAGGGATGATAATGATTTTAGTTTTAGTAAAGTTCATAATAAAAGAGGAAGGATGCCTAAGCATATCTCTTTACAACCTCCTAGAAACACCCATTTGCATACTTCCCACTAAGTTCTTTCTTTATGTTTAATGCTATTATTTGGAATGTGAGGGGTATTTGTTGTCCTTCTTCTAGAATTCATGTTAAGAATTTATGTCATATTCATAACCTTTCTATCCTTGTGTTACTTGAGCCTCTTATTTCATCTTCTAAATTGTTATGCACTGCTCGTTCTTTTAGGTTTTAAACATGCTATATCTAATGTGGCTAACAAGATTTGGGTTTTTGGAAAGACTCGGTTAATATTGATGTTATTGGTGATTTTGCTCAGGTTTTGCATTATAAAGTTGAGTTCCATGGTTTCCATTGTTGTGCCTCTTTTGTTTATGCTGCCTCTTCTCTTTATAATAGAAAAATGCTTTGGGAGCAACTTATTGATTTTCATAATATTTGTAATTTGCCTTGGATTGTTGGTGGTGATTTTAATGCCATCACTAACCCCTCTAAAAGGATTGGAGGGGCCCATCCTTCTTTTTGTTCTATGGATGATTTCAATAGTATGATATTAAATTGTAACATAATTAATATTGGTTTTGCTGGTAATAATTTTACTTGGAATAGGAGTCATATATGGCAAAAACTGGATTGTGTGCTATTTAATGACTCTCAGATTAACAACTTTGTTTCCACTAATATGCATCATCTTAGTAGAACTTTGTCCGATCATTCCCCGTTACCTATTAGCCTTAAGTTTAGGCATTCAATTGCTTCCTCCCAATTTAGAATCCGAAACAAGTGGTTACATCATGAATCTTTTTTTTTTATGTTACTTATAATAATTGGCAAGCTCCGTTACATCTGGATAATTCAATTTGTGGTATGAGGAGACTTTGGTTTAAGCTGAAAATGCTGAAATAAGTTTTAAATTCATGGAATCACCATGTTTTTAAAAACATTTTCTCTAATATTTTGCATGCTGAACATCTGGTTAATTCTCTTGAGTTGGCTTGCCAAGATGACCCTACAGATAATAATTTTTTCCTTTTAAAGGAGTCTAAAGAGGACCTTTTTAATTTTCAAGCTCAGGAGGAGATTTTTTGGAAATAGAAAGTTGCTGCTAAGCACTTGGTTGAAGGTGACAACAATAATAAATACTTCTATGTGTTGATTAAGAGACAAAAGCGCTAGAAACAGTATCACTAAAATTCAAAGGGAGGATGGCTTTGTTACTGATAACTCTGTGGAGATTGCTAATTTAGATGCGCAACATTTTCAAACCCGTTTCAATAAAGTGTTTAGTATGGCTCATATTACTGATCATTCTTTCATCCATTCTCTAATTTCTCTTGAGGAGAATATCAACCTCTCTAGGCCTCCTTCTTTTGAGGAGGTTAATAAAACTCGGTTGGATATGAATAGTGACTCTGTGGTTGGGCCTGATGGTTTTACCACTCTTTTTTTCCAAAATGCTTGGCATATTATTGATAAGGATTTTTTTTTTGCTATTTTAGATGTCTTTGCTAGTAACTCTATACCTAAGTTTCTTAGATTTCTTTGCTGGTAACTTCTATTGTTCTTAATCCTAAAAAAAAAGATGTTAACACCTAGAATGATTTTAGACCTATTAGTGTTTGCACTTTTTTTAATAAATTAATCTCTAAAATTATTATGAATAATCTTACTTCTATTTTACTTAGAATTATTTCTTCTAATCAGATGGGTTTTGTTAAAGGTAGGGCCATTATGGATAACATTTTATTGGCTCAGGAATTTTATTAAGATTTGGATGTGAGGGTTAGAGGGGGTAACTTAATTCTAAAGCTTGATATTACTAAAGCATATGATAATATTGATTGGAATTTTCTTTATCTTACTTTAGAGTTTTTTGGGTTTGATTCTTCTTTTATCAAGCTTATTAAAAATTTTATTGAAGATGTTTATTTTTATATCATTGTTAATGTCTCTAATCATGGTTTTTTCAAAGCTTCTCATGGGTTAAGGCAAGGTGATCATATTTCCCCTGCCCTCTTCATTATAGTTGTTGAATTCCTTTCTAGGGGGCTTCATAACTTATTTTATGATAATCTTGGTCTTTATTTTAGAACTTTGGGAGGTTTTCCCATATCTCATTTATGATTTGTAGATGATTTTATTGTTTTTACTAATGCTTCTAGGAATAAAATTAAAAAACTTATAGATTTCTTCTATCAATTCGAGTTAGTTAGTGGTTTAGCATTTAGCAAAAATAAAAGTTGTTTCATTGCTTCTAAAAGAATTTCTAATGATCGTAGTGGTGCTATTAAAAATCTTATTGGTTTTACCCATGCTATATTGCCCATCAAGTACCTTGGTATTCCTCTTTTTAATGGGAGGAAGAGATCTTTTTTGTTTGATGATCTTATTGCCTCTGTCCATAACAAATTCTTATCTTGGGAGTCCAATTTCCTTAGCTTTGGTGGCAGGGTTATTCTTATTAAAAGTGTTCCTTGTGCTTTACCGATTTATAGTTTTCAAACTATTTTTCCTACTCAAATTATTTGTGATAGGCTTCACAAAATGATTAATAAATTTTTTTGGAAAGACACTTCTTTTAGCTCTAAAATTCATTGGGCTACTTGGGAGAAGTGTTGTGGTATTTTGCCGAAGGTGGTCTTGGTTGTAAGAGTTTTTATGACCTAGCACTAAGGCTTTTTCTTTTAAACTTTGGTACAATTTGCATTCTAATGATAATTTTTGGGCTAAATTTATGACTTCTAAGTATTGTGCTCGCAAGCATCCTACTAACTGTTTTCCTAAACCAGGTGACTCTAGAGTTTGGAAAAGACTTTGCAAGGTTAAATGGGAGGTGGAGCCCCTTATTTCTTGGGGGCTTGGTGATGGTAATATTTTCTTTTGGCAAGATCGGTGGTTGGGTAAACATTCTATTAATTATCTTTTGAAATCTTCTTCTAATACTTATGTTAAGGTTAACTCCTTTTTTAATGATAATGGCTGGGATTATGAAAAGCTCTCTAATGTTATTCCTGATTGCATTATTCATTTCATTATTAACTTACCTGTTAATACTTAGTCTAAGGATACTACCTTATGTGATTTTTCCAAAGATGGTGGTTTCCACTTAAAGGATGCTTGGCATACTTTTTGAGCTAAGAGTAATATTGATAATATTTTTAAGTTTATTTGGCATAAGAGCATTACTTCCATTGTTTCTATCTTTTTTTTGGAGAATTTTGCATAAATATCTACCCACTAATGAATATCTCATTAAAAAAGGGTTTAGTCTGGCTTCCAAGTGTCAATGTTGTTGCCATTTGGAGAATTTGCATCATGTCTTTATTTTTGGTCCTATTGCTATTAGAACTTGGGTCTATTTTGATGATTTGTTCTAGTTAAATTGCTTTAATGGCAATCTCTCTATTAAATCTATGCTTAATTCTTGGTTTATTATATCTAAAGGTCACATCCATAATGTTATTCCTTCTCTCATCCTCTAGTTTCTTTGGTTAGAAAGGAATAATTCTATTTTTAATGATGTCAAAATGAACCATCTTAATGTGATTCAGAGGGTTAAGGATAAGGTTTGCTCTCTTGTAGGTATTAAGTTACTCTCTTATAAGAATTTCAAGAAATATTATTTTGTTGGCAATGATTTAGGGCTTAGGTGGATGGGTGCTCTGACTGATTCTCATGCTAACATTATTTATTGGATTAAACTTCCTAGAAACTTCTTGAAATTGAATGTGGCTGGGGCTTGTGGTGAATTTTTTGGAGGTAGTGGTGGTACTATCAAGGATAATAGTGGTTTCCTTATTTTAGCCTTTGTTGAGCCTGCTCCTCTTGGCAATTACAGAAATGCTGTTACCATGGCTATTCTTTATTGTATCTAGTTATTTGTTTCCCTTAATTTAATTAATATACTTATTGAGCTGAACTCTTATTATGATTTTTGGTCATTTTTAGTTGAGGGGGATACGTTTTGTTCCACCGATCATTTTTATTAGATAAGAGATATTAAAAAGCTTTTGGTTTTTTTGAATTATGAGTTTTTGCACTCTAACTAGGAGGGGAATGTGTGTACTTCCTGGCTTGTGAACTGGGTGTGTTCCCTTGCGTGCTTTACTGATATTATTGGGGATTCCATTCCAGCTCCTCTTCATGGTTTTTTCAAACTGGATGAACTTGGGTTTCCTTATGTTATTACTTAAGTGGTTTCCTCCTTGGTGGATTGCTGGTTGTTTTGGGTTATGTGGTTTTTTGTTTGTTGGACTATTCTGCTATTTCTGTACCCTCTTATTGGTTATGGGCTTCTTTAATTTGCATTTGGTGATGATTTGCCTCATTTGGCTTGGCCTGGGTTTGTCTGGCTTGATGGTCTCCATAGTTGGTGTTTCTTACTCTATTGGAATTTCCAATACTTCTCTGTGCTGGATGTGTTCTATTTTTTCCTTAATTTGCTTAGTTCTGGCATTTCTGGTTGGTGGCCGTGTTCAGCTTTCTTTGTTTGTTGTACTTGGGTGTTCTGTTATGGCTGTTGTGGGTTTAATATTAGGCTTTTAATTCTCAGTTGGGTCATTGGGTTAGTTGGGAATGATTGCCCTGTCTGGTTCCTTACTCTTATTTTCTCTCTTGTGCTTTATGGTTTAGTTGGGCCCCTTTTTTCTATTTATTTTATTTCCTTTTTTGGCATTTCGTCTTTTTTTTTTGCTGTGATTGTCTATGTATTATACTTTCTCTTATGTCTGCATCCTTCAGGCCTCTTCAATATAGCTGTGGTCTGGATGGATTTAGAATTGAGCTATGATTGAAATATCTTTGTTGCTGAGAGTTTATCCCATTGGTGCTCTCCTTCCTTCAGGGTGCACTTTTTGGACTGCTGGGGGTTGTTGTTCTGGTTTGGATGGAGTTTGGATTCTGGTTCTTGTCAGCTGTTGGAATGTCTTTGGCCTTATTTTTTGTGATTCTTTGGAGAATCTCTACTATGTTGTTGGGGAATTTAAGATGGTGTTTTCTGGTCTTGGGTTTTTTTTTTTTTTTGCTGTGCCTTTGGGCGTGCTGCCTCTATTTACCTGATGCCTCTGTGTTGGTGTGGTGGTGTTATCCTCTGCTGCACGGGTTATTTAAAAGTTGGTTGAGGTTTGATTGCAGTGGCTATTTAAAAATGTGGTTGGTGTATGCACCTGAGGGTTGGATTAAGTGGCTTGTGGATTTCCTTGATGAAGCTTCTATTATCTTAATCTTGAGCTCTATCAGTCTAATTCCTCATTTGTGCTTGTAGTGGTGCCTTCATTTAGATCAGTTTTTTAATCAAATTTCTATCAATATGCTTTGGTTGAATTATACATTTTTGTGATATACCCTCTTACTTTGCAGTTTTTTTGTTTTGCAGGTGAAAGTGCTTCACATCATCATCAACATTTTTTGCAGAGAGATAGAGCTGTCTTTCATATCCTTTATCTTTCTTTTTTGGATGCTTCTCTGTAGCATTTGTAGAATGTTTCTAGAGTTTTTTGTAGTTTTGTTTAGTGGAGATTATCGGCTCCTAGGCTTTTTTTTTTCTTTTTTTTTTTGGTAGCTCATTGGAGCATTAGTGAGCTGATCATCTCCCTTAAGGACTTTGTAATTATTTTTTTTACTATTAACATGTAGACCCCTCTGCAGGTTTTAATTTTAAAAAAAAAAAGTTCATCCATGGGTCCATTTAAGTCTATGCAAGATCAATGATGATTTAGGGCTTAAGGATGTCATGTGTCAAATTTGGTCAACCTATGTCAACTATGGACTCAAGTGAGTTCAAATAATTGTAATGATGATTATGAACTTGTTTGGGCTATTTACAAAGGTTTACAAGGTTATTTGAATTAAGATAATAGGTGAGTGGTAGGGGCTATAAATATTCAAAAGTTTTGAATGCTTGTTGGAGGCTTTGGGTTTTAAGGTTTGCAAGGTCATGGAAGCTTCAAAAATGACTAAGCAGATTTTATAGATATGTCTAATCAATATGTGAATGATTAAACACAATTCCAAGGAATTCACCTAGGGTTTTGATCCAATTTAAAATCTCCCTGAAAAATGAAAAAAGTATATAGGTTTTTGGTTTAGACTGGAGCTTGATTTGAATGTTTGAAACATGAAGATGATTGAATGATATAGAACGATTAAGGGACATGGAATGATTGAAAATGGTTTAGTTTTTCCATGTTTAATAATTGAATCACTATGACCTGAACATGTTGGTTTAATTAAAGTGATTGAATATATATATATATATATGCTTTAATAATTGAATGTTTGAGTATGAATTGAGTGATTAAATGGAACTCAATGATCGAGCACCATGAATCCAAAGGGGGTATCTATAAATTGACCTCATATAAAAAAGAGGTCAATATTCATATTAAATTCACATGGACATATGAATAAATATTTTTAGTGATAAGGGAAAGGTAGTGCATTTATACAGTATGATAAAATGTAACTTCAATTTTTGTTGGCTTATAGCCCCCAATCCTGTCAAATTTGAACTAATCATGAGAGATGATTGACATTATTTTTAGTATAATACTATAAAAAAAATTATTGATTTTGTCTCCTATAACTAACTATACATATAAGATATTTCCAAACAAATACATGCATTGTCATTTAGCTCCATTCTCCTCATGAAAACTTACTTCTAGGCTTTCCAACAAGCATATTTTTTACCTTTCCCTAATATTATCCTCCATTTAATTTAACAAGATTACTCCTCAACCACTAAGAGATTTTGATATTTTTCTTCTAATATACTAATAACCATCACACTCAATTTATCCATTCAAGAGGTGTTAAACACCAACTTCATATAGGAAGAATTTACCATGTTAGATAATATATTATTGTATCAAAATGATACCATGTCATTTCTTTATGATAAGTGGTCCATGTCACTCACATCTCTCCACATAACCCTTAATTTTCAAATATAATATTTATTTACCTACTTGTTAATCATCACATAACACATGATCTTTTTTCAGCTGAACATTTAAATAGTGCAACATTTCAGTGATATTTATTCATTTAGTAATTTTAAATATTTGACCCCTATAAAAGTAAAGGAATAATGGCCATGTGTCTAGTGCTTATAAAAAAAATTATTTACTAGTTATAATATAATAAAGTTGCTAAATAATCAAACACAAGAAAAAGAGCACCTTAACTTACGAAAAAACCAACCGACAAAGTCATATGTCATGCTTTGCATAGGATTTTTAACAAGCAATCAACCGAACTGCTATACTAAGTAGCTAAGGGGTAGTGAACTATCACATTATATAAGCTTTTGAAATATTCTTAGTGAATTATGGATAAATTCATATAATAAATTATGGTATTAGTTTATTTTAAGGGATATAATTAAACTAAAGCCTATCATCTTAATATAGTTATTTTTTGAATTACATTTTATAAATATTTGGATGATCATATGAGATTTGGTTATAATAGAATGTCTTTTAATATTGGATAAACCTTCATCTAATAAGTTTTTTTTTATTAATCGTTATATTAATGCTTTCATGTTTATGAACTAGAGTTAAGAGCTAATAGGGTTTGCATTTTTTGTGGTCAGGTGCTAACTCTTTTTATGCAAATGTAAATATAATTAATATGAGGAGAGAAAGTGAAATTAAAAACTAGCAAGCTCATAAATTAAATGTTTAAAAATGCATCAAATATTTGAAAGATAGAAGGATTTTAATTATTTCAAAGAGGTTCCTAACATTCTATGAGTGGGACTAGTCCATACATAGACAATATATTCAAAGGAAAAAATATGGTATGGTTATAGGTGTATAACCAGAATATGATAATATTTGATTATATGAGATAATTTAAAAATAGAATGGCCCAATAAAAAAAGCATGTCTGATTCAAGATGGAAATGGATATGACTAAAAGAAATCTATACAAAGGTTATTAATGGTGTTATAAAACCAAGAAAACATGACTACTAAGACTAACTCAACCAAATATAATAGGGTTGAGTCTAGGAATAATTTAGCAAAAAGTGTATGGCTAAACTAAGGATATTCTTGTTAAAAGATCATAACTAGAATAACATAAATTTGATTGAAAGATCTTAATCAAATTAGAAGAGGATAGTCAAAAGAGAATGGAAATACTACAAGATCAATTTAGCAAAACGGGCATAGCTCATTTTAAATATTTTCTAGCCATGGGAATATGGCTAGGATGGTAAGTAGTGCAGCCATAAAAGCATGACAATATTTAAATTGGACTTCAATAAAGATGGGATGGTAAGTTTAAGGAGATTCTTAACCAATGAGATATGCTAGAGAGGAGTAGAAATCACGATAAAACTTTTAAGATTATACTGAAAAATACTTAACCAATATGGCATAGCTATATTCCCATAAAATTTAGTTAAATATATAACTAAACTAGTGAATTAAGTTAATATTCAATGGTAATCAAATTGATGCATATATACTAGTAATGCAAAATATAGTGTACCAAAGTAATCTCTAAAAGTTGCTCAATACATGTATTATAGCATCAATACCAATGTTACATAGAAGGAGCTAAGGTTGACAAACTTAAATTATTGTATGTGATATCTTAAAAGGTATAATTTCCTTTTGATCAACTTTCCAATAATGGTGAACCAATCAATGTGCTTAGATATCATATATAGAATTTAACCATATCGATTAAAGTCAAGTTAGAGATTTTATGTTGAATTCAAATAAATAAATTATAGATGGTAACTATAATGAATCTATATTGATAGCATAATCTCATCATATTTAATATACCTACTTTTTGTATATAAACAAGATAATGACTTCTATAAGTGTGTGTCTAGTGTTCTAATAAATTTTTTGTTAGAAATAAATTAGAACAAATCAAATGAAATATTCACTTAATTTAAGGTTGAAACCTTTAAAAATAACCAAAGATGATTATCAAATATCATTTTCAAAGGATATATCATAGTGTCAAGTCAACAATTGTTGTTTATAAAACTTTGCATACAAAGAATTTAGTCCAATTATGGTCAAATTAAGATGTCAGGCTTCTCAATAATACCAAATCAAGTTAAATTTTATTTTAAATATTTGAGGTATTTTGAAATTTTTTTCCTCATTTTTTATAATTATTTCTTAATTAGTGAAAAATATCAAATAAGTTGAGAATTTTTATATACTATTTGGATATGCAAAGTAATTGCCATTAGACTTTGATGAACTTAATATTAAGACTTCGTTTGGGGCATCTTTTTTATTGCTTGTTAAAATAGCTTTCTAGTTTTAAAATTAAAATTTTAATACTTGAAAGCTGCTTTAAGAAGCAGTAAGAAAGCCATCCAAAATGAAGCCTAGTCTTGAAAGATTGCAATTGATTTGATAGAATATTTTCATTATTTAGAAATAGCTTTTCTAATAATAAAAAATGCATATAATGTCATGTACATATTCAATAATTATGAAATTTGGGCCATATGATTATAATGATCAAATGAACATTTTAAAATATTTTTATATTTTTAAAATCATATATTTATTTATGTTATTATTTTAAAGATTATAATGTATGGGAAAATTTTTAAATAAATTAAAAAAAATCATATATTTACATTATATTCAAACATGCTTGTAATGATATGTGGAGTTGAAAACATGAATTCCTTGGGTCAGAAATACATGTAATTATTTTTTTCTTAGTTAGATTATTTTAAAATTAAAAAAGTTAAGGTTTATAAATTAAAAAAATCAATTTTGACATAAATGATTGCATAAAATAATGCAAGTGAATCAAATGACACGAGATATTATTCTTCAATAATACAAAAATTTTCCTGTAAATTGTTAATACTACCTATATATATGGTTTAATCTAATCACAAGTCGATCTACCTGACTACAGATTTATGATCATTTCTTAATAAACTTGGGTGATTTTGGTGGCATTAGACTCATGGGAATTTGAGCTTTAATTTAGGGAATTATTTGAAAAAAAAAAGTTAATATTACCTACTCTATATAATAATAATAATAATAATAATAATAATAATAATAATAATTCACCTTTATGATCCATAAAAGCTCAAAAAATAGATGCATTGACTTATGAGACATGAGAAGAGGTAAACCTCTATTAGATTTGTTGGAAAAACCTTGGTTAATTAGGTCTCAACTTTGAGCAATGATAATGGATGTTTCAACCCAATTTTTGTAGCCAAATCATGCTGACAATTACCAAAATAGTCTAAAGAGAAAAGGAATACTAAAGCTAATTGAAAATTTTAGTTGTTTTTTTTTCCTATTCCTTTATCTATAGTTTATTTTGTAAGAAAAAAAAAACATGAATAAACCATGGTTAGCTTAAATCTTCTCAGTTTAATGCTCCTAGTTAACACCTTGCATGCTAGGGTATATATAGGTTAGTTTTTAATGCACTTTCATCATGATTTAAAGATTATTTATAAAAAATTGATTGGTTAAAAATGTTAATGCTTATCCTTCTTTTTTTTCATTTTTTATCCTTGGCTAAAATGGTGAGTTAATGTTTAAAAAAATTACTTTAAGATTTGGTTTAATATGGGTAATATCTTATAAAGTTGGTTTTAATAAATGATCTTATCATTTGATGGGGTTGACCCTATTCCAACTAGCATTAGCTCAAGTAGTATATGCTAGTTTGTTGGCTTAACTTAATTACTTGTGGGGGATAAATGATGTCAGGTTAAATCAAAAATATATTCATAGCATTCTTGAACAATTTTTTTCTCAAGAGTAACTTTACTTTAATTTATAGGCTACTCTACTTTAAGATCTGTAAGTCCCTACTTAGCTTATAAAGAGATATGCTAATCTATTTCAATGAATTGACCACCTTAAAGCAAAAAAATTTAATTGAGTTTCACTAAATTGTTTTTTATCATCCTCATAAAGAATCACTCATAATGATTTGACCAATTGAATGGTTTTGGCAAAGAGACCTAGGATAGGAGCCTTAGGGGTATTTTTGATATTTTAACTATTTTTATTATTTATTCTAACTATATTACCTAGCAAGGACAAATGAGGTCAGGCTAAATGAAAAATATATTCATAACATTCTTGGCCAAAATCACTCTAAAGAGTTTGACTTGATTTGATTTATTAATTAGACTACTCTACTTTTAAAAAGTATATGTCCCTATTTGGATTCAAATGATATATGATAATATGTTTCAATATATTTTCATCTTTAAAGTTGACAAATTTTACTATTCAAGTAAAATTTTCTTCCTAATATCCTTATAAGGATTTGACCAATTAAACTTAGGCGAAGAGACATAGGATAGGAGCATTAGAGGTATTTTTTATATTCTTAAGTTTTTAGGTCAAACTATGGTAAACAAAGGTTAACAATGGGTTTGGGGTTTGTCAAGTTGACCATTAAAGTTTATTGGGTCAATTTGACTCAAGTCCAAGGCTAATGGACTAAGTTGGACCTAGGATAAACCTTGGGTAAATATTAGTGGTGCTTTGATCAACCAATGGCTAACTTTAGTAAAAGAATTTGATTAAGTATCAACATTGACTTAAAATGCTCCATGGAAGGGCATAGAAAAATCAACATTAAAATTAAGGCTTCCTTATTGAAATTGTGCCTTTGGGTTATTAGGTTCCTTTTAGGGTTTTGATCAAACCTAGGTTTGCCATGGTCAAGGGAGGTTGACCATGGGTCAATCTTGGGTGAAATCACTCCTAAAATAGATTATGAGTGTTTAAACTCAGGTCCTAAGTTAAAATATTTAAAATAATTCAAGGTGCGATTTTTTTTTTTTTTTTTTTTTTGGTCATTGATATGTTTACTATGAAAAATCAAAGCAAAGATAACTCACCCTTATAGGTAGATTTATTAATCAATGGGTAAGAATAATGTTGATATATTTTAATGTCAATGATATACTCTTGGGAAATTTTATCAGACTCAAGGGGTAAAGAATAATTATGCCACGTGACAAATTCTTTGGGCAAGTAATGGAAGAAGACTCAGCCACACTGTCATACTTTTGAATACGTAGATGTTGGCAAGTTCTAGCAGTTTCTAACATCCATAGTTATTGTAAACTATGCATAACTAAATAGCCGTACTCTTAAACCTTTGGTTAGTGGCCCTTGGGCAACTCTTAATTCTAGGTCCTTAATCTCTAATGTCTCCCTCTAGTACCAAAAAAAAAGTTTCTTAGTGTCTCTCAACTCAAGCATCATATTTAGGAGAGCTTGAAAGTTCTTGATAGACCATTAGGTGCTTTAAAGTGAACAATAAACATCCTCTTGAACTCAGTAGAGAAAATAAAGACACCTAGTGTTAGGTGTGAGAACCACTAAGCATCACTCTTTGAAGGTTGTGAAGAATAACTAACACATCAATGCTTCATTGAACTCCATCAAGGTGATTGCCAACTCAAATTATATGTCATGATCGATGAGATTCAACCTTCTCTGATATGGCTTCGAGTGGGGAATCTTAAATCTCCCTTGTAAATTTCTTAGTCAATGGCAGCTCCCTCCTCAGATTTTTGAGTGGGAGAGTAAGAAAAATAGCTTTAAAATCCATAATTCTTTCAATAATAAAAATGGCATAATCTATCATAATGTCCAAAAAAAATCTTTGAAATCTTATTTAGAGAGTTGAAAGGTCTATAGAAGAGTATACACCAAAATAAATAATTGATAATATATGCCTAGATAATTTCATACTGTTATAAACACTTGTGCTAGTCCATGCCATGTATATGTGGACACCCATATTTGATGTAGCTTCGGCTGCCTTCAACGAGCACTTAAGGTGAGTGTTCTTGGTGAATAATTCTCAAGAGAGTGCCTTAAATCTCATGAGCAAGTTCTCTCAGATGAATACCTTAGGTCGGTGCTTTAGTGACTTTCTTTGAGATGGGGACTGGCATAACTGACAAGGCTATTACTACAAGTTGGTAGGTGCACTTCTCTACTAGTTTAGATGAGGGGCCCTTTGAGAGAGGAAAGTCATATTGTCTAATTCCAGTCTTTCTTTAAAATATGATCTCATGATGGGATTAGCATGTTAGGTTAATGCCTACTAAAGTGAGTTCCTTGATAAAACCTATTTGAGGAGTGAGATTCCTTAGTTGAGCTTCTTTAAGGTGATTTTCACCAAGGCTAGTGCCTACCTATATTAAATCTTGCTGAAGTGGTTCCTTTGTGAGTTAGGTATGTCTATGACATGTGCTCCACTTAGTCAAGCTCTTTTGTGGGCTATACTTGTCTCAATACGTTGTATGTACCACCATGTTGGGGTGTATGTAAAACATTCCTATAACTTTAATTGCATTTGTACCCAAATTTCCTAAGATGAAAATAAACAACAAAAACATTATATGCTACAATATTTAAAAATAATAATAATTAATTATGTACATATTTTTCTTAGGTAACATTATTTTTCCAAATACAGGTGAACAAGAAGCTATTATTTCCAAAAAATATGAGTATGGAATCAAAATAACTTTAACTAAAATCAACAATATTAGTAATATCTCTCTATCATAATCAATTTAGGTTTTGATTATCCATTTACTTATTTAAGAATATAAGTCACATCAAAATATTTTAATAAGAGTATTTCATTTTATATAAATTAATTTCAGTTAATTTTATGTAATTTTGAGATTGTGATAAAGATGTATACATTAGGTGAATAAATGTAAAGGAATTCAATGGGTTAAAAGAACACACACACACACACATATTATTGTGGGCTAAAATATATGTAACGATAGAGTTAAATTTTTTTTTTATCTTAGACTTGTATGTATATCCAACACATAAACAAAATAAAAAAAGAACACCAAAATTGTTATGTCAAAACCCTAAAAAGGGGAAAATCAAAGGCCACGCCCAGTTGAAAGGATTCCACTTGTGTTTGCTTAGATTATAAGTGGCTGACTCATCCCTTAAGTTGAGGACAATTAGATTAAAATAATTAGCTAGGTTGATATTTAATTATAAATAGAGATAGAAAATCCAGTGTCGTTTGGGTGTTAGAAAGAAATACGACGTCAGTCGATGGTCGGGTAGAAATCTGGCGTCAATTAGCGCTCAGGCAGAACACCGGTGCCAGTGTTCAGTCGGGCATAATTCCAATGTCAGTTAGCAGTTGGGTGGAAGTCCGATGATGATCGAGATGGTGCACCTTTCTTTTTTTTCATTTCTTCCTTCTCTTCTTACTTCCTTGCTTAATTCTGGCATCGGTCGGTTGTTGGGTGAAAGTCTAGCAGTGGTCGAGGAGGAGTCTCCTCCTTCTCTTACTTTCTTCTCTTCTCTTTTTCCTTCTCTTTTCTTCTTACTTATCTTCACTTCTTTCTTGGTCCCCTCTCAAGAGAAATGAGGGGCTTATATATTGTTTTTTGAGAGTGACATGGCTAGTAAATAAGAGAAAAATCAGTGGTAAATTAGGAGTGGTTTGAATGGACGACTTATGTTGAATCCCTTAATCATGGACCATTTATTGGGCATTTGAATGTCTCGATGATATTATAATTTGGCAATCTTGGGCTAATTGGATTCATCTCATCGATCAGCTCAATTCGACTATAAGCATGTCACATTTAAAAACTATTTGGTAATCTAATTTATGGATTGAACCTTCCAAATACGCTTTAGATATTTTATTTGGACTCATTTGGGCTCGGATTGAGTTAATTTTGGTGTAGCTGGGTTTGTATTTGCGAGACATTTAGTTCTACAGTAACTTTGCTAAAATTGGAGTTCATATGGTCTCCAATTTAATTTTTGACATTTCCAACTTGAATTTTGCCTTGAGATTCGTACTTGATTAAGAGAATTTTTTTATGATATATCAGTTGCCCCATATTTTTAGATGTTGATGTTCCAGAAGTCCAAAAATACTTGTCTCAACATTTCATACTGAACAAATCACAAAAATGTTAAACAATTTTGTTCAAAAAATGTAACTTTGCTCAAACTTAATCATAGAAGCTCTGTCGAGCTCTAAAAGTGCCCAAATTGAGTCCGAAACATCAAAAAATGGTTCCAAAGACCCCAATAACATACAATTTGGATAGTTCGGGCCAAAAAAATGGGTTTGAACTCATTTATCTGGCCAAAATAGTTGGCCGGCCACCGTCGTCGCCGCGCTGGCTCATCGTTCATGATGTGCCTCTATGGCTCACGACAACTATAGTAGCTGGCTCCTTAATTTTTTTTATTTTTTATTTTTTGTAAGTGGGCGGTAGTAGGCCAAAAAATTATTTATATATTTTTTCATGGCGAGGCCCACATTTTTTTTAAATCCAAAAATTGTCATTTTGATGTGAAAATTTTTTCTGAAAAAATTCTACAAAAAGTTTAAAAAATGTTTCTAGAAACTTTTTTGGCAAACAACCCGCCACCCCCCCCCCCCCCCCCCCCCCCCCCCTTTGTTTTTTAAAATAACCCCCTGGTTAACAAAAAATTTTCACCTCTTCTCTTTCTCCTTACTCCTTCTAACTTTCTTATCATTGAGGCATTCAACTATTTCTAGTAGGTGGCACCCCCCACTTAAATTCAATGCCCCTCTCCTTGTGTAGAAGTTAAAATTTTTGCCGTCGTTGTTTTTCTTTCTCCCCAAATTTTCTTCTTACTCTAGAGGCATTCTATTGTTTTTGGTTGGTGGAATCTCCTACTCAAATTCAATACCCCTCTTTAGTGTAGAAGTTTAAATATGTGACATACCCTCCACCAAAATTCCCCCAGCCAAAGGAGATCGCCCTACTGTCCGATCTAAGGGTCTGAAGAAAACTCAGAAAATGGTCAAAGCTAATGATGTCGTTTCCACCATAACTAGTGATTAATTGATTATTTTGAGGAAGAAATTTCACTTCCCTAATGATCTTGTGATGAAAGTGCCTGAAAAATCCACTCATACTTGTTCCCCTCCCCTAGGATTTTTTATGATATACAAGTTCAATTTGCAAGCGTGACTATAATTTCCCCCTCCTTTGGAGTTGATCAAAATTTTAGCGACATGGGGAGTGAGCTTATCCCAGTTTTTATATAGATCCATGTCGATCATAATGGGATTGACTGTGCTTTTCAGAGATTGTGGAGAAGTGTTTCCTCCAAAGTGCCTTTTTCAAATGGGTAGACTTATTGGTGATACACATGGTCATATCTCTTTCAGATTCAAGTGGTTTGATATTTGCACTTGAGACCCATCAAAGAGCTAAGTTAGTTATTTCTCTTTGTGTAGAATGACTGGAATCTCAAGAAAGAAATGGAGAAAACTGAAAGATTTACCCATTCCCTTACATATTGGAGCAAAGTATTTACTAATGATTCTTAATCTCCCTGATATTGACACCCTCTACTATGAGATATAATATTTGAGTAGATATGTAGATGAAGAATATTTGTTCAAAGTGGGGCTATCTACTCTAAAAGGTAAATCATATGCTCATATACTAAAGAAGACGGCCAAAGTCCCAGAGGCAGTTATTCAACCTTCAAAGACTCCTCCTAAATGATCACATAATGAGAGTGATCCATAGGTATGTAAGAAGAAAAGAGTTGTGGAGATTTTAAGTATTGCTAGTAAAAGTCAACATATTTCTCCATCCAAGTCACACATTTCAGAAGATATTCTGAAGCATCAATGTGTTGGCCATCGATGGGCTAAGGAGTTGGGGATTTTCTAGTCTCTTTTTTGCCTTTTTGTTTTGTGCTTTTATAAGGATATGTCCCTTACAAAAAATTTCCTTATTGTTTTAGCTAATGCAATGCATGGATCTTGAAATCAAAATGACCAAAACCATAAATAACTATAATAATGAGTTTGTGAAGGTCAAGTATCTCCACGAAGAGTACAAGAAGAAGTATGATAGTAAAATTAAGGAGATGAAGGTAGTGGAGGAGCAGCTAACAAAGTGCAAGATAGAATTGGCTACTATGGCAACTTCAACTTCCTTAGAGAATCAACAGAAGGACTGTTTGCATATTGAGTTCATGTATGCATAAGCAAAAATTAATCAGTATGTTAAAGATTAACATGTCACTGAAGAGAAGATTGTATCCATTGAAAATGAGTTCAAGAGGCTCAAAAGTTTACTATGTGAGAAGGAATCTATGTCAAAGTTAGAACAATCATCTTTTAGTTTCATAGAAGAATTCAAGGTCTATTGCCTTCAAGATGATAATCAAATATCAGATTAAGAAAGCTCATGATCATATATATGATGTGGAGGTGAAGTCCTTGGAGTTGAAGTGTATGGAGGAAGGCTTTATTAGAGGTTTTCTGAAGGGTGTCAGTCTAGTGTACCGCAAGACTAGAGTAGAGATCGAGGGGTTGAAACTTAGCCAGGCTTGTGGAGACTCTTCTTTAAATTCTGATGGTGATTAGGAAGAGAGGGAGTTAGAGAAGGCCTTTTCCCTTGAGGAGGAGGATGATCATGAGATTCTATAGTATTGTTCTACTGTTGGTTATACCATTCTATATGTTATAGTGATGATTGCATGCATTTGGTTTTGATATTTTTATATGATGTCAGTGATATATTAAGTTGTTGGTATTCTCCTCTTTTTTTCTCATATGCATAGTTTTATTTCAATTTGAATGATGAGAAATATTTTAATGGCTTTTTTAACTTGAGTGAAAGTGAGAGACATTCCCCTTAAATGTTTTGACCTAATTGAGATTGTTAGTCAAAGCATTCACTTGATGACATTAACATGTATGAAAGAGGTTAGATTAAATCTCCTTGGGATTAATCATCCAGTGATTGAGATACAATATAAATTGTGTATTTCTTGAATTATGGATAAATATGTTAAATTCTCAATTAGTTGTTATCTTTTTACAAGAGGAGATAATATCAGAATAAAGTGGACATCACATTACTATATTATATAATACAATAAAATAATTCTCTAGTATAACTTAGGGATATAGGAGGTAGAAGATTTTTACAACACTCAACACAAAAGGGATGAATACGAGGTCAGTCCAACAATACATAAGGGAAATACACAAGGACAACATAATGACTTTGCAGAAAATACATAATACAAGAAAAATAATACTATTAACACCTACTCATAATACTTGTAAAGGTTTCCAACATTCCAAGTTTGAGGTAGCATCTTCAATTAGCATTCTTTAGTTTGAAGGTGCTAGGCTTGACAATAGCTGCCACCAAATAAGGACCATCCCATAAAGGATATAGTTTGTTGCTTTGGAGGCGCTTTCCAGCTTCCTCGATGCTACATAGAACAAGATCCTCGATTGAGATACATCAAGGTTTCACCTTCCAGTTGTAGTGATGGGCAACTCTTTGGTGATATGCAGTGACTCAAAGTGAGGCTACATCTCTTGCATCTAGGAGGAGATCCAAGTTATTTCTGAGCATATCCTCATTATTATTGAATTTAAAAGTCTAAACTCTATTACTTGTGACTTTAATATTAACAAGTATGACTACTTTCTTAACAAAGTAGATATTATACGGGGTTTCTCTTGTTGGACTTTTAGCGATGGTTTGATAAGCCTAGAGGATATTTGGGAATTCTTTAGCCCATTGCCCCCCAACCTTCCCTAGGGGTGTTTCCAGTACTTTTAAAATTATTTGGTTTGTAACATCTATTTACCCATTTGCCTAAGGATGGGTGACAAGTGTATAGACTAGTTAAATATGAAAATTCTTATAAAAGATGTAAAGATCTTTCCAGTAAATGATATCCTGTTATTAGTGATAACCCATGTAGGAATGCCAAAGCGATAGATTATGTTCTTCAATAAAAAATGTTTGGTATTGGATTCTGAAATATTCGCTAGAGGTTTTACCTCCACCAATATGGTAAAGTAATCTACAACCAAGATGATGAATTTTTGCTCTCTAGTGGCTATGAGAAAGGGTCCCATTATATCAATCCCTTTTTGGGCAAAAGGCCAGTGGCTCTAAAGTGATACAATATCTAGAGTGGGTGTATTGGTAAGATTAGAATGTAATTGAAAGTTTTTATACTTTTGAATAAACTCAAGTGCATCTTATTTCATTATAGGCTAATAGAATACCTACCTCATGATCTTACAAGCTAATACTTTTTCCTATAAGATTTTCACCACATACTCCTAAATGAACTTCTCAGAGTGTGTAATCGGCTCTTAAAGGTGGGAGATATTTGAAGTATGGTCCAGTGAAAGCACATTTGTATAACTTGTCACTAATAATGGTGAAATTTGCTTCTTATCTTTGAAGTCATGAAACAACAATGTGGTCTTCAGGAAACACTCCATCATGTAAAAAGGATAGGGTGGGATCGATCTAAGAAGTCTCTCTTAGTTTATCGATTGATTGTATCTTAAATACTTAGAAAGTGGATCTCCTTGAAAAATCTTCACTTGTAGACATATCTAGTTATTATTGCAGCAAGTTTAGAAAGAGCGTATGCTCATGCATTTTTCTCTTGGAGAATATGGATAATATGATATTCTTTTATATGGATTAAGAGTTACTTTACGATGTTTTAGTACTGGGCCAGTTACGGGTTGTGGATGTCAAACTCCCCTTCCACCTAAGAGGGACCAATTACAAATTAGTGTGGACCACCAAGTTTTGCATCTCACAATCAATTGCCATCCTCAGTCCGATAATAAGGGCATTGTACTCTACTGCAATATTTATTGTAGGGAATTTAAGTCAGAGCCATACTCAAGAGTAACTTACTGTAGAGTGATCAACAGAATTCCTACTCTGATGCTAGAACTTCCAGAAGCTCCACTAACATACAAAGTCTAACACAGGAAAGAAGAAGAATTACTTATTGGATTGTCAGGTACAGGGATGGTGCATTCAACAGCAAAATTTATAAGTGTCTGAGATTTGATATCAAGTCTAGGCATGTATTGGATGTCAAACTCTCCTAGTTTTATAGACCACTTGATGAGTCTGCTAGGTGCTTCTCGCTTTTATAAGATACTTCTCAACATCAGATTTGTGTATACTCCAATTATATGGGCATGAAAGTAAGGGCTTAGTTTCTTGATAGAGTAAACTAATGCCAAAGCTATTTTATCTTTTAGGATATAACGTCCCTCTATTTGAGAAAAAAGATCTTACTGACATAATTGATGGGATATTATACATCATTCTCTTCTTAGACCAAGACCAAACTTATTGCCTAGGCAGAAATATCTAAATACAAATACAACTTTTCTTTAGGTATTGATTTGGAAAAAATGTGGCGGAGATGCCAAATATTTTTGTAGTTGTTCAAAGGCTTCTTGGCATTCATCAGTGCATTGGAATTTGGAGCTTTGATTAACTCTGAGTATCTTGAAGAAGGGTAGATACTTGTCTCTTGAACGTGTCAAGAAATAAAACAATGATGCAATCTTTTCATTTAGTCTCTAGACCTCCTTGATATTCCTTGGCTGCACCATGTCCTATAGTGCCTTAATTTTCTCAGGATTGGCCTCAATTCCTTGGTGGGTTATTATAAACCCTAAAAAATTTTCAAATGTGACTCCAAAAGCATACTTGTCAGGGTTGAGTTGCATGTTGTAGCGTCGTAGTATATAGAAGCATTGTTCCAAGTCAAATATATGTTGAGATTTTTTAAGTCTTTTTACCAGCATATCATCAACATATACCTCCATAGAGTGCCCAATAAGGTATTTGAAAACCTTATTCATAAGGCATTGATAAGTGGATCTAGTATTATTGAGCTCGAATGACATCACCATATAACAGTATAACCTTTTGTCTAGTCAAAATGCTGTTGTCTCCTCATCAGAAGGATTTCATTTTTATTTGATTATAACATAGTAGGCATCCATAAAGCTTAGCATATGATGCCTGGAGGTGGTATTGACCAACTAGTCAATATGAGGAAGCATAAAGTTATCTTTTGGGTAGGCTTTGTTGAGATATGTTTAGTCTACACATATTCTCTAAGCCCAAATTTCCTTTTATACCATGAAAATATTCGCCAACCAAGTGGGGTATTACACTTCCCGCATAAATCTAACTTTCAAAAGATTATCAATTTCCTGTTGGATTACTTGCAGAGAATCTAGTACAAAATTTTGTTTCTTCTGGATTACTGGCTTGCACATTATGTTGACTTTGAGGGAGTGCACGATCACTTCAGAGTCAATTCCAAGCATATTTATTAAACTCCATGCAAAAAAAAAATCCTGATTCGTATGTAGAGAATCTATGTATTTTTTCTTCTTCTTGTTTGAGAGGAGAGGCAAATCTGCACAGTCCTTAAAGTGTGTTCTTCTGATATGGATAAAGTAGTGAGATATTCTAAAGGAGAAGTCCTCTGAGGGATATCCTCGCTTCATAGATCAAAATTCTCAAAGCTTAGGGTAAATGTTTGATATAGTTAAACCTGCCTAAGATAGCATGTTTGTGCTATTTATTGGTCTCCATGTACTATAATAAATCCCACTGGGGTGAGGAACTTCATTTTAAGTGATGGATGGAGGCGATAATCCTTAAGATAAATTGGAGTGGCCTTCCAAAGGTAGCATTGTAACCCGATTCTAACTTTACTACAATGAATTAGATGGAGTGTATAGTTTATCAGGGAAATTCTTTAAGCACAAATTAGAGACTGATTGTGAAAGCCCGTTAGGGATGTTAAGCCCTATAGAACTGGCCCAAGCTAACCAAGAGGGGGGGTGAATTGGTATTTTAAAAATTTCTTTTCACAAGGAAGTAAAATATCATAAACCAAAATCACATCACAAGAAAAATAAGTGCGGAAATAAAAGTGCGGAAGCAAGAAACAAGAACATAAAAATTTATAGTGGTTCGGTCAACTCAACCTACGTCCACTCCCCGGAGGCGCCCTCCGAGTATTGCACTACAATCGTGACTCTCCTTTAGCCCCCACAGCTAGGCGGAGAAGCCTTTACAAAGCACCTCTTTTTGCCACCCCGACAAGGTAGAGAACCTTTCTCTTTTTACTTCCTCCTGAAGCTGGCAGAGAACCACAATCAGATGCTAAATCCTTACCTATACCGACCCTTCCACGGATGAGAAACTCTAGACAAAGAAGAAGCAGAGCGATCCTTGAAGCAACCCATGTGAATCCCCTCACATGCTCCCCCTCACAAGATCCTCTCTCTCTCTCTCTCTCTCTTTCTCTCCTCAAGGTCTTCTCAGGTCAAGGCAGCATCTAAGATTATTGAAAATGTTGAACAAGAGCTCTTAAATAGAAGAGCTTCAAAGGAGCTCATTAATTGCAAGTTGCGGACAATATCGTCCAGGATGATATGGACATCGTCCTGGCCGATCAGTATAAATCTTAGAAGATCGGCAAGAGCATCGCCCTGAATGCAAGCTGGACGATTTAAAATTGGCTTGATCGTCCAGGCCGATATCACGATCGTCCAGGCCGATCAGTTCAAATGGAGAAAAATCGTCCAGAGCATCGCCCTGAATTTGTGCTGGCCGATATTTATCGTCCAGAAGTAACTAAGGTTTTTGAATAGATCGTCCTGGCCAATCCTGAGATAGTCCAGGACGATGTGATCGTATCAATCATCCTTAATTACTTCCTTGATTTATCTGATTAATTAAGGCATAATTATGAATATCGTCCAAGCCAATCCAAGATCATCCTGGCCGATTGCCAAAAATATAAAATACCTTAATTGTTTATGACGGTAGTTTCTTTCTGTTTTGAGCTTATCGTCTTAGCCGATACACATATCGTCCAGGACGATCTGTTAATGACGGCTACCTTAATTAAGAATCCTGAATAGAATCTCTATTTTAAACTAGATCATCCAGGCCGATACAAATATCGTCCTGGCCGATGTGAGAAAAAACAAAAATTCTAAGTCTCTCAAGTGTGTGTGTGTGTGTAGGGTTACTTAGGATTAGACTCTTTGAACATTACAAATAGACTCAAGAAGAGAAAAAGCAAATTATAAACTGACTCAACCCTAACCTACGCAATCTTGAACTGGCTTCGTTTATTCGTTCGATCTTTAATTCCTGAAAAGTTAGAAGTAACAGACAGTCCAAGAGAATCAATAGTGTTTGTCAATCATCAAAACATAAGTCATGAAAAATAGATTTGTAATAATCTCCCCCTATTTGATGATGGCAAACACAAGTAGGAAAATCTCAGTAAAAACAGTAGTTCATTAAAATTTCAAAGTTACACGCATCAACTTTTCCTACCACATCCTACTCCCCCTTTTGTCATCACAAAAAGAGGGTCCTAGACACACAAAAGAAAAAGGAAAAACAAAAAACAACAGAAGCTAAAATAAAGTACAAGACAAACTACAGAAAATAGAAAACAAAAAACAAAAACTAGAAAAACGAGGGACCCTGATCATTAGATGGAGGTGATGGAGGTAGCTGCTGAAAGTAGCTGACTAGCGTAGTAAACTGAGCATTGAATCAGGCGATGTCCTGGTCATGCTGCTGCTGGTGGTGAGTAATGTAGCTATCAAAATGGGCTAAGTCCTCTATGCGGTGCTGCTCATAGCGGGCAATATCCTCAAAATGTTGCTGCTCCTGTGCAGCAACGTAAGCATCGAATTGGGTCTCCCATCGATCAAACCTCTCTATTAACTGATCAAACGGTGAGTGCAGGTGGAGAGGAACAGGATCAGGAACAGGAGCGGGAGAGGGAGCCTCCTCCTCCTCAGCCCCCTGACCTTCCCCATCTCCTGGGTGGAGATGAGTACTATGAAGGATAGTGAAAGAATTGTTTGAGTAGCAAGGAGGCTGAAGGTCGTGATGAGAAGGATATTGAAGATTGTATTTGGTTTCAAGAATATAGGCTATGAGATATCCTAAAGCAAGGTTGGGTTTTCTTCTCATGCCTGGATCACGAATAGTTGTTAAATGATCAATATAGTGAAAGAGTAGATCAGTGGCTTTAAATTCTCTCCATGCCATGATGAAAAAGGTAGTCAAAGAAAGTAGAGTGATGTGGATTCGGTCCCCGGCTTTTGAAATAATGGAGGTGCGAAGGACATGCTAAATTGTCCTAACATCTTTGACTAAAGAGCTAGTCTCTCCAACATGAAAGGGTGTGTTGGTTTGGCGAAGAAAATGGTTTGCGGTGGACCAATCAAAATCAGGATCTTAAACGATTATGTGCAGCTTATCCCCGGTGGTGGATAGGTGTAAAAGTTTTGCACAGTCCTGATATGTGATCTCGACCGGGCGTCGATTCACATAGGAGGTCTGGGCTGTGAAAGTAGAATTTATGCGAAGATTTACATAAAATTCTAGTAGAAGTTCAGAAGAAAAAGGGACAGCGAGGGTAAGTATGAAATAAAGAGAAGTGTGGGCAAAGAGATCCATTACCGGATACGAAAGGTGTGCAGGATAGGGTAATGCCACACTCTTTGTAGCGACGGTAAGCTACCTGATCCTCTGCCTCCCTGAATCGAGGGTCCAGAGTGGCCCTCGAGGAACTTCCAGAAGCCTTTCGAACTCGTTTCCCACTAGCTATAGTAAGGAGTTAGTAAGAAAACACAAGAGGAGAAGAGGTGTGAGGTGAAAAACATGGCTGGAATGGTCAGAATTTAAAGAAAAGGCCACATCATCTAGGCCGATCACAGAATCGTCTAGGACGATATGGCACAAAAATTGCGTATAGGCCGATTGGTCAAAAAGGCGGTCCGATTGTCCGGGCCGATCAGATATCGGCCAGGATGATTAGACATAGGCGATCGTCCCGAGTAGTCAAGCTGGACGACCGTTGAAAAAGCATATCGTCCGGGCCGATTATGTGTATCATCCAGGACGATGCATAATAATTTATCATACCGGTCGAAGTTAAAACATTTTAAATCTGTGCCACGTGTATCGTCCAGGATGAACAGTGGATCGGCCAGAACGATTGTCCAATAAAGGATCGTCTAGGCCAAAATTAGGGTTTAAACGTACTGACACGTAGATCGTCTAGGACGATCTAGTGTATCGGCCAGGACGATGACCATAAAATGCATCGACCAGGACGAAATATATTATCGGCCAGGATTATCATCATGATTGCAACAGAGTTCGATCAGATCGTCCAGGATGATAAATTATTATCCGGGATGAAGAGTTACAGCAAGCACAGAAAAGATCAGCATATGAAATTTTGAAGAGAATTTGTCCTATCGTCCAGGACGATATGAGAATCGGCCAGAACGATGTGACAAGAAATTTGATTTCAAGGAAAAGATGTTGATGATCAAAACCCTCAAAAATAAAAGACTCATAATACAAAGCAAAAAAACAACAAAAAAGACTAAAAAGAACCACAAATAGAAAAAAAAATTGTGTTAACAAAGAATCCATACGACAAATTTCTCAAACAATTTAATTTTAGAGATTTAAAAGATCAAAGAGTTTAACAAATCAAATATCTAAAAAAGGTAGAATATCCGATCTTGTTAGTCCCTAGCTCGGACTTCTTTCAGGGCAATAATCGTCCTTTTAAAAACAAAGGTCTAACTAAAAAAAAAAACTTTACTGGGTAAAAAGAAGATTCAATCAAAACTTGGTTACAAAGAAAATATCTTATAAATAATATACCAAAGTAATTTGTCTCAATCATGGAATTTGAAATTAAGCCTTTGAAAGCATCAAATAATTAATGAGTTCTCTAAGTTTTAAGAGTTCAGAAAAGAGATAATAGCTTGTATTTAGTGGGCTCATTTTATGCCTCTGGTATCTTTGATTTGGCTCTTTGAGCATCTTGATTTTTGATACACATTTGTGTATACATTTTTCATTTCAATTTTGCATCCTTTTCACTTTCCCTCTTAATTCTTTCAAGCTAAATTCTCTTTAACAAAAAACCCTTAAAAAGTACTTTAGTTGTGAGTATATCCTCAAAATATTAAAGAATATGAGCTCTCTCTCTAACATAGGGAAGAACAACCCACAAAACAAAATCATAATCATGTGATAAATGCAATGGCAATATTTTATTTAACTTGAAAGATATATAAGGACTTTGGATATTATGCATAAGATAGATTATTGTAACAAGATAAAAAGAATCTTAGTTTCAAAAACCAGTTGTCAATATGAGATAGACTTTTGTCTAGAAAAGAAAATTATATCACTAAAAGAGGTTAGAGGGAGGGAAACCATCAACGGTGTTTCTCCCTTTAACTGATTTAGATATGATAATCAATGGCTTTAAATCTCCAAAATCTAAAAGTTTAAAAAAATAATCATATAGAAAACCAAACAAAAAAACAAAATAAAAATAAAACAATCTAGAACAACACAAAGCTAGCACACGATAAAAAGAACAAACAACTAATTAAAGAAGAACATTTCAAGAAATTATGAAGTAGCAAGTTTAAGCAATTTTGAGCTGCGAGCCTCCATATGTCCAATTATCCTATGCTCCCACGAGGTCTTTGGTGAGAGCACACCTGCAAAATTCAACAATAGTCAGATTTAGGAACCCAACCTAGTTTGGGTCCCTTCTTAGGAAAAGTATAATACAATGCAGGTGTGGTATGCTGTGAATCATGTACCTTAGGTCTCCACACCCAATGTGTACTATGGTGAATAGTGCAAGTGTGTGAGATGTGTCCTAGCATGCCACAAGAAAAGCATCTAACTCCAGGAAAAGGATTTCTTAAATGGTTTGAGTTATAATGCCTCTTCCTAGATCTTGGATTTTGATCAAGAGTAGGCGTCATCCAAGTTTTCTTAAGTGTGTCCAATTCATTTTTAATCCTCAAGTTTGTGTTTTTTAGAACATCATTCTCAACCCTCAAGTTTTTTCCTTTCTCTTTAGATTTCTTGAAATCAGATTCAAGTGATGTGTGTGAAACTTTTAATGCATAATGCTCATTAATTAATTCCGAATGTTTTTTGTTCAAATCATCAAATTCATCAAGAAGAGCCATGTGATTAGAATCAATTATTGAATGATCTTTAAGAATAACTTCATACTTTTTTTGTAGATTTACAAGTTCTAATTTTAAATTAGCATGAGTCTTCTTAAGTTTTTTGTATGATGCATGAATTTTCTCGCAAATCTCAAACAATTCATCATAGGTTGGTTTACATACCTCATCCTCATCACTTTGCTCAAGATGATCTTCCCCCATTAAGCACAGGTTTGTAGTCTCTTCCTCTAGTTCAGTCTCAGAGGAATCAGTATCAGATTCTGCCCAGAATGCCTTTTGGACTATCTTCTTGTCCTTCCTAAACTTAGGTTTCTCCTCACCTTTTTCCTTTTTTTTGCTCGAGTGATCTTGAAGTGTATGACAATCGGCTTTCACATGTCCAGGCTTCCTGCATTCATAACAAACAACATCAGAAGATCCTTTAGAATGTTTATGATCTCTATCTTTTCTCCAATGATGCTTTTGCTTCTTACTTAGAAAGCTTTTGAATTGCCTTGTGATTAAGGCAACTTCATCACTTTCAGACCCGAAAGATTCAGAATCTGATTTGTGCGCCTTCAGTGCAACTGTTTTCTCCTTCTTCTTCTCACCTGCATCAAGATTTCTTTGATTCAGCCCTTGCTCGTAAGCAATGAGTGAGCCAAGTAAGTTATCAATAGAATAAGTGTTCAAATCCTTAGATTCAGTGATTGCAGTGATTTTAGCATCATATGACGAAGGCAAGCATCTAAAAATCTTGTTTACTTTTTCAAAGATTGAAAGTTTTCTTCCTAATGCATGCAGTGAGGTAACTATCTGAGTAAACCTAGTATACATGTCAGAAACAGATTCAGATGGTTTCATACGAAAAAGTTCGTAGTCATGCAAGAGAATATTCAAATGAGATTGTTTAACTTCATTAGTGCCTTCATAAGTGATACACAGTTTATCCCAAATTTCTTTACCAGATTTGCAAGTGGAGACACGCATGTAATCCTCATATTTTGAAGCACATAAAAAATAGTTCAAATATTTTGCATTTAATTGAGCTAAATCTCTTTCATCGAAAGTCCATTCAGTAAAAGCAATTTCAGTTTTAACACCATTAATTTCACGAGAAGATGGAGAATAACCTTCTTTGATAAGCATCCACATGCGATAATCAGTTGATTGTAAAACGTTGACATGCGGGATTTCCAGAAATCAAACGGTAAGTTGTCAAACAAAGGAGATCGTGTAATTGAATAACCTTCAGTAGTGTTACGATTCCGAAAATTAGCCATGGATCAAAATTCAAAAAGTTTTCAAACTAATTCTTATGAATCCCGCTCTGATACCACTTGAAAGTCCGTTAGGGATGTTAAGCCCTATAGAACTGGCCCAAACTAACCAAGAGGGGGGTGAATTAGTATTTTAAAAATTTCTTTTCACAAGGAAGTAAAATATCATAAACCAAAATCACATCACAAAAAAAATAAGTGCGGAAATAAAAGTGTAGAAGCAAGAAACAAGAATACAAAAATTTATAGTGGTTCGGTCAACTCGACCTACATCCACTCCCCGGAGGTGCCCTCCGAGTATTGCACTACAATCGTGACTCTCCTTTAGCCCCCACAGCTAGGCGGAGAAGTCTTTACAAAGCACCTCTTTTTGTCACCCCGGCAAGGCAGAGAACCTATCTCCTTTTGCTTCCTCCTGAAGATGGTAGAGAACCACAATCAGATGCTGAATCCTTACCTATACCGACCCTTCCACGAACAAGAAACTCTAGACGAAGAAGAAGCAGAGCGATCCTTGAAGCAACCCTTGTGAATCCCCTCACAAGCTCTCCCTCATAAGATCCTCTCTCTCTCTCTCTCTCTCTCTCTCTCTCTCTCTCTCTCTCTCTCTCTCTCTCTCTCTCTTTCTCTCCTCAAGGTCTTCTCAGGTCAAGGCAGCAGCAAAAGATTATTGAAAACATTGAACAAGAGCTCTTAAATAGAAGAGCTTCAAATGAGCTCATTAATTGCAAGTTGCTGATAATATCGTCCAGGACGATATAGACATCGTCCTGGCCGATCAGTACAAATCTCAGAAGATCGGCTAGAGCATCGCCCTGAATGCAAGCTGGACGATTTAAAATTGGCTTGATCGTCCAGGCCGATCTCACGATTATCCAGGCCGATCAGTTCAAATCAGAGAAAAATCGTCTAGAGCATCGCCCTGAATTTATGCTGGCCGATATTTATTGTCCAGAAGTAACTAAGGTTTTTGAATAGATCATCCTGGCCGATCCTGAGATCATCCAGGACAATGTGATCGTATCAATCATCATTAATTACTTTCTTGATTTGTCTGATTAATTAAGGCATAATTGTGAATATCGTCCAGGCCGATCCAAGATCGTCCTAGCCGATTGCCAAAAATACATAATACATTAATTATTTATGACGGCAATTTCTTTCTGTTTTGATCTTATCGTCCTGGCCGATACACGTATCGTCCAGGACGATCTGTTAATGACGGCTGCCTTAATTAAGAATCCTGAATAGAATCTCTATTTTAAACTAGATCGTCTAGGCCGATACAAATATCATCCTGGCCGATGTGAGCAAAAATAGAAATTCTAAGTCTCTCAAGTGTGTGTGTGTGTGTGTGTGTGTAGGGTTAGTTAGTATCAGACTCTTTGAACATTACAAATAGACTCAAGAAGAGAAAAAGCAAATTACATACTGACTCAACCCTAACCTACGCAATCTTGAACTGGCTTCGTTTGTTCGTCCGATCTTTGATTCCTGAAAAGTTAGAAGTAACAGGCAGTCCAAGAGAATCAATAGTATTTGTCAATCATCAAAACATAAGTCATGAAAAATAGATTTGCAACAGATTGTCCCTTCTACTTGTATAGGTTAATTATCAAACCTATATATTGGACATGCAATAGGTTGAAGCTTTTCTCTAGTGAGACCCATATTTAAAAAAGTAGAATAAAATATGATATCTCTGGAGCTTTCATTAGCTACAATAATTCTTTTAATATTGTAACATGGGTCTCCTATCCCCATATAAATCACAAGTAAATTTTGATGAGTGGTTTTTACTCTCTATAAATTAAATAATCAAAAGTAATAAATTGATCGATACAAGCCTTTTTTTATGTCAAATTTTCATCTGCAACTAATAAGACCTGATCAGATAATAAGGGGCTTCCTATAATGGTCTCAATTTCACCAACAATTACACGATTATTCAACGGTTGTCTCTATTATTATTGATTTTGCCCCTAGTGGGATGAGCTTCCTCTTGAGTAGGTGGATATCAAATAAATCATCAAAGATAGCCTTGGCGGATAAGCCTTTCAATTTCATCCTTGAGGTGCTTATAAGCTTCAGTAATGTGGTCATAACTACGATGAAAATGATAATATTAATCCAAATTTCTTGTATTCGACTATAAAGGATTCAACCATTTCACAATCTCTTAATCTCAGATGGCCATCAACATATTTGCTTAAGATGTATTGAGTGGTGTATACTCTTCCCTTGTCGAGGTTCATGTTATGAAAATGGGGGCCTAAGAAGCAAATTATTCTTCCATTGTTTGTTTCATTGTAAGAATGAATTATTCATCCAAGCTGCATTTTTAGCTTTCCATTTATTTGCTTAAACTTCTTTTTGTGAGCATTTATTGGTTCATCTACAGAGATTTGTGCCTCCACGTGATATACTAGGTCGACGTATGAATGAACCATGTCTCATATAAGTGTCAAATAAAAGGAATCGGGATGGAGTCCTCCAAAAAAATCTCCTCTTAGCAATTCAGGATCTACTCCTAGAATTTGCCAAGAGTCAGTAGAAAATTATTAAAAATACTCCTTCTGTAATTCGCTTCATTTTGGAGGATCCCATAAAGGTGAGAAGAATCTTTAGCAATTCTTTAATTAGCAATAATTATTCAACGAACACTTTGCAAAATTTGACAAAAAATAGAGATCATTCTAGCTGTAAGTGAATAGAATTATGTTCGAGCTTTCCCTTTGAGGGTAGCAAGAAAAACCTTGCAGAGGAGCACGTTGGATATGTATAATGGTTCTATAGTGATCAATATGCTCGTATGAGTTAGATGTCCTGTTATAGGAATCGATGCTCGGTAGTTTGAATCCTGTCAGAATGGAGTGTTGAAAAATGACTTCAATCAGGGGTGATGACTCCTGAAAGTATCATTGACGAAGAGGTTATTTCACACCTCCCACGGGAAACTCTTTTCGAATCAATCTTTAAAGTTCATGTCATAGGGCATTACGAGGGAGCTTAGCAACATGCAATCTTACTAAGTCTTCAAGGATGTCTGATGGAATGAAAGGTTGCCTTCATGCATGCGAAGGATGGGTAGAACTTGTAGTATCAACAAGTTAGTTGTATTGATGTGGTTCCGGATGCCTTTTTGGCAGAGGAAGAGGAATCTATGCGTGAAGATGTTCAAATTGAACATCTTCAGCCAGTGGTGGATCTCAAGTGAGAAAAACCTCCTCATGTGGTGCTAGCTCAGGTTGTCGAGTCTCTCATAGAAGTTGAAGGATCTCATTTTAAGATTCTACCATCTTTTGAATTCGCTCCTCTAGGGAAGGCCCTGAAGTTCCTTCCCTTGGATCGTTTTGCCCCTAGGATAAAAAGAGGCACATACTTAGCATCCATGATTCATAGACTGATTCATGGATTAGTGGGTATTAGAGTGGACGCTTTCAAGATATGATTTCTACTCCTGTTGGCCATTGAAAAAAATACTTATAATTGTGGGATTATTTCCAAAAGACAATGCTAAACTGTTGCGGGCCAGATTATAAGCGGTAGTAGAGTTAGAAAATTTTTTGGCTTAGCCATGTACGGATATCTAGCACACAAACAGAATAAAAAGGAAATTCAATAATTTTTATGTTGAAACTATTGAAAAGGAAAAAATCATAGGCCACACCCAGTTGAAAGGATTCCACTAATGTTTGCTAAGATTACATGTGGCTGACTCCTCGCTGAAAATGAGGATGATCATATTACAATAATCAGCTCCTGGGTAGAAATTTAGTTACAAACAGAGATCAGAAATTCGATGAAGTTTGGCCGTCAGGCAGAACTCCGGCGTCAGATGACGGTCGAGCAGAATTCCAGCTGTCAATTGGATCTCAGGCAAAACTTCGATTCCAACCGGCAGTCGGGCAAAATTCTAACGTTAGTTGGTAGTCGGGTGGAAGTCCGGCTGTGGTTGAGGAGTCTCTTCGTTCTCTTCCTTCTCTTCTTGCTTCCATGCTTAATTACGGTATCAGCCGGCTGACGGGTTAAAGTCCGGCTATGGTCAAGGTGTCTCTTCCTTTTCTTCCTTTCTATTCTTCTCTCCTTCCTTCTCTTCTCTTCTTACTTCTCTTCTCTTCCTACTTGGGGTCCTCGCTCAAGAGAAATGAGGGATCTATTTATAATTATCTGAGAGTGACATTGCAAGTAAATAGGAGGAAATCATGGATAAATTGGAAGTGGTTTGAATGGATAGTCGATGTTAAATCCCTTAATCGTGGACCGATTACTGGGCATTTTAATGTATAAATGATATCATAATTTGGCGATGTTGGGCTCGTTGGATTCATCTCATCAAGCCGCTCGATTCGACTATAAGCATGTCACATTTAGAACAAATCTATTTGGTAATCCAATTTATTAATTGAAACTTTCAAATATGCTTCGGGTCTTTTATTTGGATTCATTTGGGCTTGGATTGAGTTGAATTTGGTGCCATTAGGTTTGTATTTTCGAGACATTCAATTTGACGGTAAGTTTTTTAAAATCAGAGTTCAAATAGTCTCCAATTTAAGTTTTGAAGTTCCAAACTTAATTTTTGCCTCGAGATTCGAGCTTGATCAATATAATTTTTTAATGATATATATAATTCCGAGTATTAAATGATTTTTTTGAGGTTGATGCAATGTGAAATCAATATTAATTTTATCCCACCAAAGGAATTAGAAAATCGAATTACGGTTTGAATTTCCGACCCGTTAGGCAAAGTCTTACACGGGAATATGCAAAAAGAAAAAAAAAAAAAAGAGTATGTTTCGTTTATAAAACAAACGGAGGCCAGTCGGATGAACAGGCAAAGGTGGGAGCGGTGGGGATCTCTGTCTCGTTCGCTTGAATTAATTCCTCTCCAAAATATTTGAAAGATTTGCAGATTCAATCGATAGCCTGAAAGACTCCATCTGCAATAACTATTGGATTCGTTTCCATTCTCATCGTACACAGTCGATTTCCGGCAATAACTTCGTTTCATGGAGTTGGATCCCTTTCGTTTTAATCCCCCAACTTCTTCTTCAACTTACATATCTTCCTCTTCCAACCACTTCCATACAAAGATGGAGACTTTTCTCACAAATACCTAGCTTCGTACTCTCCTGTATCTAAAAGAAAGACAAAATTTCTTCGACAACTTTTTGATCGCTTTGTAAACCAAAATGGTACTCCAAGAAGATGGAGATCCCAACAATGGAGGCTGCAATGATAGAACTGGTTTCTCGCCAAAGAAGCCCAAACCCAATAAAATTCCGCAGCGTGGGCTCGGAATCGCTGCGCTTGAGAAGCTCCGAAGAGAAGACCAGCAGAAGAGTATCGCCGCCGCCTTCTCAACCAGTGAGAGCATCGCCGCCACGGCTTCCTGCGCTGGAGGCATCGGAAGCGGAGAGCATTTGTCCGTTAGCGTCATCGCGCCAACCCCCTTTTTCCCCTTGCTCGAGCAAAGCAAAAAACCCTGCTTTTTTGGTAACTATGCTCTGTTCCGGCCACATGCGGACGCCATCGATGGTTCTTCGCCATTAGTTTGGAACTCAATTCAGAGCGAAATTTCATCTAATTCAAACTCGCGGTTGCCTCTACCTCCCAGGAAGCTTCAACAGGAGCAACATAGATGTTCTCTGGTTCTTGAAAACTTTAAAAAAAAATTAAAAAATGATCAATTTCACTTTTTTGTTCGAATTTGAGCAGCAAGTGTTTGATCTGATGCCTACATGCAGGTGATCAATAACTTTCTATCACCTCCTTTGTCTTCTGGAGCTTGTCTTCAGATGGAGCCCCCTTCAAACCAAAGCTACGTTAGCATTAATCCTCCTTCCATGCCCGAGCAGAAGGTAATGCAACAGAATTGCCTCTACGCTTCTTTTCATATTATTTTTTATTTGCTCGCTATCTCAATTTTAGTTGGCAAGCTTGAAGCGTTCGTGGCCCTTTCAATCTGGTTCAGCTCTACAGTCTGCTACAGATCACAAAAGAATTGCTTCGTCAAGGTAAAACGATTAAAATTTTGAAAAATTATTTTCTTATTTTGTTGTATTGCACACAAAAGCTGCTGATTCGACGTGTTTGAACGAATGCCAAGGGATGATTCTTCGAGTTCGAGCTGTCCTCGACTCAATATGGGAGCTGAAGGTGAAGCTTCTAAGCTTGATGGAAGCTTACTCAGCCTTGGTCTTCTGCCTGTTTCAGAACCTTTCTCCATGCAAACAATACCGTTTCAGAAACATTTTGTTCATTGTTTGCAACATATTCAGGTAAATTGTATCATTTCTTTGAAATAATATAGCTGTTTTAGTTGTCTTGTTTTTTATTATTTCAGTCTATTTTATGTATTTTATTCAGAAAAACACAGAAAAAAAGAATTCAGAAGCTCTTGGCCCACCAACTCTTTACAATTTCATGGGTCTGCCTCATGATCTCATTGGAAGCAATCCTTGTGATGCAGATACTGAATCCAAAGATTAATGCGAATGCAGATCATTGAAGTAGCAAGGTTGAAATAGAGATTATTTGATATAGTTTCTTCTTCATGAAGTAATTTCTTCTCGTTTCCCTGCTTCAATATTGTATGTTTCAGGCTTTCAGCTTCATTGTTGTTTCCAGTTACAGGCATCAATGAATGCATAAACCGTTTTTCCCCTCTTTTTTCAACCTTTTTTTAGTTTTCAAACAAAAATTCGGTTCACTGCCAAAAGAACCATGATTACAGTACTTCTAAGCATAGGTTCCATAGGTAAGAAAACAAAAAATAGTCCCCACAAATGCATTTGAAGACATTAAATTATGTAAAGAACATGTTAAATTCATACAGAATGAAAACAAAAATAGAATTCTAGTGGAAGAATTGAAGTCTTCAATGAATAATTCAAAGAAAGATTCTATAAGATGAATTCATGTGAGGATGCAGAGCACAGTGTGTTTAAATGTTATGGGTCAATCCGTATCTCAGGGTTCGGTGAAAGATATCAAAATACAGATATGCTATGGTGGTTGTCATTTTCATAGCCAGGCCTGAGCCTTCTTACCAACCATTTTACAGAATTAGGGACCACAAGCATCACATGATATACTAGAAATAAAAACAGCTGGAAAAGATATCAAGTATATATCTCAATGGGCCCTCAATGAATTCATTAACTTTTTTTTTTAATATTTAAATCAATTAAGACAAACTCACACACATATCACATATGCAAGACTTGAACCCTAGACTTTTTTGTTGATAGCCAATGCTTCCATCCAACAGATCAAACCGAGCTACATGATATATTAGCCTTGCAGAACAAATTTTCTTTTGCTTCTCTCTCATTGAGATGATTGTAAGTGAGCACTATTGAGGACTCTTTTTTTTTTTTTTTTTTTTTGGTTTTGAAGAAAAGGACTCTTTTCCTGCCCTTATATAGAGAGAAAGGGAAAGAGATGATTTTTCTACTTGAGAAGAATGATCATTCTTCTATTTTTTAATTGTTATATAACATAATTACTTCTTGTTTAAAGTGCATCAATTTTAAGGATAATTTTGTCATTCATTAAGAATAAAAAAAACAAAAAAAAAATGGCAATAAATATAAGTCCAGAAGGCAGTTAATCTTTCAGAATGTGTTTCATCTATCAAATCTATCATCTTCATTATTAACAACCACTATTTTATTGCAATCTATTTAATGATGTCTATAGATTGAAAAGCACATTTATTTGTTAATAATCCTAATCTTGTAATTAAAAGAAGGTTGATATAGAAACCAGATAAAATCAGTGTAGCACCTTTTGATTTATTCGCTTCTCTTTATATTTGCACTAAATGCTCTATTCATTTGGCTTGATTAAGAGACTAGTAAAGGAGATCTAACTCAGAGCTGGTGGATTTCAGATGGAATGGAGAATTCTTCACTAATAATTATAAATGTTTTTAAAGTAACTTTATAGTTATGAAGCAACTGTTCCAAATGAGCACTATCAGCAACTTGATAACTGTAAAGATCTTATTAAAGTAACTTTATAGTTATGTGCTATTATTCCAGAATGATCTAAATAAAATACATACAATACGTTCAGAAGAAGAACAGATTAGCGAACTGTTTATTAGGAATGAAACGCATGTAATGTAGGATGATTGAAAGATGTAGGGAAAAAAATAAAAATAAAGATAGGAATGATGAAAAGATGGATCATTCTGAAGAGAATAAATTAAGCAAATCTTAATTCAAAATCAGAAGTTTCTTAAAACATACAAAATCACATTTGTTAAGTAGGATAATCAATAATAATCTAACAAAAACTTAATAGTAAACGATTGCAATAACTTCATCAATACGAAGAAGGGTGACATCCAAATGACATAAAAAAACTAACATAGTCTTAAATACTTGGTGAAACAAGATTGAAATGCTATTGAGATAAGCTAAAATATAAATAATCAATTTTCAAATTGAACTCCAAGTTCGTCCAAGTTGAGTACATTATATGAGGGCATCCATCAATTCAAAAGTTTAAGTAAATGAGAAAGGACTGCTAGTAGTATATCAGAAACTCAAGTCTAATTATAATTTTGATTTGGAAATTTTTTTCATTCTTATAGGCATCTCAATAATCTCCTCTTCAAATGAAAGTCATATAAATCATCACTCCCCATCAAACATTTTTTAATAGCTTTATTAGGGAGTGTAAACAAAATTAGAATCGAAGTTGGGCTCGATACTTTAATGGACAGACATTTTTTCAATTACTTATAGATATGCCAATAGAAAAATTACTTGATTAAGCATGAATACTGATGAAATATGAATAGAAACTTTTCTGGGTTGATTTAAAAACATCTAAAAGCTTATTTCAACAAATTTATTATGAATATGAATTTTTGGATGAGATGATTCTAACAACTCCTAAAGTACTCTGATTTGATTCCAAATGAGCCCATATCCATGCATTGGATGTGTATACCCTTGGTTGCCTTCACAAGTATTGGACTAGTAGAAAACATATCATGGCAACGATATTCCTTCTTTGGAGCACATTTCTAGGTGAACTCACTTGTAGTCTCCAGTAGAATTCACCCAAAAAAGGGATGCCACTCACCCATATCCATTCAAAGAACTAACTCTATGTTAGGTGACCAAAAGGCCCCTTCAACTAGGAAGGCAGATCATCACTCACATCGATCAAGTCCTTACCCTTGAAACCTCTCCGAGCACGTCAAACTCATCTATTGCAAAACACCTCAGTAATCCTTCACTCATTTCGACTACAACTCATCTCAGGCTTTGAAACGTACCATCCTTGCTCACACTATACCATGCCTTCATCATCAGGGTGATGACGAGCCTCTTATATCATCCACCAACACCATAAGATAACCCATTTGTTATGTATCCATCCTCAGAATTTTTATGATGCCAACTTGCCTTCCATTAAGCGAACTCAACGAGAAACTGGACATAAGTTCTCTGATTTCACCTTTTTAAGGGCCAATGAAGGGGCACATGTGCGCTAAACTAGTGTGTAGTGTCGTACGAGCATTTGTTTGTAACCCATATCTTTTTCTTTTCCATGTAAGTTTTCTTGTAGCCTCTAAATCCCTATAAATATAAGGTGATGAAGAATAGTAAAAGGATCTAATTTTTGACTTTTTAGTGAGTTATAGACCTTTTTTGGTCTTAGATTGTACTCTTTAGATAGTGAAGGCTTTGATAACCTATCATTCTGTACTCTCGTTCTGACTCTCTTCTTTCTTATTCTCACTAAGAAATTCCTCTCAACTTACAAAGCAAATATTCTAGTAGGGTCTTATGTCATCCACCAAATAAATTTGGATCAAATAGGATGCATAATTGGAAACTTCACAACACTATTTGAAGGACCAAACAATTTCTAAATCTTAAATGCTTATAATCAAAACAAGCATCACAATGAGAGGAATCTAATAAGCTTAAGTTCACCCAATTTTGATATTATTAAGGCTTTGAAAGGCCTAAGAAATTCTATATAATGGAGGGATTTAATACAACCATCCAATGGAGTATCTTTTATATAGAAAAACTTATCAAAATATCACTCTAAAAATCTATAAATAGACTTTTCCTCACATGAATGGTGCCTAAAATTAGAGAGAATTCTAGATCAAAAGAATTCCCTAGCCTTATTCAATAATAAATGCTAACTATAAATACTAATAATTTAAAAAATCATTAGTCGTCACCTCATTTTTAGAATTTAAATGGATGTTTGAAAAGCAATTCGTTAGTGCTTAAAGAGCCATGAAGAGCTTACATACTCGATTAAAAAGATGTGACAGCAGCCCGAAGAATAACTAAGGAATTTCATAGTGGGGTTCCAAAGGGAAATAATGGATGTCAAGGATTTGGAACTTATGATCATCTAAGGTGCCTTAACCCAAGGACTAAGGGAGGATCCTTTCAGAAATGCACTACGCTTGCAACAACCACAAACACTCGCCAAATTATTAAAACTCGTTAACATTCATATGAATGCAAAAAAATACAAATAGGTGGCTGAATTTTTTAAGATGACCTACTATGAGATCGCCACCAAGAAGAAGTCCTGCTGAAGAAGGGATAAAGAAAGAATAAGTCCCAAAGATAGAAGGGACAGAAGACCTAATTAACCACATGACTACCAACATCTTGATTTGTAGAAGGTGCCCGTGTAGCAAACGACCTTAAGAGTAATAGGACCAACAATGCCCAGAATCGAGGAGCCTCCTCAAGCCATTCATCCTTACCATGAGGAGACTGTTCATCCACCTCCTATCTACCCTACTTACAGTTCACTAGGATTGTGAATATTTGAACTTATTGAAGACATTCAAAATAAGAAGTATTTTAGGCTTGCACTACCGATGAAAACTACTAGCAACCCTCATGACACCTCCAGATTAAGTACCTTCCGTAGTGACGATGGTCATGACACAGAGGAATGCATTCACCTCTATGGCCTCATGGAGGAATTATTTAAAATCGGGAAGCTAATGGAGTTCATACTAACCAACTCAAGTCGGGGACCATGACAGGACCCTATTGTGGGCAAGGACAATGAACCAATACTAGCCTGCTTGGTACATTTTGCTGACATGGTACCCACCATTATAAGCTGAAATTATGTTAACTCACCTGTGACCCTCATGAAACCATAAATAGAGGAGGCCTCAACATTCATCTATCAGGTGCAACAGTAGATACCCCCACAAAAGAATGTAGACACCTTTATGGCATGATGGAGGAATTAATCAAAATCAGGAAGCTAAAGTAGTTTGTGCCCACCAACTCAAGTCGGGGACCAAGACAGGACCCTATTGAGAGCAATGCCAATGAACCATGCTCAGTACATATTGTTGACATGATGCCCATCATCAAGAGCTGATATTATGTTAACTCAACTGTGAACCTAAAGAAACCATAAATAGAGGAGGTTTCAACATCCATATATCAAGTGCAGCAGTAGATGAAACCAATACTAGCCTGCTTGGTACATTTTGCTGACATGGTACCCACCATTATAAGCTGAAATTATGTTAACTCACCTGTGACCCTCATGAAACCATAAATAGACGAGGTCTCAACATTCATCTATCAGGTGCAACAGTAGATACCCCCACAAAAGAATGTAGACACCTTTATGGCCTGATGGAGGAATTAATTAAAATCAGGAAGCTAAAGTAGTTCATGCCCACCAACTCAAGTCGGGGACCAAGACAGGATCCTATTGAGGGTAATGCCAATGAACCATGCTCAGTACATATTGTTGATATGATGCCCATCATCAAGAGCTGATATTATGTTAACTCAACTGTGAACCTAAAGAAACCATAAATAGAGGAGGTTTCAACATCCATATATCAAGTGCAGCAGTAGATGCACCCCCCCCCCCCCCCCCCCCCCCCCCCCCCGCCAATACACGCACAAACACACACCTCCCATCACTTTATATGTAGAAGACTAACCGGTTGGAGGAATCCCTCACAATGACATTGTAGTTATCACTACACTTATTGCCAACTACCAAATAAATAGTATTCTAATAGCCACATGGAGCTTGATGAACATCATTTTTAAATTCTTCTTTGGTAAAATGAATTTGCTTGCTTCCTAGCTCACCCCATTGTAGGACCTCTTTAAAGCTTCTTCAACTAGCATTGTGACACCAAAGGGGTTCTTTCCCTGCCAGCCACTTTGATAGAGGGCGAACACCAGTATACTGCAATGTTCAACATAATCACAGTCGATGCACTAGCGACCTACAACACCATATTTGGTAGGACTATACTAAATGCTTTCATGGTCATGGTATTCACCTATTATGTCACCATCAAATTCTAGACAAAGAGAAAAAAATAACGGTGAGAGGGGACCTTGCCCAATCATTTGCTTTCTACTTGAGAGCTGTCACCAAAGTGGAGACAATCTGAGAGGAAGTCTTCCAACTTGATGTGGAATGGGGTGCAGGATAGGAGACCTCTAAGAAGTGAAAGAAGTGCTTGTTGTGGAAAGAGAATGAAACAAAACTCTTAGAATTAATGCCTCCTTTTTCAAGGAGCATTGAGACGAACTCGTTTAAGCGGTAAGAGATAACCTCGGTGTATTAGCATAGAAAACTATAGTAATGTCGGGCATCAATGAAGAGGTTGTTAGTAATCAACTTATTGTGAAGAAAGATGCTCAACCCCATGAAGCAAAGGATAAGGAAAACTACCTTACTCACCAAACCCATCAAAGACAAATTGGAGAAACTTAATACTAAAAACTTTTTCTAAGAGGTTCAATATCTAGACTAGATCTCTAACATCATCATGGTAAATAAAGAAATAGGCAAGTAGAGGATGTGGGTGGACTTTTTGTCATTCACTTTCATAAATAATACCTTGTATCTACGCTCTTTTGACCAAATGTGGTTGCATTGCCTTAATAAAGAAGAGGCTCGCAAAGTCATGGGCGAGATATATGAAGGGCTTTATGGTGCCCATCAGTCCAGACCTAAAATGAAAGGTAGAATTACACGTATTGGCTACTACTGGTCAATTATAATCCGTGATTGTATGGAGCATGCCAAAAGGTGCCATCAGTGCTAGGTTCATGACATGGTGATTCACTAACCCCCTAATCCGTTGCAACCTACTATATCATCTTGGCCATTTGAGGGCTGGGACACGGATGTAGTGGGTCTTATAGACCCTCCTTCTAAGGGTCATAGGTTTATTTTAGCCGCCACTTATTACTTCTCTAAATGGGCAAAAGTTGTCCCACTAAAAGAAGTTAAATCAAAAGTTATGATGCATTTAATTCACAATAACGTTATTTATCGCTTTGGTGTTCCGTGCCGTATAATTTCTGATAACGGCCCATTCTTCAAAAGCACCAAAATTGTCAGATTTGCCTGCCGTCATAACATTAATTAGCGATACTCTTTGATTTACTACCCCAAAGTCAATGACTTAGCATAGGCATTTAATAAACTCTCGTGCAACTGATAAGGAATATCCTTATTGCAAATAAATGATAATGGCATGATAAGTTCCTAAAGCATTATGGGCCTATAGGACTACCTATCATACTCCTACCTAGTCCACCCCACATACTTTACCTTTTGGGGTTGAAGCAGTCCTCCCACTCGAGGTCGAGCTCCCCTCACTGTGTGTGGCAATTAGTTATAATCAATCTGATGAAGATAATGCCCGACTAGCTTGATGGTTTAAAGGAGCTTTGTTTACAAGCTTACCTTAAGCTATACCTGGCCTGAATGGCCCAATCACACAATTGCCTTATTAGACCCCGTGCTTTTCGGGTAGGCAATTTAGTTCTTATTTTTTGTAGGCCTATCATTTCACGTTGACATCGAAGTGGTAAGTTTGAGCCTATTTGGGAAGGCTCATTCGCTGTAGAGCAAGTTTATGAAGGTGGTTCCTACCTGCTTATTGATACAAATAGTGTTCACCCTATGCCTGCCATCAACGGGCAGTACTTGAAAAAGTATTATGTTTGAGTATAGTACTTCACAGGGGAGCCTCTCTACCGCATGTAGATATTCCTCTGTATATGTACCCCCTGAAAGAATCCTATTTACTTTTTGGCAGTCTGTGTGGCCAGGATGATTTGTCCTCTACCACACGATGTTCATTATGAAGAGTATAAGGTTGTCCTTAAAGGTGATACACTAATACGCCATAGGGATGTTTGTACTTCTGTCTATGTGCATCAATCACATTGGTGCTAGCGAATATAAGTTTTAGTTTATTCTCCCCTTTTGTAGGGCTTAGCCCCCAGTTTCACTTGCCACCCCAAGTGTTGTCTGGGATATCAAAATTATTGGTTCAAGTCAACTTTAGAGATGGGATATTGGGTCCATATCACCCTATATTAGTTAGGGGTGGTAATGTTGATTCTCTATCCTAATTTTGATTTTATTCATATATTAATTTGGCTATGATCGTGCTCCCCAATTCATTCATATGAGTTGAATATGGTCTAGGTTATCAAAACCAGTGATTTACTTCTTTATAAGATCCTATGTAATCTCCTTCCCCAATTTTGTTCATGTGACGAACATGGCCTGGGTTATCAAAGCCATGTACAGTTCCCTCCATTTGTGTTCCAATCATTAGATAATGTTTGCATACTAGGAGCAACTCATAGATATGGTAAAAGTTCCCTTTATTATAGGTTACCTTCGATAGTATGGGATGATATAGATCTATGATTGTGAACACATAAAATAATATATATATATATATATATATATATATATATATATATATATATATATATATATATATATATATATATATATATATATATATATATATATATATACATGTGATAAAAAAGAGGGAAGCTCTCAGTAGAGCAAAATCAGTTGCCCTTATTATAGGAGGAACCCAATAATACACTCTAAGAGCGCAAGTTCACCAAAGTTCTTCTTCTTTCCTTTCCTTTGAGGCACCTTGGTGTTTGCTTCAAGGATGAATGCATACCTATCTAGGTATGATCTTCCACGATTTTAATTATCTTTATTAATGATATAGTACATTATGTCATGGATGTCAACATCACTACCTTGTGGGCTTGGACTCTTTTGAGGTAAGATCAATCCTCTTTTCCACTATGTTGGCAACCCGCTCTCCCATTCATATACTGTTCTGAGCTACCAGAGTACTCCTATGGATGAACTAAAGTTGACCTTTAGATGATCATTGATTTCACTCATGATTATTATCCTCGGCAGTGAGTGTGTCTTATTACTATCTAGAGTTATTTCCTTAGTTATAATGTAGTACATCTTGTCTCAGATGTTAGCATCACATTCTCAGGAGCTTTGACTTTCTGGCAAAAAATCTGCTCCTTGGTTTCTTTTATAGACCTACTTCACCATTTGTACCCTACTCTTAGCTGCTAGAGTAGCCCTATAAATGTGGTAGTGTTGCTTTTACTCCCCACAGGGTCCCACCAGTTTTAAATGGGTGTTACCTCAGGGACCCTTTGATCTCTATTCAATCTTATTCATGATTACTATGCTCATGGAGTGAGTGTGTTTCTTTTCTACCTAGGGTTGTCTTCTTGGTAGTGATATAGTATATCTTATCATCGAAATTGATATCACTGCTTTGAGAACTTTGATTTTCTAACAAGAAGATCAGTTCTCCTACTCCTTTTTCATGAACTATCCTATCGTTCATACACTACGCTCAGTCACTAGAGTAGTCTTATGAATGTGTTAAAGTCACTTTCACTTCCCACAGGATCTCACTAGTGTGTGTGGGTGTTACCACTGTGAGTTTTAGATGATTATTGATCATATTCAGAATCGTTGTTGCCCGTAGCAATTGTGTCTCCTCGTTACTTTAAATCTCTTTTTCCTAGTAGGTGATCTACAGTGTCAAGCCTTAGGTCCTGCCATTGCATCTTTCTTGAGCTTTGATTTTCTAGCAGAAAGTCAACTCTTCAGTTCCTTCTACCATTTGTATCACCATTGGACCCGACTCTTAGCTGTCGGAGAGGTCCTTTGGATGTGTTGATGTTGCTTCTACTTCTTATAGGGTCCCCATCAATTAGTATGAGTGTACCACTATAGCTCGCTTAATGATTGTTTCTATTAGGCTTAGTCCTATTTTCCATAATAGAGGTGCCCCCTCGCTACTTCAGTTCTTTTTTACTTCCTTGGAATGAGATTTCCTATTTGCACACTCTACTAAGGGTGTATCTCTTCCAGCTTCCTTGGGAGGCATTACTCTGATGTCTTCCTCCCCTTTTTATATAGGGTTAGGGTTCCTTAAGAGATCCCGATGGCATTTGGATACTCATAGCCATGACGATTTGTCTTGTACCATGTGGTTACCAAAATGCTAGCTTATGATTCCTTAGATAACTCTACCCTTGGAATTCTTCCATTTATCCTTCCTTTCTCCCTTACATCCCTATATGAATCAATGTAAGGTTGATGATGATATAACTTTCACCTTCTACCCTGTTGTTCCGATACTAATAGTTAGGTAGTTGGTTTTACTCACCTAGTCCAGAGAGCCTAATAGAGCTCCTGAAAGGCATTCCTCACCACCCTTTTTCTTTCTGAGTGTCCTGTTTTGATTAGGTAGGCACCAGAGCTTGACTCTTTACCCACTACTCCTGATAGAAGCAAGTGAGTATTAAGCCCTTCCTTATTTGCAAGGTCAATTTGGTTGAGCAGATGTTGAAGCTTACCTGGTTGAGAGAGCCTGACAGAGCACCTGGAAGGCATTCCTCACCGCCTCTTTTTACCCTAGATGTTCTTTTAAAGACTAGGCAGACTTCCATTTTCATAGCTTATTTACTTTTGCTGAGGTCGGAAAAAAGTATTGAGTCACCCCAATCTACCATTCCGAGAGGATCAAGAGGAGACGAGATCCTTTCCACATTCTACCCCATTATCCCGATACGATCAGACTGGTAATTAGTTTTACTTATCTGGTTGAGAGAGCCCGACTGAATCCATGAGAGTCATTCCTAACCACCCATTTACTCTGGATGTCCTGTGAACGACTAAGTAGGCTTCCAATTTCATCGCTTCGTTACTTTTTGCTGAAGTCAGGCATAAGTAGTGAGTCATCACAATCCACTATTTCGAAAGGATCGGGAGGAGATGGAATCCTTTCCACCTTCTACCTCATTGTCCCAATACGGTCAGACTGGTAGTTAATTTTTGAGAGAGCCCGATAGAGTCCCTGGGAGGCATTCCTCACTACCCCTTTACTCTGGAAGTCTTGTTAAAGACTAGACATGCTTTCAATTTTATGACTTATTTACTTTTTGTTGAGGATAGATAGAAGTATTGGGTCACCCCAATCCACTGTTCTGAAAGGATCAGGAGGAGACAGAATCCTTTTCACCTTCTATTTTACTGTTTCGATATGGTCAGGCAAATAGTTGGTTTTACTTACCCGATTGAGAGAGCCTAACAGAGTCCCTGAGAGGCATTCATCACCACCCCTTTACTCTGGATGTCCTATTAAAGACTAGGCAAGCTTCCAATTTTGTGGCTTCTTTGCATTTGCTGAGGTCAAGCAGAAGTATTGAGTCACCCCAATCCACTATTCTGAAAGGATCAGGAGGTGACAGGATCTTTTCACCTACTATCCTGTTATTTAGATATGGTCAGGCAGGTAGTTGGTTTTACTTACCTAGTTAAGAGAGCTTGAAAGAGCACCTGGAAGGCATTCCTCACCACCTTTTACCCTGAGTGTCCTGTTATGATCAGGCAGGCACCAGATTTTATGACTCCTTTATTTACAATTTTGATATAGTCAGGCAAATACCGAGTCACCCAAATCCATTGTTCCGAGAGGATCATGAGGAGACGGGACCCCTTCACCTTCTATTATGCTATTTTGATATGGTCAGGCAAATAGTCAGTTTACTTTTACTACTTTACTTTTGGTTCTCTCTTCGGCTCTTCCCTCACTATAGGGTAAGGCAAGGAGAGAAACCCTCCCTACCGGTGGCCTTTACTCCACGATTCTTTCCTTGGCTTTACCTTTGTTATAAGGTAAGGCTAGAAGAGAATTGCTTTACTACTTTGCCGGAGTTCTTTCCTTGGTTCTGCCTTTGTTGTAAGGTAAGGCCAGGAGAAGATCCCAGCACTTGCTCACCATTTGGTGACATTTTACTTGTATACTGCTGCTCTTCACTCTCTCTTAGGCTCTTCCCTTACTATAGGTTAAGGCTAGGAGAAGAGCTCCCTACTTTCTTTCACCTTTTTGGTACTCTTTCACTTATGTTCTTCGCTCTACTCACTTTGGCACGAACTTTTATTTTATCCGGTGAACGTACGCTCCTCTACGTTCGGTTTTAGACCAAAACAGCGCAATACCGAGTTTTTTGAAAAAACTCGGTACAACTCGGTACTCGGTACTCGGTACTCGGTATTGCGCGTTTTTGGCCTAAAACCTAACGTAGAGGAGCGTACGTTCACTAGATGTAAGCACAGTCGGTCAACGCTAACACGAGCGGTTCACTAATTGTTCACCGCTCCTATTGGGGGTTCGTTTGTTGACATTGATTTTGCCAAACCCTTAGACCAAGGGGTTGACTTGGTCAAATGACCAGGCCAGGCCCTAAGACCCATCCCAGTCAGTTCAGTGGGTCAACCTAAGTCTACTGAGCCCATACCCAGGTCCTGGGTCAACCTGGTCGACCAGGTCAACCAGGGTTGACCCAAATTGACCCAAATGCATTCTCTTAATCTCAAATCAATTTTAAAGCTCCTCGAGTTCAATTCTCCCCTCAACGGACTCAGTGAGTCAGACCCAACCCATTGGGCCCAAACCCATGCCCTGGGTCAACCTGGTTGACCCGATCAACCCAGGTTGACCTAATAGACCCTTTTGAGTCTTAATTCCAATCCTAAGCAATTCAAGAGGTTCTTTGGTTCAAACCCTAACCTCTCTTGACCTAATAGGCTAAGTAGACCAAGTCAAGCTTTGACTTGGTCAACCTAAGCCTCATGAGGTCAATTCGACCTATTTAATGCCCAATTAAACCCCATTTAATGCCCAATTGATTCCAAAGACAATTGAATTAAAAGCCATGGCCAAATCTATTGGATTTCCCTCCTAATTGACTTGTGATTCGATCCTAGCCGTTCATATTAGGGCTAGGGCTTTAAATAGCAAAAATTAGGGTGAATTTAGGATCTTTTTTTTTATTGCTCTCTCCCTTGCCCTTCTCGTCCTGAGAAACTTTGTGTGAGTGCTCCCACAATCTTCCTCCTAAAGCTGCAAACGAATCAAGCCGAGCCTGTTAACCTCGATTTCGGCCCATACTCTTGGTCAAAGAGTTTGACTTGGTCAAATTGACCAAGCCAGACCCCAAGACCCCCTCCAATGGGTTCCGAGAGTCGAGTCGAGTCTGTTGGACCCTGACTTGGACCCTGGGTCAACCCAGTTGACCAAGTCAACTAGGGTTGACCATTTAACCCCTTTAGGCCTCAAATCAAATTCAAATTCATTCAAACCCTTGCATGGCTTGATCTCACCTCCCCTTTGACTCTCTTAATTGATTTGACTAGGTCAAAGTTTGACTTGGTCAAATCGAGTCTTAAATAGGTCAAATTGGCCTATTTTAATGAGATTAATGGCCAATAAATGCAATTAAGGCCTCCAAACGTTTTGGAATTCAAAACCACGGCCAAAACTGCCCTTTTTCCCTCCTAATTCCATCTTGATACAATCCTAGCCGTCCCCCTTAGGTTTAGGAGTTTAAATAGAAGAAATTAGTATGTTTTAGGGACATTTGACTCTTGCTCTCAGCCCAAGCCCCCTCAACCCCTGAGAGTTTGTGTGAGAGCTCCTGGACCTTCTCTCGACCTTTCCCGACCAGACCCCGGCCTCTCCAACCCGCCGGCGGCCGAATTCCGGCGAGGCCGAGAGCATATACCTTCCAGGACGATTTCCCGTTGATCGAGGATGAATCAAGGATCAAATTCAACTAGGAAAACGTACGAGGACAGTCTACAAGCTCAACCGTATCAACATCTTGGAGATTCCACGGTGAAAATCCCTTAAAACTCTTAGAATAGTTCACAAAACTTCGTGTTAAATAGCTTTTTAGAAAGTCAATTTTAAGCCAAACCAAATACCCCCCACGATTTCTGTTCATACATGGATCTTATGTTTAAAATTTCGTGAAATTCTATCATGTATTTCAAGAGAACGAGACGTTTTTCCATATTAGGGTTCGGGTTCGCCGTGTCTCTGATCTGGACCGTTGATCTCGCGATCAATGGTCAAGATTTGGCTGTTTCGCTCGTCCGTCCAACCGTGTATCAGCGGCTGATCGAAACCGCGCCCGTCCGACGAGATCAGAGTCGTTGATTCCGAACCGCGCGGAATCAACGGCTCAGATCGACGCTTACGTGGTTAAGTAGCGTCGATCGCGCCGCCGCAATCATTGGCAATGATTGCGCGGCGACGCAATCATTGCCAATGATTGCACCGAAACCGCGGAGCCTATCCGCCGCTGCCACGTGGCGCCCGCCGTGTTTAAAATAATATATATATTTATTTTAATGCTTTTTAAACCTATTTTTCTTCAAAAAATCACCAAAAATTCATTTTTTGTCCGATTTTGACGTATAATACCTCGTTGGATTCGTATCATCGTCCTCTACATGATAAAAAAAATTTATAAAAATGACCTATATGTTTTAATTTATTTTAAAAACAGTAAAAAACCCTTTTTTTGTTATTATTTAAATAATTATTTTTGTATTTTATTATTATTATTACTATTATTATTATTTAATTATTATTATTTGTTATAATTAGTAATGTTTTGAATGATTAGTTTACTATTCATTTTTATTATTATTATTATTATTTTAATATTGTTAATTTGTTATTTTCACTTTATTTTATTCTAATATTAGTATTATTTTAAAATTAGCCTATTATCAATATTAGAATTATTATTACTATTATTTTTAATATGTAGTGTTAAATTCTAGAGACTTTTGTTATTTTAAATTAATTTAATATAATATTTACTTTAAATATCATTATGTTAAAGTTATTTTGAAAGTAGGTTTTAATTACTCCTAATCTCCCAAAAATCATAACTTCCTCGTTTTAAATCGGATTTCTACGCACAGCACCTTGTTTTGGGTGTATTTTGAATTCTGCATAGTTTAAGACTATTTTTAGATAAAAATTATATTTAGATTTTCTGTTATTCCAAAAACAGTAAAACAGCATTATTTTAAAATATTCTTTTATGGTATTTAAACTTGCAAATTGCATATCTTTTTCGCCTTAAATCGGATTTTTGCGTATAACCCCTCAATCTTTTCAGAAAAATGTGTACTTTATTTTGAAACTGTTTCCAGTCACTTATTTTGACTGTTTTGTCATGTCATCGTTTGAATCTGATTATTTTGAATATTTTTTATATTGAATATCGATTATAGTAATTATTTTCAAGATACAATCTATTTCAAATCGTTTTGGAACCTCGATTGGGTGGTCAGTGGGTCTCCCTATATCTATGTATTATGAATTGACTTACTTTTTAATTATTTTATTTTCCAAAATGTATATTTATATTTATAAGTATTTTGAAACTATTTTAAAATTACTTATAATTAAATCCTAATTTTGGGAGATCCGCTATTTCATGAAACTTTAAACTTGGCTTCTATATGTGAACAGTAATCATGGGGGAGTGGGTTAGTGAATGGTTGAATCCCAATCATTCACTAATCCTTTCTTTAGGTGTCTTTATTTTCTTGTATCGTAGTCTGCATGTATAGGATTGCACCACGAGCACTTAGCTTAGGCTCTCCTAGATCTAAGGACATGATGTGTTTATTTCATTATTATACTCTCATGCATTTATTACCTTGAGGGTTAGACAAAACATCGTTGTAAACCCATATAACGTAGTGACACCTTAAGGACAATAATTAAGGATCTGTCTAGCAAACTTAGAAGTCTCATAGGAGCTAGGATAGATCACTGATTAACATGAAAACTTCAACACTTAAACTTAGTGATATTATAAGCCTTTCATAATTTCCTGGAAATTTTTAGGAGCTTTTAGAGCTCTTAATTAACCAACCATAATTAACCTGCTAAATAAGGCCCGGGGACCTTCTAAAAATTACAATAAATTTATTTTAGGTCAGAGAATTACCCATAATACCTTGATTTGTTTAGAATCTGATCCCTGGCCTTAGATAAATAGGACTTCCTAGTTTGACTTCAGGTTGACCCCTAATTTGACCATAGGTGGAAATTACCTTTTTATCCCTAATAAATTATTAAAAATTATTAAAAATTCCAAATTTTCCTCAAACACTTGGGATCACTTTCTCATGTCATCCCTGACTTTTGGGAGTGATTCCAATCAGTTTGGAGCTCATTTAGATCAAAACAGTAAAATTGGCCCTTTCCTAGTTAATTTAGAAAATTTTAATAAATACCCCGATTTTAGAAAATCCATAACTAATTGTAGAAAATTCCAAATTAGGAAAACTCACTTGCATTAGATTCCTATTAGGGTCTAGTATTTATGAAAAATTTTAGGTTTCCAGAAATGACCTAGACTAGAAAGTCAACTTTTTGGTCAACCGTAGTTCATTTAGGGCCCGAAACTTAGAAAATTCATAACTTTGCCTAGAAAACTCCAATTTCAGTGTACTACATGTCTAATTACTCGTATTAAGGTCTAGTATTTTCTTAAGGTGATAGAAATCCCAAACCTAGCCTATTTCTTATAGTGACTTTTTGGACCCTTAGTCTAAGTATTAGAAGGACCTGGGACTTTCCAAAATTGGCTAATGCAATTTAAACTTCAAATATGAATACCTTAAGCTCTTAAAACTGATCAACAAACTGAAATAATTAAAATGAACCCTAATTCACTAATATTTGAATTTCAACTAAAATTTCCTTTTCTGACCTTCCATAAACTTGAATTTTAGGCAATTTTAACTAACTACCCAATTTAGGATCTATCCAAGCCACACAAGCCTTACACACATATAGAATTGTTTGCTAGGAAACCACTTCTAGATCTAGGTTAGGCCGCTGGGTTTTTACTTTTCTACTGTGTGCCGGAGCTTTCGTGGATTTCATTGCATGTTGTTTGAAAAATGATTGGTGTGTTTACTTACATTTACTGCACTCTGTGATGTGATGAGCGCTAGATCTACCCCTAGGTTAGGAACGTCATATATATATATATTGTTCTTCCGTGCAGGTGGTCATGCTCAAATTAATAAAAGGGGGAGCAATGTTATAATTTCTAATAATATTTTATGCAGGTGTTTGCTCAGCTCCCCCTAAATAAAATGAGGGCTAAATTGATTATAACTGCACAGGTGGAGCGCTTAGCCCTCAAAATTAAGAGCATGGCTTGGTACAGGGTCAATGGTGTTAGCATTTTTATTTTCATATAAACTGCTTGGGATGATTTTTATTAGGATAACCTTGCAGGATTCTTAGATTTACTGCTTTCAATTAATGTAATTTATTTGTAATATTTTTTAAGAGTTGTGAAAACAACTTTTGAGTTGGGATATTCTTATCCAGCTCGGATTCTAAAAGAAGAAGGCATCCCTAAGGGGAGAGTCTTCTTCCATTTAGAAGATCGAGCTGGATGGCTTTAGATATCCAAAGAGAAAAGGCAATACCCCCATACTGGGGGAATTGTCTCTTCGTTTGGATGTTCAAGCCACGACGGATCCAAGGAGTTCAAGGAGGAGAAATCCAAGGAGTCCAAGGAGGAGAGATCTAAGAAGTCCAGGGAGAAGATATCCAAGAGACTAAAGATTTGAAGACCCAATATCCCACTCAAAGTTGTTGGCGTCTATCATAGGCTTAGAAATTCGGGTTGTTGGCAGTGGTGCCCGGCCACTTTATTTTCTGTATACCCTGGGTTGTAATAAGGGCAGTTTGCCTATGGACATTTAATTGATTATTTTTGTGGATTTATATTGATGTTCTTACCTGATTACGCTTAGAAATATCTGCTTTTTCTATGTTTCTTTCTTGCATGCCAATTTTGTTTTAGCCTGGATTGCGTTAGGCTCTTTTAAGGATAATAAAAAATTTTCTACTCATAACTAATTTCCAAAATTTTAAGGTTTAAATAACATAGAAACCTAATGAATCTAGGGAACTGCCGGAATCGTCCGGGGTCGCATGCATATTACTGCATTTCTCTTTCCTTGCTATAAGACATCTCCCTGCCTGCGGGTAGAGTCCGAATAATCTGGCCTATGAGGATGAAGTGCCGGACCTAGGGAGACCCAGTCTTTTCTAAAAATTATTTTATATTAAGCCTGTTTTTAAAATCCAAAGCATTCATGAGCTGACATTTTAACTAGCATGCATTGCATTAGTAACTAATTAATTAAAATTTAATTGCATTAGCTAGGAGCATCTACCCCACATAAGTTCAGGACCAATTAGGAAATTCTCTAGATGTCGGTCCTATTTCCAATAACTATACCACCCACCCATCTTTCATAACTGACTTGATAGCATGGTTTCAAAGCGACTAGGTGGTTAGCTGGCTCCCCCATCCAGGCCGGGGTAAGTCCAGGTTTTGCACTGCATTAGCTAGGACACGGGTCTTAGTGTTGGTCGTAGAATACTAAGCCCAATCTAGATTTAGGGTTCGAGGCTACTACAATCGGTCTCGTAGTATGCCCAAAATAGTAGGTAGGTCCCCTCTTTTTAGGGACCATAAACTCTACTTATCTGCGTCACAGGATGACGCCACCTCCATCTCTTCTCTCACGCATGTGGTTGACTGCTTGTCTTTCTTTTTTCAGTTTTCTCTTAAGTACCCTAGAGCCTCTGAATGCTGGTATGAGCCATGCATGTTGATTCAGCCCTTCGGACCTTTCTTCCCCTTGAGTAGGATTTCCTAGTCTATACTCTGGTGCCGATCCCACTTTAGGAGAGGATAATGTATGATCCTTAATCGAGAGTTTTCTCAGGCTCCGGCCCGGGATGTAATTAACCACGGGGGCTTGCGCCCGTGGGAAACTCGGTCCCATATCTACTAAACCTCATTCGAACTGTTGTATCGGGTGGGGGAAACTCGTGACTAGGTCGTGTATATTTCTATCCATCGAGGTGTGTTGGAGACACCCTCTATCTTCAATGGTTAGTCGTATGCATGATCCAATCTGTCCCATCCAATTGGCTCGTTTGCGCGGTGCTCTTTCGGAGGTCCACAGAGCCAAGTATGTGAGTGTTCATGTTTTTGTTCATTTAATATCAACTTGTTCAAGTTTGGCTCTTTTTTGTTCGAGCTTTATTGTTTGTGTTCATGTTTGGTTCATTTAAATTAATGAGTGTTCATGTTCGGTTCATGTTCAGTTCATGTTCGTTTGTTTAGTGCTTATCAAGCTTGTTTGCGAACATATTTAACGAATTTTTTAACTATCAAACAAACACGTTCATGAACATATCTATGAACGAACACATTTATAATAAAAGCAATTGTCTATTTATTAATTCTATAATCAAATATTAATTATTTTTATTGAGCTTGTTCACGAGTTCAAAATCGAACACGAATCGAGCTTTTATCGAGCTTATTATCGAGCTTAATGTCAAGCTTGTTCATGAACTTCAAATGATGTTGTTCGTAAACATAAATGAGCTGAACACATTAGTGTTCAAGTTTGTTTATTTAATAATCAAGTCTTTAAAATATTGTTCAAGTTTGTTTGTTTAGTTAATTAAATGATCACAAACGAGCTTTAATTGAACCGAACAACGAGTAGCTCATCAAATATTTGGTTCGCTTGCAGCCCTACTTCCTCCACCTTCCCCAAGTCAAACTCGATGGTGAAACCTCACTGACGACGAGTTCCCGGCGACCTAAGGCTACATCTGTCCAAGGATTTGATCCTTTCAATCCAGAGCTCGTTTGATCGTGGTTTCAACTAGGAAAGCATACGAGGACAATCAACAAGCTCAACCGTGCCGAGAATTTGAAGATCGAACGGTGAAATCTCTCAAAATTCCTTACTACAGTTCACTACACATAGATTAAAATAATTTTTCTATAAGCTGCTTTTAAGCCAAAAAGAGGCTACCCCATGATTTCTGTTCATGCCTTGATCCTAGGTTTAAAATTTCATAAAAATCCATTGAGTGTATTGAGATAACAAGCCTATTTCTGTTTCTAGGGTTTTGGATTTCATGGCTTTAAGCTACGGGTGATCTGGACGGTCCGGATCCCGCCTTTCGGTTCGACCGTCCAACCGCAGGGGCTCTCGGTTCGATAGAGGTTTCGTTCAATCCAATCTCACCCATTGATTTCTCGCAGCGCTTGATCAGACGACCGCGCGCTCTACTGACTCACTTGAGTGAGCTCCGTGTGGGTCCCGTTGTTGCTGTAATCATCAGGCAATGATTGGCGGTGGCGCCAATCATTGCCCATGATGAGCACCGCCATCGGTGTCAGCGGAGCCTGTAGCGTGCTGCCAAGTGTCACCTGCCAGTTGAATTGGTTTTTTTTTTTTTTGTATTTTAAATCAGTTTTTCTTTAATAAATCGTTAAATTTCATTTTAACTTAGAAAAATACGTATAATATATCGAATCGCTTGTATTTTTATTCTCTTTAATTTAAAATTAAAATTATTTTAAAATGATATCTATATTTTAAGTTATTTAAAAAATAGTAAAAGATCATTTTTTAATAATAATAATAATAATTATTATTATTATTATTATTATTATTATTATTATTAATTAAAATTATTTTAAAATGATATCTATATTTTAAGTTATTTAAAAAATAGTAAAAGATCAATTTTTTAATAATAATAATAATAATTATAATTATAATTATAAATATTATTATTATTATTATTATTATATTACTGATATTATTATTATATTATTTCATTATTTTAGTACTATTATTATTATTATTATTATTATTATTATTATTATTATTATTTTAAACTAATATATATATTTTTTATTATTATTTATGACTATTATCATTATTACTTTCTTATGAATTATTTTAAAATTTTATTATTTGTCATTTGAATTATTATTATTATTATTATTTCTATTATTATCATCAATATTATTAAATTATTTTTAATTATCATTAATACTATTATTAATTTATTTATTTTATTATTATTAAACTATTTTGATTATTATTATTATTATTTGAAACTACTAATATTATCATTGTTATTTCAATAAATAGCATTAAATTTTAGAAACTTATTATTTTAATTTAATTTTATTTAATAATTATTTTTAAATATTAGTTATTTTGAAACTATTTTTAAAATTAGCTTTTATTGCTTTTAAACTTCAATAATTTATAACTTATTCATTTTAAATTTATTTTTCGTGTATAATATATTTATTTTTCAGAAAATTATGAATTTTTATTTAAAATTATTTTCAAAAACTAGATTTTATTGTTCTGACATATTTCTGTATTATATGATTATTTGATTATTTAAATATTATTTAAATGATTAGTATAATAATTATTTTTAAATTAAAAATTATTTTCAAATCATTTTGAAACCTCGCTAGGGTGGCCAGTGGATCTCCCCTATATATGTTTATTACAAATTGATTTTTTTGTCTTAATTTTTTTATTTTTCAAAATTTATATATTTATAAGTATTTTAAATTATTTTAAAATTACTTATATTTTAAACCCTAATTTTATGAGATCCACTATTTATGAAATTTTAAACATAGATTATGCATGTGAAGAATAATCATGGGGGAAGAGATTAGTGAATGATTAAGTCCCAATCATTCTATAATCACTTTGTTAAGCATACTTACTTTTTCTTTTATTATACCTTGCATGTGTAGAATGCATGAGCACTTAGTTTAGGCTCTCCTAGATCTAAGGACATAGTTTATTTACTACTTTTGTGTATTCCCTGCATTGTTACCTCAAGGGTTAGTCTAAAACCTTATTTTAAATTCCTATAATGAAGTGACACTCTAAGAATAATAATTAAGGATCCGTCTAGAAAATTTAGAAAAATTCTAGGGGCTAGGATAGATCACTGATTCACATGAAACTTAAACATTTAAACTTAGTAATATCCTAAACCTCCTAAATTTTTCTATGAATTTTTAGGACTCTTTAGACCCCTTAATTAACAAACCCTAATTTACCCATTAATTAGGGTCTGATACCTTCTAAAAATTATATTAAATCCATTCCAACACAAAAGATTATCCATAATATCTCAAATTGTTTAGAATTCCATCTTTAACCTTAGATAAATAGGTCCCCTTTGTTTGACCTCAATCTGACCCTTAATTCAACTTTAATAGAAAATTATCATTTTGCCTCTATTAAATAATTAAAATTATTAAAAAAATTTAATTTTCTCTAAACACTTGGAAACACCTTCTTATATCATTTCTGATATTTAAGGGTGATTCCAATTAGTTTGGAGCTGATTTGGATCAAAACCATAAAATCACCCCTAATAGGCACTTTTAATAATTCATTAATTACCTAAAACTTGGAAAATTCATATCTTTGCATAGGAAACTCTAAATCTAGCAAACTCAAAGCCTGACTACTCATCTTAAGCCTTAGTATTTATCTAAAATATTAGAAACCCCAAACCTAGCTTATTTTCTATAATGGCCTTTTGGACCCCCTTAGCCTAGCACATAGGAGTACCCGAGACTTTCCGAAATTTAATAATACAATTTAATCTTTAAATATTATTACCCTAAGCATTAAAAAGTGATCAACCAACTAAATTAACTAAGATAGACCCTAATTTATTAATATTTAAACTTTAATTAAAATTTCTTTTTTTGACCTTCAACAAATTATAATCTCAGGCAACTTGAACTAAGCATCCTACATAAGACTTATCCAAAACTACACAAGCCTTAAACACACATAGAATTATTTGCTAGGGCACCACTTCTAGACTTAGGCTAGGCTGATGTTTATTTTTCTGTTGTGTGCCAATTTTTTGTAGTTTTACTGCATGTTGTAAATGAAATTGTTATATTTGCTTACTTGTACTGCACTCTGAGAATTGATGTGATGGGTGATAGATTACCCATAGATTAGGGCTGATATTTTTTATACTAATGATATTTTTTGCAGGTGGTCATGCTCATGCAACGCTAAATAAAAGGGGGGCAAATGTCATGATTTAAATACTAATAATGTTTTGTGCGGGTGTTTCAGAATTGCTCAACCCCGCTAAATAAATGAGTGCTAAATAAAATCATAATTATAATTGTTACGGTGCTTCAGAGACTGCTTAGCCCTCAAAGTAATTAAGAGCATGGTCAAGTGTGACTGTGATGAGTTATTTTCATTTCTCTATAAACTGTTTGATATTATAAATTGCTTGGGAATTTTTATTAGGAAAACCTTATAGGAGAGTCTAGAATTTACTGCTTTCCATTTATGTAAATATTTGTAATATATGTGAGAGTTATGAAAATGACATTTGAGTTGAGTTGGGATATTCTTATCCAACTCGAATTCCAAAAGAGTAAGGCATATTCAAAGTGGATAGTCTTCTTCTATTTGGAAGATCGAGTTTCGATGGCCTTTAGATATCCAAAGAGAAAAGACAATACCCCTTTCAGGGGAGATTGTCTCTTCATTTGGATATTCAAGCCACGATGAATCCAAGGAGTCCTAGGAGGAGAGATCCAAGGAGTCCAAGGAGGAGAGATCCGAGAAGTCAAAGGAGGAGAGATCCAAGGAGTCCAAGAAGGAGAAGTCCAAAAAGGCTGAAGAGCTGAAGACCTAATATCCCACTCAAAGTCATTTGCATCAGTCCTAGGCTTAAAAATCCGAGTTGTTGGTAGTGGTGCCTGGCCACTTTACTTTTCTGCAGACCTTGGGTTATAATTAAGGGTAGTTGGCATATGAACATTTATTAATTAGTTTGATTATTCGAATGTATTTTATTTATGATTTTGTGCCCCTAGGGTTGCTTATTTTTCTTAGTTTGTTGGCGATTTGCATGCCGATTTTGTTTAAGCCTGGATTTTATTAGGCTCTTTAAAAATTAAATATTTCTTCTACTCATAACTAAAATTTAATATTTAAAGTTTAAATAATTTAGAAACTTAATAATCTTGGGAACTGCCGCAATCATCCGGGATTGCATGCATATTATTGCATCTCTCTTTCTCCTTTTATGAGACACTTCCCCGGCTGCAGGTAGAGTCTTGATAATCTGGCCTATGATGATGAGGTACCAGACCTAGGAAAATTTAGTCTCCTTCTAAAAATTTATTTTCTAAAGTCTAAAGCGTACATGATTTAGATCTTCTAAACTAGCATGTATTGCATTAGAAATCAATTTAATTAAAATTTTAATTGCATTAGCTCTAAGAATATTCACTCTACATAAGTACAAGGCCAATTAGGAAACTCTCATATGTCAGCCTTAACTTCTAAAACAAACCAATCCACCCATCTATCTTTCATAAAAGACTAGACAGCATGATTTTAAATCGATTAGGTGGTTAACTAGCTCCCCAATCTAGGTTAGGGTAAGTCCAAGTTTTGCACTGTATTAGTTAGGACATGGGTGTTAGTGTGCGTAGCACACTAAACCTAATTTAGATTTAGGATTCAAGGCTACTATATTCGGCCTCGTAGTATGCCTAAATAGTGGGTAAGTCCCTTCTCTTTATGGACTATAAATCCTACTTATCTACGTCACATGGATGTCGCTACTTCCATCTTTCTCTCATGCATGTGTCGATTGCTTGATTTCTTTTTTCCAGTTTCTTCTCACTAACATAGTTCCTCCGAATGCTGGTGTGAACCACACATGTTGATTAAGCCAAATTGGTCATTTCTTCCCATTTGAATAGGACTTCCTAGTCTTAGCCCTATGTGTCAATCCCATTTTGAAAAGGATAATATATGATCCTTAATCGAGAGTTTTCTCAGGCAAAAGCCTAAAATGTAATTAACCACGAGGACTTCCACCCATGGGAAACTGAATTCCATATCTATGTTGTATCGGGTGGGGGAAAACCGTTATGTTTAATCAGGTCGTGTATATTATTATCCATCGCGGTGCGCTGGTGAGATCCGCTATCCTCAATGGTTACTCGTATGCATGATCTAATCTACTCTCCCATTGGCCCATTTATGAGGAGCACGGAGGCCTATAATCGTCTCTATCCCTCAGGGTAGGTGGTCGTATACCCCTCTACAATCCTGCAGCCGCGTGCGGTGTCCTTACGGAGGTCCACAGGGTCAAAATGATCAAAATACTCCTTAAGAGAAATATTAGAGTTTTCTCTGAACTCCAACATATCATTTCAAATCAAATCCCAGAAACTCTTCCAATGCATCTTAATCATCATTAGGAATGCATAAGATTCAAACTCAGACCCTGGTCAAGCCTGGTTTACCAGGTCAACCCAAAATACCCCTTAGGAATGTGAACAATCATTTTGAATCAAATGACCCTATCTTCGAATGAAAATACCTCCATTCAACTCCAAATGTTAAAACAAATGTATTGGACCCAATCACAGCAGCTAGGTCAACTTGGTTGATCAAGTGTACTATGATTAAGCCAAATGCCCTCTAAGGGCCCAAATAGTCATTTTGACTAAATTGAACTCTTCAGACCTTAGGACCACTTCCAACAAACTCAAAAAATCATTTTAAATTTATTGAGCCCAGACCCAACCCCTAGGTCAATTTGGTTGACCAAGTCAACCTAGGTTAACCAGGTTAACCCAATAACCCATTGAGGGCCCAAATATATGATTTGATCCAGATGACCATTCTGATCCCTCAAACCACCTCCACCAGACACAAAACATCATTTCAAATCCATTAAGCCCAAACTCAGGCCCTAGGTTAACTAGGTTAACCAAGTTAACCCAGGTTGATCAAATAATCCCTTAATGCTTAAATGGATCATTTCAACCCATTCAAACTATCCAACCCATATTAAGCCCCAAATTAATTTCCAATCATATCCTAAAAATATTATAATCATTTATTAATCAAACCCAAGTCAAGTTTACTTGGTCAACTCAAACAAACATGGTCAAACCCCTTTAAAACCTTATCTAACTCATCCAAACTCCAATCCTCAAGCATTAAATCCCCTCCAAGTCATTAATCTAGTACCCAAAGCCTGCTCCCATGCCACCATAGCTACCATGTGGCATGGGGACTAGTCAAACCAAACACTTAGTGTGGTCAAACTTGGTCAAAACCCCTCTTAAATCTAATCCCTTCTATCTTAAACACTTCAAGCAGATATAGGCTACTCTGGAACCTTCTAATGCTATTTCTAAGCCCTTGGATCAAGATCAAATGATCCCTAAGCATACCACATGCCCATAAGGACAAAGGACACTTTACACCTTGGAAGTCCTTGGTGTCCTTGATTCCCTAACTTTGTAACCACTCCTTAGACACTTGGCAACCATCTAGGCCCTCACCCATTCAATCCTATCCCTCTATTCGATCTGGAGGAGTTTGAATAGGGAAAAACCTCCATTTAAACCCTCATTCATCATCTAACCCTCTCTCACTAATCTAGCATTCTCATGCCCAGACTCCATTGCCTTTGAGCTCCCCAACAACCCTCCTCCACTTCCCAAGTTCAAACCCATCAGTCAAACCACGCCGACGATCAATTCTCCGGTGAACTCAAGCCAACTCCATCCAAGGCTCATAACACCTAATCCAAGGCATTTTATACCACAACTTCTTCAAGGGAAACATACGAGGATAGTCTACAAGCTCAACCTAATCGAGATCCCAAAGATCCATCGGTGAAATTTCATAAAACCCTTAGCCATAGGTCACTATACTTAGAGATAAATAGCTTTTTATATAGTACATTTCAAACCAAACTATTGATTCCCCAAAGTTTCTATTCTCTTAGGCTATCTAGGTTTAAAATTTAATTCCGTTTGGTGCACTAGATTGGAAGAATGAGGCAAAAACCCATTATATGGTTCTTTCGTAACGTATCTTCAATGTACATTTTCTGGACCATTAATCACGCAATCAATTATCTATATATAACTTTTCCACGCATTTTTTCAACCCTGGATCCACTCCCATAGCCTATTCTCCCGTCCGTCTACATCTGGACTATTCGATTCAAAACACGGAGTTTAGATGGCTCCACAACGGCACTAACGTGAATAAGTTAAAAAGGCGTCCATGCCATCACGGTCTTATTAATGCCAATGATTATCGGCGGCGTAACCAATGTCATTAAATGTTGCATCGCCTCTGCAATTTGGATAGACGAACTAGGAGTCGGCACATGGCCGTCCACCGGAGCCGGTGCTACCAAACCCATTTAAATGATTTAAATCATTTTAAATCCAAAAAACATTTTAAAAACTATTTAAAATTAAATATTAATTAGAAAAAAATATAAAATATAAAAAATGCTCACTTATTTAAATCCTTTATTTTAAAATTAAAAATATTTAAAATAATTTATATATTTTAAATATTTCAAAACTATAAACATTAAAGAATTTAATTAATATTTAAATTAATATTAAATTAAATATTTTCAAAAAATTAAACAATTTAGTTTAAAATTAACATTAATTTAAAATATTATATATTTTTAAATTATTTAATTATTAAATATATGATATTTTAAATTAATATTTAATTCAAAATTATTAAAGTATCTTTGATTAAATTTAGAATTTTTTAATATATAATTAAATTTTTATATAATATTTAATATATTATATTTTTAAATATAAATTTAAAATAATTTCTTTAAAAATTTAAAATATTTTTTTTATTATTTTAATATATAATTAATATTAACTTAATTACTTTAAAAATCTAAAATTTCATTTTAAAATATTCTAATTAAATTATATAACCTTTTTTTAATACATTAAAATTAAAGTTTACTTTAAAATATTTAATATAAATTAAGTGATTCATATTATTTAAATACTTAAATAATCAATTAATATTTAACTAATTAAAAATTTTATATTTTAAAAAATTTAAAAGTCTATATTAAAGTATTCTAAATAATTCAAGAATTAATTTAAAATTATCTTATTTTGAAATTGAATTAATTTAAGATATATTTTATATTTTAAATAATAAATAATTAATAAATTCTTAAATATTTAGTTAATATTTAATTAAAATTAAAGTAAAATAATTTTGAAAATTTTTAAAATCATTATTTTAAATGGCTTAAAATTTCAAAAAATATTTAAATTTTAATTTAATTTAATTTATGAAATATTTTAAATTATTGTAAATACATTTAATTAACATAAACTTCAAAAAAATTAAAGAAATTCAATTTAAATCAGAAAAATTAATATAATACATCAAAATTTCATAATTTTAAAATTTAAAATTAATTTTAAAATTAAAATTTAGTTTATTTTAAATAATTCTAATTATTTAATTATTTTACTATTTAATTAATATTAAGTTAATTTTTCAAAAAAATTATAACCTTTATTTTAAAATATTTTAAATTATTAGAGGATTATTTTGGGATGTTTTAATTTAAAATTAAATTTAATTTATGATATTTTCAATACCTTTAAATATTTTATATTTAATTAATATATGATTAAATTTAATTCAAATAATTTTCAAAAATTCAAAACCTCCATTTTAAGTTATTTTAAGTAATTGGAATATTTTTAAAATTTTTTTGAAATTATTTTAAAAATATTTTTGAGATTTGTTCCAAATTATTTTGAATTACTTTAAATTTTCTAAAATTTCTAAATTTAATCTATTTTTTAAATATTAAAATTAATTTTAAAATTATACATATTAAATTATGAGAGCTTGAGTAGTTTCTTGAAATTTTAAATTTTGGATTGAGCTTATATGAATTGAAATCATGGGGAATTATTAGTGAATAGTTGTGTTACAACCATTCACTAATCAAATAATTAGCTAAGTTATTTAGTTTTTTTATTCTTATATGTATAGGGTGCACACACTCGCACCTAGTCTAGGCTCACCTAGTTTTAAGGACATGATTGTGCTTATGTGAGTGCATTATGATGATTGTTCAAGGGTTAGTTAAACATTAACTTTGAGCCAACTTAAACTTAGTGTCATCTTAAGGACAATAATTAAGGACCAATGTCTAAAAATTTTAGAATAATTCTAGGAAAAAGGATACACCTCCTATTGACATGAAATTTAAATTATTTGAACTTAGTGGCACATACAACCCATAGAAAAATTTTTACATCAAATTCTAGCTTAATTTAATTTTAATTAAAAAGTAATATTTAATTAATTTAATTAATTAAAAATAATTAAAATTTGCAAAAAAATTATAAACACTTAACAATCTCTCCTTAGGTCATTCTTGGTATTTGGAGATGATTTTAAAGGAGTTTGGAGATCATTTGGATTCAAATCATAAAAAGACTCTTAATTAAATCAATTAAATAATTCAAATAAATACCAAACTTTCAAAAATCATAACTAATTTTAGAAAATTACAAATTAAGCAAACTCAAAGCATTGGATTCCATTTGGTGTCTAGTATTTATTAAATATCAAATTATCAAAAATAATTTAAAATCAAAAAGTCAACAATCTGATTAACCTTAAGTCAAAATTTTAAGTCAAAACTTCAAAAATTCATAACTAAAAATAATCCAACAAAAGCATGTATCTCCTGTGTCTTGTGGATTATTTATATGTATATATGCACGATCTTTGTACAATAGTAAGAAGATAAACTCTCATTCTATCAGCGCAAAAATTTTAGGACACAATAAAATCAAATTCATTACATTTAATTTTACATTTCTAAAAAATATGTTTTTGAATGAATCCAAACAACATCCAAGTTCATTGCCTCTCCAAGTCCACAACCCCACCGTCAACCGTGCTCACCCATCTCGTCGACCCATTTCCGGTTCTCGAAAGCTCCGACGACTCAGAACTACCTTCTTCTAATGCCCCACCACCACCGCCACGGCCAAATCTCTCCGGCAAAGGCGGCTCAGCCAACAACTCCCCGAGCTCAGACTTAGTCGTCGGCTTGGCTTTAGTCCGACAAACCGGACAAGTGGAATGAGAATGCAGCCACGTATCAATACACTCAATGTGGAACACATGTTTGCAGTCAGGCAACAACCTCATCATCTGTCCTTCCTCCGCCACGCTCAAGCAAACAGCACATTCCTCTCTGCATTCATTCGCTGACAACCCTGCACGGTTAATAAATGTGGGCAAGGCAGCCATGGCCGTCGCATCGAGCCCTCCTGTCTCGGTGGCATTAATGGGAGGAGTACGCCGGCGACCGCGGTGGATTGTAATAACGACATGGCTGCGCCGGCGGTATCTAACATAGAGGTGGAAGCTGATGAGTATGAATATCAAGATGACGGCTAAAGCGGCGACGAGCTCCATATGGCTGCCGCTCTTTGTATTATTGTCGGTGAACGGCCATTGCTGGCCTTGATTGCTGTTCTGTGGTGAATAGGAAGACATTGATCGATCAGTTCCTTTCTTATGGAAATGGAATTATTTCGATAGTATTTATTGGGGGTTGGAAGTGAAGTAGAGAATACGGGAGAAGAAGGGAGTAAAGGATACGGCTCAAACGTTTGATGACGTGATGGAGGGTGTAAGTCTAACGGGTAAATTTTGGCAGCGTACGTGCAAAATAAAGTCTGATAGTTTGCGAATAGTTTGTCGTTGACTTTGGTAATGTGCTGATCTCTTACAATTTTAATAAAAAAATTGTTTGATTGCCTTTTTTGACTTGTTTTGGAGATGATATAAATAGTGAGCATTCAAAATTTTTTAAATCTGGTCAAACAATTTTTTATAATCACATTAAATCAGGTTAAAAAAAGTGATAGTTAAAGAGAATCATTTCGTTATCAGGATTAAGCTGTCAACACAACTCATTTTGATATGTTAGTTGATAGCTTTGACTATCAACCAAGAGATCTTAGATTCGAGTCTTGCATATATGATGTATGTGTTAGTTTGTCTTAATTAGTCTAAATGTCCAAAAACAAAAATTAATACGTTAAAAGATTTGATGATCTAGCTAGTGATGATTTCAATTTGTTAAAGCTATTAGGCATTTTCTTTTAGAATTCGACAGAACTTTTACTCAACAATGATATCATTTGAATTCATTATAATTGCTTGTTATTTGATATTGAGATTACTTGAAGCCATCAAGGCTACTTGCCCGACTCAACAAAAGAAGTCATCCAAGTCATCAAATTAATCATCAGCTAAACCACATCAAAGATAAACAATGGAATGACGAAATGAATAATAGATAAGTCTCAATAAAGAATCAAGATTGTATTACCATTAAACAACTAAACTACATCAAAGATAGATCAATAATGCCGATTCAAGGATTGTTGAGTAGTGTTCCAAGAACAACTCCATGTGTGACAACAACCAAATTTTAGAGCACTCAATTTGTTATCAATAATTAATGAGACTTGCCTTTTCGAGATAAAGGCTAAGACTTCCTAATCTTGAAAAGTTAAGAAACCTTGATAAAAGCTATTGAATGCATTTTTGTAGAAATTATTGAGTTTAAAATAACTCCCATGGATTCATACAAGGAAAATATATATTTGGTTAACTATGTTGCTTATTTTGAGTTGGTGACTTCACTTTTGAATATCAATTAGGCTTTAAAGTGCTATCTAATTTTTTTACTACAATCAATGAGTTGTCACTGAGATGGATCTCCTGACTCCCCTTTAGAAGTATAGCTTATTTTGTCTAATTCAAAAATAATTTTGTTAATTAGTTTAACAATCTCAAAGGTTAGAAAGTCTTAAGCAATTCCGTTATTCAATTTTAGCACAATTCATGATTCTAACCATGATATTAAGGACTAGCAATATCTTTAAAATCAAATTGAAGAACTTTTCAAGGCTGAAAAATTGAAATCATTCATCCTAGCAGAAATAGGAAGAAAAGTTGACAAAACACCCATACATGATTAATGAAATGAGATGAGTTCCTACATAAACAATTCATATAATTAGATTACCTCTAATATTCCAAGGAGGAGCAAGGGTAAATGCCTTGACACAAGTTGGTTTAAAATGACTTGGATTGAGAGAGGTGAAGATAGCCATAACATCCATGTCTCATGTAGGAGAAGCAATTATAATTATCTTTACTACGCTAACGAGCTAATGAATCATAATCCATATAATGATATTATTGTTAGCACTATTTTATTTACCAACTTTTAATTGGTAGCATACTTATTGACATGAGAAATTTTATCAATATCCTTCCTAAAAGTATATTTGATAAAATGAACCTTGATTTTCTCAGTTAAATTTCTTTATTGGGTTTCTTCTTTTTTTTTGTAAATGCATCGAAATTGAAGGGATACTTATGTTTCCAAATACTTCAAAATAAAGAAAATATTAGTGCACTTTGTGGACAACTTCGTCACAATCAATGTTCTAATGACTTATAGTGTTATCTTTGGACACCTTTTTCTAAATATGCCACACTAATATTAGGAATAAACATTAATGTTATTTTTCATAAACTTAATATATTAATTCTACAAAGTCCATTACATAAAGATTTTGACACGTTTCTCTATCGTTGGTTGAATCCATTTGATGTGAAGTCCAAACATTGACAAAGTCTAGTTTTATCCAAGAAATGTAGTACATGGATTTGATCTCGAATGTGTTTATAGTATATAAATCAAATGAAAAAAGAAAAATGTATGAGGACTTCAGAAATGAATTCACCTTAACCCAAAGATAGTCATCCAATTTTATTAAAATTTTATCTGGTCAACTTTGTAGTTAGAATTTATTATTATTAGTTTTCTTCTTAGCAATCATTAAATTAAAACTCATCCAACCTACTAGAAAAATATGTAGTCTATAACTAGTAATGGTTTTTAATGACATAATATTATGAATTTAACTTGAAAATTGTAGGCTCAAATTAATAGATGATGATGGCTTATATGTTCAAAGAATAAAAGGCTAGAAAATTAAAGTCCAGCACTACAGGATAACCTGGTATTACCGGCAGACAAAATTCGTCGGTAATACATAAAATACGACGGAAATCCTCAATTTTTGTCGGAATTTCATACGCCGGTTTGGCACGCGTCGGAAAAAGTCATCCGACGTATATTAGACGCCGGAACTCATTCCGATGCACTTTCCGACACATTACCGATGAAAATTGTATTAAAAAAACAACGTTTATTACCAGATTATTCCGGCGTTATATACGCCAGAATTTATGACGTATGTATCCGCCAGAAACACTGGAGGATAAAACACCGTATTGTACGTCGTAACTAAAGCTACGGCTTGTTACTGGTGCGTTATCCCCCGATAATGCCGGCAGATAAAAAAAGCCAGAAATGATACATAAATTTGTTGTATCGTCGTTTCCGACGAATTACCGACACCAAATCCGCCGGAAACCTATAGCAATGACAAAAAAATTGCCTTCCCAAGCAACAATCAGATTTCCACACCTGCAAACATATATAAATACATACAATAATAGTTCCACAACACAGATCTACACATCACAGATATCAAGAACTTCAACAAATACTTAAAAATATAAATGTCCATTAACACAGATTGTTCAATAACATCAACTAACTAATATTAAAAACATCACAGAATTTTTCAATAGCACAGATTCAAAAAATTAAACAGGTTCATATTACATTGAAAAAAATAAACTACTTTGAATCTGTGGACTCTTCCTCAGCTGGAACTACCTCTTTTCCACTCAACTGCTCCATCATTTTGCACATTTCATCCAATAGCTGATTGTATTGCTCCTACATCTGCATTTGTATCTGTGCTTGCAACTGAACTTGCCAATCAACTTGGATTTCCTTACTTGTTCTAGCTACGCTTGAAGGGCACTGATTTGTTGACTATGTAAGGACTCATGTGAACTGGCTGCAAAGCTGGATCTAGTAGAGGTCATCACCTCGTATGCCTGAGCTTGCAAACCTAAACCATAAACCCTGCTATGTTGCATTCCTCTAACGGCTTGCAACCAGATGCACTACTCAGAATACTCAACAGAGACGACAGAAGAACCCTCACTTGCTGCGGGCTGACTCTCTCGAAGCCGTGTATACTCCTCCTATGAAAGTATAATATATATATTTATATAATTGAGACTAAAAATAGAAATTATTAAACACATATACTTACATAGGCTTTTCTTGCTCACTCATCAATCCATTGTTGATCCTCCTATCGCTTATGAGTGTGACTATGTAATTCCACAGAAGTTGGTTCTCTACCCAGCATCTCTTTCTATAAGAGAATTCTATTAATATTCTTATTAAAAAAAATTTAAAAAAACTTTTAAAATTCATTACCAAACATCGCTTGTGCTCAGTAAGTGGAACGAAGCTGCTAGTATAAAGGGAATTACCCAAGCCCCCAACATCAAAACCTCTGTTCTGTAGATTTTGATCCCTCCTCCTACTATACTCTGCACTGCCACAAGCAGTGTTCAACTCAGTCCATATAGTCTCTCCAATCCATAATGGCTACTCGCTAGTCTTTCTAATGTCTGTGAACATGTCGCGCATCCGAGTAGACCCACACTTCTCAAAATTCTTTCTAAATTTATCATTGTGCTGGGGAAGCCAACAAAAATCTTTCTACATTTAAAAACATATAATATAAATTATATATGTTTGTTAGCTTAAGTAAAAAAGATTAAACCATTTAAATAAAAATACATCAAACTCTTTAAACCATATTTTCCTGACTTCTTTCAGGACTTTCTTCCGAGAAATATAAGGAGCGTCAAACCCGCTCCATATGATATCCCAAATTTTATGTGTCGGTTGTTTTGATGGATAAAACCTACAAAAATAAGGTTATGTGAGAAAAATATATAATATAAAACAAATATATTTGTTAGCTTAAATAAAAGAGAATGTACGTACGTGTCACCATCAGGTTCTATCAACATTCGACCATCTGTCACCTGCTTTGATGCAGTTGGTGTCGAAGGTCCACCTGTAGCAGGCTGAGGTGGTGGTGGGGGATATTATGGTGGAACATATGGTGAATATGGATAAATAGGAGGGGCACCAACATAAGGTGGGGGTGGATAGTATGGGTAGAAAGGAGTACCCTGCATGGAATCTGATGAAGGAAATCGGGGGTCTGGTGAGTAGAATGTTGACCTCGTTTTTCGCTCGAGCACATTCGATCGACGCGATTGTTCCTCGTCGGGTTCAATTTGACCCGAATTGATTTTAATTTGAGTTCAATTTGGTTTGATCAAATCGATCAAACTTAGTCTGATTTTAAATCGAGCCGATTTGAGCCAAGTTTGCATCCAAACCCAACTCAAATCAACCCAAATTAATCCTAAATAAATTCCAATCTAGTTTTGGCTTAATTTGAATCATCTCCTAAATCTGGTAATCGCATCGACGGCTCTGATTTCCTCAAAATCCGAAGTCGACCGTTGCTTCGCGTGAGACAGTGCCGCAGGGCCTTTTTCAGTGTTTTCGAGCGAGACAGAGCGTGGGGGAAGACGTTGAGAAGGCTGAAAAAAAAGCCTTCTGGCTCTCTCACACCGGATCCCTCTCTCTCACGCTCCCGGTTCCGACGCCCAAGCTCTCACCCCCTCTCCCTCATTTTCTCTCTCGGTTCGCAGAAGGCCCGAGGCGGACGAACTCCCCCCTTTCTCTCCTCTATTTTTGACCTAACCAAGGCTAGAGCCCTTTTCGTTTCTGCTGGTTCGCGAGCCCCTGACAGAGCCGACCCTCGACTCCCAACTTCCTCTCCAGTTCGTGAATCCCAGAGGAGCGAACCCTAGATCCCGTTCGACCTTGGGTATGCAAAATCACCTCCGCCGCCTCTTCTCCCTCGATCGAGCTGAGCTCGACACCGACGCCTGCAGATCCAATCGTCAGTTCCCGAGCCCAAGTCTCCCTGTCCGACGTTGAAGCTACTCTCGTACAGGTGATCCCTTTCTTTCATGGTTCTTGTCTTATTCTATGTCTTCTTCTCCACTATTCTTTCCTACTCCTTGTTCTCTTCTTCTTCTTCTTCCCATCTCCTTCATCCCCATTCTTCTTCCGATCTCATTGCTAAAAATGTGCAAAGAAGATATTAGCATCTGAAGCTTACTCTTATCTATTTATAAAAATTTCTTTGATTTGTCTATGAAACTTATTTCTTCATGAAATCTATTCTATGTTCACTTTACACATGCATATTGTATGCCAGTTGTGTGATGAAAGACCTCATCAAGATGAGGTTATTAAGGCTGAAATTTTATATGAAGATATCATCTGTGTTGAACCAGAATTCTCCCATTAACTTGGTCTAAGAGAGAAATATGCAAGATTTGTAATGTATTACTTGAACTTACAGCAATTAGAGAAAAAAAAAATGAGTGGTTGTTTAAAAAAAAGGGAATAGCTCTTGAGTTCTTTAAAAATCTGAAACTTAACAGCCCCTTTAGTCTTTTTTTGGTTATGCATACATTTGTAGTTTCTTACTGAGTTGGTTATTGCATAAATCATGAGTAATCTTGTAGATGGGTTAGATATGCCAAATCGAGTAGGTGTATAAGTTGTGCTTTTTCATGCTAATTTGTTTTATGTGCCTTTATGAAAATTGCACATCAACTGTTTGATGAAGTGCTTCAATGAGATTTCACTTGTATTGGAGCCTTGTTTTAAGAGATTTTTGAATGGTCGATTTGGAGCTTGTGAGGTTGACTGCAAGTTTTGTCGTAAGAAGTTCAACGATTCCTTCACCATCGCCTCTTCCTATCTAGTTTTACTAAGATATTTGGTTATCAAGTGCTGTTTTAATGTTTTCAAAGAAAGGATGAAATCACTACTAGCCATGGGTAGTCTCATGAGTGGTATACTAAGGGGTATGTTGATTCATGTTATTTGGAGGATAAATTTATTTATTTGTTATGTATGCAGAACTTATGCTTCTTTATTGTCATTCTTATATGATAAACGATTTGAAATCCCACGTTTAAGTTGTTAAAGATCATGAGAAAGCTATGTTATTTGCGATCAAAATATGCATATGAAATGTTTGTTGTAATGCCTACTAAAAGATCATTGGTATGTTTATACTTCGTCTCATCTATGCCTTGCTTTACCTAGATTTGAGCTTTATCCTTATGACATGAGGTATCGCTCTTAGCAAGAGTATTTTCATGAGCTTGTGAATTTCATGGCATTGAAAGGATGGCTTAGTGTGTGGATTGCTGTGGGTTTTCTCACTCTCCTAGTTGTATGTCTACAAATTTTCATGAAGTATTTGGTAGCATATAATCGGAAAGATAAAGCTTGTTGGGAAAAGCTCCATGTGCTCATGTGATCAATTCGAGAAGTTAATTCGATTCAATACAAATTTGATCAAAGCAAATAAATGAGTTTTGAAATATATTTGGTCATGAGGAGGTATGATGGAGGATGAGGCACTTCTATTTTTCTTCGAATCTTGATATTTCTCTACTTGTTTGAGGTGTATGAGAGTGTAGTATTGGCAATTGTGTTGAAATTTTTTTTTTTGGTGCCTTTGTGCTTTCTTAAATTTGAAATTTCTTCACTTGTTCGAGTTTTATAAAAAAAAATCTTGTTGGCAATCATATTAGGATTTTTTTCTTGAATTTGGGAAAGAATGAGATTCACTTTTTCTTTCATGACATTTATCAATATATGCCTTAAAAAAAAATCGACACAGATTAGGCTTCTTGCAAGATTTGTTTCCTATCAAATGAAATAGCATGCCATGTTGTCTCACAGCTTTTGGATAAATGGCACTTACTTCATAACTGCATCAACATGGGTATGATTGTTGAAACTTGACACTTAGAAAACTCACATTTGAGGTTGTGCTCTAGCATGAAATAAATTCTGGCAATGTTGGAAGCATCACTAGTACATGAAACTTTGACATTGTGTATATTCTATGCCACTGATTTTTGAATTTTTGTTAGAAATTATTTGTGCCATAAGTATTGCCCTTCATGAATGACTAGTGGAGAGAAATAGAATACCAATAAAATAGAAGCACTCTATGGTTTAATTTATGTTTTTCTTGCTGAATATCAATTACAATGAAAATATTTCTTGTCTTGGCTCTCTTTCACAGTTAAAATATATATATATACATGAGCCATTCATTCTCTTTAAAACTATATCTGTATTCTCATATTTTTTTTTTTGAAGTTGGAAATACATGTGTATAATGACTGCCAAATCTTTTTTTTTGTGATAAAGAATCTTCTAAGTCCTTTCAAGATAGACTGAGTTTCCATCAAACTTGCTGTCGTATTGCTGATATTCATTCAATGTGGAAATTTATGGATTTTCTTATGAGTACATCATTGTTACTTATTTACTATATAGGCCGTGAAGGTTTGTGTTAAAAAGCCTGAAAAGAACAAAAAATTTCTACATTGTTTGACCCCCATTCTGTTTACACATATATGAGCATATGGGTTCTTATGTTTAGGATCTTCATTATAGCATGTTTTCTGGATTGAATACTGATCACATTTCATTGTCTTTAAGAGTTGGAGGCTTCTTTCTCTATTTGATTAATTTTTTTTTTTTTGGTTTTTGGAGAGAAATTTGAAACTTCTATTAAATTTGTCATATGTATTGGTACCTTACTGCGATAAAATAAATATAAAATGCTTTGCAATGTTTCATGTGGAAATTGGAAAAGAGAAGCTGCACTATCACTTTTATGTGTGGTTTGAAATACTTCTCTCGAATTGTTGGTAGAAGATGAGTTGCTTTTCATGCTTTCTTAAATCTGCATTTCTCTCTCTATTTTCTCTCTACTTGCTTAAATTCTACATGAAAGTCAAAACAGCATATGCATTAGAGGTATCATAAGTGGCTTTGTGTTGAAGTGTCACAATTTTCTTTACAAAATATTTTGAGGAGGTTGCACGCTTTACACGAAAGTTTTATGAATTTGTTTAATGTGAGAGTTTTGTGAACTTGCTTTTTTTGTTATAATAAGTCTTGTTTTACTTCTGTTGAGATGATTTATCGGTAGCTTTGGATTTGTTTTATGCGACGAATTTTATGGGTGCTTTACAATGAGAAGTTTTTCTTTATAAAATTTTCTCGTTGGAAAGCTTTATGTTTTATACCCCGCTCCAAGTGAAAGGAGAGGCACTTGATTATGGGTTGTTGGGTAGGATTTTGTGTCAAAAGAGTGGATTTTGGTGCATGATTTTTGTAAGGTTTTGGGTGATATTTTATTTAGAGGTTTTCATAGGGTGTTTGGAGGCTTCTAGTTTTGCGATTGGCTTAGTGCGGTAGAATCCCTTAGTAATTTTTCTTAGAACAAGCTAATGATTAGTGTGTGAATTATCTTTCTATTTATTCACATTGGTTTCTAAAAGATGAATTTTGGAATTTTAAACTTTAGGTAGATCCGTGTTGGAAAACCTTTAGTGTCCTCTTGGAGTAAGTAATCCTCACTTAAGTTAGCTTTCTTTAAGGTTAACTCCTAAAATATAGAATGTCAGATGAGCATAAAACAAGAGAAAGTATAGTTTTAAGTTTGGTCTTGGAAGTTTGTTTCCCTTAGTTGCTTAGGGCTCCGTTTGTAGGGTGTTGTAGAAAGATGTCTCAATCGTATCAAGTGCCTCATTTGGATTGTGGGGACAGCAAAGGGCATTGTTAATGTTGCTTTAGGGTACACTTGACTTCACAGAAGTGTGCCCAATAACAACAATGCCTACATCCCTTTTATTTGTAATTTTCATTCTTTTTCATTCTACTGCTTTGCTATAGATTCTTAAGTTTAGTGACACTCGTACGAAAGTCCTAAGGGTTAGAAAACAGAAACTCCTTTTATCCCTACAACACTAGTGTCACCTAAGGACAAAAATTAAGGACCGAGTCTTAGAAAAAATAGACTTAGGATACATGTTCCTTATAGGATAGAGACATCAAAATGAAAACTTAGTAACACGTTTTCCTAAATTTTGATTTTCCTTAATCTACTAATAATCAATCAACCTAATTTTAATCTAATTCTAAAAACCTATTAAAACACTTAATTCTTAATCATGTTATTATCAGCATTTATAATTATTAAACTACAGGTCTAAAACACAAACTTAAACCAATTATAATTAATATAATAATTAATCCCTAACCAATCTAAAATCTAAAAGATATAGATTTTATTAGGCATTAAATTACAAACTAAACTCATTAAGATAAAAGACTCTTAAAGATCAAACATAGAGTAATCCTTTAAAATCAATTAACAAATCCGTTAACACATAACAACCACTCCAAAGATGAAGTTTATTGGATGGACTACTCCGGGCTGCGGGGCTAAGTGTCCTAAGGAGGCCTGGTTCCTCGAGCCTGGTGGCACAACGCCACGAATGGATTCAATGGAATGGCAAAACTGTAAAAATTAATTTCGTAATTGGTTTAAGTCGAATCGTAAGTGATAATAAATTGCCTAATCTATATTTCTTTTCTAATTTACAACCAACTTAATAATTCAACAAAAATTGGTTGCCACTGGGTAACCCAGGCCTACGAGGCTATTAAGTTAGCCCCAAGGAGGGTGAAATAAACCTCACGGCCTCGGTGTGAAACAAAAGTGGTAATCAATCAAACACTAAAAATAAAATTCTAAAATCAATCCTAAATTACTAATATTTAAACTTTAATTAAAATCTCCCCTTGGCCTTGAACAAATAAAAAATGCAAATAACTTGAACTAATTACCCAACATAGGAAATATCCTAAACTACACAGCCTACATACACCTTAGACTGGTTTGGTTAGGGCACGACTCCTAGTCTTAGGTTAGGCTAATATTTTCTTTTGTTATTCAGTATTTACTACATGCACATGCTTTATAATTGCTATTATTAGATTTCCTGTTTGTTACATTCTTACTTACATGCATTTATTTTCTGAATGGCATCTACGCTCATATATATATTTCTCTGTTATCTTTTATTGCGAGGTGCATCGGAGCTTGATGATCGGGAATTAAACTGGAGCACTTGCTTTGGAACTTTTAAGTGGCAGCGCCACAATCCGAAATCGTTTGCTTATAAGCTTGTAAGTGGTAGCGCCACACTCAGGTATAATTTCTGCAACTTGTAAAGCAAATTTTTAATTATATATCGGAATTGCTACACATTACACACGACTTGTTAATAGGTATTCTAGCATGTGTAGGTAGCCAGCCATAGGGTAGTTCACTAACGAAGCTTTGGCCCTATAGGTCAAAGCTTGCCCCCCTTCTGTGAGCCCTAGAGACCATTAGGGTCATTTAGGCCTGTAGAGTAGGCCACCTATTATGCCGGTTGGCATCGTTATTTTCCCACACGAAGTGGGCATCGTTATTTTTCTGCTAGGATTTTGGCCTTTTCCGGTTTTGGGTACGATACCCCCCCCCCCCCCCTTTTTTTTCTTTTTTTCTGTGAGCCTTAGAGACCATTAGGGTCATTTAGGCCTGTAGAGTAGGCCACCTATTTGTGCCAGTGGGCACCGTTTGAATGCTTTTCTGTGCGGGTACCTTGCCTGGAGGGTACCCTTAGGGTGTGTTTATTTACTTTTTCTGTACCCTGGATATCATACATACGTTTTTACACACTTTTCTTCACAATGCACTTTACATACATACATGCATTGCATTAGTGGACCTAAGGATCTTTCTTACTCGTGCATTTGTTTCATGCATCATTAACAACGCTAGATCTATTCCTCTGCATATTATAGAGTCCTTGATTTAAATCTTTTAAACTACAAATCCTTGAATCTTTAGGATAGAACCTTTCCATCTTGCATACATATAGGGCGATTGGTTGTGCTTAGGATTTTTCCTGGCTTCCTTTTTCAGGCAAGGAATTAGTCCAGGATTGCATTAGTTAGGCCGTAGATGTTAGTATCGTGTGTACGACACTACATCTTTTATAGATTTAGGGTCTAAAGGTGAGTGGTACATGTATACCATTATACACCTTATTGGTGGGTAAGTTCTCCTTTCTTTTGGAGACTATAAATCCTACCCATCCGCGTCACACAGATGACGTCACCTCCCTCTTTCTCTCATGCTTGTTTGAGATGTGTGGCCTTTTTCTTTTCTCCAGTTTTCACTTCTCCTAGCCGGCCGGATGTTGACTGAACCACGCATGATTTGATTGAACCAAGTTGGGACATTCCCCTTTGATAGCCTAGAAATCCCTTGCACTAAACCCATTAGAGGAGATAATCTAACATCCCTAATCGAGAGTTTTCTTAGATCAAGGTCTAAGATGTAATTAACTATGGGGGCTTGCGCCCGTAGGAAACCGATCCCCACAATCAAATAAACCCTATTCGAGTTGATGTATCGAATAGGGGAAATCTCGTGAATTTAGGGTTATAGATATTATTATCCATCGAGGTGCGTAGGTGAAAACCCGCTATCCTCTATGGCTAATCGTATCTATAACTCCTTCTGCTCTTCCATCAGCCTGCTTGTGCCGGGTGTAAAGTTCTACGACCATTTTGTCCTACGGGATAGTGTGATCGTACCCTCTGCATTCGAACCACACGAGCGGAATCCTTTCGGAGACCCACAGATTTCTGGCGACCACGGTGGGACAGGTTTCTCTCTCCATCTTCGGATGTTAAATTATCTTCTCTTGTGTGCACTTCGGGTTTAGTGCTCCTTAGATTATGTTCGTCTTACTCTTAGATAGGGTCCTTTTCTTAGTTAGGTTCCCTTCTTAGATAGGGTTTCTCCTAACTTTGGTCCTTTTCTTTCCTGCCTTTTAGGCTATTTCGTACCTTATCAAATTCTCTTCTTCCTGTCGGGATTTTGTGTTCTTTCGGTTCTCTCACCCAGAGACCGCCGAGCTGACCCCGACATTTTCCTACCTTTCGTAGGTACTTGATACCTAAGGGTAGATTAGTTGTTGATAGTAGCTCAGACGAGGAAGGAGATTTCCGACGTCAGACTACTAGCAAACAATTTATTCCCCATCAGATGTGTGGATTTAGAGTCGAGGATTCCTATCAAAAATCTTATGACACTTCTTCCACTAGTGTTGGTTGTTTGCTACAGACTAGCAAACCTTCCTACCTCCTATAAATATTCCTTTGTATTCGTATTCCTTGAAGGGATCCTTATTACTTTTCAGCAGTCTGTGTGGCCACGACGATTTGTCCTCTACCACACGATGTTCACTTCGAAGAGTATAAGGTTATCCTTAAAGGGGATACGCTAAGATATCGTAAGGATATTTATCCTTATGTTTGTGCACACAAATCATGTTGACGCCAGCACATGAAACCTTTGATTTGTTCCCCCTTTGTGAGAGGTTGTTCTACCTAGTTTCGCTTGTCACCTAAAGCGTGGTCTGGGATATCAAAACCAATAATTTCAAATCCACTTTCTATAGGTGATACTGGGTCCATACCCACCTGTGTTAGTCAGGTGTGGTGATGTTGATCCAATGTCCCTAGTTTAAATCTATTTTTTAGAGGTGATACTGGGTCCATACCCACCTAGGTTAATTAGGTGTGGTAGATCCAATATCCCTAATCCCAACCCACTTTCTATAGGTGATACTGGGTCCATGCCCACCTATGTTAGTCAGGTGTGGTGATGTTGATCCAATGTCCCTATGTAAGTTTCCTTCTTCTATCGGTCATCATACGATAGTTCTTCCCTTGTCGCTTGTGTATATCCCTCTGTATAGATATAACTCCAAAGGATTTCTTCTACTTTTCGACAGTCCGTGGCCACGATGATTTGTCCTCTACCACGTGATATTCGTCATGTAAAGTATGAGATTATCCTTAGTAGTTGTATATAAATACGCTGTAGGGATGTTTGTACTTGCACTCATGCCCACCAATCGCTCCGGTGTTGTGGCATGAAATCTCTTTTTCAGTCCCCTTTGAGGGTTGATTTTCTCCAGTTTCGCTTGTCACATTCAAGTGTTGTCTGGGATATCAAAACCATTAACTCAAACCTATGTAGAATGTGATATTGGGTCCATCCTTGATCTATATTAGTTAAATATAGTGATGTTGATCCATTGTCACTATGTGAATTTGTCTACAAATTCTGTTGTAACAATTGGGCTCCCCAGTTCATTCATATGAGTTGAATATGGTCTGGGCCACCAAAGCCAATGTCTCACTCCTTTATAGATCATGCACATAATCTTTTTCTCTCCCAGTTTCACTCATATGGAGAGTATGGCCTGGGTTATCAAAGCCAACAATATCTTCCTCTCTTGATGTTCCAATTATTAGAAGACATTTCATACTAGGGGTAACTCATGGATATGGTAAACATTCCCTCTACCGTGTGTTATTTTCGACAGTGTGGAATATGCTTAATCTATAACTGTAAATATAATATGAAAACAAATGTAATAGGGTGGTAATAAAAAGAGAGAGAAACTTTTAATTGAGTAGAATCGGTTGCCCTTGTCACAAGTGGAACCCGGTTCTACACTCCAAGAGCCCAAAATCCCTCCAAATTCTCTTCTTTTTATCTCCTTAAAGTATTTTGATGATTGCTTAGGAGATGATTGTGTCCATTTCTTCTATTATGGTCACTTATAATGGAATGTTGTTCTCCCTTACCTATGATGTGGTACATCTTGCTCTAGATGTTAACATCATTTCTAGGTGGATTTTGATCTTCTAGTAGAAAGTCAATCCCCTACCTCCTTTAGCAGCAAGATTTCCCATTAAGAGTTTACCCTTAGCTACAAGGGTGACCTTTTTTTTTTTTTTGATATGTAAATGTTGCTTGCACCTCTCACAGGGTCCCGTCAATTAATATGGGTGTTACCACTGTGATTCATTTAGTAATTATTGATCACTAATATGATTATGATTCTTAGTGGCAAGTGTGTCCTCTTGTCACTTTTATGACATTATTCTTTCTACTCGGTCGTTTATATGTTCCTCTATTTAGAGAGATATATTTCGATTGTTCATTTCGTGTCGTCGAACATAATTTCAGTTTACCTAGAGAAATTCTACTTGTATTTTAATTACTCATGGCCACGACGATTTGTCCTCTACCATGTGGTAATTAAGATATGAGCTTGGGATTTCTTAGATGATGGATTACTTACTTCTTTGTCTTTCTCACAGCACCACGCACATGTGCGTTGGGTGGTTGTTGAGCTCTTTCCTCTTCTTATCGTCGCGGCATATACGCCCGATGGTATTAGAGTGTACCCTTTCCTCTTCTTATCGCCGCGGCATATGCGCCCGACGATATTAGAGTGTTCTCCTCTTCTTATCACGTTGGCATATGCGCCAGTGATAGTAGAGTGTACTTTTCCTCTTTTTATCACCGCGGCATATGCGCCCGGCGGTATTAGAGTGTACTTTCCTCTTCTGATCGCCACGGCATATGCGCCCGACGGTATTAGAGTGTACCCTTTCCTCTTCTTATCGCCGCGGCATATGCGCCCGACGATATTAGAGTATTCTCCTCTTCTTATCACGTTGGCATATGCGCTAGTGATAGTAGAGTGTACTTTTCCTCTTTTTATCACCGCGGCATATGCGCCCGGCGGTATTAGAGTGTACTTTCCTCTTCTGATCACCACGGCATATGCGCCCGACGATATTAGAGTGTTCTTTCCTCTTCTGATCGCCGCGGCATATGCGCCCGACGATATTAGAGTGTTTGTCACGACCCGACCCGAGACGAGACGGATCCCGCCCGCGCCGGATCGCGACGGGGAATAAGCTAACCAGGATCTGGCTTTGGATTAGGTTACTGAACTGATCTTCCAAATCCTTAACTCAACAGAAGCACACAGAACAACAGAGCTACTAAAAACATCAAATGCAGCGGAACAAAACATCTATCTGAATTCATTTCCTCAAAATAATCATCTACAGAACAGTACATGGCTTTCAACAGAAAGAAAGACAGAACAGGAAAGCCATGACTGTACAAAAATCAAAAGTACAAAAGTACCTAATCTGATCAGACTCCGGAATCTAATCCTGGACCTCCTTGCCCTTCCCAGAACCTGAAAACCACCAGAAAGCAAGGGTGAGCTCAACAGCTCAGCAAAGCAACAAACCACCAATCTAAATCCTCAGAAAACAAAACCAAACTTATCAGACAGAAATCAGATCAGAAGTCGGAACAGAATCGGAAATCAAAACTTACGGACAGACATCAAATCACATCAGAGTCGTACAGATCGTACAGAGCGTATCAGAACAGAACAAATCAACAGAGTCAGAAACAGAAATCAGAATCGTACGGATCATATCATATCATAATCACAATTTCGTACAGAACAGAACAGATACAGAAAGTAATACAGATACATATAGCTAAATGCCCTGACACTGACGGAATCTCTACGGATTCCGGCCCCTTATGCCTCCCTTCCCAGACACTGACTGAATCTCATAGGATTCAGGCCCCTTATGTCTCCCTTTGTGCTCACGGCACCAAAACAGATGTGCTTATAGCACCAAAACAGAATTCATCGGATCCGGAACAGAACAGATATCAGATTTCAGATTGAGCTCATTTCAGATTTTCCCGTTTCACTAACTGAATCTCATAGGATCCAGGCCCCTTATAACTCCCTTTTTATAGCTTATACACATAGCATTTCAATTCAGAAGAAATCCGGACAATTCAGAAATTACCCAAAAATCGGGCAGCACAACGGCAGTATACGGAATTTACACAAAAATTCCTGCAAAGAAAATTTACCGAATTCGCACAGAATACAGATATCAACATTTCAAAACCTTTATTCTACTGCACAGATAAATTCCAATTTCACAGAAAAATCCGGTCGACTAAAAACACAGTCGAATCAAAAATACCCGGACGAAAATCTTCAGAAAATAACCAAAATGTGCACACTCGGCACGTCAACAATATACAGAAAGTTACGCGGTAAAAACTGAACCGATCAAAAGATACGGACGAAATTCGCTAACGGAAACAAAACCCGGACAGAATATACCGCCAAACACGACGGAACTGAAAATTGAGAAAGGTAGAATGTGCCTTACCTCGTGCACAGCAATTTCCTCAACAGTCTCCTCGGACGAAAACAGCTCGGCGTCGCCCGAAAATCCGCTTTTCCACTTTTTCCTTCGTTTTTCTCTCTCCTCAGCTTTTTCTCTCTCTTCAAAATATCTCATTTCTATATATATCCAGACTGATCGTCCCGGACGATCGAGCTTCGTACCGGACGATCCATGAAGAGAGGAATTTCGTCCAGACGACAAATCACATATCGTCCCTGGCGAAGGGTTCACGGGAGAATTTTCGTCCAGACGATCCAATTTTCGTCCCGACGAATTATACAACCAAAACTGATTTTCTGCACAACCTGTACCGATCGTCCCGGACGATCCAACTTCGTCCCGGACGAACCTGGAGCAAAAACTGATATTACAATCTCCCCAACTCAGAAAAATGTCGTCCTCGACATTATCCAGTCCAAACGCAGTCAAAACAAGTACGGGTACGACCGTCTCATATCAGACTCCTTCTCCCAAGTTGCTTCCCGTGCAGTCCGGTGCTTCCACTGGACTTTAACCATCGGAATCTCTTTATTTCTTAACTTTCGGACGTCGTATGCCAAAATAAGTTCTGGCTCTTCCTTGTACACCAGATTCTCCTGAATCTCCACCTCATCAGCTGACAACTTCTTCCCAGAGTCTGAAACCCACTTCCTCAGAGTGGATACGTGAAACACATTATGCACATCCGGCATAGATTCAGAAAGCAATAACTTGTAAGCAGCTTTTCCAATTCTTTCCAAAACTTCAAAAGGTCCAACATACCTTGGACTAAGCTTGCTTACCTGACCAAATCTGCTCACACCTTTCATCGGGCTGACTTTGACGTACACAAAGTCACCGACCTGAAATTCAACAAATCTGTGCTTCTGATTGTAATACTTCTGCTGACGATCTTGAGCGGCTTTCAATCTTTCTCTTATCAAATTGATCTTCTGAGCAGTTTCATCAGCAAAAGTAGCCCCCAAAGCCTGTCTATCTCCGAAGGAGGTCGGAGTCAAAGGAGTACGACACTTCCTGCCATACAAAGCCTCGTACGGTGCCATACCGATACTGGACTGAAAACTGTTGTTATAGGCAAACTCAATCAACGGAATATGATCTTCCCAGCTTCCGCTAAAGTCCAGAACACAAAGCCTCAACAGATCTTCCAGTACCTGAATCGTCCTCTCAGACTGTCCGTCGGTCTGAGGATGAAAGGCTGTACTGAAATGCAGTTTCGTACCCAAGCCTTGCTGAATGCCTTTCCAAAGTCTGGAAGTAAAGCGTCCATCTCGATCAGATACGATCACACGAGGCACACCGTGCAATCTGACTATTTCCTTCACATAAATCTGTGCCAAGCGATCAACTGAATCCGTCTGTCTGATCGGAAGAAAATGGGCTGACTTGGTCAATCGATCTACAACCACCCAAATGGCATCATGTCCTTGTCTAGATCGAGGAAAACCCATCGCAAAATCCATCGTTACCTCCTCCCATTTCCACTCAGGGATAGGCAACGACTGCAATAGTCCACCTGGTCGCTGATGCTCTGCCTTCACCAACTGACAGGCTTCGCATCTCGACACAAACTCTGCCACATCCTTCTTCATCCCAGGCCACCAAAACAAAAGTTTCATGTCAGCATACATCTTACCACTGCCTGGATGAACAGTGTAGCCAGAATGATGAGATTCACACAGAATCTCCTGCCTCAAGTTTCCAAACACAGGTACCCACAACCTATTCTTACAGAAAATAACACCAGAATCAGAAATTCGAAGTTCAGGAGTCTTACCAGATCCAATCTGAGCTATCAACTTCGAATAATCAGAATCTGACTTCTGGGCTTCTTGAATCCGTGCTTCCAAAGAAGACTGAATACTCATCTGAGCCAACTCCAAATCACTGGAGGAAACCACCTCCAACTGCAATCTCTCCAAATCACGAATCAGAAAGTCATCACAGGTAAGCTGAATACCTGAGAATCCAGAAGACTTCCTGCTCAGAGCGTCCGCTACCACATTCGCCTTCCCAGGCTGATACTGAATAGTCAAATCGTAGTCCTTGATCAACTCGAGCCACCTCCTCTGTCTCAGATTCAGATCCTTCTGAGTAAAAATGTACTTCAGGCTCTTATGATCAGTAAAGATCTCACATCTGACGCCATACAGGTAATGACGCCAAATCTTCAAAGCAAAAACAACTGCAGCTAACTCCAGATCATGCGTCGGGTAATTCTTCTCATGTGGCTTTAACTGTCTCGAAGCATAAGCAATTACCTGACCATGCTGCATCAGAACACAACCCAATCCTTTCAGTGAAGCATCACTGAACACCTGGAAACCCTCCGTACCTGACGGAAGTGCCAACACTGGAGCTGAAGTCAAACACTCCTTCAATCTCTGAAAACTCGTCTCACACTCCGGTGTCCAAACAAAAGCTACTGACTTCTGAGTCAGTCTCGTCAGAGGAGTCGAAATCTGTGAAAAACCCTTCACAAATTTTCTGTAATATCCGGCCATACCCAAGAAACTACGTACCTCAAATACCGTAGTCGGCCTTGGCCAATCAGCAACAGCCTGAATCTTCTGGGGATCTACAGAAATGCCTTCTCCGCTAATCACATGCCCCAGAAAAGAAATGCTCTTCAGCCAGAATTCACACTTAGAGAACTTGGCATACAGCTGATGCCTCCTCAAAGTCTCCAACACAATCCCCAAATGTCTGGCATGATCATCCTCAGATGCAGAATATACCAGAATATCGTCAATGAAGACGATCACAAACTGATCCAAATGCTCCCTGAATACTCGGTTCATCAGATCCATAAAAATCGCAGGCGCATTGGTTACCCCAAAAGGCATAACCAAAAACTCGTAGTGCCCGTACCGAGTACTGAAAGCAGTCTTCACCACATCAGCTTCCTTCACCTTCACCTGATAGTATCCGGATCTCAAATCAATCTTCGAAAATACCGAAGATCCGGAAAGCTGATCAAACAAGTCGTCAATCCGAGGCAAAGGGTACTTATTCTTGATCGTGACCTTGTTCAAATCTCTGTAATCAATACACATACGGAGTGTACCGTCCTTCTTCTTCACAAATAATACAGGTGCTCCCCAGGGCGAAACACTAGGACGTACAAACCCTCTGTCAACCAACTCCTGAAGCTGAACTTTCAACTCAGAAAGTTCTTTCGGTGCCATCCTGTACGGAGCTTTCGATATCGGAGCGGTACCCGGAAAAACATCGATAGAGAACTCCACATCTCTATCCGGAGGTAAACCAACCAACTCCTCAGGAAAAACATCAGCAAACTCCCGTACCACAGGGATCTCAGAAACAGAACCAACCTCTAGGTTCAGATCCCGCACCGAAGCTAAAAATACCGGACATCCTTTCTTCCACATCCTGCTCACCTCCAACGCAGAAACCAGACTGGAGAGAACACCTCGTAATCCCTGAAATACAACTCTCTCTCCAGCCACAAGCAAACTCACTTGCTTCTTCAGACAGTCAATCTGGGCTTCATACTGACTCAGCCAATCCATGCCCAGAATCACATCATACGACGAAATCGGCAATCGAATCAAACTCGATTTCCACTTCTTGCCAGAAATCTCAATCTCACACAAACAAAACTGTCGAGCAATCAATGGATTCCCAGCCGGTAAAATCACAGACAAAGAAACCGGTAAAACCATCGAATCCAAATGTAAAATCTCAAAACAATGCTCGGACAGAAAAGAATGACTCGCTCCAGAGTCAAATAAAACACGACAGGGCTGATCAGAAATGTAAACCGTACCTGTCACAACATCCGGAGCATCACGAGCCTCCTGCTGACTCAGACTGTAAACTCGTGGCTGAACTGGAACAGGAGCTGAAGCAACAGAACTACTCTGCTCCCTCTGAATCGTAGGTGGTCTCCGTGGTGCAGAACTAGAACCACCACCTCTACCAGCAAATCCCTCAGGGCGAGGAGGAACAGTCCTCGGTCTTCCTGCTGCTGAACCAACAGGTCTGACAAAGCCCTCAGATCGCTGCTCAGAACGCTGATCAAATCCCATCTGCGGACATTCTGCAATCCTATGTCCCGGCTGACCACATCTGAAACAAAGACCAGCTATCCTGTAGCACTGGCCATGGTGTCGCCGTCCACAACTCTGGCACACAGGTGCCGTACTGACAGATCCAGAACTAGTCGTACTGGTAGCAGTACCAGACGATCCTCCGCTCTTCCTGGAATCTCCAGATCCAGATCCAGGAACAAATCTCCTCTTCCCAGAGGAACCACTGCCAGATGTCTCTCCTCCAAACCTCTTCCTACTCGCAGTCCACCGCTGCTGAGTAGCCGTCATGTCATTCTCAATCAGACGAGCTCGCTCCACAAGCTCAGAGAAATCGGTGATCCGGAACGGTATCAGGGGCTGCCTCAAAGTGTCTCGCAATCCCCTCAGAAATCTGTAGCACCTCTCAGCAGATGTGCTAACCAGCTGCGGAGCGTACCTGGCTAATGCAGTAAACTCAGCCTCGTACTGCATCACCGTCTTGCTCCCCTGAACAAGCCTCAGAAAACTCTCCTGCATCTGCTGTCGTGCAGAAGGGGGAACAAACCAGTCTCTGAATACCTCAGTGAACTCCTCCCAAGTGATCAAGGAGTTCAGTCTGCCCTGAAATCTGGCTGCTTGCTGGCCATCCCACCAGTGCTCAGCCTCTCCGTCCAACAGAAAAACAGCTAACGGAACTTTCCTGTCTGCAGGACACTGCATCCCGTCAAAAGTCTTCTCCAATCTCCTCAGCCACTCCTCGGCTGCTCTGGGCTCAACAGCGCCCTCAAACCTCGGAGGTTTTAACCTCAGAAATAACTGCAGGTGTCGATCAATGTCCTCAGATCTAACAGTCGAAGCTCTGCTCTGAGTCTCGCTCATCATCTGAGCAACAAGTGAAGCAAACTGTGAAAGCGTATCAGCACCGACCACTGGGGCTGTACTCCCCACTGGTGCTGCCTGATCGTCACTCTGACCATCTGTCATGTCTGGGTCTGGCTGATCCATACAGAAAAATCCAGAAAATCCGGAAAACTATCACAAAACAACACAAAATAACACAATAAAAAGCCAAACGACCCAAAACTACCTCCCAGACAGACGCACTGATCACTTCCTAGAGCTCTGTTTTACAATCCAACCTGTTTCCAAAACCAGCGCTCTGATACCAAAAAGACTTGTCACGACCCGACCCGAGACGAGACGGATCCCGCCCGCGCCGGATCGCGACGGGGAATAAGCTAACCAGGATCTGGCTTTGGATTAGGTTACTGAACTGATCTTCCAAATCCTTAACTCAACAGAAGCACACAGAACAACAGAGCTACTAAAAACATCAAATGCAGCGGAACAAAACATCTATCTGAATTCATTTCCTCAAAATAATCATCTACAGAACAGTACATGGCTTTCAACAGAAAGAAAGACAGAACAGGAAAGCCATGACTGTACAAAAATCAAAAGTACAAAAGTACCTAATCTGATCAGACTCCGGAATCTAATCCTGGACCTCCTTGCCCTTCCCAGAACCTGAAAACCACCAGAAAGCAAGGGTGAGCTCAACAGCTCAGCAAAGCAACAAACCACCAATCTAAATCCTCAGAAAACAAAACCAAACTTATCAGACAGAAATCAGATCAGAAGTCGGAACAGAATCGGAAATCAAAACTTACGGACAGACATCAAATCACATCAGAGTCGTACAGATCGTACAGAGCGTATCAGAACAGAACAAATCAACAGAGTCAGAAACAGAAATCAGAATCGTACGGATCATATCATATCATAATCACAATTTCGTACAGAACAGAACAGATACAGAAAGTAATACAGATACATATAGCTAAATGCCCTGACACTGACGGAATCTCTACGGATTCCGGCCCCTTATGCCTCCCTTCCCAGACACTGACTGAATCTCATAGGATTCAGGCCCCTTATGTCTCCCTTTGTGCTCACGGCACCAAAACAGATGTGCTTATAGCACCAAAACAGAATTCATCGGATCCGGAACAGAACAGATATCAGATTTCAGATTGAGCTCATTTCAGATTTTCCCGTTTCACTAACTGAATCTCATAGGATCCAGGCCCCTTATAACTCCCTTTTTATAGCTTATACACATAGCATTTCAATTCAGAAGAAATCCGGACAATTCAGAAATTACCCAAAAATCGGGCAGCACAACGGCAGTATACGGAATTTACACAAAAATTCCTGCAAAGAAAATTTACCGAATTCGCACAGAATACAGATATCAACATTTCAAAACCTTTATTCTACTGCACAGATAAATTCCAATTTCACAGAAAAATCCGGTCGACTAAAAACACAGTCGAATCAAAAATACCCGGACGAAAATCTTCAGAAAATAACCAAAATGTGCACACTCGGCACGTCAACAATATACAGAAAGTTACGCGGTAAAAACTGAACCGATCAAAAGATACGGACGAAATTCGCTAACGGAAACAAAACCCGGACAGAATATACCGCCAAACACGACGGAACTGAAAATTGAGAAAGGTAGAATGTGCCTTACCTCGTGCACAGCAATTTCCTCAACAGTCTCCTCGGACGAAAACAGCTCGGCGTCGCCCGAAAATCCGCTTTTCCACTTTTTCCTTCGTTTTTCTCTCTCCTCAGCTTTTTCTCTCTCTTCAAAATATCTCATTTCTATATATATCCAGACTGATCGTCCCGGACGATCGAGCTTCGTACCGGACGATCCATGAAGAGAGGAATTTCGTCCAGACGACAAATCACATATCGTCCCTGGCGAAGGGTTCACGGGAGAATTTTCGTCCAGACGATCCAATTTTCGTCCCGACGAATTATACAACCAAAACTGATTTTCTGCACAACCTGTACCGATCGTCCCGGACGATCCAACTTCGTCCCGGACGAACCTGGAGCAAAAACTGATATTACAGTGTTCTCCTCTTCTTATCACGTTGGCATATGTGCCAGTGATAGTAGAGTGTACTTTTCCTCTTTTTATCGCCGCGGCATATGCGTCCGGCGGTATTAGAGTGTACTTTCCTCTTCTGATCGCCACGGCATATGCGCACGACGATATTAGAGTGTTTTTTCCTCTTCTGATCGCCGCGGCATATGCACCCGACGATATTAGAGTGTTCTCCTCTTCTTATCACGTTGGCATATGTGCCAGTGATAGTAGAGTGTACTTTTCCTCTTTTTATCGCCGCGGCATATGCGCCCGGCGGTATTAGAGTGTACTTTCCTCTTCTGATCGCCACGGCATATGCGCCCGACGATAGTTGAGTGTTCTTTCCTCTTCTGATCGCCGCGGCATATGCGCCCGATGATATTAGAGTGTTCTCCTCTTCTTATCACGTTGGCATATGCGCCAGTGATAGTAGAGTGTACTTTTCCTCTTTTTATCGCCGCGGCATATGTGCCCGGCGGTTTTAGAGTGTACTTTCCTCTTCTGATCGCCGCGGCATATGTGCCGTACGATATTAGAGTGTTCTTTCCTCTTCTGATCGCCGCAGCATATGCGCTCGACGATATTAGAGTGTTCTCATCTTCTTATCACGTTGGCATATGCGCCAGTGATAGTAGAGTGTACTTTTCCTCTTTTTATCGCTGCGGCATATGCACCCGGCGGTATTAGAGTGTACTTTCCTCTTCTGATCGCCGCGGCATATGCGCCCGACGATAGTTGTGTGTTCTTTCCTCTTCCTATCACTTTGGCATATACGCCAGTGATGGTAGAGTGTACTTTTCCTCTTCTTATAGTCGCGGCATATGCACCGGACGATATTAGAGTGCTCTTTCCTCTTCCTATCACTTTGGCATATGCGCTAGTGATGGTAGAGTGTACTTTTCCTCTTCTTATCGCCGCGGCATATGCGCCGTACGATATTAGAGTGTTCTTTCCTTTTCGTATCACCTTGGCATATGCACCAGGTGATAGTAGAGTGTTTCTTGTCCTCTCCTTATCGTCTCGGCAGCTGCGCTAGGTGGTAGTTGAGTGTTCCCTTAGCAATCATTGATCTTTGATATTGTTGTTGGTTCTTAGTGGCAAGTGTGTTCTCTCGCCACTTCTATTGCATTTTCTTTAATATGAGATTATTCTTTCTACTTGGCTGATTGTATGTTCCTCCTCTTAGAGAGATATACATTAGTCGATTGTTCATGTTGTACATGATTTCAATTTACCTAAGAAAATCCTACTTATATTTGGATCACTCATGGCCACGACGATTTGTCCTCTACCATGTGGTAATTAAGATATGAGCTTGGGATTTCTTAGATGATGGATTACTTACCTCTTTGTTTTGCTCACAGCACCACGCACATGTGCGTTGGGTGGTTGTTGAGCTCTTGTCCTCTTCTGATCACCTCGGGTCTACGTTCCAGGTGATCGTTGGGTGTTCTCTTTTCCTCTTCACCGACAGACCTATGGTCGGGTGATTGTCCTCTTTTCTACTTTTTTCTGCCGACAGACCTATGGTCGGGTAAAGACTTCGCTGTTTCGGGGCCTATGGCCGAGCGGAGGTGTTTCCTTTCCTTCCCTTCACCGACAGACCTATGGTCGGGTGATTGTTGAGCTTACCTTTATTCTACCAAAAGACCTATGGTCGGGTAGAGACTTTGTTGTCGGGCCTATGGCCGAGTAAGGGTGGATCTTTCCTCTTCATTCTATCTCCAGACCTATGGCTGGATAGATGTTGAGCTTCCCGTTTTGTCCCATCGACAGACCTATGGTCGGGTGGACATCGGGATTTTGGTTGGTTACCCGACAGAGTCCCTGGGAGGTATACTTCACCACCTCTTCATTCCCCCTGTTTCCTTTTTACCTGTTAGGGGGTTGTAGAGTTTTTGCTTTATCTTACCGACAGACCTATGGTCGGGTAGGAACCTCGCTGTTTCGGGGCCTATGGCCGAGCGAGGGTGCTTCTTTTCTCTTCACCGACGGACCTATGGTCGGGTGACTGTTCTCTTACCGGCAGACCTATGGTCGGGTAGGAACCTTGCTGTTTCGGGGCCTATGGCCGAGCGAGGCTGTTCCTTTTCCTCTTCACCGACAGACCTATGGTCGGGTGATTGTTCAGTTTTCGCTTTATCTTACCGACAGCCATATGGTCGGGTAGGAACCTTGCTGTTTCGTGGCCTATGGCCGAGCGAGGGTGCTCTCTTCCTTTTTCTCCTCACCGACAGACCTATGGTCGGGTGAGGGTGATTGTGTTTTTTTCCTTTGTCCTACCGACAGACCTATGGTCGGGTAGGAACTTCGCTGTTTCGGGGCCTATGGCCGAGCGAAGGTGCTTTCTTTGTCCCTTTCGTATCACCGCCAGACTGATGGTCGGGTGATTGTTGATCTTCTTTTCTCTTACCCTCTGAATTTTATTCAGATTAATTATGGACCCTCTCTTTACATTGATATCCATTGATTGGTTTTAGAATTGATTGCATCTCCCCTAAATGAATCATGTTTCTTGACCCTTGAGTTGTATCTTCCTAGAGTTAGGATGGTCAACGCCAACATATACGGTTCACTTGTTGTTTGCCGCATATGTTGGGGGTCCGTTTGTTGACCTCGTTTTTCGCTCGAGCACATTCGATCGACGCGATTGTTCCTCGTCGGGTTCAATTTGACCCGAATTGATTTTAATTTGAGTTCAATTTGGTTTGATCAAATCGATCGAACTTAGTCTGATTTTAAATCGAGCCGATTTGAGCCAAGTTTGCATCCAAACCCAACTCAAATCAACCCAAATTAATCCTAAATAAATTCCAATCTACTTTTGGCTTAATTTGAATCATCTCCTAAATCTGGTAATCGCATCGACGGCTTTGATTTCCTCAAAATCCGAAGTCGACCGTTGCTTCGCGTGAGACAGTGCCGCAGGGCCTTTTTCAGTGTTTTCGAGTGAGACAGAGCGTGGGGGAAGATGTTGAGAAGGCTGAAAAAAAAAAGCCTTCTGGCTCTCTCACACCGGATCCCTCTCTCTCACGCTCCCGGTTCCGACGCCCAAGCTCTCACCCCCTCTCCCTCATTTTCTCTCTCGGTTCGCAGAAGGCCCGAGGCGGACGAACTCCCCCCTTTCTCTCCTCTATTTTTGACCTAACCAAGGCTAGAGCCCTTTTCGTTTTTGCGGGTTCGCGAGCCCCTGACGGAGCCGACCCTCGACTCCCAACTTCCTCTCCAGTTCGTGAATCCCAGAGGAGCGAACCCTAGATCCCGTTCGACCTTGGGTATGCGAAATCACCTCCGCCGCCTCTTCTCCCTCGATCGAGTTGAGCTCGACACCGACGCCTGCAGATCCAATCGTCAGTTCCCGAGCCCAAGTCTCCCTGTCCGACGTTGAAGCTACTCTCGTACAGGTGATCCCTTTCTTTCATGGTTCTTGTCTTATTCTATGTCTTCTTCTCCACTATTCTTTCCTACTCCTTGTTCTCTTCTTCTTCTTCTTCCCATCTCCTTCATCCCCATTCTTCTTCCGATCTCATTGCTAAAAATGTGCAAAGAAGATATTAGCATCTGAAGCTTACTCTTATCTATTTATAAAAATTTCTTTGATTTGTCTATGAAACTTATTTCTTCATGAAATCTATTCTATGTTCACTTTACACATGCATATTGTATGCCAGTTGTGTGATGAAAGACCTCATCAAGATGAGGTTATTAAGGCTGAAATTTTATATGAAGATATCATCTGTGTTGAACCAGAATTCTCCCATTAACTTGGTCTAAGAGAGAAATATGCAAGATTTGTAATGTATTACTTGAACTTACAGCAATTAGAGAAAAAAAAAATGAGTGGTTGTTTAAAAAAAAGGGAATAGCTCTTGAGTTCTTTAAAAATCTGAAACTTAACAGCCCCTTTAGTCTTTTTTTGGTTATGCATACATTTGTAGTTTCTTACTGAGTTGGTTATTGCATAAATCATGAGTAATCTTGTAGATGGGTTAGATATGCCAAATCGAGTAGGTGTATAAGTTGTGCTTTTTCATGCTAATTTGTTTTATGTGCCTTTATGAAAATTGCACATCAACTGTTTGATGAAGTGCTTCAATGAGATTTCACTTGTATTGGAGCCTTGTTTTAAGAGATTTTTGAATGGTCGATTTGGAGCTTGTGAGGTTGACTGCAAGTTTTGTCGTAAGAAGTTCAACGATTCCTTCACCATCGCCTCTTCCTATCTAGTTTTACTAAGATATTTGGTTATCAAGTGCTGTTTTAATGTTTTCAAAGAAAGGATGAAATCACTACTAGCCATGGGTAGTCTCATGAGTGGTATACTAAGGGGTATGTTGATTCATGTTATTTGGAGGATAAATTTATTTATTTGTTATGTATGCAGAACTTATGCTTCTTTATTGTCATTCTTATATGATAAACGATTTGAAATCCCACGTTTAAGTTGTTAGAGATCATGAGAAAGCTATGTTATTTGCGATCAAAATATGCATATGAAATGTTTGTTGTAATGCCTACTAAAAGATCATTGGTATGTTTATACTTCGTCTCATCTATGCCTTGCTTTACCTAGATTTGAGCTTTATCCTTATGACATGAGGTATCGCTCTTAGCAAGAGTATTTTCATGAGCTTGTGAATTTCATGGCATTGAAAGGATGGCTTAGTGTGTGGATTGCTGTGGGTTTTCTCACTCTCCTAGTTGTATGTCTACAAATTTTCATGAAGTATTTGGTAGCATATAATCGGAAAGATAAAGCTTGTTGGGAAAAGCTCCATGTGCTCATGTGATCAATTCGAGAAGTTAATTCGATTCAATACAAATTTGATCAAAGCAAATAAATGAGTTTTGAAATATATTTGGTCATGAGGAGGTATGATGGAGGATGAGGCACTTCTATTTTTCTTCGAATCTTGATATTTCTCTACTTGTTTGAGGTGTATGAGAGTGTAGTATTGGCAATTGTGTTGAAATTTTTTTTTTTTTGGTGCCTTTGTGCTTTCTTAAATTTGAAATTTCTTCACTTGTTCGAGTTTTATAAAAAAAAATCTTGTTGGCAATCATATTAGGATTTTTTTCTTGAATTTGGGAAAGAATGAGATTCACTTTTTCTTTCATGACATTTATCAATATATGCCTTAAAAAAAAAATCGACACAGATTAGGCTTCTTGCAAGATTTGTTTCCTATCAAATGAAATAGCATGCCATGTTGTCTCACAGCTTTTGGATAAATGGCACTTACTTCATAACTGCATCAACATGGGTATGATTGTTGAAACTTGACACTTAGAAAACTCACATTTGAGGTTGTGCTCTAGCATGAAATAAATTCTGGCAATGTTGGAAGCATCACTAGTACATGAAACTTTGACATTGTGTATATTCTATGCCACTGATTTTTGAATTTTTGTTAGAAATTATTTGTGCCATAAGTATTGCCCTTCATGAATGACTAGTGGAGAGAAATAGAATACCAATAAAATAGAAGCACTCTATGGTTTAATTTATGTTTTTCTTGCTGAATATCAATTACAATGAAAATATTTCTTGTCTTGGCTCTCTTTCACAGTTAATATATATATATATATATACATGAGCCATTCATTCTCTTTAAAACTATATCTGTATTCTCATATTTTTTTTTTGAAGTTGGAAATACATGTGTATAATGGCTGCCAAATCTTTTTTTTTGTGATAAAGAATCTTCTAAGTCCTTTCAAGATAGACTGAGTTTCCATCAAACTTGCTGTCGTATTGCTGATATTCATTCAATGTGGAAATTTATGGATTTTCTTATGAGTACATCATTGTTACTTATTTACTATATAGGCCGTGAAGGTTTGTGTTAAAAAGCCTGAAAAGAACAAAAAATTTCTACATTGTTTGACCCCCATTCTGTTTACACATATATGAGCATATGGGTTCTTATGTTTAGGATCTTCATTATAGCATGTTTTCTGGATTGAATACTGATCACATTTCATTGTCTTTAAGAGTTGGAGGCTTCTTTCTCTATTTGATTAATTTTTTTTTTTTTGGTTTTTGGTGAGAAATTTGAAACTTCTATTAAATTTGTCATATGTATTGGTACCTTACTGCGATAAAATAAATATAAAATGCTTTGCAATGATTCATGTGGAAATTGGAAAAGAGAAGCTGCACTATCACTTTTATGTGTGGTTTGAAATACTTCTCTCGAATTGTTGGTAGAAGATGAGTTGCTTTTCATGCTTTCTTAAATCTGCATTTCTCTCTCTATTTTCTCTCTACTTGCTTAAATTCTACATGAAAGTCAAAACAGCATATGCATTAGAGGTATCATAAGTGGCTTTGTGTTGAAGTGTCACAATTTTCTTTACAAAATATTTTGAGGAGGTTGCACGCTTTACACGAAAGTTTTATGAATTTGTTTAATGTGAGAGTTTTGTGAACTTGCTTTTTTTGTTATAATAAGTCTTGTTTTACTTCTGTTGAGATGATTTATCGATAGCTTTGGATTTGTTTTATGCGACGAATTTTATGGGTGCTTTACAATGAGAAGTTTTTCTTTATAAAACTTTCTCGTTGGAAAGCTTTATGTTTTCTACCCCGCTCCAAGTGAAAGGAGAGGCACTTGATTATGGGTTGTTGGGTAGGATTTTGTGTCAAAAGAGTGGATTTTGGTGCATGATTTTTGTAAGGTTTTGGGTGATATTTTATTTAGAGGTTTTCATAGGGTGTTTGGAGGCTTCTAGTTTTGCGATTGGCTTAGTGCGGTAGAATCCCTTAGTAATTTTTCTTAGAACAAGCTAATGATTAGTGTGTGAATTATCTTTCTATTTATTCACATTGGTTTCTAAAAGATGAATTTTGGAATTTTAAACTTTAGGTAGATCCGTGTTGGAAAACCTTTAGTGTCCTCTTGGAGTAAGTAATCCTCACTTAAGTTAGCTTTCTTTAAGGTTAACTCCTAAATTATAGAATGTCAGATGAGCATAAAACAAGAGAAAGTCTAGTTTTAAGTTTGGTCTTGGAAGTTTGTTTCCCTTAGTTGCTTAGGGCTCCGTTTGTAGGGTGTTGTAGAAAGATGTCTCAATCGTATCAAGTGCCTCATTTGGATTGTGGGGACAGCAAAGGGCATTGTTAATGTTGCTTTAGGGTACACTTGACTTCACAGAAGTGTGCCCAATAACAACAATGCCTACATCCCTTTTATTTGTAATTTTCATTCTTTTTCATTCTACTGCTTTGCTATAGATTCTTAAGTTTAGTGACACTCGTACGAAAGTCCTAAGGGTTAGAAAACAGAAACTCCTTTTATCCCTACAACACTAGTGTCACCTAAGGACAAAAATTAAGGACCGAGTCTTAGAAAAAATAGACTTAGGATACATGTTCCTTATAGGATAGAGACATCAAAATGAAAACTTAGTAACACGTTTTCCTAAATTTTGATTTTCCTTAATCTACTAATAATCAATCAACCTAATTTTAATCTAATTCTAAAAATCTATTAAAACACTTAATTCTTAATCATGTTATTATCAACATTTATAATTATTAAACTACAGGTCTAAAACACAAACTTAAACCAATTCTAATTAATATAATAATTAATCCCTAACCAATCTAAAATCTAAAAGATATAGATTTTATTAGGCATTAAATTACAAACTAAACTCATTAAGATAAAAGACTCTTAAAGATCAAACATAGAGTAATCCTTTAAAATCAATTAACAAATCCGTTAACACATAACAACCACTCCAAAGATGAAGTTTATTGGATGGACTACTCCAGGCTGCGGGGCTAAGTGTCCTAAGGAGGCCTGGTTCCTCGAGCCTGGTGGCACAACGCCACGAATGGATTCAATGGAATGGCAAAACTGTAAAAATTAATATCGTAATTGGTTTAAGTCGAATCATAAGTGATAATAAATTGCCTAATCTATATTTCTTTTCTAATTTACAACCAACTTAATAATTCAACAAAAATTAGTTGCCACTGGGTAACCCAGGCCTACGAGGCTATTAAGTTAGCCCCAAGGAGGGTGAAATAAACCTCACGGCCTCGGTGTGAAACAAAGGTGGTAATCAATCAAACACTAAAAATAAAATTCTAAAATCAATCCTAAATTACTAATATTTAAACTTCAATTAAAATCTCCCCTTGGCCTTGAACAAATAAAAAATGCAAATAACTTGAACTAATTACCCAACATAGGAAATATCCTAAACTACACAGCCTACATACACCTTAGACTGGTTTGGTTAGGGCACGACTCCTAGTCTTAGGTTAGGCTAATATTTTCTTTTGTTATTCAGTATTTACTACATGCACATGCTTTATAATTGCTATTATTAGATTTCCTGTTTGTTACATTCTTACTTACATGCATTTATTTTCTGAATGGCATCTACGCTCATATATATATTTCTCTGTTATCTTTTATTGCGAGGTGCATCGGAGCTTGATGATCGGGAATTAAACTGGAGCACTTGCTTTGGAACTTTTAAGTGGCAGTGCCACAATCCGAAATCGTTTGCTTATAAGCTTGTAAGTGGCAGCGCCACACTCAGGTATAATTTCTGCAACTTGTAAAGCAAATTTTTAATTATATATCGGAATTGCTACACATTACACACGACTTGTTAATAGGTATTCTAGCATGTGTAGGTAGCCAGCCATAGGGTAGTTCACTAACGAAGCTTTGGCCCTATAGGTCAAAGCTTGCCCCCCTTCTGTGAGCCCTAGAGACCATTAGGGTCATTTAGGCCTGTAGAGTAGGCCACCTATTATGCCGGTTGGCATCGTTATTTTCCCACACGAAGTGGGCATCGTTATTTTTCTGCTAGGATTTTGACCTTTTCCGGTTTTGGGTACGATACCCCCCCCCCCCTTTTTTTTCTTTTTTTCTGTGAGCCTTAGAGACCATTAGGGTCATTTAGGCCTGTAGAGTAGGCCACCTATTTGTGCCAGTGGGCACCGTTTGAATGCTTTTCTGTGCGGGTACCTTGCCTGGAGGGTACCCTTAGGGTGTGTTTATTTACTTTTTCTGTACCCTGGATGTCATGCATACGTTTTTACACACTTTTCTTCACAATGCACTTTACATACATACATGCATTGCATTAGTGGACCTAAGGATCTTTCTTACTCGTGCATTTGTTTCATGCATCATTAACAACGCTAGATCTATTCCTCTGCATATTATAGAGTCCTTGATTTAAATCTTTTAAACTACAAATCCTTGAATCTTTAGGATAGAACCTTTCCATCTTGCATACATATAGGGCGATTGGTTGTGCTTAGGATTTTAGCTGGCTTCCTTTTTCAGGCAAGGAATAAGTCCAGGATTGCATTAGTTAGGCCGTAGATGTTAGTATCGTGTGTACGACACTACATCTTTTATAGATTTAGGGTCTAAAGGTGAGTGGTACATGTATACAATTATACACCTTATTGGTGGGTAAGTTCTCCTTTCTTTTGGAGACTATAAATCCTACACATCCGCGTCACACAGATGACGTCACCTCCCTCTTTCTCTCATGCTTGTTTGAGATGTGTGGCCTTTTTCTTTTCTCCAGTTTTCACTTCTCCTAGCCGGCCGGATGTTGACTGAACCACGCATGATTTGATTGAACCAAGTTGGGACATTCCCCTTTGATAGCCTAGAAATCCCTTGCACTAAACCCATTAGAGGAGATAATCTAACATCCCTAATCGAGAGTTTTCTTAGATCAAGGTCTAAGATGTAATTAACTATGGGGGCTTGCGCCCGTAGGAAACCGATCCCCACAATCAAATAAACCCTATTCGAGTTGATGTATCGAATAGGAGAAATCTCGTGAATTTAGGGTTATAGATATTATTATCCATCGAGGTGCGTAGGTGAAAACCCGCTATCCTCCATGGCTAATCGTATCTATAACTCCATCTGCTCTTCCATCGGCCTGCTTGTGCCGGGTGTAAAGGTCTACGACCATTTTGTCCTACGGGATAGTGTGATCGTACCCTCTGCATTCGAACCACACGAGCGGAATCCTTTCGGAGACCCACATAGAACTATGGGTTATTGGCTCCAGGAGTGGGTAAAGGCTGAGTGGTAGGCTGAGTATGTTTAGCAGGCTGAGACTGTGTAGTAGGCTGAAATGAAGTGGTCCCCTCAGTACGTGCTGGCCTAGATGGTCCAGTTGTAGCGATCTTCTTGGTGCGCCTATTAAAAATATTTTTGATCAATCCTCTGCCAGGCTCTTAATCTGAAGCCATCTTCATAGAAAAAAATAAGAAATATTAGAAATATGAGTTATAATAAAAATATAATATAAAATAACGCAGTAGTAACAATAAAGTAAAATGCAGTGCGATAATAATAAAATAAATGCATTGAAATAAAGAAATTAAATTTATCTTATCTTAACTCATCATTTATTGATTCACTTTCATATAATGATACATTTCTAGCACTATCAGATTCATCATGACTTTCATCTATAGTTAAATCTACATCCTCTAACTGCAACTCGCTCTCATTAATTTAAATTTGGTCATCTACATTGATTGAAAGAATTTTTTTAATTTGATATAAACTCTTTTTGATGTGTTGATGGTATTGAAGTGGTTTTCTCAATTACTCCCCTTGATTTTATCTTCATAACAACCAACCAATCCTATTTGCCTCGTAATTTGTTTGGATAGTTAGTATAATAGACTTGACTTACTTGACTAGCAATGATGAATGAGTCAAACTTTGCATATCTCCTATCCCGCTTTACTTCTGTTATACCGTAAATTGGATGTACTATTGTGCTCCTATTTTATGCTGGATCAAACCATTCATAATTGAAGAGATACATAATATTCATGTGACCGGGATATTTCACCTATAATATTTTTTATAATACCCCGTAGTATTCAGAATCATCTCCTGTATGGGTGTTCCCTCTTACACATATGCCAAAATTTTTTATCTTCCTACCTTCACACCAATTTTGTGTTTGGAATTTATAGCCATTGACCAAAAATATTTGATATATTTAACTAATCTATTTGGTCCCCAAGCTAACTCAAATAGCCCTTGATACTACGAATCACTATCTTTAGTGTGTACCTTTAAATGAATAAGATGTTATTATTAGTATATTTATTGCATGCAATACTAACTAATTAAGACAAATTATTCAAAATATACCGTATTTTTAAACCAAGTAGTGAATTCTTTCTCCATTATCTTCTAGACTTCTCTTTCTTCTGATGTACTTAAACCATTAATGAACCTACTACAAACTTTTGAGTTTAGAACAAAGTTAAGAATAATGAAAAAATGAACAAATTAACTCATACTTACTTGAGGTATGACTCAACTTCATCACAATTAAGCAAGATATACAATATGATAACTATCATCTCCTTATCAGTCAAATAGCGCACGGTGCTAATGCCTACAGGTTCACCACTTCCACTGAATACATATATATTAGAGAATTGACCAATATTTTGAGGTGCTGTACTTTCACCTGATTGAGATATTATTTTTATCTCGTATGTTAAATATGCTTCATAGATAGAGCCTTCAGGACGTGCTTTATTCTTAGCAGTCCTCTTAAGTTTATTTAAATATCTCTCAAAAGGATACATCCACCGATATTGAATAGGTCCACCAACCATAGCCTCATATGATAAATGTACTAGTAGATGCTCCATAGAGTCAAAAAATCATGAAGAAAATATTTTCTCAAGTTGACACAGAAGGAAAGGAATTTGCTGCTCCATAAGAATCAAGTTCTCTACGGTTAGTTTAGAAGAGCATAAATCATTGAAGAATACACTTAGCTCGATCAAGGACTTTAAAATTTGATTTTACAGATAACTAAAAGTAGTTGGTAGTAGACATTGCATGAAGATGTGACAATTATGACTTTTCAATCCTGTAGACATTGCATGAAGATGTGACAATCATGACTTTTCAATTCGAATAATCTCCCTGATCTTATGTCAACACACCTGCTTAGATAGGAAGAATATCCATCAGGTACTCGTAGGATCTTCACCCATTTACAAATTGCTCATTTTTGCTCTAAATTTAATGTAAATGGAGTTTTTGGTTTGAGAAGTTTTTCATCTCCACCATCCTTCAATTCTAATATTTTCCTCCTACAAATCTCCTTTAAGTCCATCATTGCTTTTATATTACCTTTAGATTTATCTTTGATGTCCATAATTGTATTAAAAATATTACAAAAATATTTTTCTCTATATGCATAGTACCCAAAATATATCTAATCAAGTTTGTTCTCCAATATGGCAACGACTAAAAAATACTTTTCTTGGTCCAATTATGGTTGACACCATATTCTGGCAATCTGAACTCAGCTAATATTAGAGAATCCATTATTGTGGGCATGAACCTCACTCTTTCAAATATTTCTTCACTACTTAATCTTAAAGGAGGTTAAAACATCACCATTTTATTTTTAGTAAATGCATCTTTATTTCGCCTGAAAGGATGACTTGAAAGTAAAAACATGCGATGACAATCAAATCAAGTATTCTTCCTACCATACTTTAAAGTGAATAATTTTGTATGTTCAAACAATATGGACAAGCTAACTTGCCTGAAGTGTTCTAACCTGAGAGCATATCATATGCAGGAAAGTCACCAATTGTCTAAAGTAATGCTGCTTTCAGTGTGAATTTCTGTTTGATAGAGATATCATATGTACATACTCTATCTTCTCATAATAAACTTAAATAATCAATTAATGGTTATAAGAATACGTCAATCTTTACTTTTAGATTACGTAGCCCTGAAATGATAAGTGTCATAAACATATAAGGAGTAGTCATACACAACTCTGGAGGAAGATTGTAAAGAGTGAGTATCACGGACCAACATGAGTAAGGTGTAGCAAACTGACTGAATGGAGTAAAACCATCCGCGCATAAACCTAATATTATATTTATTTGTTCTACCACAAATGTGGGATGTATACGATCAAAGTGTCTCCAAACCTCTGCTTTTGATGGATGTGTAATAACACTTTTTTGTGGAATGTGATCATTATGCCATCTTATATATGCAGCATATCTCATGGATGCATATAACCATTGTAATATATGAATTATTGATAAGTAAAATATCATACTAAAAGGCACATCCTTCTACTTTCTTCTATTTTCAGATTTTGGTTTAAACCTTGGTACATTGCAATGACAGCATGCAATCTCTGAGAAATCTTTTTTAAAGTATAACATGCATCCATTGATATAATAATCTATCTTTGTGTATGTCAAACCAAGTTTAAAAACTAACTTTTTTGTCCGATATAGATTTATATAAATTATATTATCTATCAGATTGGTTTCCTTAAGCAGTACAATGAACTGATTAAAACATTCACGAGCAATATTATATTCTACCTTGATGCTTAACATCTTCATAGCAATAGATAACTCTGAGTAAATGGTGCACCCTTTTCATATTGGTTGTTGGGCAGTATGCAACAAATCATAAAAATTATGTGCCTCTTTATTCGATAACTCTTTTGCATTTTGTTCATATTATATTTCAGTTGCATTATAAACTAATTCCTTAAGATTTGCTCGAATATTTTCAGCCTCAGCTACATTAGTACTTGTAGAAGGACCGCATTGAGAATCAAAATATGGCTGATACTCACTATGAGAAGTCCAATACCAATATCATGGCATGAATCCTCTGCGATATAGATCAACAATTACATCATCTGGTCTTAGGTGCACTAGATTTTTATGTTTAAAACATGGACATCAAAACATTCCATCTGATATGAAGTTGGGTAGTTATTTCGCTTGCTGAATAAAAATGTTCACCCCATTAATGAATTCATCTGTTAACGTCTTTCGTCCTTACGCCAATCGGTTATACATCCAACTTCTTTGATTTTTAATATTCATAACCTACATATAAGAGCAGATAAGTAATGGATTATAATAATTTATGTGGCATTCATATATTAAATATCTCTTCTCTCTACCTCTCTCTCTCTCTCTCTCTCTCTCTCTCTCTCCCCCCCCCCTTCTTCTATATCATTCCCTCTCTCACTTTCTTAATCTTATATTCTCGTCATATAGACCTAGTGAGAGGGACTTGAAGGTCAACTCGAATTATAGATGTCAACTTTAGAGTATAAAGGTTTTCGCTTGAGTAGATCTAAAACTGAATATATGGAGATATTAACAGTATAATTCAAGTGATGCTGAAATTGATGGGGATATTAACAGTATAATTCGAGTTGGATGGTTGAAGTGGAGGAATGCATCGGGCTTGTTGTGTGGTAAAAAGTCTCCCTCACACTTAAAGAAAAATTCTATAAGATGGTGGCGAGACCTGTAATGCTTTATGGTGTCGAATGTTGGCTTTTAAAAGGGAAGCATAATATTAAGTTAAGTGTTGCAGAGATGAGGATGTTTAGGTGGATGAGTGGCTTGATCCTTAGAGATAGTATACGAAATGAGCATATATGTACGTGAAAAGGTTGGAATAGCTCCAGTGTTAGATAAGATTAGAGGGAAAACCTTTAGACTCTAAGGTTGACCTCCATAATTCAAGTTTACCTTCAACTCTATCTCTAGTCTTATCAACAAGAAGAATATCATCAGCAAAAAGCATACACCAACGTATATCCTTTTGTAAATGTCTAGCTAGTGAGAACATCTATGACTAAAGTAAAAAGATATGGACTTAAGGCTTATCCTTGATGTAATCCAACCAAAATAGGAAATTACTTGGTCAAACCACCTTGTGTTTTAACATAAGTAATAACTCATGCATACATATTTTTAATGATTTGAATATAAGCGCTATTAACTCTTTTTTTACAAGAACTCTCAATAGCACTCCTCTTGAAACTTTTATCATATGCTTTCTCTAAATCAATAAATATCATATGTAGATCCTCCTTATTCTCTCTATATTTCTCCATCAAACCTCTCAATAAATGTATGGCTTCCATAATAGACCTACCCGGCATGAATCCAAATTGATTTTGAGAAACATTCACTCTTTGTTTATCAACAAAAAAAAAACATCTTAAGCAAAAGCAAACACCAAGGCACATCCTCTAGCAAATGTCAAATAACAAATTACATGAAGAAAAATCTTACAATCGATGAAATCGGGAGGCAGTGAACTTAGGAAACTCACGGTCAATGTTAAACCAGTCTCCTTTTACCAGTGATGAAGGCGGTGATCGTCGACAACATCGCGTGAATGTCCAGAAGCCTCGGCGATGACAATCTAGGGTGGGGCGACACTGGGGCAACGAGAGAAGAAGGGAGATGCGAGAAATGGCGGAAGCAAATGAGCAGCAAGATGGGCTCGATTTCGGAAATAGGGCTTTCGCCAGCGGACTTTCCGGTGTCTTGTATGCCGAAATTTTTTCCTGCGTCTTTTGTGCCGGGTAAAAGTCATTGAGTTTAAAATAGCCGTCGTCTTGTCCACCGGTAAATGCGCTGGGCTATTTCTGCCGTAAAATAAGCCTCTCAAAATGAAATGCTGGTATTTTTCGACGTTAACCCCAGCGTATTGGGCGTCGAAAAACTATCGATGACCGTTTTGCCGGAAATAACGCCATTATTTTTTAGTCGCAAAATGCGCAGGTACGAATGCCGTACTTTCCGGTGACAAAAAATCTGTCGGAATGTGCTATGGTAATCGTGTGTTTTCCCATTGTGTGGGTTGGTGATTTATTTGTAAAAGCATATCACATCTCACATTTTAAAGAGACATTCATAATCCTTAAGAAGAATAATATGCTTCTCAATCTTTTGAAGTATATGTTGGTCATGTAATAGCCCAAAAATATGAAAAGGGTTTAAAAAATCTCTGAATTTTTGTTTGAACTATGGTGCTGAAATGCTAAGCTTTGTGCTGTTTTGGAGTTAACCTAAGAGAACAGCAACACCATAAATCACCATTATAGCATTTGAGTTTCTATTTTACAGTAATTTATTTATTATAAATGATAATTATGATATATATGATAGATAACCAATTGGAAAACAGTTGTGGTTAAAAGATTATGAAAATATTATCTATCATATATTATATATGATAGATAACCATTCGTCATTAGGAAATGGATGTCTTGTCATACTGAATCATATTGGAGATCATAATTGATACATATACATGTATTGACTGCATATAATGCATATGAGTGATAATAGATAAAATAGATAAGACTGATGATACTGACACTTGTAGGTTATGATTCTTTTACTGATTTGTGAATGCTTTCGATACGATTGCTCTACAAATTTATTAATTTTTGTATCAACTATTGACTCATTGAAATGTTTTTTTTTATTGATCATTTTTTAGCCTTATGAATGATAACTGATTATTGACGAGATTAAATTGCAAGAAACTTGAACACCCCTCCTTACCAAGGCTTACCTATCAACCCTAAAATAATTTGCAACCATCCCAAGCCCAAAATAGTAAAGCATCAAGGGTTAAACCTTTAGTGGCATCCACATCAGGGATGATTGGTTGCACGCACAATGAATGTATTTCTTTTTATGTATTTTATTATATTTGGTATAAAGCAAGGCAAATATATGGCATTTATTTGAGCTATTGCTAATACCTAAAAATAGTCATTTTTTCATGAATTCATAACACAATGGAATTGAGCAAATTTGAAAAGCATGCTAGCAACCATTCTTCATTTGGGGAATGGACTTAGACGATCATTTTTATAAAAAAAAAATCACCACTTTATAAGTTGTTCAAAATTTAATTGTTTGGAACACTACTACTTAAAGATATATGTTTCATTTGGGCCGACTTTCTTACTGCTTCTTAAAGTAGCATTTTAGTACAAGAATTACATTTTTTGTATTAGAAAGCTACTTTAAGAAGCAATAAGAAAGATATTTCAAACAAAGTCATAGTTTACCCATAGTAATAATCAGGGGCGGAGCCAGAAATTTTTTTGTATGGGGGCACAAATTAATATTAATCATTAAATTATTTTCAAAATATAATTTTTATTTAGTATAATCATATATCATGAAGCATGTTTTTAATGAAAAATGATAAAAATATATCTAAAATCATATACATTTTCATTAAAATATGTACGGAAGTTGAACGTAGAGGGATACCACGAAATTACTGTAGTTTAGCAGACGCTCGAGGAAGAGGAAGAGGAAGAGGAAGAGGAAGAGGAAGCTAGCTTCAAGAGAAAGAATCAGAGAAGCAATGATGAAGGAGACAAGATTCTTTATAAATCCGAGATTTACTAAGAAGTTGCTGGATTAAATTCCCAAAAATAATATAGATCGGGGGAATTCAGAAGAAATCCCGCCTAAATCTCATCTTGTTGATATAATCTTGATTCATCATGAATCGATAGCGATCGTCGCCGGTGAATTTAAAATTAGATGTAAGCGATATATATATATATATATATATATATATATATATATATATATATATATATATATATATATATATATATATATATATATATATATATATATATATATATATATATATATATATATATATATATATATATATATAACTGACCATTCATTAGAATACAGTTACAGAAAAAGCAGATTTATGATTTCAATCCAAGAGAAGATCAAAGTCTTCGTCGTCAAATCCAAACAATAATCTCGAAACAGAGGATCAAGCTCTACCATCCCGATCTCGAAGCTCGATCTCCCGCTCGATCGCTTTCTCAAGCCAAATCTCTGCATCCGCCATCATCCCTGGACTCAGACGAACAATAAGAATACAGAACTCCGCCTCATTCAACACGCCATCGCCATTGAGATCTCCTTCCCTCACCATCGCCTCTGCTTCTTCATCCGTCATTCCTTCCATCCCCAAACCTGCAGCGTTTTTCCTCAAGCTCTCCGACGTGATCGCTCCACACTATATTAATTAAATTTTCAGTGGGAGCCCGTGCCCCCATGGCCCCCACACTGTATCCGCCCTTGGTAATAATGATATATAATAATCCTTAATTTTCAGAGAAAAAAAAACTAATAAAATTAGCAATTACTTATGTGATTGTTCTTGTAACTTAAGTTGATTGTTTACACAAGCTTATGCTAATGTTGATTATGATATACTCGCATATGTATTTATTATTCATCAACTCTCTTATTAATATAATCAATCTTATATATTCATACATCATTGTATGGTATTGCATTTGTAGATTATTTTACTTATGTAAGTCATTTACCCATATTATTGATTGGGTTATAGTTTACATTGATTTTATTACATCTCATATACATCTTAAATACCAACACTTCTATATACTTATGTGAGCTTGATTAGTTAATTATTTATATTTGATGTGCTTTTCTAGGGTTCATTTGAGACTGGTTTTTTATTACTTCTTAAATCATCTTTCTAGTACAAAAATTAAAAATTTTTGTACTAGAAAGCCGCTTTAAGAAGTAGTAAGAAAGCTGTCCCAAACGAAGCCTTTGTGATTTTGAGTTAGGAAAACTTTTAAATAAAATTATAAAGTTCAATCACACACTTTGGCTTCTTTAGTTTTTGGCTGGCTTCTTTAGTTTTTGGCTTCAATACAAAATTTACCTCTTATATTACTTGATAAAATTAATGAAAAGGGATTATAAACCCAAAAAATATAGACCGAAAGAAGCCCATCGAAATGATTTACAATAAATAAATTTAACATTTCAAATAACACTCAGCATAAATATATGAAAAATAAAGATCCATAATATTGTTCCCAAAAAAATATAATAAGACAAATGATGATTTGATGATTAATAAAATATATGAAAAAAAATAAAATTTTGGCACCTAATATAATTGAGTTGTCATTTGTTAGTATTTGATAAATCTAATAGTAAATAATTGTGATCCCTCTAAAGTACAAACAAAATTCTTCCTTTTTTTTAAGCCTCATAGGCCTATTAGGTTGTCTATCACATTGCCTCCTAATTTGTATTGAGGACATGTCTTTATCCTTCATGAAGTCCAATAATCTTTTATTAATGTAGATTGAGTTCATAATTTCAAAATTAACATATACTAATTTAATTTTATAAATAAAATAATATCTTTAGCTTTTGAATGAAATATTAAAATATTTATGATGTGCCATAATTGATTAATAGTCTTGAGAATAGTTTAAGTATAAGAATTGGCCACTAATAATTTATCTTCTATAGTTTAAGTATAAGAATTGACAGCACACCTTATTAAAATAATAAAGAATGGGGCTTCAAAACATGCAAACCACAACATATAATGCTTGTGCTCATCCAAAAATCCAAGCAATAAATGCTGATTTAGGCCTCATTTAAGACGGCTACCGTTTCTTGAAGAAAATTTTTAGTACAAAAATTAAAATTTTTGTACTAAAAATTTACTTTAAGAAGCAAAAAAAAAAGTCGTTGATGTCTTAGGCTTAATTTGGGACGGCTTTCTTATTGCTTCTTAAAGCATCTTTCTAGTACAAAAAATAATTTTTTTATTACATAGTTATTTTAAGAAACAATAAGAAAGTCGTCCAAAATAAAGCCTTAATTGGTAAATATCCATAATATCTTAAGCTGTTTATCATTCTCCAATTGTTTGTGATGGAAATCTGATAACGGGGAGGAAGCATATATCAACATGTAATAATTTTCTAAGTCATATATTTTATGAGAATTTTATTTTTTTGAAGCATTTTTTATTTTAAAAGTAGGAGGAAAAAAAAGGAAGTTTGGTGGCTCCATTCTTTCACCCCTTCATTATTTAAAAACATGTACATAACTCTTCTATATATAATTAGGCTAAATTACAATAACTAATTCTCTTCAACAGAGTTGTTAAAAAAAATGGCATTTTAACTAAGGAACTTGACTTTATATAACTCATATCTGTAATAATTGGAGAAATATGTTTATTATGTATTTATTTTGAGATAATTTAATTTGCTGAAAAAGAAATATAGAGTAAAATAAAATATTATATAAAGGGAAATGTAGTATAAAATGAAATGCTATATAAAATAAATGTAATGTACTTGAAATATTTGACATTGCTTGGATGAGTATATAAATAATGTAGTTGATTTTTTTTTTTTTGTTGAATTAAAATGAATGCAATATAAAATCTAAATATGATGGTGCTATGAGATCACCTGCAAGTGTTAGTAAAAACAGATAGAAGGAGATAGAGATTCCATTGATTCTATATATTCATGAGTGCATAATACCATGATATATATAGAGCTCAGAGAAATAGTTCGTTGGAGAATGTCAGGCGTCCATTGGTAGCAGACTGCAACGCCAGGCGAGTTGGTTTATGTGCTAAGGTATATGGAGCACGTTAGTGTGAGTGTTCATCAGGTCTTCAAGCATGATGCGTTAACAGCCCCCCCCCCCCCCCCCCCCCCCCCCCCCCCCCCCCCCCCAAGGGAGAGACTTGCCATTCCCAACTGTTTCAGGGAAAACGTTTGTTGTAGTTGTGATAGAAGAGTCTGGATAGTGTTTTCATGATTCCCTGTTAAGAGCAAATCATCAACATATATAAGCATGTAGAGTTGAATCTGATGAGTGTGATATATCAATAGAGACGAATCAGATTTGCTGAATCGAAAGCCAAATTGAATAAGAAATTTGGTTAGTTTGTGAAACCACTGCCACGGAGCCTACTTAAGACCATAAATGGCCTTGTGTAATTTGCATACGTGATTGGGATATTTGGGATCAATGAAGCCTTGTAGTTGCTGCATATAGACTTCCTCTTGGAGGTCGCCATGAAGGAAGACATTCGCTACATCAAATTGTATGGTTGACCACTTCCTTTGAAGAGCAATGATGAGAAAGACACGAATTGTCATCATTTTAGCCACATGACTGAACTTGTCTTTATAATTTATACCATAATGCTGGGTACTGCCTTGAGCAACAAGCCTGACTTTGTAGCGATCGATTGTCCCGTCTGTATGCTTTTTGGTTTTATAGGTCCACTTGGAGCCTAGGACTGGAGCATGATCTGGTAGTGGTGTAAGCGTCCAGGTGTCTTGCTTCTAAAGAGCTATAAATTCAGTAGACCTGGCATTTTTCCATTGTAGTGTTTTGGCTGCTTGAGTATAGTTGGAAGGAGTGGAAGACAAGTCTGCTACAACAAGTAGATCAAAAATTTTCTTGGGCTTGAGGTGACCAGTTTGAAGTCTGGTTTGCAATGGGTGGGATGGTATGTGGTGTGGTGGAGGTGAATCAGATTGAGTGGCTAGAAAGATAGGTGAGTTATGGGGAGGGGATTGGTTCGACTAAGTAGGTGGAGGTTGACTATTGGTTGGTTGGGAGTGTGAAGGGTGTCAAGTTGAGGGAGTTGTGAGATTGGAATAGGTGGATGTTGGAACCAGTAGGAGGGGTGGTATTGATGTTGGTTGGTTTGAAGAGATGTTATGTTTGTAGTTGAGAGAGGGAAAGCATTGTTCATGGAAGGTGACATGGTGGGAAATATGGAGTTTTTGATTTTGAAGGTTGTAGCAACGGTACCCTTTATGAGAGGTGGAGTATCCCAAAAATATGCAGGCGATAGAGCAGGGTGCAAGTTTGTAAGGTGTTAGAGGTTGAAGCCATGGGAAGCATAGGCATTCAAAGGTCCTTAGATGTTCATAGTTGGGAGGATGATCATATAGAATTTGATAGGAAATTCGATGATTGAGAGAGGAAGTGGGTAGACGTTTTATTAGATAGTTGGTAGTTTGAATGGCCTCAGCCCAGAAATGAGGAGAGAGGTTGGCAACATATAAAAGAGCTCTTGTGGTGTCCAGAAGATGTATATGTTTGCGTTTTGAGATACCATTTTGCTCAGGTGTGTAAGGACAGCTGAGCTCATGGCGAATTCCTTGAGTGACTAGAAACTGTTAGAACACATGACTGGTGAACTCCCCTCTTCCATCAGAGCGAAGAGTTTGTATATGAGAGTTGAATTGGGTTTTAACCATGTTAAAGAATTGCTAGAATTTTATGAATGTTTCATTTTTTGTCTGCATGAGATATAGCCAGCAATATCGAGAACTGTCATCAATAAAGATTACATAGTATCTATAACCGAATAAAGAAGATACAAGAGAGGGACCCCAAACGTCCGAATGTATTAAGCTAAACAATGTAGATACATGAGTGGCTTCTTGAGGAAAGGGAAGCTTGTGGCTCTTGGCCACTTTACAAGAAGTGCAAAGAGAAGATAGGGACCTGCTACATATAGCAGGAATTAACTTGGATAACTTTAGCATTATTCAGTGATGGGGATGACCCAAATGAGCATGCCAGAGAGAGGACGAGTCAGATTTCGTGTGGAGAGCATGAACTGGAGGATGAAGATTGGGCGAATGGGATAGATACCGTCTTGATTAGTTCCACGGAGGAGGGTTTTGTTGTCCTGGAGGTCCTTGATGATAAAGCTGGAGGAGTCAAAATGAATGGAACAGTTATTGTCAGTAGTTAATTTTGAGATAGAGAGTAAGTTGTGAGACAAAGAGGCACATAGAGAAGATTATGTAGTTTTAGCTTACGGTTAGTTTTGGGTAAGGGTAGAAGGCCGGCTCCAGTGTGTTGTATGGGTAGAGATGATCAACTTGCTGTAGAGATTGAGTCTGGACCCTGATAGGGAACAGAGTGTTGCATATTGGTCATATCAGGCATGAGATGTATGGATGAGCCGGAATCTAGAATCCAGTTTGTGGTGAGGTTTGGTTGATTATATGTGAGGAATGCTCAGGGGTTTGAGGTGTTATGAGGTGAGTAGCTGGAGTTATAGCGGTGCCAGTAGGACATTGCTATGTGCCCTAGTTTCCCACAGATTTGGCAAATGGGATGAGTGGTGCTCTTAGGCATTGGCGAAGACGGTTTGTTAGATGCTCCAGATGGACTGAAGGGCGCTCCTCTCCCCTAATTATTCTTATAGTTGGAGGAGCATCCTCTGCCTCTTTTCATGTACAGGGCTTGGTGATCATATGATGCTACGACTGCGACATCCTGCTGTATCTCTATTTGTAAGTTGGTATCCTCAATGCAGAGGAGAGAATAGAGGGATTCCAAGGTTATGGAGTGGGGAGAGGTGTGAATGGATGCTTTGAATGGATTGTATGAGGATGGCAATCCTTTAAGGGTAGAGAGGATGATGTCCTCAGTGTCTATACGACATCCAGCGGTGGCAATATTTTCCACCAGAGACTTGATTTGGGCCAAGTACTGGGAGACAGTCTGGTTACACATTTGAACATTGTGCAGCTCATTTTTCAACTGTATGACGTGCGACTGATTATTGGGTTGTAAACGGAGCTCCAGTGCAGTCCAAATTTCACAAGAAGACTTTAATTGCAAAATGTAGGGAAGAACTGATGGTGAGATTGTGGAGAAAAGTGCAGAAATCAGGTTCTGATCAACCAGTTTCCACAGCTTATAGTCTGTAGTGGCGTTGTTTGTGTCACTAGTTACTTGGGGGCAGGGTAGAGATCCGGTGAGATATCCATCAAATCCGTTCGCAGTAAAGGCTTGGAAGATTTGCAGATGCCATATTGCGTAATTTTCCACGGTGAGCTGAGTGTGGACAAGAAGCTTGAGGTTAGACATCATGAATTTAAGAGTTGGGAGTATAGTAACTGCTGTCAAGGAGGTAGAGAGAGTCGATGTGGCTTGAGATTGCGAGGAGGAGACTGGTTCTGTCATGGTGACGATAAGGATTGAGAGGCACAGTGTCACCGCTCTGATACCATATGAGATCACCTGCAAGTGTTAGTAAAAACAGATAGAAGGAGATAGAGATTCCATTGATTCTATATATTCCTGAGTGCATAATACAGTGATATATATAGAGCTTTGAGAAACAGTTCGTTGGAGAGTGTTAGGCATCCGTTGGTGGCAAACTGCAGTGCCAGGCGAGTGGGTTTATGTGCTGAGGTAGATGGAGCACGTTAGTGTGAGTGTTCATCAGGTCTTCAAGCATGATGCGTTAACAGGTGCCAGGTGATGGCAAGTGCCATGGTGGTGGGTGGAGGGACTACAGGGAACAAAGGCAAATGGCAGTGGTCATCAATGGCGGCCGGTGGTGACAACGACAGTGATGGCCTATGAGTGGGTGGCGGTGGTGACGGCAATTGTGTCTGTCAATAATAGGTGACAGCTTGTTGCAGTTTGCAACCACAATGATAGAGAATTTACAATGAATTTGAAAATTGACAAAATCTAATTATTTACAAATACAATAAAGTTGAACAAAATGAAACATTATAAATTTTTTAAAATTTCACTTGGTATTTCTTTTATTTTAGATCGATCACATGGATATTTCTTTAATACGTGTCATATAAATTCACCATTTTATTTTTAATATGCACTTATTTTTATGAAATATAATAAAGATTTCTTTTTTATCCTAACATAAGAATTAGATATCAAGAAAGTTTGCGTAAGTCAATTTGTCAAAAACTAGCATAGCTTAGAAAAGAATACTCTGTTAAAAATTGCATGAAAATAAATTAAATATTGAACTTCTTTTAAGATTAAAAAAATATAAAGTCTTATAATTATGAACTGTTTTATAAGCACAATCAATCCTGGCCTTTGGTAGGTAAAGAAAGATTTTTTAAAAATAAGCATAGCTTATTATTTTTCTTTTTCTCGCTTAAGAAAAATTTTGTCGAATTATCACAGTTAACTTTTCGAAAATAAAATTTGGCTGATCAAAATAAAATTTATTTTAAGATAAATATAATACACAACTTATTTAAATTTTATATTATATTTATTTAAATTAAATTTAATATTTATCCGTAAAAGTTTAATCTGATTACCATCACAAAAGGCTGCTCTTTTATTACAAGAGAAAATAATTATAATTAATACCATTATTATTATAAAATGGTAAAAAAAAAAAGAAATTAGAAAAAATAATAAAAAATCACTTATAATAAGAAAATAAGATATAATTTTTAAATATTTTTAATAACTTTGCACTTAAAAATATGAATACTAATATATTTTAAATGCATTTTACATTAATAATTTTTTAATTAAATTAGTTCACAAGCTAATGAGTCAAATCAAGATTAGCTTAAACTTAACTGATTAACTCATCCAACTTCACTTAAGAGTGTCAAAATAGGTTGACCGGTCGGATTTGAGTTCAACTCGTAATTGAACTTACTTGAATCCAATCAACTTAATCCCGACTTATTTAATAAACAAATAAAAAAAATCAATCTAAACCTGACTCGTTAAGAACCTGAACGACCTGAACCTAACATGTTAATCCATTTTTATTATTAAAATTATAAATTATTAACAATAAAATTTAAAATATTTTATTAAAAATAAGAAGATTTTACCAACAAATAAAAAAAGAAAAAAATTATTTTTAAATAAAAAATGAATTTGTTGATAACCTGAATTACCAAATTTAATAAATAAGTAAAAAAATCTAATTTACATTAAACTAATTTATTAAAAAAGGTCAAATCCAAATTTAAAATTTTTGAATCAAAACTAATGATAATCACAAATTGGTTCATACCATCGGGCTTAGCTTGGTTGGTGGACTAGTGCGGTTGGGAACTCTGCAATTCACATTCGATTCCTCTCCCGAGCTGTTGGCTTCCTTTGAGGGGAATACACTAAGCATTGTTAGCTACGGCTAGGTCCATCGAGCAATTAGTTATGGTGCCAAACGAACTCCTATGAGAATGAGCCAAATGACAATGGGTAGATATTCCATATATATATATATATATATACATTTACCGTGGATGTATATAAGGAAGGCGGTCTCTTTTACCCTGAATGACAGAAATAGAATCGGCTCCAGTAAGCAAGGCCGCCTTTTTAACCCTCATGATGTAGAAATAGAATCGGTTCAAGCGTCGCTGTTGTCTCAGTTGGGTGTTCAAACCCTAACTACCGCCACCGCATTGCAATGATGGTGGAACCCTATACGAAATCTCCTTTCCACCTTTCAATCATCGTCAGATGGAGAAGAGAGAAAAAAGAGAGGAAAACCCTATTGGAAGTAAAATTGAGGGCAAGCAGTAGGGACCAGGGTAGTGAAACTGGGCCATGGTTGTTGGCAGTAGCTGGTATATATCACCAACCCCATTTCCTTCCTTCTGTTTCTTCCACAAAGTCTCCTTCATCTCATCTCGAGTCCTATCCTTGGCCCTCTTTTAAGGTAGTGTTTCTACTGTTTGTCTCTTGTGCCCTTGTGTTTTTTTTTGAGGAGCCTTCTAGCTATTTGAAATGGTTCGCCCTTCTTTCCGATTTATATTTTCTTGGTTTAATAGAAGTGATTATTGAATGGTTTTTGAAAGGTTGTCCATTTTCTTTCTCTTAAGTTTGGTTTGTATAAAGTTCATAATCATGTAACTTATTGGTTTAAATTACGATTTGGGTTTATTGATTGACATTATGCTAGAAAATTGATTGCAGCGTTTTCCTTTTTTTGTTACTTTTATCATTCTTGAAAAGTTTAGCATGCTCAATTCAAAACTTTCTGTATTCTGAGGTTCTTATGGTTTATCTGATTATTTTTTTTTATTAATTTATGCTTGATAATAAATCTTCTTCCATGATTGGCACTGAACCATTGATTTTGAAGTTGACATCAATTCTTTAAATTCTTGTATTGCAGTCGGGTTTTTTATTCGTAATTTCCTCATTATGGAATTGTTAATTCATGAACCTCATATTGAAATCCTTTTCATTCTTCACAATTTCTGTTATAATTAGGGCTGAGCTGCTGATGTAATTGATATTTCTTTTGTCAAGGATCTTGCTATATAGGATAAGCTTACTTGCTAACTCTGTTTATTACTTGGTAATATGCTTGCGTTAATGCTATAAACATGCTCTAGAAATGTATCAAATTCAGATTTGTAGTTTGAAGTACTTTTTCCTGTCCAGTAAATGAACATTTCATAAGAACTACATTTAAGCAACCTCCAATGTTTAAAGTTGCGTATTCGGGTATTGAGGCGTTTTTCATTCGTGAGGCGAGGCGTAAGCCTCAAAATCAAAAGATTGCATAAACATGGAATGATAATTTTTTATATACTAATGAGTGAAAATATAAAACATAAAAGTATAAGATTGAAGTGAAATCAAAATATCCAATAATAAGACAACATGAAATTAATTCAATTCAAAAATCTATCTTTCCCAATTCTCAGTATTCTTTTCATTAACTATAATTCAAATTTTTCAAAAATAAATGACAATGACATGTCACAGAACTCATAAGTCATCAAGCTGTCATCATCACTAAGGGGTTCTTCTTTGAATCTTCATTTTTGATGAATGCTCTCTCCCCTTCCCCTCTCCTATAGAGTCCATGTCGGGCTTTACCTTAAGATTATGTAAGTTTTAATATAATATAGCGGAGGCGTAAGCTCTTCATTGAGGCGAGGCGGGGCCTCAACCAAGTTGAGGCGCAAGCCTCATAAAAAAAACTCGAGGCGTAAGCATCGAGGCTTTTTTTACTGGAATTGCGCAAAGGCGGCCAAGGCGAGCCTAATATTGCGCAATTTTAAACCATGGCAACCTCCTCATGATAGTGCAGATTCATTTTGCATCTTAGTATTGATAAAAATGACATATCCTTTTACATTTTTAAATTAAGGGTGAATGGTAAAAAAGAAAACCGTGGCCTGTGGCTTTCTTTTGGTATTTCTACATTTCAATACATTGGACCAGGAAGGATGGCAATAGAACAAATAGAGGGAGAGGGAAATTTTAGGATCAGTTGTTGTGTGGATGGCTATTGCATAAACACCTTTTTCTTAAATTATTTGGATGCTCACCCAGTGTTAATAAAGGTGAGCTAGATGTTTGTTTGTGCACCTCGAAAAGCAAGGCTATAGCACCTCACAAACCTCTCAAGTGAGACCAGTAGTTAAGTCAACCCTTGCCATTCACCTATGAAAGCTTATTTTCATTTTAATATTTTAAATGTAGAAGCTGAGTTAGTTTTTATGATGATAATTGTACATGTAGTGATGTCAAAAGTTAAAAATGAGCTTAAGATACAAGAATGTTAACTAGGAAATAAAATAGATTAGATTTGGGTGAAAGAGTTTCAAGTCTTAGGTAGTGAATCTTGAGGATGCATATGATAAGTTTATGGAGATAGTAGAGGAGATGGACAACCATAAATCCATTGAAGGAGAATGGTCTATAGATGATGATGATGATGAAATATGTTGTAGCTCAATTAGATAATTAGACAATTATGCATGCCTTAAACTTAAAGTTATTTCATCAGCTAAAGCTATTATTAATGTAGCAGAAAAAAAAAGTTATAAAATGAAAAATTGAACCAAATTGAAAATATGACATGCTATTTAGTATTCTAATAGTTATGGTTTTATTTAAAATTTTTTATGAAAAGGGCCAAATTATTGTACGTATGATTCAATCAATAGTTTGATTTAATTAAATATTATTTGATTTGATTATAAGATAATTAGATCTTAGTTGGTCGTGATATGATTATATTTAATTATATTTGATTAAATTAAATTGTAGAAATAAGTGGAAGAGTTTATATATTCAATTCTTTGTTGATCTAGTGTACAAATTGGGTTTAAATAGAAAATAGAAAGATGCGATTCATGAATTTTCAATGGACAACAAATAAAGACTTTCTTAAAAAACATCCCTCTCTCTCTTTCTTTCTCTCTCTCTCTCTCTCTCTCTCTTCTCTCTCTCTCTCTATATATATATATATATATATATTATTTGAATTCAGATCATTATTCTATACAATTATACATGAAGAAAAATAAATGCCCTAAATCAATGAGTTGAAAAAAGCAAAAAAATTGAAGCTCTATCGATAGGTGCTGGCAGATAGTTGGTGGAATTCATGAATTCTAGTAGCATCCAATACTCCACCTCAACTTGGGTAATAGATATTAGATACACCCAACTTGGGGTTTAGACTCTCAAAGCTTCTACGTTGGATGACTTTATTTAGAATATCAACTATCTGAAGATGTGAAGGAGTGTAAACAAGTTGGATAGTATTGCCATAAATCTTTTTCTTGATGAAATAACAACTAATCTTTATATGTTTAGTCCAATCATTATTGGTTGGGTTCTTAGCAATGCTAATGGTAGCTTTATTTTCTCATAATAATTTCATTAGACTACTTAATGATCTCTTTTATTCTCATTGTAGTCTCTCCAAACTTTTTTACTCATGGATCTTGTATGACATAGCCCTAAATTTTATTTTAGCATGACGTCATATCATGACAAACTTGTTTATTTTCATATGAATTAAGTTTCTTCATACATCTGTGCAATATCTAGTAGTTCATTTCTTAGCAATGATAAAACTTGCTAAATTTGCATTAGTTAACACTTTCACATCTCTGTTGCAAGTTTTCTTAAAATTTAATCCTTTACTAGGGTTCTTCATGAATCTATTGGCCATGTTAACTGAGAAGAAAATATATGATTGGGCATACATCAAATAAATTAATTTTTTTTTACAAGTTTGTGATATCTTCCTTTATCAATAGAACTTTCATCATTAGTCCCCATCTAACATTTTGGTTTATTAATGTCTATTGGCTTATATCCCGTTATTCTAGTTTCATTAAGGAGATCAAGAACATACTTTTGTTTAGATACAAAGATTTCATTTGATCATGCTAAGTAAATGCAGAAGTTGTCCCAAATTCTTAATACTAGAGTCTTTTGTCAAAAGATTTTTTAAATTGGTTATATTCCCTCATCATTTTTATTAACCATAATATCATCAACATAACTAATATATATGATAATCTTGTATATTGACATATATTTTTAGAATATGGTGTTATGAATTTGGTATTAAGAAAAACCATGAACTATAACAAACCCTTGATGATCAGTCAAACCATGTTCTCAGTTATTGTTTAAGGTCATATAAGGTTTTTCTGAAGCTTGCAAATTTTGTCAATGTTGAATTGACTCTCAAGCTCAAGGGGAACAATCATATAGGCTTCTTCCTTTATTTAGATCCTTATTAAACAAAAAATTAATACCAAGTTGGTATAGGGTCCAATCTAGGTTTGTTACAAGGGATATAAATACATGAATGGAGTTGTGTTTAACAATTGGAGCAAATATCTCTTTGCCGTCTATCTAATAGGACTATGTCATCTTCCTGCTCACCAACAGAATCTTTGAATCCTATTCATACTTCCCTTAATTTTGCTTAAGGTTGGTCTCTTTCTCTTAGAATTTGTTGTCTCTCTTAGTAGTGAGTGATTTTGTGCGTGCCATTTCTTTCAAAGGCATCAATTTCAACCATTATAATTTCTTGATCTTATTGTTATTTAGATTTTGAACCTCAATTATTGATGTAAAATGGGCATGATTGGTTGTTGCTAACTTGCCATATGATACAAAGTTTTTAATAAGGTGCTTGGTATAAGATCTAACACCTTTCCTAACTGTAATAGATTGATTAAGATCACATAAAGTTGGTAAGTTTGTTATTTGATTTGGAGTTGAGATGTCTTCATGCTTTATTCTGAATGGTTCTGTCACTTTATATTTATATATTATAATATTTAATATTATTATTATATAATATATATATATATATATATATTTATATACTATTATATATATATATATAATACTACATTGTTTAAAATTGCGCAATATGAGGCTCGCCTTGAGGCCCGCCTCAGCGCAATTTTAGTGAAAAATGCCTCAAACTTTTTTTATGAGGCTTACGGCTCATTTTGGCTGATGAGGTGCGCCTCGCCTCGTTGTCATGAGGCATACGCCTCGCTCTATTTATGCATGTTTTTATTTAGAACTTAGCTAAATTCCATACAAAAGCCCCAAAATAATCATGCCCCCTTGCGCTCCAAAGCCGCATTAACTTCCTCTCAACAGCCTCGACCTCCATCCCACCGCCTTCGCCGTAGCCACCACGTTCATAGCCGCCGCCGGGGATCACTTGAAATCCGCATACCGCCATCATGTTCTATAAAAAATTAAGTATTTCTCTTATTTTATGTTGATGAAAAACATTTATGAAAGAGGAAGATGGTTGAAATAAATAAAGAAGTAGATTGGCAAGTATTGGACCATACATGATGAGGCAAAGGAGGCCAATTTGTTATGACGGCTCAAATAATAATTTTCTTAGTAATGATAGTACAAATGATTTCTGATTTGTTGTCAATTATTTTAACTTTATTAGTAATTAAATGTAGATGAATAGGGGACTGAGAAAGAAAAAATTTAGAGCTAAACTTGATGTTATATGATACATTTATACAATTCATATATTTTATGTTATTTTTCTCATGTGATATTTAGATTTCAATTTTATTTCATATAATTTATTACTTATCACTTTACATTGTGTAATTTTTTGTTTCATATGTATATAAATTTGTCACTTCATTGTTCAATAGAAAGTTAATATATCATTCTTAACAATTATTTGGGTATCATATAACAATCAATTTTAACTTTTATTTTTTACTTTACGCAATTTTTAGATTTTGAGGCTTACACCTCAAAACGCCTTGAGGCTTACGCCTGGCCTCATGAACGAAAAACGCCTCAATACCCAATTACGCAATTTTAAACCTTATATATATATATATATATTCATTTTCTTAGAGGTAGCATTATGCATGGAATTTGAAGGATGGGTGCTAGTTTTGGGTGAGTTTGCATGAATTATGGTATTTTAAATGGGTCAATATCATGCTCAATTTCCCAAAGCATTCTCCCTTATAATATCTGCGGTATAAAAGGGTTGATTTTGAAGAAGGTGACGTTCATGGTGCTCTATCTTTTTTTTTTTTTCCGATGGAATAGCATTTATACCTTTTTTTATGATGTTGAAGATGGATGTGGACTAAGGAGATGCATATAATGATTTTGGTTGGAATGGATGGTATGATTTGAGGAGGGTAGGTTTGGATGTTAGCTTGATAAGGAGTTTGGGAATTTAGTATTTAGGCGTCATGAAATTAATAAGAATGCTACAATTAATATAGTTTTGCCTTTAGAAATATCTTGGAACATGTGAAGCAATTATGATTCCATCAGATTTATGTTTTTTTACTTTTGATAACTCCATTTTATGGTGGAGTGTCGACACGTGTACTGAGGGACAATCCTTAATCCAACGGTTAAGACCCAAGGGTAAAGTGATGGTACTTATGCCCATTGTCTGCTTGAAATACTTGGCATTTAGCTTTGAATTGAGTTTGCACTTTCTAATTAAAATTTAAAATATCGTGCTAATGTTAGATTTATCTTTCATATGGAATAATCGTGTGACTCTAGAGTGATCATTAATGAATATAATAAACTATCTTGAGCCTGTGATTTTGTTAACCTTGGATGTCCCCCATTCCACACTATGGATTTCAGAAAATGAATTCATGGTTTGTATGGGTGATTAGGGAAAGAGTTGCGAGTGTGTTTGGATAATTAACAAAATTCACATTGATCAGATCCAAATTTTTGTTTAAATAATGAAATATTTTTTTTAGCTAAAAAAATTCAAATGACCCAATCTGTACTGCCATATCATATGACATTCTCATTATTCATGCTAGAAGATGAAATTACACTTGCCTTTTCCCAATATTGCTACTCAAGTTTTTCTTTTCTGAGATGATGAAGATCAACTACGATCTTAGGACTATCAGTATTCTTTACTTCATTCAATACCTAAAATTAGCACATGTTTGTGTGGAAGTTAGTAACACAATTTAGGTCTTTTATAAATTTGTTGATGACAAAAATGTTACAATCCAATTTAGAAATATGAAGTGCAAATTTAAAGGCGATGCCTTCTGAAAATATGACATATCTAATTCCAACAACAACAGACAAGCATCCATTTGCAATTTGAGTATTGAGGTTTTCAGTGCATGATTTATACTCATGGAAAATTATAGCATAACTAGTCATGTGATTTGAAGCACCTAAGTCACTGACCTAGAACCTTACTTTTCATCATTTAATGAGTTACCTCTTTTAACAGCAGAAGTTAAGCTCACCATAACTCCAATAGTTTGCAGGGTTTGTTGGGACTTTAGTGATTGTTCAATCAAAATTTGAAGGAATTCAATTTGTTCTTTGTTGAATGGACATAGGTCAATGGTGTGTGACTCTCGATAGTGATCATGTTGCCATGAATTTCATGATTTTGTATTGTCCTTGATCTGCAGCAAGTGTTTTTTTTTTATAATAATTTCTAACATTTGTGTCCAATCTTGTGACAATGCTCACACCACAATCTGGTTGTTTTCTTGTGCCTCTACCACCCTTATGGCTAAATTGGGTTCCACGAGCTGCAACGTCATAGTTTTCATCATCAGTATTTCAAGCATTGTTGGGCACCCCCAACATTATTTTTCTCCTAGTTTCTTATCTTTTAACCTCATATATGACTTCATAAATACTAGATATAGGCTTTATGCTTAAGATTCTCCTATGAACATTATCTTGTATTGCTGACTATCTTGTTGGCACCTTTATTCTTTATCATGAAAGATGCGCAGTTATAATGAACAACTAGTTAAATATTTGAAATATAGCATCATAGTGTTGTTGTTTTGATGTGGGTCATAAAGAAAGATTTTAATCTTGAATATGGTGAAGTTATTGTCAATTGGAGTAGGTATTATTTGTCACATTTCAAATTTCTTTGGTATTTTGTAGTACATGGAAATTTCTTCAATTTCATTTTTAATGGAATTTATTAGTTATGACACCAAAATACTGTTTTTGGTCTTCCATAGATTTTTTGATTTTTTTTTTGTGAAATTGTCTTCCATAGAACTTGGGGTTATGAGTTGCTCCTATGAGATAATCCTCCATGCTTTTCTCACAGACGGCATTATCACTGATTGAGACCCGCAACAAACAACAACAACATCAAGCTTTTATCTCACCTTGGGGTCAGCTTTATGAATATTTTTTTCATTGTGTCCTGTTAAAATTCAACTGATTGAGAGCATTAGATGAAATTTTACCCAGCAAGTTTGTGGTCATTGACATGAAAAACAGAAGTATTTAATGGGATTGTATCATTGATTAGAATTGATGGACTAATAACAAAAAAGTAGGAGTTTTTTCTTCTGCCAGCGAGAGAGCGATATATGAGATAAAATAGGTCGAACAAATAAGAGGAAGAGCGAAAAAAATGGCCTGATATCATTTAAAATATGTGGAAATGTTTATTGATTTCATTTACCATGGATTCTAGAATTTAAGCTAGGTTTAGATAGAAAAGATCTAATGGATGACAACTAAACACTTCCATAAACAGGAATGACGAAAAAGAAAAAAACATGATATGAATATTTAAATTTAGCTCTTTATTACTTATAATACACAAAAAAAAAAAAAAAAGCTTAGGGTCGATGAGCTGGATGAAGCAAAAATAAAAGCTCTCTTGGCTGGTGCTGCCGGAATGCAAGGGGAGTTTTTGGATTCCAACAACATCCAATACAATTATAATTTTGATCATAATAATGTTAGATTTTATTAGATGTATATTATTATATTTTTTTTTCAAATGATTTGTTTCTTAACGTGTAAAATTCTATGATCTATAAATATGGATGTAATGTAAAAAGGTACTTTAATTTTTATTGAAAACTAGGAAGCACGTCATATTTGGTTAAAACAATTGTTATTAAATTTAAATTTTTCGAAACAAAATAACATCTAATCTTATCATGATCAAATAAAGTATTGTCAAATCTAATTATTGAGTCTAGTTATCCATAAACTGTGATGATCTGATCCGAGAATCGAGAATAATAATGCTTTGTGATGATCCTGCATCATAATTGCCATTTCATGTTCATTCTAGCGGCTAAGAAATTATAAATTTGCAATTATTTTCTTGTATTTTCTACAAGCCGTTCAGAAGCTTTGCAGTTTTCTTAGTCTTCAGGTTTCTGGAGGATGAAATTTAATTGATAGACTAATGCTAACAATGGAATGTTTTCTTTCCAGGCCTGGTTTGGATGACATATTAAATCATCCAAAGTTGCATCTTATGATTATGGGTTCTGGAGATTGGTTTAAAACAATCATTGGCAAGAGGAAAACAAAACAGCACAGATCGATAGAAACAAAGGTATCCGATGAACTTCCAGTCATGGTTGTTTTTCTTTTCCTTATGAAATGGTTGCTTTGCTTCTCTATTTGGGGCGTTCTAATACCATGCTTAACCAGAGAAGCTACTTTTAATTGTTGTTATTATTTCATTTATAAGCTTAACTGAATCTTGGTGCTTGTTTAACATTCAGCCTGTAAATGCTTTCCCAAAAATTTACCTTAGTAGAGATTGCATTTCTTGTTGTGTAAGAGTTCATTGACAAGCGGCCCAATTCTGAAAATTAATTATTAAAACAGTGTGTACATTCTTCATTTTGATATATACTAGAAAATTAATTAGTAAGAAACATTTTACATATAGTTAAAACTCCTTCAAGGTTTATGTTATGAATAAGTGTTACACCTTTAATATCAATCATATCAAACCTTGACACAATACTAAGTCAGCTTCTTATTTTTTCAGCCAGAAATAAGGAAATCAGTGTCAGAATTCTTCACGATGTTGTTGAAGTGTGATTTCCGTTTCTTTATGGTTGTTAATATGAGAAATACCACCAGGTCTATCATTACTACCGACAACAACAATTTCAAGCCTTTATACTACTATGTGGGGTTGGCTGGCTACATGAATCATTTTTTTTCAATTGTGTCCTAATAAGAGTCAAATTTTTATTTAAATTAAAAAAAATCATTTCAAATATTTTTTAACCAGGTTTTTTTAGGTCTGCCTCTATCTTTCTTAATATAGGCCAAATCTAATATATCTACTCACCTAAACGGGTGAAGATTGATGTTTTATGTGACAAACCATCTAAGGTGACTCTCTCTAATCTTATCTGTCACTGAAGCTACTCCAACATTTTCATGCATGTACGCATTTCACATTTTGTCTTTAAGAGTAAAGCCACTCATCCACCTAAAGTGCGGTGGTTACTAAAAGTTTCTTGTTCAACCAATCAACATCAATTTAGTTTCGTTAAGCATTGGAATCTAGATTATAACAGCATTGCTAACAGAATTTTCCAAGAATGTACTAATAAACCTTTTCCGTTTATTTGTATTAGAACTGATAAAAGAATAATTATGAAAGAACCTGGTTGAAAAGGAACCTTGTGTTGTAATGTTACACCCATTTGCTTCATAACTATGATTTAATTGGTGTATAGTGGCCAGAGTTCCAGCAAAGGAAAACATAGTTTCTCTTTCATTATGCTAATAAACTATCAATTATCTTCTACTTATTCTTAAGGGAATGATTACTCGGTGAAAATTGCTTCAGCGATGCTTACCTTTTTAGTCCATAAATCATTAGCGTCAGTAGCCTTTTTTTTAAAATGCCAGCAATTCATTTTGTTCTTATTGAGTGTGGGAGTAGTGGCCAGGGGCGGAGGCCTTAGGGGGTCAATTGCCCCCCTAAAACAATTAATTTTTTTTATTACATAGAATTTTAGGTAAATTGTCATTTTCAATCTTTTTTTTCACTCTTTATTATTGAAATCTTTAGGCAATTGCCCCCTCTAAAAATTGAAAATATTATGATCTTTAAACAATTACCTCTTAGAAGAATTATGCACATTGTGTAGAGAGGTTATTATAAGGGATTTTAGGCATTTGCCCTCCTAAAAGTTTTAAATTACTATAGTTTTTAGGCAATTGCCCCCAGCATAATAAACACATTGTATAGAGGTGTTATTTTTAGTGAATGATGAAACAAATACAAAGAGAGAATAGTAAATAGAATCCAAAAATATACTCAAAACCAAAATTTGTTCCGGGGGCGTTGCCTCCGAAAACCCCCGCAGGGGCGCTGCCCCTTGATCCTGCGACCTGACTGGGCAAGTCGAACCCTGTCAGGGGGCGCTGCCCCCTTAGACCCCCGACACATTGTGTAGAGGTGTAACCTAATTTTTGTTTAAGAATAATTGTCATTATATAAGATATTGATGCTATTTTTAAAATATATTATGTATTCAAGTACAAATAATAATTAGTCACAAATGATATACATACATATATATATATATATACATACATACATACATATATATACATACATACATATATATATATATATGAAAAAAAAAAAATCTTTACACTTTCCCCCCCTGAACATTAAGGCTGGTTCCGCCCCTGGTAGTGACCTTAAAATTTTTGTTTTTATCTTAATATACGTGCACTTCAAGCACATTAGTTCTTTTTTTGATATCATATCGTTCATGAATATCATTACTAGTGCTGCTTTTTATTCGACTATTTAGGATATCATTACTAGTGCTGCTTTTTATTCGACTATTTCTCCTAATCAACAAATTTGATTGCTGTTCAACAGGGATCTGCTCGTGACCAGTCAAATGGATTCAAGTTAAAAAACCAGCCAAGTAAATCATCAAATAAATTATATAATGGTTCTCGTGGCAGAAATAATCTGGGAGAATCTGGTTTTAGTTCTGAGGAGATGGCAGCTATTCGAATACAAACTGCATTTCGAGGTTACAAGGTTTGTAATCCCAATTTTAACAAATATCCTTGCTTGTAACTATTTGAAATGTTTGTTGTGCGTAAGGGCTTTAGTTGTTGAAGTAATAGGTTTGTGTTGCAACTGATGGTCAATAGATGCTAGGTTAAGCTAGATGCTGCGAGCTGTAGTTTGCATATCTATGCTTAATTTGTACATCAAATGCATGCTACATGATACATTTCCGTTTAAACTTCACCGGTTCTCTTGCCTTTGTTAATTTTCTATATCATGAGCATTTTTTTGTATTCCATCTTTTTGATGAGAGAAAATATGAAATCCAATTTGTTTTGTTTTACAGGCTAGGAAAATTTCACGCCAACTGAAAGGAACACAAAGATTAAGTTTCCTTTCTGATGGCGGTTCTGTTAAAAGGCAGACATCTCTCACTTTGCAGTTTGCTCATTCCTGGAGCAGAATACAAACACAAATAAGAGCTCGGCGTGTTTCTATGGCAACAGAAGGCCGAATTAAGCAAAAGAGATATGAAACCCAAACAAAACTTGAGGCCAAGCTTCATGATTTAGAAGTATGCTCTCTTCGCTCTCCTGTCCTCTTATAGTTTCTTTTGCTCAAGGTGTTTTTGCTATTGTGTTAAATATCCTGTCGAATGTGAGGCTTCTATGGTTTGATCGACTATTATAAGTTCCTTCTTAGAAGCCCATTGATTTCATGATGCATCATTATACTGATCCTATGCATCAAACTGCAGTTAGCATTTTCATTTAATGAGATGGAATCTGTTAGTAGAGATAGCCACTTTCTCTCGACTAATTATAATTGACTGTAGTTTTTCATGTTTTTGCTAAAGGTCAATTTTTTTTTTCTTCAAGGGCATTAGCAGGTGCACAACGCAATTGCTATTGTCGTTTTGGGCAGAGACTGATGTGTGCAACCTTATCACTACTCCTAGTTTACATTAAGATATTTTTTTTATCATTTTATTGACATGCAAATCCCACGGGAGAAGTGAAATAAGAGTTAAGTTCCTAATGCACTAATTGTAACAATTATTAATCAGCTTAAGTTTTCAGATTGATGTGCATCTATCTAAAATGGGCTCAACCAGTGGGTTCCGGTGTATAACCTCCTAAAAATTGATATAAGACTCGATGATTTGGCTAGGGTCCAGTTGCTTGTATAATTTTTAGCTCTCATAGCTCTTAGTGACTTTCAAGCATGGCCATATATACAAGGTTCAAAAGTGGTTGTCTCCCACACTGACTCCATGTCATGGGGTTAGCTCGTAGTTTTAGCTAATGATATTGAATAGATATTATTTGTGGGATAGGTATGACTGATGTGGAGTGCTCTTTTATGTGGGCTTCAAAAATTCGTGCCCCGGCATCTCCGCGACCCCTTTCTTTTTCTGATCGTCGAGGAGAGTTTTAACATTTAAGTTTCGAGTTAAATTTTCAGAAGACAGATTTGGTTTTAAAATAAGACAATGCCTACATATTTTACCCTCATTTTGTGAGGGCTTTATGATCTGAGTTCAGGTTTCCTATAGGCTCAAGCCCCTCTAATTATCAGTGGATCTTACATTTAGCATAAACCATTGGTTTGATTGGTGTTTAACCATTAGCATATTTGGCTCAACTTAAATCCCCACTCATGTCATTTTTGCTTCAAAGTTTTTGAATCAACACACTATTGTTTCCATCTCAATTCTATAAGACATACATCAGTTTTACATCCATATAATAGTTGTACATTGCTTAATAGATTTTATATGGAATGCAAATCACATCTTTATCTACTATCTAACAGGTGGAATGGTGTGGAGGTGTTGAAACAATGGAGGGAATCCTCTCCAGAATCTATCAAAGAGAAGAAGCTGCAGTTAAGCGCGAACGAGCCATGGCCTATGCATTTTCTCACCAGGTAATCAAATAACCTGCTCAATGCTTTCACCAAGCAACTAAAACAGGTCTTATCCAGTATATCATTGATTGCAGTGGAGGGCCAACCCTGGTGTAAACCAAGGGCAGCCTTATGAAATTGGTAAAGGAAATTGGGGCTGGAGCTGGATGGAACGGTGGATTGCTGTTCGTCCGTGGGAGATGAGGATCACCACCCTGCAGAAAACACAATCCAAAGCAGCAGTCAAAACAATCAAGAAGGGAAATTTACCTATAAGCAGTGCTCATAGCGTGATCAAGCCTCCAATACCAATTTCCGCCAGTAGAGTCCCTCCAAAGAAGAATTCAGCTAGGTTGGCAGACGAAAAAGCAGTTAACCAAAAACAGAATCCTGCCACGATGACTACGCAAACTTGTGAAGTTGTCTGAGAAAACCAATTCACTACCTAAAACATCTTGTGAGTAAACTGTTATGATAGATTAAAGCTTCCTTTGTTCATTTTGCAATGTTTTTTGAATGATGTAGAAGGTTGGAAAGTGCGCTTAAAAATCACACCTAACGCCTTTGTCTACTTGCATTGATGTGTAAAAGATAATGGAAGGGAATATCCTGACTAAAAGTTTTTGGTTGGAACAGGCATACTCTCCTATATCAGTGCAGGCTTCTGCTGGAAAAGAATGGTTAGGTGTAATTTATCTTTATGTATGCGCTTTCCATGTGACCTGAAGACTGTTCTTTGATCCCCCACCGTAGCTTCTTTGGAATAAAAGACCGGATGTGGTGCCCGAAATGAAGACTGCTTACAATGATTGATTTCAAACGATAATCACTGTACATTTTGTAAGTTTTTATTATCATCTACTTCTTTGTTTGCTTGCTTCTGTCTCTTTTTTTTTGGATGCTTTTGGAGGATTAGATTGGAATTCAACTTATGAATGCAAGTAATTACTGTTTAAATTTTTTATTCTCTTCTTGTTTATTTATGAAATAGAGAAGTGTTTTAGGTGCAGTTTTTTATTCTCTTTTTGTTTATTTAAGAAATAGAGAAATGTTTTAGGTGCAGAAATTTGCACATTGAATGATATGGTTTGCATCCATTCGATGAAATTATAAATTTCATTGCTTGTGTGCTACATCTCACTGAAGTTTTTGACAAATTTCATCGGCCCCTAAGCTTCATCTTTTCATGAAAGAGCATATAAACTGCATCAGTGCACATTTGTTTCACAGATAGATTTCTCATATTTGAATAATTTAGATGTTAATTTTACTTGGATCAATACCTAATATTGCTATCATTACTACCATTAAGATATTTGATGGGCAATTAGAATCTTACTTCTGTTGATTTTTGGGAGCGTGCTGGGCTGTAACAAGTTCAGTTAAGACAGTTTGGCTTGAAAGCCAGCGAATAGAACACTAAGCTAAAGGTTAGTGTGACTCTTCTTTCATGAGCAGTCTCTCCTAATTAATGGTACTAATGTATTTGTGGGGTCCTTTTAAGCAATATTTCTTATTAGTGAAATTTTGCGTTAATTTTTTCTTATTAACAGGTAGGAATCTTGCATGTGATACTGAATTTAGCAACTTGATTTTCATGTGATGCAATATTTCTTTTATAAAAAATATGTTTAGAAAGACTTGGATTAAAAGTTTCAATTATTAACGGAACTGTAGCTGAATTGTTATTCCTAAAGCATAGTATCCATTTTCATCTACAATTAAGTGGGTTTTATGAGTGAAAGTTTCCTGAAAATTTATATAATCAAACCATCATTAAGAAAATGTTCAGAAAAAGAACAGTCCAGGTCAGAAATTCTAGTAAAACTTGGAGAATTAGCCCCCCAATCTGTCTCATGTGGTCAATCACGGTTATAACAGGGTTTGAATTCTTGAGAGAGAATGGTTTCAACTATCGCCTCAAAATACCTGAAAGTTGTGTTAAATTAAGGCTTCAATTGGTATAGCTTTTTTGCTTACTTTATAAATTTATTTTTTAGTATAAAAATTTATAATTCAAAAAATTTTTGTATTAGAAAGTCGTTTAAGAAAGTAGCAAAGAAGCTATCTCAAACGAAGCCTAAGGCTTAATTTGTGATGACTTTTTTATTATTTTTTGAAACAGTTTTTTAATAAAAAAATTTTTGAATTAAAAAAATTATTTTAGAAATTACAAAAAAAAAAACTGTTGGAAACTTCGATTAAATTATACAAGATTCAAATATTATTTATCTTTTTTAATTAGAAATATAACCTGTTTCATATAGGCAGTATATATATATATATATATATAACAGAATATTATTAACTTATTTTGAGTAATTTCTTTATATTTTAATACTGTTGAATTAATGCGATATTCAAGGTGCAAGTCGCTGCGGTCTAGTGGCAAGGAAATGTACTAACTATTAAATTTAATAATTATAACGTCATAAAAAAAAATTGTAGCAGGGTGTGATCTATTTCATAAAGCCGGGAAAAAGGTAAAATAAAGAGCAAATGAAACAATTTCTGATCCCTGTATAAACGTCCATTCCCCTATGGTCGCAATGTCGCATGGGAGCACCGACACTCATAGACCACCTTGCTCATAATCCTATAGGGCCAAGTGTGTAGAGGCTGCGAGGTAAATGAATTTAAGTAATTTTTTATAGTATACCAACTAAAGAGCAAAGCTTCACACATCTCTAAATTAATGTATTTAATATTTATACATAAGATAGAATTTTAACTAGCATCATATTTATTCATGACAACAAAAAATAATGTTGAAAATATATTGCAGATTAAAGCGGAAAATGTGTTTTGTTTTTGGGAAATTAAAGGAGCACTATCATATTGAGTAAAATAAAGTCCATGAAAAGTTGTCGTAAATAATGTTTGATAATTTGTTTATGATTTGAAAAATGTGAAAATTTTCTGTTCGAGTTCACCCCCAAAATTTTATCTTGCTACTAGTATGACATTTTATGAAATTTTGTGATAAGTTTGAATGAATTAAACTTTTAAAATTGCCTTGATCAAGCACAAATCTTTGATGCATATCTGAATTGGAAACTGCTAAAATTAAATTGGGACCATTGAAACTCTGATTTAGGCAAACTTGTACTAAAACTAATTGTCTTAATGAGACGTTCATCTGAAAACACCAAAATCAGTCCAATCCAAATCCAAATGGGCTCAAATCAAAGGCTTAGAAGCATATTTGAAAGTATACCCATCTGACTTGTGTTTTAAGAAGTAGACCCATAATTTTCCATTGTAATCATCAAATAAAGATTACACAATATGAAGATCCTTCTATATAAATAATTGGAGTAGGATCTCATGTATCTGTATGTACTAACTTCAACTTCTTTGACTTTACCTTTGAACCAGTCTTTAAAAGCTCACCTTCTGTTACTTGTCACATACATAATATTCACAAAGATCTAAATATATAGAATTTAAACTAAAAGGTTTTTCTCTAGTTATAAGTGAATGCATACCATTCTTACTCATATGGCCAAGCCTACAATGGCAAAGATCTCCATCAACATTTGAATCAACTGCTCCAATAAAATCTAGTCTTTTATTGATAATGTATAAGGTGCTTTCAATGTTAGCATGAGCTATGACCATAGCCCCTTCCATCACCTTCTATGAATCTTCTATGAATGATGTCATATAGCTTGAACTCATAAAAACTAATTTTTTTTTAGATAATGAACTTGTCTAACATTCTTTAGTTTTCAAAAAGATCTAAATGGCAATCTGATATCAATCTCTCCTTATCCTTCCATATTATAAGGTTTGTTTCTCTTAAATAGACTTCCCCAAATCACCTTAATTGTACTTTTTAAACACATCCTTATTTGGACTTGCATGAAATGAAGCTCTTGAATATATAACCTAAGATTCAAAATTATCCAATGAAAACACCAGATAATCACTCCAAAGTTCTACTACAGTTATATTTATAAAGTGACTTTTATCTTAACCTCCACCATTAGTCTTCTTTGGAGGACTGTAGTCCAAATTGAAGTGACCTTTCTTTTCATAATTCGAACACTCAACTTTCCCTCTTTCTAATTTGGATTTTCCTCTCCTCGATTTAGATTTTTCCTTGCTTGAGTTTTTATCTAAACCCCTTCCTCTAGTTTCAACATTCATAGCAGAATTTGAATATTCACCATTCATCTTCCAACAAACCTCTTCATTTAAAACTAACCCTATGATATTCTCAAAGTTTAGCTTTGTACTCCCTAAAGAATTACTCACTACATTAACTAGCCCATCCTAACTATTTTCTATTGAAGATAACAACAACAAAGCTCTTACCTCATCATCAAACTTGAAGCCAATAGAGCATTACTGACCATCACAATATTCAAAATTTTGATATGTTCTTCCATTGAACTACTTTCTACTATCTTCATAAAAGAAAACATTGTTTGAAGTCAATGACTTCTTATACATCATAGTCAGTATAGCAATGAGATGGACTATAGTATTCTCATTAATAATGTTGAAAGCAACATATGAGTAAAGTGAAAGTCAAATCAAACCTAGGGCTGTCCGATCAAGTACCTCCCTTCCCTCCATAGTCATTAATTATGGCTTATTGGTGATTCCATCAAGCATAAACACAACTTCTTTTGATTGATTAGATCTTCAATTTGCATCTTACCAAAAGCAAAGTTTGAATCATTGAGCTTCTTAATATTGTACCTTATTTTGTCAACCATTACTCTCACTCAAACCAAAGAATATGACTCTAATACAAGATATTATGAAATAAAACCATGCAATAAAAAATAAATAAGGAAAATAAAGTAGTGAAAATAATACCATGATTTAATGTGAAAAAACTTAAAATAAAAAAAAAATAACTATAGAGCCACATTAGAACAAGAAATCCATTATGAAAATTGAGAGAAATTGTATAGATCTCTCTTTTTCTTTCTTCACTTCATACACATTATATTAATCTCAAAACAAATAATGGAAAAACTTAAAAACATCCAAAGGATGCTACCCTTCAAGTGAAATATGAAGAAAATGGAAGAAATACAACCAAGCTGACCCATAATGCCTCAGTGTTAGGGTTGGAGCACTATGGTGCTCCATTCTCTATCTTTATCTAAGCTTGAGTGTTGTATGGTTCCAACCTATAGTGTCGTGGTGCTATATAGATAGAATTATTTTTTGGGACCTTGAACCTAAACCCTTAAGAAAGGGGTATGTACGAACCCCCCAGTGAGTTCCTCGTCGAGCTTGACTAACAAAATATAAGGTTGAGTCAACAATACAACTCAGATTCCACATAAAACTAAGGGTATGTTATCTAATATACTAGCACAAGGACTCATAAGGGCCTAAATTCTAAAATTATGATATATGTTAGGATGTATAAAAATTTGAGGGGAATGAATGTGATATGTTTTGAACGACTGATGTGATGTATTTAATTTTTGTTATCTATGATATAGTGTGTTGTCTTTATTATTTTTAGTTCTCTTATCTTTTTTTCTTTTTAAACTATTAGGTTTGTTTTGAGATACTATAGATTATCTCACTATTCTAAGTAAATGAATACTATTCTATTCTATCAATATTCTGTAGAAGGTTTTGTATGAATAATATGTTTTACCGTTCTATTTTTTCTATGCTTGATTTTGTTGTTTTTCTTATTAAAAATTTAGGTAGGTTCAATGTAGCCTACTTATTCATGGTTTGCACATGCCTATTATTCTCAGTATATTTCATATCAAGGTAAGAAAAAAAGGAATGGTTGAGAAGAGAGAGTATGTAGGTTCTGATTTGTTTGTCATAACCTTTCGTTAAGATTTTCCAGCCATGAACTTTCTATTACAATTCAACACAATACGATTTGTTTTGTATATGGGTTAAGTCGGGTTAGGTAATGATTCTCTCTCATCTTTTTTCCTCTCATCTTTCTTTCATTATTTAATATGTAAAAGAAAATTACACCATGCATATTAATGAACCTCCCAAAGCTAACACTTTAGATCAACTTTTAAAATAAAATAAAATAATATGAATAACTTATATTTGAACAGAGGATGCTATTGATGAACATTTCAATTTGTTTAAAATATAATTCAAACTCTATAGGATCAATTATAAAATTTGACTTGGTGGATTTTAATCAAAGGTATATTAGAGCTATTTCTTATGAGCTTTTGATCTTTAGATTCTTTCTCAATTTAGTGATAGCTGGGATATTTTGATTGCCTTATTAATCTAAGAAATTTCTTAATGAAAAAGTAAGTGCCAAAGGATGGTTAGAGATCTATTATCATGGTTGATCCATTAGTCCTGAGGATAACATAGTGATGACTTTATTTAAAATGACTAACATATATAATATAGAGTGCTTTAAGTTATTTTTTGCTATGAATAACTAGTTCTTCATCAAATGCAATTCTCATGTTAGTTTTAAGGAATTATTCAATATTCCTAATTTTAAGAAAAAATAAAATATTTATTTAGATATTCATACTTATATCATCTTTGATTATAAAGGACATTGTAAATGTATAACATGCTATAATATAATATAATGGCCTAATCTTTTTAGCACTATTTTTGGCATTTTCATTAGTTTAATAATTAAAATTTATTAAATATTCTAATTTTTAAAAATATGAAAAACATTCAAATAATTTTCAATAAATTAGGATATATTTAGAAGACTCTTTATCCAATGATATCAAGCTATATAAGATTTTTGGGATCTAGATAATCCTTGCACTAAAATAAAACTTAAAGCCTCAACTTTTATTTGAATATATAAGCCCAACAAAATTTTTGACTTGTTAAACCAAATGGAGTTTTTTTAAACTAGTATACATGGATGATTATCAACAAATACATTTGCTAAAATATTTAGGGCATAGCTAAGAAACTTAGAAATCATAGGATCTAATTGATTTAAATCAAGGTAAAAGCACTCTTAAAGAAAAAAAAAAAATACTATCCTAGGTTTAACGACAAGCATCTATATAGTCAATTTTGTCTCTAAAATAAGAATTATATTTGTCTTATTATACAAAAACATTTGAGTTCCTACTCATAAGGGAAAATTGTACTGAAACTGATTGGCAACTTGCTAATGAGTTTATCATCAAAATATAATATGAACTTAAATTAATGGATCCTCAGAATTTATAAGAGATTTTTTACTTTGCCTTAATGATTATGAAATAAAAAATGGAATCCCCTCTTTAAAGCCTAAAATCCCATCCCATTCAACTTTTGCATCCAAGTTTATTTGTAGACCAACAACTTTAACTTTCACTACTTCAAAATCCAGTAGTGTGCACTAGTTCAAAATCCTCCCCAAACTTAACCATTAGAGCACCAATTTACTTGGTCGTTATAAATGTCATATAAAATATCATATGTAGAGATGGTATATAAACAAAATTCTATTTTTTTAAAAGAAATCATGTTCCCTAAACCTAAAAATTATGAGAAATGTTTTGATGTGACCATCTTTTTTTAAAATAAAAGTAATTTGGGTGGCACACTTCTGAAAATTATGAGATGCCTTTTGGTGGCCAAATTAATTCAAAAGACTAGTAATGATTTAACATTTGTCAAAGGAAAACTACCTATAATAAGAATATATAAGATAATTATTAATGGTGCGAGTGTAATGAACCTACATAAACATCCAAAATTATAATGTCAAGAAAATGATATTCTTAAGAAGGGCTTCTTACAAAAGAGCTTTAGTCCTTATTTTGTCACTATCCTTCTCACACTAAAAAGTTAATGTCTCTTCGAGCATATGCATATATAATTGATCCATAAATAAGATACTAATCTAGTATAGGTTAGCAACCTTAGGCATGATGATATGCTCAATTTTATATCTAGTTTATCCATTTTCTCTAAAATAGATCTTAGAAATGGCTATCATCAAATTAGGAAGGCCTTATGATTAATTGATGACTACTTTTATGATATGAATTGATTTATATGAATGGTTAGTTATGCCATTTGGATTAACAAGTGCTGCTAGTACATTCATGAGATTGATGATTAAAGTATTTAAACTATTCATAAGAGAATTCATGGTGGTTTTCCTTGATGATATTTCAATCTATAAGATAAAAATAACTCACATTTTGGTAATCTTAAGCTTTTACTTTAAACTTAAGGTCTTGAAAATTTGATATGAATATAGAAAAATATTTAGTTATATTTTTAGGTTTAATATCTTTTATTAGTATACTACATCCTGACCCTATTTAAGTCAAGTCAATTATAGAGTGGCCAACACTAAATCTTTCACTAATGCTAAATGCTTTCATGGACTAGCCACCTTTATAAGACATTTCTTAAAAAATTTAGCACTATTACAACCCTAATTATATATATTCTTAAAAATGATAAGTTTTTATAGACAATTAACATAGCCAAATCTTTTTACCAAATTAAAGTCTTCATAAATTCTTCATATATAATTTGGTTAATTGACTTTACAAAGTCATTTGAAGTCTCTTGCAATACCTTTGGAATAAGTATAGGTAGAGTGCTCAGTTAAAAAAAAATCATATTACTTATTTTAGTTAAAAGCTAAATTATGCAAAGTAATGCTACTCCACTTATGATAGAAAGTTTTATGTCACCCTCAAATGCTATAAACACTAATAACACTACTTAATACACAATGAATTTGTCCAATATTATAACTAACATTCTCTTAATTTTATCATCACTGAAACAAAAAGTTAACCATAGGCACACAAAGTGTGTAAAATTTCTCTAACATTAATTTTTTTAATTTTCATTAACTTGTCTACAAACTTGCCAAAATAACAAAGCAAAACATTGGCAAATACATTGTCCTCTTGGTGTCTAACTGTTAAGTATTGATTTAGTTTTAGGATTATCTTGTTCATGCATGCTACCACACTCTTGTTAACCTCTATAAATAGAAGCCTTGTATGATGTATTGGTTGGGGAAAATTAATGAAGCTTGAGGTATTTTCCTCCCCAAATGTTGTCTCTCTCTCTCCCTCCCCTCTCCCTCTCTATCTCTTGCAAGAACATCTTTCAAGATCTCCTCCAAGATCCATCAAATGGTATCAGAGCTAGGGATATGGAGGAGAATCGCGCGTGGGCTGCTGGTTCGCAATGAAGATCAGGTTGGCTTCTTGATCGAGACGGTTAAGAAGTTCGACGCTGGATCGAACAAGAAAGGCTGCTCGACAGCATCGCAACCTGTAATGAACGCACGAAAGTTGGACGAGCAGACGGATGGGAAGATGGAGCGTGTGTTTGGTGTTAAGCTACGAGGTAAAAGCAAGAAACAAAGCCGGTTCTGCGCCTTTGGCTGTTTGAAGAAATCTGAGGAGGCAGACGCATGAGCAGAGTATTTCTTGGAAACTGAAGATGATGTCATGATGACATCATAATTTGCTTGTGCATGAGAGGCGAACAACCAGTAGCTTTGCTCGCATGAGAAGATCGAACGTCAGGTTCTTAAAAAGGCTTCAAGGCTTAGAATCAAGAGATTAAATGCAAAGGGAAGAGGTCTGCATGGATCGACAGATAGGACATCATGCCAAATGAAAGCAGGATTTCATTCTTCTTAACCAAGATCTTTTTTTTTTTCTTGATTAAAGATCGGTCAAGATCTTGTTTGAGGTGGAGTCTGTTCGATGATGCTCAGATGAGGGAGAAGGTAGAGAATCATATTCAGGTGGAGTTTCGATCAAGGTGGAAAATTATAGGAGCATGTTGAAGCATCAAGAACCTCGAGGATGCAAGATTGTCGTGAACTTGGGATTGGACGGGTGGATCGTGCGAAGTCGCAGGAAGGAGCACGCACGTGTGTCCAGGGCAATCGGTTGGATTGCAACAAGTTCAGATTCTTGTGACTAGTGGTTCTTTGTTTTTGTAAAACTAAATCAAGGTGGAGATTGTTAAGTATTGATTTAGTTTTAGGATTATCTTGTTCATGCATGCTACCACACTCTTGTTAACCTCTATAAATAGACGCCTTGTATGATGTATTGGTTGGGGAAAATTAATGAAGCTTGAGGTATTTTCCTCCCCAAATGTTGTCTCTCTCTCCCCCTCCCCTTTCCCTCTCTATCTCTTGCAAGAACATCTTTCAAGATCTCCTCCAAGATCCAACACCAACCAACCTTGGGAGAACCTCTCAATGGGCATAATTTTAGGATTGCCAAGAACTCCTCGTGGATATGATAATATTTATGTGGTCGTTGATTTGTTATACAAAATGATAGAGTTTTTACTCTATTAAAAAACTAATGATTCTTCCCATATAACTAAATTTTTCCAAAATAATTATACTATTATATGGATTACTGTCTATAATAGTTTCATATAGGGATATTAAATTTATTTTAGATTTTAAAAAATTATTATAAAAATGATTTGCGACATAATTAATTTTTATTTGCATCCACCCCAAAATAGAGGATCAAACAAAAGTTTTATATAAATCCATAGATAACTTCCTAAGGTATTCAGTTGGTAATCATATTAGCACTTGAGACTTTCATCTTCCTATTTATAAGTTTTTAAATAAAAAAAACTATTTCTAGAATAATGTGAAAAAATACCTTTCAAAATTGTTTATGATTTTAATCCAAAAGAAACAAATTGATTTCTCAATAATTCTAGTTTAGTGCTACATTTATCTTGCATAAAATTTTCAAGATCTGTATGAATTTGTGAAACAATGAATTTAAATAGGCAATAAAAATATGCAAATGTTGTATTTTCTATGTTCTATTCTAAGAAATATAATGAAGGTGATCATGACAAAATTTAAAATTACCCTAAGCATTATCCCATAAAATATAGTTAGCTACATGCTCTAGCTTATGGAGCATATGCATGGCACAATCAAAATTCTTAAGAAATTTAGATTTAAAACTTACCTCATCAAATCACCTTTTGAAATGTACAGAAGTCTTTAAGCCATGAACCAATGTCATTAACATAATATTTTAACAATTTCAAATATAATTTAATTGAGCTAATTTTACTAACATATCTTTGTAGAGGTTTGAAGTACTAACATTGTGGTACATATTGGAAAAGCAAATTATAATGTTAAGTACCTTAGACAAGAACTTAAATGGCTCAAAGAAAGTGCGAATCTCAAAATTTTAAGACTAGCTCGTGAACTCATCCTGTAATTCTAGAAATTTATGCTAAAATAGACAATTCAAAGTTGATGTTATAAGTGTCAAAATTTATTTTTTATTCTTTTTATTTTTACTTATATATGTATTTTTATTTTCAAAGATTGTATGATAAATAGCGCATACACACACACGAGATGTATAAGTAAATTTTTTTTAATAAAATTTAATTCAAATTTATCTAAATAGATCAAAACTTATAATGCATATTAGATTGTATGATATGCCTTAATCTTAAATTTATGATAAGATTAATTTGCACTAACTCAAAACTTTTCAAAATTGAACTAATTATACTATATGATATTAATTGTACATTACAATCAGTAATATCTTCAATGGCTAAATCACTCAATTAAATTTTTAATTAGATTAATTCAAAAACTTTTTTTTTTTTTTTTCATGGCAATATCATTAGGAGTAGATTAAATATAAAGAAGAGCCAAATAAACACTGGCAATAATAAGAACGAAGCACTAACCCATAGTGATCCAGTTATATTGATTGATTGAAGTACACCATAATATATGATGGATTATATAGGCTAAGAGATACAAATCAAATTTAACTGATCATGTTATATATATGGATTATATTGCATGATCATATAAGACTCTATTTTATTTTATAGAATTAGAGTTTTTGGGCCTTAGGCATCTAATATAAATTGATTTTTTCAAACCCTAAATGTGAAGGACTAAGATGACCATTGAAAGAATAGAGAGAAAAGAAGTTTTCTTGATAAAAGTTCTTTGAAATTTAATTTCAAACCATAAAGAAGAGTTTTTCAAGTGAGTGTGCACATGGAGGATGTCTTCTTCATCTATATTCCTTGTAATCCCCTAATTAGAAATTATTGTTATTATGAGAGCTTGAGTTTTATGCATGTAAGAGATCATTTTGATCTCAAAGCACTTTTGTGTGCTTTTTAGAGTAGCCAATGAGTTAGAGTAGTGGCTTCTTAATTGTTTTGAGTGATAGAAAGACATAATGTTTACTCAATACCCATTAGGGAAAGGGGTTTCTCTACCTAGTGGTGATTGAGCAAGAGGTAAGTCAAACATTGTACTATAAAGAAGAAGATATGACATAAACATTGTATCACTTATGATGAGATTGTTATGATGAAATAATCTTGAATTAATATTTTTATGCTTAAATATGAATTATTATGTATGCAAACAAAATATAACATTCTAACTTTACTGAGGTTGTTACATTATTGCATGCTCTTGGTAAAAAATATTCCAATGTAAAAGTATAATAAAATTCTTAGGTGTCTTCCTGAGACTTGGGGTTAAAGTTTGATATCGTTATTTAAATTTAAAATTAATTTACATATTCTATGAACTTGTTATTTAGCTTTCTTCTAGGTTATGAATTGAAAATTAGCCAAAGGATAATAGAAAACAACTAATAGAAATAAAAAAAATAAAATTATTGTAAAGTTCAAGATTATGATCATAGTCAGATGAATGATTATGATGATATGTGGAATTATTGACCTAGAAGATCAATTCCTTTCTCAGAAGTAAAAAAGAAAATATTTAATGAAGAAAAGAAGGTAAGGAGGAAGGTAAATCAAGTTTAAAAGTTATTACTGATATGATTTACTTCGAGTGTAAGAAACTAATATATTTTAAATGAGCATGTCCATCTCTTAAAAGATAAACATAGGAGGATAAATCAGTGGGTGAAGGTAACTAAAAGAAATTCAAAAAGAAGGCTAAAAAAGCTTTCTTAATCAATTTAGATATAGAATCACCAGCAAATGAATTGAAGAAGGATGTTAAGAACCTATTCTTAATGGCTCAAGATGGGTTAGGTGACACAAATTTAAAATAAGTATATAATTGGCCTAATAATGAATTACTTTTATTGAGAGAAAAATTGCATAATAGTTTCTAATTACTTAGAAAGAACTATTTTGATTTGAAAAATGATTTTTTTTTTGTGTAGAAAAAGAATATGCATCATACTTCATGAGTTAGAGCATGTTAAGAAAGATTTAGATTATAAGAGCTTCATGTGCATGGAATTTGAGAAGTGTAATTTGTTGTAAGAAGAAATTCTTATGTTGGATTAAATCATGTATGATTTTCTTATTAGAATAGGGGTATTCACTGCTACTGCTAATCATTACCTAAGAGTAGAATTAAAGAAGTTATCATCTTCCATTAGCACTACAATAAAAAAAAATATGATTTTATATCATGGCATTATTGCATCAGCATCTCATCTGATATTTAAATATGTTGTAGGCCATCAGACAACTTAACTTAAATGATAGATCTCTTATATTAGATTAGTCAACTATGATTCAAAGCCCCAAACCATAGGAGAGTTGTAGTATATTTGGTTTTACAAGATTAGGGCTAAAGATGCAAAAAAAAAAAAAAAAAAAAAGGAATGGATATACCTTATGTATCTTCAATCTCTAGCTCTGAATATAGCCATTCCGAGTAAATTCATTTTACTTAAGGGTTTGAATGAAGAAAAAATATCAAATTGATCCAGTATGATCTACATGAAGCTAATAATTAATCCAACGATTATGGATTGATCATTTCCTTTATAAGGTCAAGCCCCTATTTTAATGCGCTCGAGTTTGAGTTATACCTCAAGTTAATGGTCTACTTATGAGGCTTTCAATTTGCACAAGTTTTCCTAGGCTTAGGGAAGAAATCTCCTTTAGAAGTCGAAGCCTGAAATGGACTTGAGATGAGTTAGATTTTCACCATCGCCTTCTCACGGGAGCTTACTCGACTTTATTCTTAGAGAGGTTTGGAAGCTTAGGTAATGGAAGAGGAATGCTAGGTTTTCTCTGGGGAAGCTCTTAGAACACTCTAGAGTAAATAAGAAGCAATATGTGTGAAGTATGATTCATTAAGTCTTTTGGGCATACCCATTTTATTAAGCCATAAGGGGCCACCAGGGATAGTTCAGATAGATTAGAATGATAGTTTATGATGATACCATATAGACTGAATTAGTTAGCGATAGAGCATGGAGTCATTATCAACCATTTTGTGTTTCTATGGGTTGGGTTTAGCTTTAAGGGTTGTAATAGGATGGAGCCAAGTGGCTGACCAGGTATAGGAGATGAACTGGAATGTTGTACTTTGCATGTGGATGAACTGTATAGGTTAGGGTTGAGTAAGTTACAGTAAAATGGGTATTTACCCATTTTGGTCCCCTTTGGGCTATCTCAAAGGTTAACCTAGGTCAACCCATGGGGTGAGTTGGCTATGGTGGTATGCTTAGGATGTCGATCTACTTTCTATTAGCATGGGTTTAACTCTAGGGATCCATATGATTTGAGTTCAAGTTGAAAGGAGTGTATTTTCACTATTGATTTGGTCAACCACAACCATAGGTCATGTACTAATAACTCCAATTGTCTTTAGTATGTTCAAAGAAATCCATTGGTAGGTCGATATGCCATGTCGTCACTTAAATTGAATTTAAACATGAAGGGAAGTGTATGGGTTAAATGAGTTATATGTAGTTAACTTGGTGAACTATGGTAGGACAAGGTTTCAAATGGCTTAGATGAATTTAATGAAGTGTTTATGAGGTTTGGGATGTGGGCCCAGGGTCTATGTTGAGCTTGGTATTGAAAATAGTGATGTTGTACACTTGGGGGTATTTTTGTAAATTTGCCTCTAGCCATGGCCAAAGGGATGAACTTGACTTGGATTTGGTTTAAAATGTATCAAATAGATGTTTAGAGTTCAATGGACACATCTAATGTGGATAGGACAATTAAGGTTTTGATTTTAAGGTTTTAAAGCATATTGGGTAATTTAGAAAATGTGGGTCAAACTAGGCAACCCAAAGTTTTTAATGGTCAAAGGTAGGTCAAATTTATCAAGAGGATTCTTGGAATGATTTGGTTCAATCTCAAAGTCATAGGTATGGATTTAGTCAAGTTTAAGCAATGAGTGGAATGGTATATGGTTTATGTGTAAAGGCTTTGGACTTAAGTTTAGTTTAGGCTCAAAGTTTAAGAATAAAGCATAGTTAGGGTAGAGAGCCTACAATTGTCATTAGGAGGTCCCATAAGATCTTGGTTTTTTTTTGTAAGCCCTATATTTAGGCCACCTCCTAGTAATCCTATAGGTTGTATCTAAACTTGGTTCAAAAAACCTAAGTACTAAGGATGAGGGATAGGAAGAAGAACTTGACCTCATACAAATATGTGGTCAACAAGGACCAAGAAGGTTAGGAGGGGTTATCCTTTGATTGGATTAACATGGCATCAAAGTCTTATTCACAATACATTAAAAAAGAAATTGGGTTAGGGTAAGGCATTCTGCACCAAAATCCATATATTCTTTGGTCAAACTGATTTATGAAAGTGCTTAACTTGACAATAGTGAGTAGATTTATTAAAGATATTTTAAATGAGGGTGGCTAGATTAATACGAGTAATATTATAGTGACAGCCTCATTAGATCTTAGAGTTTCATAGGATTAAAGATAAGATTCCATTTGGTGATTGACTAACGGTGGAGGTTGGAGCTTTATGGGGTGGAGAGGTGTTTAGAGTATGCAACAAGACGCATTAGTGATTAAGATATTTATTGACCGATCTCATTACTCTTCTTTCCTATTTAGTGGTAGTAAGGTAAATTAGGGAATAAGGTTGTTAGGTGTGATCCAACAAAATGTTGCCAACTGTTTAAGAATGTTATAAGATAATTGTGTAGATCTACATTCTATTAAATTTGTACTTACTGGCCAAGTTGGAAATCATGGGATGTTTTACCAAAGTGTTGAAGAGAAACCACCTCATATGATAATGAGAAGTGTGGATTAGCTTAGATAGCTAAAGGAAGTTGAACAAAGCAAGTAGTGGATGCGCCAAGAATCAATCATAGCTTAGGTTCACCAATGGATTTGATTTAATTTGGTTAAAACCTTGCAATAACCCAAATGGGATGGGTTGGCTAAGGTAATAACCTTATAATGTAACACTAGTATAAAAGCCAATGATAAGATTATAGAGTAAGGCTCTACATCAATATTTTGGTTATTCATCTAATATAATGCTCCATGCAAGCTCATGGATGACCCATAGTCTCTTTAAAATTGTGGAAGAATAATTAATAAATTTAATTTAAGGTCTAATGAAAGGCCTGTAAGTTAAATATAAAATAATCTTCATAAATTGCTTAAATTGAGGACTTCTTTACTTAGTGTTTATAAACTCCTCCAGTTGAGATAGACATTCAATAGAAGGAAGGCTGATCTCAAAATGAAGAACTGTATAAGAGGTTTTTCTCTCTTAACTCGTTAAAAAAGCTTGTTGGTTTTCTCTTTGCAATTAACAAAGTAGAAAAATACTCGAAGATGGAGCTATTGATCAAAGAATTTGTCAGAATGTTAGCTTTGGATTACGGCTTTGGAAGTTAGAAAAGGCATCTGAAATACCTTTTTGTAGTATTCATAGGTATTATGTGGATGTCAGTGATAAATTGTATTTTCCTTATTGTTATCTTTTGTAGCTTCTTTTTTCTTTTAGATTTTTATTTGTTTTTTAAACTTATTCGAATTGCTTATGGGATCGTTACTAGGTCCTATTTTTTAACCGGTTGGGAACTCTAGGATACTGACCAACCTTCGAGTTGTTTAATACTTTGGTATCCCCTGCATTTCAAGGGTTTTAAAATGGGAAATAGTGGGTCTCATTTCAATAATAATAAGTTTATTTTAACAAATATGCTTTCAATAAGGCTCCTTTTTCTTTTTGATCAAGGAACCATTAGTTTTTTCATTCTAGTTTGTATTAGGTTGTTATTTCTTTCCTTTTAATGTAACAATTGCATTTCTTCAAAAAAAAAAAAAAAAAGAGAGAGATAGACATTCAATACGACCATTATCAGTGTGTTTAGGGGCATTTTTATTTATGAACTGAACTTATCGACTTTATCGAGCTATTGATAGAAGATCTGGTTTGTTATAGGCTTTGTGCCTTTATTAGTGAATTCTTATTGTTATAGGCTTTGAAGACCTAATATGAATGTATTAAAACAAATATACTGGTCCCCTCAACCGTATATTTATTTGATGGATTGAACCTTATCGACTCATATTGATCTACATAGAAGGATCAGGTTTGAGCCTGAATTCAGTTATTGACTTGTGCAGCATCTCTAGATGTCACGTGTGTTTCAATAATATGCTTATCAGGGCCCATACAGGTACTTGATTGCATACCCTCTTTCAATGTACCTATGTGTATACAAACTATAGTGCATATGCGAGGGTATTTTGAAATATTTGTAGACACCTTCTATCCTATTGTATAGATGTCACGGATTCGGTGGCGTAGCATTATAGTCTTGTGGACGCCTTCTATCTGCTTGTATTAGTGTTGCAGATTCGATGGTGTAGCATTGTAGTCTTGTGGACGCCTTTTGTCTGCTCGTATGAGTGTTGCAGATCTAGTGGCGTAGCATTGTAGTCTTGTGGACACCTTCTGTCTGCTCGTATGAGTGTTGCAGATCCGATGACATTTTGCAGCAGCTTCTGGATTATATTATTTCCTTCTTTGTACATGTAGATTGTCATGCACTACTTGTTTCTTTCTGTAAGAAATCTGTGGTGCATTAACTAATCTCCTGCTTTGTTTGTTGATTACTATATTCACATGATACATTTGTTAGTGCTCATTGCTTTGCATATGAGTCTTCTAGAACTGACTACAAATATTTATATTTGTTGTAGTTATTCTGCATTTTACTTGTGGCTGACACACTGGACATACAATAAACTTTTTATGATGACCCATGGGAAATTACGTTTGCTATACATTATCTACTTCTACCTGCAGACGAGATATTGTGTATATGATGGATTCTGGATCCTTACCAGTTGTATTACTCTTGTTATCGTTCATAAATAATTCATTAATTTGGGTGAACTGTTGTAGAAATAAGGAGTCTTCTAAAGTGGCTCGTATGGACTTCCACATGTACTAGAAAGCTTGCCTCATGAAGAATTATTATTTGTAGTCAAGCTAGAGTATTTGCTTGGAGTTGAACACTGTTGATTGTACATATACTTCTTTCACTCCAAACTCATTGAATGCATCAAACCGTCATATTCATTGAATGTCAAATCTCACTGTTTGTATAGGGAAAATGATTATAGATCTTATACCATTGTTTACGAGTCTTCCATCACATTTCTCACTCTGATCTTTACATACAAATGGATTTTCCTTGGGGTTCTTTATCCACTAGGGATTCTTGCATGTTTATTGGGTTTGCATTTGTTATAGGCATCATATCTATCTTCTTCGTTTACAAGTAGACTGTTACATGCTTGTTTGTACAATAGCTTATGTTGATAACAATGAGAGAGGGGCCACCTCTTCTACATCTCCCTTGCTCTGCTTGTACTCTTGACATATTCGTTGCACATGATGATGGACCTATCATCATGATCATTGCATGCTTCTTAGTATCCTCCCTTCTGAACAAATTGATTGATCATGCTATTGATTATCCACAATTTTTCAAAAGAAACCTTTCAATCTTCATGTTTGTAATTGTTGGTTAGTGAGATGTAGAGATTTTCCCTAACCCCACCAAGAACTTGCATGTATGAGGTTTGAATGGATCATACTTCTTAATTAGCACTTGCATTCTGATTGGAATGATAGTTCCATTCACATCTTTCTCATTCATCAAATAAAATTTATTATTGCTCATCTATTGGTGTTCATTTGAATATATGTCAAATCACATGATATCTTGAACTCGATTCACTCAAGCCCCTTTGAGTTACCACTCAAATTGAAGTTCTTCATTAATAACTTAGTTTATTTAGGCCCATCTTTAACATAGATTTAAAGGCATAAATTATTGCTCCAATTTCAATTTTATTGTATATCACTTCTCTAAATTAAGCTCAAGTTCAAATTGACTTCATATCATCATATTTCAAGCTCAAGTTCAAATTGACTTCATATCATCATATTTCAAGATCAAGTTCAAAGTCTTTGTTTCAGCTCAAGTTGTCTAATTCATGTCCATTGCGGTCCAAAATTGATTCAAATCTTTGCTTGAGCTCAAATATTCAAGTCACGATTTACTTGAGTAAAATGAGGCTCAAATTCAAGCCCATTTCAATTAAATTTAAACTCATGTTTAGTTCTTTTAATGTCCAAATCATATTCAAGTCAGAGTCTCCTTTGGTCCAAATCAAGTTTTAGCTTAAGTTCAAATGTTCAAGTCCTTGTTCCTTTCATTCGATATTCAAATCGAATGCAAATTCAAGTCCCCTATAATTCGTTCAACTTTGCAAGTTTGATTATTGTTTGAATTGAATTAAGATCATTTTATTCGCTCAAATTTGAGCCCAAGTTTAAGTTCAATTTATCCAAAATTTGTCCAAGTCAGGTCCCTCATCCATTGGAAAATCCGGCAGCCTCCCAGCATCTTCTTTGTTTAGGAGAAACTATAGGAAATTGGGCCTCCTGCCATGCTAGAGAAAAGCATGTACGGTAGGTGTCAGGTGACGCCGCAGCCAAAAAGTCTTCAAATCCATTATGCCAGAGAAAGACGTGTATGGGTCCTTGGGCACCTGTTTCAAGAAAAATGTAGTTTTATATTTTTTCCCTGCCATGCTAGAGAAAAGAGTGTATGGGGTTTTACCCTCCTCGTTGTAGGCATCGCACCGGGTTCTCTTCCCACCACGCTAGAGAAAAGTGTGTATAGGCAGTTTTTCGGCTCGACACAAATGCCGAGGATAGGATTTTGAGTTTAAGAATTTTTTATACCTTCACGGGCTTGATGTCGACGATAAAATGAGTGCACACAAAGAACTTTCTTTCCATTCTTTTTTTTTTAAATCTTTCTTTCTTTTATTTCTTCTCTTTTTTTAACTTCCTTTTTTTTTTTGAATACATGTATGTTCACAAACTTATATATATGACAAAATATGTGTTAATATATGCAGATCCAATGCTAATAAGAATATCAAACATCATTCGCTAATGGGAAGGCTAATAAATAATAATCTTAAAAAGTTACTATTTAGGAATTTTTGAAGTGGATTTCAATGCTTTTATAGATTTTAAGTGAGCTAAATTGAGTTGTCATTGTACATCAGAAGGAGATGGGTTATTTGGGCTTGAGTGGATTGGTGGAGAGGAATTATGTTGGCTAAAATGTTCAAATGTGGGAAAGAAACTAGTGTGTTTTAGTAAGAGGTTTGGGCTTCTTGGATATGGGCTTGTATGAACTCATGTTCTTTGAAATGGAAAGGGCTGACTTTGAGTGGAATGCTACAGATTTTGAGAGCTGAGTGGGGTAGAAGTGGATTTAAGTGGATGTTTTTGATGAGGTTGGAGTAGTGGGCTGAATGTGGGCCTTTGAGGTTGGGTTAGAGGAAGATGGATAAATGGGTTTTTTTTTTTGTAGCAGGCTTAGAGGGTTTATGTAGTGGAAAAATAATGAGCTCGAGGTAATGAGTTGGAAAAGATGTGTAGCAAATCGAGAAACAGTGTGCTAAATTTCTATATTTTGGGGATACTATGACCTATAAAATGCACCTTATCTCTTGGAAAGATACTTGCAAACCTAAAGCTTATGGTGGTCTTGGACTGCCGTCTATTCACTCTTTGCAATTCAGTTTTAATTGCTCCCTTATTAAGAGATTATATAATTACAGCAGTCCCCTAGCTACTTGGGTCTTTCACAAATATGTGTCACCTTGGAAACCCCCCACTATAAAGTCCACCAAATTCTGGAAGAATATTTGTTATATAGCTCATAAGGCTAAGGATAAATTCTTTTTTATTCCCTCTAGTAAGGCTCCCATATCCTTATATTGGGACCATTGGTGCAATAGGGCTCTTCTTCAGGATACTGTTGGAATGCATGCGATCCTCACTTTATACCCAAATAATGCTCGGATATCTGTTATTCTGAATGATTCTGGTTGGAATTTGCCTCCTCTATATTCTGCTTCTCTGCTTCCTTTTATTTCTGGAACTGTTGTTGGGAATAATACTGGATGTCTTTCTTGGGAAGGGGAGAAAGGTAATGCCCATAGCAATCATTACAACTTTCTATACTTGGATGAGCCATTGTGTAACTGGGATCATTTCATTTGGCATAAACATCATTGTCTGAGGTTTTCTTCATTTGGTTGGATGGCCTTGAGGGGAGGTTTAAAAACAGCTGATGTGCTTAACTCTAGAGGGATTAATGTTAATACCGGTTGCTCCCTTTGCCATAATCACAATGAGAATATCTCTCACCTTTTTTTTGAGTGTGATTACTCTTTTTTAGTAATCTCAAATCTTATCCAAGGTATGACACAGCAACTGTTTAGGCCTAATATATTGCAAGCTTTTGAATGCTTTAATAGTTTCCAAGGTAAATTAAAGCCATTTTACAATCTCATCATTTGCTCTGCTATTTATCACCTTTGGAGAGAAAGGAATGATAGGAAGTTTGGCAATGTTTTTGCATCTTCTACTACCTTAAGCCACAAAATTAAAAGTGTTGTGTTATCTAAGTTGCTGAAATGGAAAAATGGATATGCTTTGTTGGATTTGCTATGAAAGGAATGATGCTGATGGGCTGTTTTTGGGGATATCTTGGCCCAGGTTTTTCTGAGATGCTTCATTTCTTCGCTATTCTGAGTATATTGCTGGAAGTATTTTATCAGAGGTTGGTTTTTTGGGCTGGGATTGCTACTCTGTTGCATTTGGTGCAGGTTTCTGCAAGCCTGCTGGATCTTCCGGATATTATCCTGAGTGGCCTTTATGGCTACCAGGAAAGCTGCTTCGATCCCTGGGTGAATTTTTTGAGGACAATGATGATAGCTGCTGGACCTTTCTCCCCTTGGAGGGTCGTTTCTCGGCAACCAGGGGATTTTTTGAGCATTTTCAGTGAATTCAACCAGTATATCAGTTCGGTCGGCAGCCTGAGTCCAGATGCTTTGCATCTAATACCACATTTTGGTTATGCATAGATTTTTTTGGATAAATTGGGTGGTATAGCTGTGGTTTCTTTCTTGTCCACATAAGTTCTTGTTAATTCTTATGTTGTGCTGTTATTTCTTTTTCTTTTACATCTTTACTTGTAATGTTGCTTTTACTCAGTAATAGAAGGGCTTAAAGCCCCAAAATTTAAAAAAAAAAAAAAAACAAGATCTTACAGGTCAATGGGCCTATCCTTTTCTTTTGAAGTAAAATAGCAGCTGAATGTTAATTAGGCCTTGCCTGAATAGGCTATTTTGGATTGGTGGTGTTATGGACTCAGTGGCACTGAGAAAATAGGTGATAATTGCTACTGCATAATTGAGGGATGCTGTAGAAAACGACAAAAGCTGCAGGTGATAGATTTCTTGTGAATGAGAAATGGAGTGGTGAGGTTGTTGTTGACCGTAGATTGGGTAGAGTGGAACTACTAGGTGTTTTGGAGGGTGTAACAAAGCTGCTGTGGACTAAAAATGGGTTGAATAGGATTGCTGGAATCTTCATTTTTTTTTGACTGATTGTGGGCTTTCACTTGGGTGTCAGTAGAAAATAGCTTTCGCATGAATGGGAGCAGGTTATGAGGGAATCTCTGTAAAGGAAGGCTGTTGCTATTGTTGTTCAATAAAGTTAAGGCTGTAGCACATTTTTGCTTTGACATGTAATGCCTTGGTTTTGAGGCAGAGAAGGTAATACTGTTTTGTTGTGTAGATCGGCTAGGTGGAGGTGTATAAGAGGTTGGGTTGAAGGGTGGAAGGAGTTGAGGTAATGAGAAGGTTTGCAGGTTGAGTGGTTCCAACAGAAGAAAGAGGGGAGTTGATAGGAAAATAAAGAGCTGTGATCTCTTACCAGAATGTTACCCGTTGGTTGGAAGTGGATTTGTTGGTCTTAAGGAAAATCGGAAGAGGAAATTAGTGAGAGGAAGAAGGGCGGAATGCCGGAATGCAGAAGAGAGGTGTTCAGAGCTAGTGTCCGTCCAAACCCAAAAACTAGAAGGCTGCTTGTTTTATTTTGATTTCACCATGAGTAAAGAAGTTGAAGTCAGCTATAGAAAGTGACGGGATTTGATCGGATATAGCCAGATTTCGACTGAACAAAGTATTGCGTTTAATTCAAATTTGACATTTTCCTTATTGGGCATCTGAATTTTGTTAACACTTTGCCAAGTTAAATATTATATTAGTACTCCATCACTTATGTATTTAACTTAGAATGACAAAACTGTATTAACCAATCAAAATTGCATCATTTTGCGTGCTTCCTCGTTTTGCATGCTTCCTCGTTTTACATGTATTTCGGTATGTTTAATGTGTCGATCTCAGCGAATATCAAAATTGGATAAATTGATAGTGCATTTAGGGTATTGCTAATGTTTCGGTCGCAATGACGTAGTCTGTTTCATGATCGGACATCATCTGGGTGATGCCGAGGCCTAATTCCCTCAAAATGCGTGCTACTACTTTGAAATTCTCTCGATTTGTGCGCATAACCTCATTTGAACAAATTGACAGTGTATTTAGAGTTTTGATGGTGTTTCGGACGCAGATGGATTCTATTCATCAATCGGACGTCGTTTGGATAGACCGAGCAACCTTTTTCTTCAAATTTGTGCTCTGACTCAATATCCATAATGAACCCCCTGCATGTTTTAATTTGCACAAATTTGTTATCTTTCTTAAGTTTTTAGGATGTTCTGAACGCAGCGGCGTAGTTTATTTTAATTTTAAATAGACATTCTTTTATTATAAATATAATTTCATTTTTTATACCTTCAATAGAATGAATTTGTTCATGAACAAGAGACATTCCACATTTGTCAATGTTTGCTAGATTATTTGTTTAAGATGTTCATGAACACATATAAGATGAATCATACATTGTTTGTTTGTGAACGTGCTCATTTGGTAGCTCGAAAATACTAGTTATGAATTTATTCCTGATCTTGCTCATTTGATAGCTTAAGAATACTCATTAGAATTGTTCATGAACATGCTTGTTTGATAGTATAAAAAAATTAGCTAAATATGTTCATGAATATAGCTCGTTAAGGCTTGTTCGTTTAAAGCTCGATAAGCACTAAACGAACCGATCATGAACCGAACAATGAACCAAACATGAACACTATTAATTTAAAAGAACAAACATGAATACAAACAATAAGACTCGAATCAAACACGAATCGAATTTGAACAAACTAATAATAAACGAACTCAAACATGAACACTCATATACTCGGCTTGATTTGGTTCGTTTGAAGCCCTAAGCTCAATAGCAACTTTGTAATTCCACCAAACAGAAAAATACAAAACGCAAACAAACACACACACACACACACACACACACACATATATATATATATATATATATATATATATATATATATATATATATCAAACACTAGACTCCTAACACCCCCTTCAAATTCCATGTCCTCAGAGATCACGACTGTTACTTCAGGCACAGTACCGTCGCTATTTTCCTGCTTTGTACTCTTGTACATACAGTAGATGACCAGGGCCATTTTTACAATACCAAGTATCAAAAGCAAGAAGAGAGTGCTCGGAAACCATATTAAAACTTGTTGAAGAACGAGATAAAGACTATGATAAAAAGTAAGAAGAAAGCACCCAGTTGGTAATCAAGAAATTAGCGACAGAGGTGGGGCAACGATAGCTAAAGCCTTGTGAATGAATGTCAGAACTAAGAAACGATGCAGGTATTATATAGAGGAAGTGAGCTAGTAAAAGCTAAAAGTAGATATAGTCTTCAACTAAATGAAAGAAATTTAGCTTTCACTAAACGTAGAGAGAAGCTTGACGAAGAAGAAAATAGCAAAAATTTGAATGACTGTGAGAATTAAGTAGGAGGTGGGCCTTAGATAGGGGAAGTGAGCTAGTGAAAACTATAGTTCTGTCATCTTACTAAACCAATAATATTCTTTTGGGGCCAATTAAGAGTTTAGGAGTTTAGAAGGAAAGCATATACATCTTTTTTCACTTCATTTCTGTTCGCAGAATTATAACTCCTCAGAATTACCGCATATATTTCTATGTTTTGCAACTAACAATCAGACTGATAATTATGATGCAGGCTTTTTATAGAGGAAGCGAGCTAGTGAAAGCTAAATTTCTTTCATTTAGTTGAAGTCTATATCTACTTTTTTTCTTTCACTAAGCGTAGAGATAAGGATGAAGAAGAAGAAGATACCATGAATATGAATGACTGTGAGAATTAAGGTAAGAGCTGGGCCACAGATAGAGGAAGTAAGCTAGTGAAAGCTATAGTCTATCATTTTACTAAACCAATAAAATTCTTTTGGGGCTAAGTAAGAGTTTAGAAGGAAAGCATATACATCTTTAGTCATTTCATTTCTATTTGCAGAATTATAACTCCTGAGAATTACCGCATATATTTTTATGTTTTGCAACTAATTAACAGACTGATAATTATGATACAGTCTTTTTATAGAGGAAGTGAGCTAGTGAAAGCTAAATTTCTTTCATTTAGTTGAAGACTATCTACTTTTGCCTTTCACTAAACGTCGAGAGAAGGATGAAGAAGAAGATACCATGAATTTGAATAACTGTGAGAATTAAGGTAAGAGGTGGGGCCATAGAGGAAGTGAGCTAGTGATCTATAGTATGTCATTTTACTAAACCAATAATAATCTTTTTGGGCTTCTTAAGAGTTTAGAAGGAAACCATAAACATTGTTTGTCACTTCATTCCTATTTGCAGAATTATAACTCCTCATAATTACCGACATATATTTTTATGTTAGCAACTAACATTAGACTAATATTTATGCTTACCATCCTACAATTTATTTATAATTTAATTTAATGTATAATATTTTATTAAAAATTTAATTAATTTAAAAGTAAAATAAGTTAATTAATTATATCAAAAAATTTAAGTTTTTTATTTTAAAAAAATTAACTTATCATGCTCATATGAGTCCACCATCCCATGTGGGCCTTTACCTATAAAAATTAAAAAAAGCTTTATAAACAACATAAGAAAAATCTCTCAATTGATGTAGGAGTAAGAAAATAGTTGAAATTTTTATAATGTGTGCATGGAGGATTACTTTCAAGAGGTTTATTTGAAAAACAATTCTATAAAATATTCAAATAAATTTGATATAAAAAAGATATATTTAAATTTTATATAATTATAATATATAAATAATAATAATTTATATTAAATTCATAAAGTTATATATAAATTAAATTTATATTAAATGAGTCTAAAACTAAAAAAATGGTTTAAATTTAAAATTATAGAAACTATTATTTTTTAAAAATTTTTAGTGATAAAATTATATTTTTGCAAGATAATTATACCATTATTATTTCATTTAGAAAATATTTATATTTATATTTATATTTATAAATTAGTTATATGTTTTATATGTATAAATTCTATCAAATAATTTAAGTCAAATTAGTAATTACTTATATTAAATATATACTTATATGTAAATTAATTTTAGATTAAAAATTTGACAAAAAATTAAATTTAAAATTATAAAAAAAAGTATTATGCATGAAATTCTCTTTATTTTTTAATCACATTTATATGATTATATCATTTAGACCTTATTTAAATAATTTTAATATTTATTACTAATATAACACTCAAAATTATCATGATCAGACACGAATCTCAAGGTATATCCATGCAAGAAACTCCTAAAATTAAAATACGAATCGTCCAAGTTCGAATTTCAAAAAACTTATAATTGGATTGAACATCTCAATAAGACTAACCAATTGACTCCAAAACGTGTCCAATCCAAGCCTAAACAAGCCCAAATCAAGAGTCTAAGGCATATTTGAATGGTTCAAAACATTAATTGCATAATCAAATGACTGAAAAATATGGCGTGCTTATAATCAAATCGAGCTGCTCGATGAGACAATTACAACGAGCCTAAAATCATTTAATTTTGACATCATTAAGGAACTTAAATGCTTGATCAACGGCCTATGATCAAGGAGGTCTATATCAGCAATCCATTTTGACACTCTCAACTTGACCCTGATCTCATCCATATTTATAAGTCATGACACTATCAAAAAACTATAAATAGGCCCTCATGCTTCATATAAGAGGAGGAAGAAAAGAGAGGGAAGAAGAAAGGATGCGGAGAAGAAGATTTAGAGACCTATCTTTTCGTCGACCACCGCCAACGTGCTTCCCAACCACCGAGGTCTTGTCCACCTCCAACATTCTTCTACACTATCAACGTTCTTCTCCATCTCAAAATTTCTTCTCCACTGCCAACGTTCTTCTCGACTGCCATTGGAATTCTCTTTAACCACCATCAAAGTACTTCCTAACTATCACAAGACTTTCACACCAAGTATGAAGATTGGTAGAACTTTTCAATATATTTTATTCTCCACTTTTTCAGATTGGAGGATGGATTGACTTTTATAATCTATCCAAATTCTAGCTAAATCATTTTAACTCGTAAGGCTCCATGGATTTTCCCTATCTCATGGTTTTCCACATAAAAAAATTGGTGTTTTCTCTTTCATCTATTTGTGTGTTGATCTTTCATGCATTGCTAATACGCATATTCTTCTCACTCTATAATCACAAAATTTTAAGTTCATAATAGTTTGGCGTCATTTGTTGGGAGCATTCCCATCACTTCTTTTTCAATGACTTTTTGAAGTAACATCAATAATATACTTTCTCACTCCAACACATATCAAACTAGGCTCCCATATGATAATCATGGACATTGTAATCAATTAAGGGGAGAACCTTATTCCTTTGAAACTCATATTTGAAGGAGGGAGGAGCAACAAGCATGAATCTTACAAATACTGGATGAAGTTGACCAACAAGAGATATATATCATCTTTAAAGAGGCACGATCTGATCACTCCATTATATTTGAAGATTCTTACTTAGAATGGATTTATACTCCACACCAAGACCAACTTGTCATCAAAACTTGTACTGAAAATCCATGTTATAATATCAAAAGAATCTTAATTGATAATGGGAGCTCTATTGATGTTATATTTTATTCAACTTTTCTTATGATGGGATTGGCCAGAGAAAATACTTCAATATGCTGCTAGACCATTTTATGAATTTGATAATCATCTAGTGAAGGTGGACGGAAAAATTACTCTTGCTATCATTCTTGGGGAATTCCTCGACAAGCTACTCACTCAATCCAATTTATTGTAGTTAAGTTAGAATCAGCATATAATACTATTTTTGGGAGACCTTTATAGTCTATTTTTTGGAGCTAATGCTTTAGTTCCACATTTGAAGGTGAAATTCCCAATTCAAGCTAGGATTGGAGTCATATGAGAAACCTAGTAGGAGGCCCAATCTTCTTATCTTAGGCAAGCTCAACCTTACCCATCTATTATTTTAAGTATTAAAAATTCTGATATGTAGGTTGAAGATGTCATTTAGAGGGCTTCCCCTTTAGATGATTAGACTTATGTCTCCATACAAAAAGAAGATCATCTAAGAACGGTGCAAAAGAAAATCTCCAATCTCTAGGCAAAGTGTGTGTAGGTTCTACCATTTCCGCTAGATTTGCATTTTCTACTCTTTGGATAATCTCACCTACTCTTTTAGTGTTTTGGGGCTCTACCCTCTTCTCCAAATTTTCAACTCCTTGGGTAATCTCTCCACCATCATCTTCATCCTCAACTCTAGACTTCTTAGGATCAGATTTATCAAACAATATATGAGTAATCTCCTCCTCCACCAATGTATTCTTATTAAACACCCTAAAGGATTTCCCCATACTTGAATATCCTAAGAACACTTTTTCATCAGATTTTGGGTCAAATTTTTCTAAGCGTGACTTCCCATTATTAAGAATGAAAATCTTACAGCCAAAGAAATAGAGGTGGAAAAGGTTGGGTGACCTACCCTTAAGGATCTCATAGGGTGTCTTATCAAGTTTGGCTCTAACATTCACCCTATTCAAAAAATAATAAGCTGTGTTTACTGTTTCAACCCAAAATTATTTTGGAAGTGAATACTCAGTAAGCATGGATCTAGCGGCTTCCACTAAAGTTCGGTTCTTCCTTTCAGCTATCCCGTTCTATTGAGGGGTCATAAAAGCTGAGAAGTTGTGACTAATCCCCTTATCCTCACAAAAGTCTTCAAATTTCTCATTTTTATACTCTCTCCCATGGTCACTATGGATGATCAAGATCTCACAACCTAGCTTTATTTGAATCCAAGTGAAGAAGGATCTAAATTCATCAAAAGATTCACTCTTATGTGACAAAAATTTAATCCAAGTGAATCTCGAGCAGTCACTGGCAATAACAAATTCATAGACTTTTTCTCATAAGCTGTAGTGCTAATGGGTCCAAACAAATCTATGCGAAGGACTTCTAAAGTTCTAGAGGTTCTAATGTCCTTAATGAAATAAAAAGGGGATTGGACTTGCTTTCCTAATTGGCAGGCATCACACAGGTGGTCTTTGATGAACTTAAGCTTGGGGACATCTCTAACTAGGTCTTTTTGGGTCACTCTTCTAAGGGTTTTCATATTGGCATGACATAACCTCCTATGACACAACTACGACTCATCAGCAATAATTTTTAAGCAAAATAAAACAGCACATTCAATGTTATTTAAATCAAGCATATACATATTATTGATCCGCTTTTCCTGCAAAATAGTATTATTTTTTAAGCTATTAATATAAGTATTTGCCAAAAATATTATGATGAAGCCCTTGTTGCACAGTTGACTGATGCTTAGCAAGTTGTGTTTTAGTCCATCTACAAGTATGTTGACCCCCACAACAACCCCGGGAATCTTAAATTTGATAAAGAATGATCCAATTTAAATGTGGATTGCATTGAACTTTGTTATGTATTGGTTGAGGAAGCAAATCAAATGATCGACACCCGAAATTAAAGCGCGAGACTGATCAAATAATGTCGGATCGAGAAACGGACTTCACCGTTGCATCCGGGGTAATGTCAACCTCTAAAAAATGTAATTTTTGTTTATTCAATGTAAAGAACCCATATTGGTGGCACATATCTCGAGGTAATCCCAATATAATGCAAGGGCGCGCATATCGAGGAAATTTATCTCCACGGAGACGACATGACATCCGATTGCCAAACGGATGGCACCGTTGCGTCCGGAACATCGTTGACATTAAGAGTCTACATTTTATTTGATCAAATTGAATCGTTTGATGTGGTGTCGCAGATTTCAAAGGCGATCCCAATATAATGGAAGGGTGCGCATATCGAGGAAATTTATCTCTACGGAGACGACATGACATTCGATTGCCAAATGGATAGCGCCATCGCATCCAGAACATCGTTGGCGTTAGGAATATACATTTTATTTGATCAAATTGCATTGTTTGAGACAGTGTCGCAAATTTTGAAGGCGATCCAAATGTGTTGCGAAGGCACGCATTACGAAGGAAATTAGCCTCATCAGTGGCAAAATGACGTCCGATTACAAAATGGATGGCGCCATTGCATCCCAAACGTCATCGATATTAAGAATATATATATTTAATTAAAAGTCATTGTTGGAGAAATAGTTAAAAATCTTTTGAGATCTCCATTGGCAATTAAAGTTATCGGTGGTGTTTTGGAGGACAGCTTGGATGAAAGGCATTGGAGGGTAATTCTAGAAAGCAATATATTGGGTCAGAATCCTATCAATGTCATCCTAATATTGAGTTATAAAGTTCCGCCAAATCATCTACAAAATTGTTTCGCATTTTTGTTGTATATTTCCACAAGATGATACGTTTGATAAAGATGATTTAGTCTGAATGTGGATGGCATTAGGATTCATTCGGACGTCTCAATGAATGAATATGGAGCCTATGAATGATTTCTGCCAAATAAGAATCAAACTTCTTCAAAATGTGAAAGATGCCGAGGAGACTTGGAGGACCAAATTATGTACCGAGAGAAGAAATTTCATTAATTTATGGAAAATTCTGATTCCGCTAAGTTGGTGATATGGATGGACAATGTCGACCGGATCTTCAACCTAGAGAAAATCAAGATGACAGATTACAGTAAATGAGAAAGTTTTCCTCCTTTCGGATCACTTCGTTGCCTCAAGTCACTAAAACTTGTTAACACGCCGAAAATAAAATGGCTCGAAGGCAAAACAAGAATGATAAATATATTTTTAGAAGCATTAGAGGATTGGTCTGAGGGAAGAGTAATTGCCAAAGACAGACGTTTGTTTACTTATTTAATTGGATATCTCATGCTATCCAAACATTACATCCCTTCCTACGGCTAACAGGAACGGCAGGATTTGCAGCACCAAGATACCTTATAATCACAAATTATCTCGACCTGATCTCTCTCGGCAGTTATTAAAAAAAATGGAAATTACTAATCATTGTCATTGTATGCTTAGTGATGTTAATGAATTAACAATGCCAAAGCATTAACTTTGATTTCAATTTAACAGAAGAAAATTAATTAAATGAATAAAATCAGAAGTCAAAGGAAAGTTCAAATCACATTCAATGTTGTTACCTCGTATTATCAGAAATCCTGTGCAAAATCTCTGATTAAATCCCTTAAATCCCGCTGCAAGTGGTCTTCTCAGTCTCTCGCCTCAGACGTCGCCTTAGCCTCGAACATGATATTTTGTTTTTAAAAAGAGACGGAGCTGGACCATATGCTTTCTTCGATCCTTCACACCCCACCTGCTCTGTCCGAACTACTCAGCCCGTCCACCACAGCCGATCTGCTCCTCTAAGTTCCGATTTTATTCCACACCAAGGCTTGCGAACGATCTTTTGATCATTCCTTCTACACTTACCTCCACTACTTTCTCCCGCCCAAACAAAAAAAAAAAAAAAAAACGCTGTAACCTTCTTCAATCTCTAGACAACAGGTAGTATCCTGTGGCTTTCTGTTGTTGTTTCACGTGTAGATCTGCAAAAAGTTTAAAATATACAGCAGTTTTATTTATTTATTTTTTTTTTAGCCACGACAATTTCATTCGCTTTTGCATTCAGCATACCTGCTCTGTTAGCCTCTCACGCCAGATCCTTTGACTATACCACCTGCACCGAACTCCACAACTCCTCAATCTCAGCCGACGCTTTCTCTGAACTAAACGTCCACCTTCCCGTCCCCCTTGCTCGTCACTCAACAAGCTGCAAACTCTAGCCTATACTCCAGAGTAAGGTTGGATATTTCCTCAACGCCTCACCCTTGTCGCTGCCTTCACACTTCTGTCAACTTGCCCGGGGTTTGAGCCCTCTTATAGTTAAAAAAAAAAAAAAAATGTAGAGTTTTCTCTAACAATCAGATCTTACACTTTTCTTTTATTCACATGAAAGCCATTTTTTTTTTGTTTTGTTTTGTCTTATTCACGTGAAGGTGGTAGCTTTCATTTATCCCCATGCTAGTTGGAATCATTAAAGCTTTTTTTTTTTAAGTTTTTTTTTAACCGTGACTCACCCTTCATACAATCATCCCACTTAAATCGCCAATGATCCATACTTACGGCTAATCCATATTAAACAACCACTTAGCATTTTCATGTAGTCAGCTTTTCAAAGGCTGCCATCCCCACTTCCCTCCAACCAAACAAAAGTAATCATAGCCCTTGGTACCTTTTGCTAGCCTTTAGTCTACCCTTTCTTTTTTTTTTATATGTATTAATAGTTAGCAAAAGTAAAAAAACAAAAGAAAAATCCTACACAGCAAAATTTATTCCACTTTCTTCAAATTCATTCATTTTTTTTAATTATTTTATTTGTTACTGTTATCATCTTCATTACATATGTTGTATTGTTACTATTCATTAGTTGTATTTAGTTTGAATAGTTTCAGTCGTTAGCCATTTTTTTTTACTTATATATTATGATATATGTATATAACTGTTATTATATATATTATATAGTTATGTAATATATATCATAACTTTTATATAATTTTTTTTACTGTAATTATATGCATTAACTGTAAAAAAAAAGAGGAAAAAAAAGGGGAGTTAAAAAAAAAAAAAGATATTTAAAAAAAAAAAGAGAAAAAAAAAGAGTTAAAAAAAAGAAAAGAAAAGAAAAAGAAAGAAAAAGAAAAAAAATGCTCTCTTGATTTTCGAACCCTTTCTCTCTCCCCTATCTCGACATGCGTGTTGAGTCGGTGGTCTTCCCATGCACGCTTTTCTCTAGCGTGGTGGGAGGGGCAACCGGCGTGACACTTACGGCGAGGTAAGCGAGTGAGACTCGGTTCCAAATCCTATTCTCGACGTTAGTGTCGAACCGGGAAACCAACTCATGCACGCTTTTCTCTAGCGTGGTGGGAAGGGAACCCGGTGCGGTGCCTACGACGAGACCGGGATATTCATAAGTACCCGCTCATGGGGAAATAACTGCCTTTTTTTTATTACCATAAGTACCCGCTTGCGGGGAAACGACTGCTTTTCTTTTGCAACAAATATCGAAGACCCATGCACGCCTTTCTCTGGTGTGGTGGGGGAATAAAATTTCATGGCCGCGGTGTCCGCGTATGAGGGCATCTACCATGCACACTTTTCTCTAGCGTGGCGGGAGTCCCAGTTTTTCCGTAGTTTTCCCCTAAACGGGGGAGACGCTTGGAGGCTGCCAAAAATTTCACTGAAATTTGGGACTTAGACAAATTTTGGAGCTTAATTTGGATAACTTGAGCATACAATCAAGCTTAAAATCAGAACTTAATCAAATGAACATTAAAGAAATTAACATTGGAACAAAATGCAAGAAGACTCAATTTGGGACTGCATTGAACTTGAACTCAAACTCGGACATAATTTGGACAAATTGAACAAGAACTATGACTCAAACTTGGACAATGATTTGAACAACAGGGGACTTGATGAACTGAAGAGGCTCACCTTGAGCTTGGACTCTCTTTGAACACATGAAGGACATTTGACATATGACTTGAGTTTGTTACTTAAATTCAAGCAAGGACATGAATTGGGACTAATTTGGTTGAAACATCAAATGAGCTAAATGAAAATTTGAATAAAAACTTGACTACAAAATTTGGACATAAGCTTTGAACTTGATTCATACATTATGTGGACTCTATTGAACTTAAACTAAACAAATGACATAAACTTGATGATAAGGACTTGTGGATCTAAATTTAAACCATGATTAGAGAATCAAACTTTAATTCAATGGGTGTATGATCATTTCAAAGACCACAAGTATCAATCATTAAGTTTAATAATGCAAACTCTATTTGCTTATAAGTAGTGATAAATTATGTACAACTTAATCTAATGATATATTATTCTCAAAGATTTCTACATGATTTGCTTACAAGTAATAACCAATAAGAACACATGGTGAATATGATAACTCCACACAACTATCATGTATTATCTACAAATGAAGGACTTGTAATCACAACTTGTTTGCAACAAACTATTCAATATTACAATAAAAGATTTCTGAAGTTACAAACACAACGAGCTCACAAGCAACGCACAATAAGGGAAGAAGTGTGGTCTAATCATAGATAGATCATGAGGTGACTTATCAATGACTTGATTCATCAAGATGAAGACAATAGTTATCTACGAATATCGAGAGTCAAAATTCAAGAACCTACTGAAGCTAATTGCAAGAAAAGATCAACGATATAAGTCTACCATGCTGACCACAAGCAAATATAGAAGAATTCTCACTCATATAATCGTCCACTTATGGGTGATGATGATTAATTTGTAGTGGATGCTAAATCATCCATACAGTTGATAGCCACTAAGTATTAGTCAAATACAACAAAAGATCTGCAACACATACGATCTCTCTACAAAGACAGATGTATGTGCCACATGCCACTGATGGGTAGATGCAGAAAGACTTCAGTAAATGCAGTATCTTGAAGTCAATTTCAGTCTGTGAAGGAATACATTTACCTGTCCACTCATAACAATGACGGATGCACTACATGAACCAAACAACTACAAAGAAAACAAGCATCTACGAACAAAAGAAGGAGACTTGTTAGTGCACTACGATCCACCTGCAGAAAGCAACAGTAGTGCACGACAGTCTACCTGTACGAAGCAGCAAACAACTCTATTCAGAAGCTGCTACGCCACGCCACCAGATCCGCAACTTCTATGCAAGCAGACAGAAGGCATCTACAATACTTTTAAAATACCCCCTCACGTGCACCATAGTTTGTATACACATAGGTACACTAAAAAGGGAAAACTACAATCAAAACCCGCATGGGCCCCAGCGAGCGTGTTATTGGTATACACGTGACATCCAGGGATATTGCGCGGGTTACTAAATTTGAACCCGATCCTTCTAAATAGATAAAAGGAATCGACAGGGTTTAATTATAAAATGCCCCCAAACCTACAAGGGCCCCGACGAGCGTGTTATTGGTATACATGTGACGTCTAGGGATGATGCGCAGGTTGACAAGTGAATTCAAGTTTGAAACCGATTCTTCTATACGGGTCAATAGAAGTCGATAGGGTTCGAACCAACAAACAAATATACGGTTGTGATGACCGTTATATTTGTGTTAATACATTCATATTAGGCCTTCAATGCCTATAACAATGAGAATTTACTATCAAGGGCATAAAACCTACGAAACCCAATCCTCTATCGACAGCCCGACAGAGTTGACAAGGTTCAATTCATAAAGAGAAATGACCCTGAACACCCCAATGATGGATGTGTTGAATATTTATCTCAACCGGAGGGGTCCATTCCAAATATTTTTAAATGCTATCCCAAATATCCAAAAATCCAAAAAAAAATCTTAAAATCCCAAATTTAAAAAACATTTAAAATTGAAATCCAAACATACGAAAATTTAAAACAAAACCCATCCACCCTCCGCAACAGTTTGCCGAGGTGGACAAATTCAAATTTACTTCAGCTCGCAAAAGAGCTAAATGCCTAGTCGAAAATATCACTAGGATTCATTCTCAAAAAGTCTCCTGCCAGTAAGGACGTGGTACGTGTCCTCTAATCGGCGGTTTGCCGCCAAATGGCACCGCAGGATAAACGGTTATGACCCGGGCCCTCTGAATCGAGTGGTTTTGCCTTGAAATGGCACCACGAAATACTGGTTATGGCCATCGCCGATACGCTCCTTAATGGCATCAAATCCTTGAGATATGAATCAATAGGATATGATCGATAGGGCACAAAACCCTCTGTAAACTAAGGTGGATTTAAATTTGTCCCCTTGGACAAATATTCACCCCAGGTCTACAAGGTACCCTTGGACGAAGTAACCCATAGCTGCCGACAAGGATCCTTCTGTCAGGTTGGGTCGACTACCTCCTCTAACTAAGTAGACCAGGGACCATGATGGCCCGGGACGACGGAACCATGGGATCTTAATCGGGCCCATCATCCATTCCCCAACCATCCGCTTTAAGTGTCAGATGGTGCAATTTCTATTTAAAATATCGAACCTTTCAAATTCTACATCCAAATATTTCAAATTCTCAAATTCTCCAACCATTCCAAATCCAATCCATTGCTGCTACTATATGCCAGATAACACGTATTCTCTATGTATCTGATTGACGACTAGCCTTAATCAAAACTTCTCTCTCGTGATCGGGAGGGGTAATTAACTATAGGGGCTTGCGCCTATAGGAATCCAGAACTCAGATCATAAAGTCCTCGCAAAATGAGGGCGAAATCTCTGGGTAGTGTCTTATCTACAAACCCATCTGCCTTCCAAAATTTACCCCGGAACTTATTCCGTTAAAACTCCCTCGCCGAATGAATAAAAATCAAAAGCGCGGGGGGGGGGGGGGGGGAGGGGGGGGGGGGGGGAGGGGGAGGTCAGGGCCGAATTTTTAGATCCCACAAAGTAAAATATTTTTAATTAAAGATTCTTGGAGTTTTCGATTATACCTGCGCTCACAACTTTCCTGGTGGTGTTATCTTTAAGAGTGACCTTGCCTCCAGCTCTGGCATCCAGTGAAATGAATTGGTTGGCATCTCCAGTCATATGTCGTGAGTATCCGTTGTCCAGGTACCACTTGCTCTCACGAGGTCTTTTATGAGAGCAAGCCTACAAAATCATCAAATATTAGATTTAGAAACCCAAACAAGTTTGGGTCCCTTCTTATGAAAGAAGAATGCAATGCATGTATGTTATGTTATGAATCATGTAATTTGGGACTCCACACCCAATGTATTCCCTGGTGAACAGTGCAAGTGTATGAATTTTGTCCCAACATGCCATATGAAAAATATCTAACTCCAAGAAAAGAGTTTACTAATCTATTCAAGTTATTTCTAGGTTTTAAAACTTTTAGATCAGGTATGCTTTTAATTCAGCTTTAAACATTGAGTTAGAACTTTTTAAAATAGCCTTATCAAACTTTAAATAATGCTCCATACTTTCAGCTTCATCAATATATGTTTTAAAATAAGTTTCAAGTGAGGTTTAGGATGCTTTCAATGAATCATGCTCAAGAACCAATTCATAATATTTTTATTTAACTCATCAAACTTATCAAGTAATGACATATGATTGCTATCAATTTGGGCGTGATCTTTAAATAAAATGTTATACTCTTTTTACAATTTTAAAAACTCCAATTTTAAACTAGCACACAATTTCCTAAAATTCCTATATGATGTATGAATTTATTCAGAAACTTTAAGTAATTGATTGTAGGTTAGTTCACATAACTCTTCTTGGTCAGACTGACCAAGATGATCGTCCGCCATCAAACACAAGTTTTTAGTCTCCTCCTCAGTTTTAGTCTCAAAGGAGTCAGATGTAGAATCTGCCTAGAATGCCTTTTGTAATCGCTTCTTGGCCTTCATGAACTTGGGTTTCTCCTCACCCTTCTCCTTGCTTGGTTGAGTCTTAAGTGTAGGACAATCGACTTTAACATGTCCCGGCTTCCTACATTCAAAACAAATCATATCATTAAAACTTTTAAAAGTTTTACTATCCTTATCTTTTTTCAACTTTTGATGGTGCTGGTGATTTTTTCTTAGAAAGCTCTTGAATTGCCTAGTAATTAAGGAAACATCATCGCTTTCAGACCTGAAAGAATTTGTATCCATATTGTTAGCTTTTAGCACTACAGTTTTCTCCTTCTTTTTCTCACCTGCATCAAGTTGTCTTTGGTTCACCGCTTTCTCGTAATAAATGAGTGATCAAAGTAAGTTATCAACATAATAAATATTCAAATCCATAGATTCAATTATTACAGTAATCTTAGCATCAAAGGAATATGGCAAGCATCTCAAAATTTTATTCACTTTTTTATAATCAATGAGTTATCTTTCTAAGGCATGTAATTAGGTGACGATTTCAGTAAACCTAGTATACATTTTAGAAATCAATTCAGTAAGTTTCAAATAAAAAATTTTGTAGTCATGTAATAAGATATTCAACCTAGATTATTTAACTTTATTTATTTCTTCATAAGTAATACACAATCTATCACAAATTTCTTTACCATTAGTACAAGTTGAAACACACATATAATCTTCTGATTTTAAGGCACAGAAAAAAGAGTTTAAATATTTTGCATTAAGTTGTGCTAAATCCCTATCATAAAAAATCCATTCAGTAAAAGGAAATTCAGTTTTAATGCCATTAATTTCACATGATGGAGGTGAATATCCTTTTTAATAAGTATCAACATATGATAGTCAATCGATTGTAAAAATATAGACATGTGAGTTTTTTAAAATTAAAAGGAATGTTCTGAAATAAAGGTGGTCGGGTAATAAAATATAATTTCATAGTATTATGATTACCGAAGTTAGCCAAGAATAGAAATTCAAAAGTTTTCAAAAACTCAAATTTATGAATTCCGCTTTGATACCACTTGAAAGTTTGTCAGAGATGTTAAGCCCTTATGAACTAGACCAAGGCTAACCAAGAGGGGGGGGGGGTGTGAGTTAGTGTTTCAAAAATTCTTAAAAAAAAATTACAAACACAACCAAATAATAACCATAGAAAATCGATGTGTGGAAGTTAAATACAAAAAATTAATAAGAAAGAACGCACCAAATTTTATAGTGGTTCGGTTAACTTGACCTATGTCCACTACACGAAGCCTCTTCTCTGGGTATTAGACTAAACTTAATGTCTCTCTTTTTTCCCCCACAACAAGGCGAAGAAGCCTGTATAGAAACTTCTTTCCACCAACCCTGGTGAGATAGAGAACACAACTCCTTTTACTTCCTCCTAAAGCAGGCATAGAACCCAACACCTTTTTCTTCCTCCTGAAGTAGGCATAGAACCTCGATCAATTACTGAAATAGACCTCTCTCGAACCTCTAAGAAATAAGAGACGATGACTGGAGAAGATGACATGGATCCTTGCTTGGAGTAACGTTTATGAAATCCGTCATAAACTCCCCTTCATAAGATCCTTTCTCTTTCCCTCTTGCTCTCCCTCTCCTCTTGGCTCTCTCAGGTCTAGATAACAACAAAAGATCTTCTCTTGATTAAATAAGAGATCTTATATAGAAGGGCTTCAAATTTGCCCTAATTTATAATTAATTATCAAAGACCGTCCAGGATGATAGACCGATCGTCCTGTACTATCACTTCAAATTTAGCTCAATCAGCTAGGATGATTTGGGAGAGTCTGGACGATTAGAATGTTACTTTGTTCATATCATCCATGATCATCTCACGATCGTCTAGGATGATTAGTACAAAATATTAAATATCATCGAGAATATCGCCCTGGATGCATGTTTGGACGATGAAAAAATAATTTGTTATCTAAGAAGATTTGGGATCGTCCTGAACTATTAGTTCAAATTAGTACATATCGTCCAGTGCATTATTCAGGTCAGATAGGAAGAAACTAAGGTTTGTTTAATTGATCATCCCAATCGATCCTGCAATCGTTTAGGACGATATGATCGAGCAATCAAACCTTAATTACTTTTCTTAATTACTAGACTAATTTAGGCATAATTGCACTACATCGTCCAGGATGATGTCTTAGATGATGTCTAAAAATAAAATATGTATAAAGAGATCTAGCGGCTAATTCTTTCTTATTTGAGCTTATCGTCCTAGACAATGCTAATATCGTCCATAAAGATTAGCTTAATTGTGGCTGCCTTAACTAGGAAGCTCTAATTAGGATTTCTATTTTTAACTGATCTTCCAGGATGATTTTGGATCATCCTGGACGATGTGATCAAAAATAGAAAACAATAAAAATAGATAGAATTTTTTCATGAGTTTGTGTGTGCAAGGTTACTTAGCATCATGACCCACTTTATTACAATTGACTCAAGGAAAGATAAAAATCCCTTATAGACTGACTCACCCCTATTCTACCCAATCCTAAGATGGCTTAATTTGCACTCGACCTTCTGGACCAGAAACATTAGTAGGCAAGGCAGTTGTAGAAAAATAGAAGTAACATAAATATTTGCTATCATTAAAATTATATTTCTTAAAATCAGATTCGCAACACATTCTCTCAAGATAAACTCAACAAATAAATCAATTATCCAAAAGAAGAGAGATTTTGCACCAAATTGTCAGCAAGCCATAGAACATGAACTAGACAAACTTCTAAAAGCTGAATTCATAAGAGAAGTTTGCTATCCAACATGGATTGCAAATATCATAATGGATATGAAGGCTTGTGGTGAAAGAAGGATGTGTGTAGATTACACAAATCTTAATAAAGACTATATAAATGATAGTTTCCCACTTCCTTATATTAATCAATTAGTTGATGCAAAATCTGAACATTAAATATTAAGTTTCATAGATGTCTACTATGGATAGAACCAAATAAGAATTAATTATATATATGAGGAAGAAACTACTTTTGCAATTGATAAGGAGCTATATTATTATAGGGTTAAGAATGCTGGAGCTACTTATCAATGCCATATGAATAAAGTTTTTAAGAACCTATAAGACACTTGATGGAGGTATATATAGATGATATGCTAGTTAAAAGTTTGAAAAAAAAAATATTTTTTATTTGGAGCAATGCTTTAGCCTACTTTGACGTTATAACATATGACTCAACCCTTCTAAATGTGCTTTGAGAGTCACATCAAATTTTTTTTTGGAATTCATGATTACTTAAAGAGGTATAGAGGCAAATCCTAAAAAGATCACAACTTTAAGAGATATGGTACCCCCATAAAATATTAAAGAACTTCAATGCCTGAATGGGAGAATCAAAACCCTATTTTGTTTCTCAGCCCATTCAAGTGACAAATATTTACCTTTCTTTAAAATAATAAGAAATGCTCGAAATAGAAGATTTTAATGGATAGATAAATGTCAAGCAGCTTTTGAACAACTTTAAATTTAGTTGGCTTCACCCCCTATTCTATCAAAATAAATCCAAGGGGAAAAGTTATATTTGTATTTGGCTATCTCTTTTCATACTATAAGTTCAGTATTAGTTCGAGAAAAAAATGTTATACATTAACCAGTATATCATGTTAATAAGATCCTTTCTCAGACAGAAGGTTGTTATTGATTGGTGGATAAAATAACTTTTGCAATAGTATTTTAAAGCAGGAAATTTTGGCTATATTTTTAAGCTTATATGAATAGGGTTTACACAAATCTTCTGTTGCAAAACATCCTGCAATAGAAAGCATCTAGGGAGACTAATAAAGTGGTCCATATAATTGTGAGAGTTTGTCATTCATTTCTTACCCATATGAGATATTAAGTCACATGTATTGATTGATTTCATGGTTGAGTGTACCATTCCTATCTATGATGAACCACCTCCCTTTTCTCCTTATTGGTCATATGTTGATGGAGCTTCTGGGAATTTTGGCGCAGGAACTAGAATCTTATTATCACCTCTTATCAGACTACTATTGAGTATGGGCTTTAGTTAAATTTCTTCACTACCAATAATATTGTCGAGTATGAAGCCATAATTGTTAAGTTGTGGATTGTTATAGATTATGAATTGCAAAATCTAATAGTTATACCGACTCACAACTTGTAGTTTCTTAAGTAGCGAGAACGTTTGATGCCCATAATCCATATTAGCATAATACTATGATGTGGTGAAGTCACTTCTCACCCATATAAAAATGTATGAAATCATTCACATACTTTAAGAGAAAAATACCCCTGTGGACACTCTTTCGAAATTTGTTACATCACTATCCAGTGATCCTTTTAAAAGAAAATATATCAAAGAAATACATTTTCTTAACTTTAAAGGACTTTGGGTTATATGATGAACCAATGAGCTAAGAGAACTTTCTTGGATTGATCTTATATTACCATTCTTACAAAAAGGAGTACTACCCAAAGATCCAACAGCTGCAACACGACTTTGAAGGCAGCCAGCAAACTTTAATGTTACTGGTTGATAATTATATAAATGAGCTTTTATTGGACCATACCTTAATTACCTTCCACCTTTAGAAGCTAATTATGCACTGTGAGAGGTTCATTTGGGCATATGTTGGGAACAATAAGGAGGAATAGTATTGGCCCACAAAATAACAAGTCAAGAATTCTACTAGCCTATTATAAAGCAAGATGCACTCGAATTCAAATGAAAGTTTAATAGCTATCAATTGCACTCCAATTTCTCTCATTTACCAACCACTAAAATTTCATCATTCAAAAGCCCATGGCCTTTTGCCCAATTAGGAATTAATATAAAGGGAACTTTTCTTATAGCTATTAGTCAACAAAAATTTATCTTCTTTACAGTAGATTACTTCACCAAATGGGTGGAGACTGAAATAACAAAAATTACTAAAGTAAATTCAAATTAATTCGTGTAGAAAAATATCATTTATCATTTTGGCATTCCTACAAAGATTGTCACTAATAATGGAACCTAATTCATTAGAAAAATCTTCACGTCATATTACAAAGACCTCTATATATAACTAGTACACACGATTTTTTCTCATCCTTAAGTAAATGGATAGACGAAGGTCACAAATTGGATAGAACTTAAAGGACTAAAGATACGTCTTGAAAAGGCTGAGGGACAATGAGCTAATGAACTCCCAAACATCCATCAAGCTTAACACACTATTGCAAAACAATAATAGGAGAAACTCCATACAACTTCTACTTTGGCATAGAAGCAATCATCCCGACTGATATTTTAGTCCCAAGTCTTAGAATTCAGAAAGGTGCTACCTTAGACCTAGAATATGTAAAATATTCACAAATATTACAAATAGTTATTGATAAAACTATTTTCCAATTTGACTATTATATAGCCCTAGTATTTCTATGAAACATCATGGAATTATTGTATTATATTTTAATATAATAAAACTTTTATCATTATTATCATTGTCTTCTTTTTTAAGCAAGATCATAATAATAGTTTTAAACAAAATAAAAATATAATTTTCATTTGAGAAATACACAATATTCATTATATCTCAATCAACAAATGAATAATCCCAGAGGAATTTGATCCAACCTCTTTTAAACAAGTTAATCTCATCAATCAATACTTTGATAATACAACTTTGGATAGGTTAAACATCCTAAAAGAATGTTTCTCAATTATTTCATATTTAATGATCAATCCTAGTGGAATTCGATCCAACCTCTTCTACACAGTTTAATGTCATCAAACAATGCTTTAACAATATAATTTTGGATAGGTTAAACATCATAAGAGGATGTATCTTAATTCTTTCCAATTTGATGATTAATCCTAAGGGGATTCGATCCAACCTCTTCCAAACTTGCTAATTTCATTAAGAAATGCTTTGACATTATAACCTTGGATAGATTGAATATCTAAAAGGATGTCTCTCTATTCTTCCAAATTAGTTAACTTTATTAAAAAGATTTCTACCATTAAACCTGAATAAACTACAAATTCTTAAGTAAGCTTTCTTTTTATCTCTTTTGAATGCAAAGTTATAAGAAGCCTCAATATTTCTTTAATTTAATCCAATATATAGGGGGATACATCTCTAGAAATATAATGGATACATAAAAATTTCTAAGAAAATAAATGCAATTCAACCCAGAATAAAAAATGCCACACAACCTCAATATCCTCATCATCACTGAAAAAAGCTTTTTTCAGCTCACTTTTAATACCATCATCACCTAAATCTGAGGGAGAATCTTCATTTGCTTGGCTAGGTGTTAACCCTTCAACTGCAATCCCAATTTTATGCTATACCAGGTGAACTACTTTTTAGGAAACCTCAGATAAAGCCCTCCTCGATATGTTGTCGCTCTATTTCATTAACTTCTATAGCATATATATGGTTGTGAGCTTGCTGAACGTGATCTTAAATTATACTCTTGAAGGCGAAATTTTTTTTGAAATCTTCTATGGTTTTCAAAGATGACAATTTTGGTCTAGACTTGACCTTTGATAAAGTAGTTTCTTTCTCAAATTGAAGACTTTGAAATTTCTTATTTTTATCCTTTAGAGTTTCCAACTTCATTTCAAGAGTTTGTTGGTCCATCATATGCTGATTAATCACTATTTTTCCATCTACTAATTTTTTGTGAAGTCGATCTAACTATTAATGTTTCTTCTTCTTCTTGGGCAAGAGTGGTGGATCATCATCATTTAAAGCTCATTTAGTGGCAATTTTTGATGTTGCTTGATTTTTGTTCAACTTCTTTAACATAATTGCATGAGACCTCCACGCATAAATAAAAAGACAAACTTTGAATAAATAATCCTCTTCTACATAATTGCTAAGAAAGCATATCTTAGAAAGAAGACTCTCAACATTAGGAATTTTAAGATCTCTCAATATGTCTTCTTCACTAATGTGATGGGGAACCAGTAATTCTTTTAGATTTTCCTATATTTTTATAATATTTAAATCATTCTTCACAAAGCAAAACTTAGTGGCTGAACTCTTTGATTGATCTCTAGTTTGAATGTTTAATTATTTAGATATGAATGTGATACAACCTTGTATATCACAAGTAAATTAACCGTTTGAGCCCACCAAGCACTAGCTCCCCCTTTTAACCTACAAGCAACATACTTCACCTGCTTGTTAGGATCGATTTCCATATAATCAAAAAAAAATTCGACAGCCTTTTCCCAATCGAGATAATCCTCAATGTGCAAATTCTTTTAGTTTTTCCTATATTTTTATAATATTTAAATCATTCTTCACAAAGCAAAACTTAATGGCTGAACTCTTTGATTGATCTCTAGTTTGAATGTTTAATTATTTAGATATGAATGTGATACAACCTTGTATATCACAAGTAAATTAACCGTTTGAGCCCACCAAGCACTAGCTCCCCCTTTTAACCTACAAGCAACATACTTCACCTGCTTGTTAGGATCGATTTCCATATAATCAAAAAAAATTTCGACAGCCTTTTCCCAATCGAGATAATCCTCAATGTGCAAATTCTTTTAGTTTTTCCTATATTTTTATAATATTTAAATCATTCTTCACAAAGCAAAACTTAATGGCTGAACTCTTTGATTGATCTCTAGTTTGAATGTTTAATTATTTAGATATGAATGTGATACAACCTTGTATATCACAAGTAAATTAACCATTGGAGAAAAGTACTCTGGTGTCAAAATTGCTCCATTATCATGAAGAAAATAATCAACCCTATAACTATTGACATATATCTATATAAAAATTGAGATTATTAACTCCAGATGTTGTTAAAATATCAATTAATTTAGATGGAAGAAAAAATTGAAGGTCCACTCGCAAACTTATTTCATAAATAGTTATGTTTCTCGATGGGGAAATATATGACTATTCTGATTTTTTAGGAGCCTTTTCAATGAGATCATTGGGGAAATAAAATTTCTTGCAAAAGATGATTAGAGAATCACTAGTGATTCTGGACACCACATCTTCATCCCTGGCTATATTCTAAGATCTCTTTGGTTCATCTTTCGAAGCAAGAGGAGGAGGATTTTCTTTGGTCATAGTTAGTTTGGAGGGAGAACAATCATCTATTAAAACTTCTACACAAACAAGGGCACTGGAGCTTGATATGGGATATCGCCTATCCAAGATAGCAGAATACTTCTATTGTAAGAAGAAAGATTGGAAAGAGGAATAACAAGGGCATGACATACTTCTTCTACAAAAACAGAAGCATTGGAGCTTGATAGGGGATGCCGCCTATACAAGATAGTGGAATGTCTCTAATGTAAGTAGAAAGAAGGAGATAGAAGAGTTGGAAGAGGAATTTGTGCTCTTCCCCCACACCCAAGGGGGGGGGGGGGGGGGGGGGGGGGGGGGGGGTATTTATAGGTGTAAGGAGGGGAAGATGAAACAAACATTCCTAAATTTTTTTGGTATTTTTTATGTTTTGTTTGGAATTTTAAAAGGCAAAACTAATTATTTCCCAAAAAAAAATAAAATTAAAAAATCAAATATTTCCTAAATCTAAAAGTTGATTCACTATATTTGCTTTACTATAGCACTTGTTGATTTTTCAAAATATTTTAATTTAAAAAAATGATTGAAAGGGGATAGACCCCCTTATGTGCACAAAGGGCATGCGTTGGCATGGCCCACTATTCATGTAGGCCCAAAAAAATGAAATCAAAATGAGCGCTATGCATGCATGTGTTAGGTGTGCGCACGCATTGCCGGCTTATTTGGTTGTCAACACTTATTTTTAATTGCTATGATAATGGATAGTAATGAAGGCTCATTTTTCTATTAAATGGCTTTAGTTTAGCATTAATTTTTGAAAGTGAGTTAATTAGTGCAAAACAATCTGTAGGATTTGATTAAGAATATCAATTATGTATGTTTCTTTCCTGTTTTTGCAATATTTCTTTTTTAACTTTTATGTGGCTGAAAATATAGTGATGATTTTGATAGATATTTTATTTGCATTTGGAAGCTAAAAAAAATTTAAAACAACTTTTCATAATATTATATATATATATATATATATATATATATATATAATATTTAATTTTTTTATTTAATTATTTTTAAATTTTTTATTTAATTATTTTTATATTAAAATTGCCCCTCCTCAAAATTAGAGCTAGTTCCGCCTCTGGTTTTATAGTTTCACCATATTATCCTTGATTGCTTATAACACTATTTTGAAGCATTAAAACTAAATTCTTTCTTCTGGAACCAATTTTTTTATTATATTAAAATAGCACACTATTCAATTTACCCAACAAAAGTTAAAAAAAAATCTAATTATATAGAATAATTGCATCCATAGTTATACGATGAAAATTTTGCAGGTTCAAAGTTATCATAATTTTTGGTTAAAAAATTAAATTAAAACTAAAAAAATCCTTAAATTTTTATATATTTTAAAAAATTGGGATAGGTGAAATGTAAACTACCTTTATCTAGACAACTTTTAGGATTAAATATATAGTATAAAAGAACCGAAGTCTCAAAAACCCAACATTATTTCTCTACGATTCTCCCTCCCTCTATCTCTAATTCTCATTTATTGCTTAAAGAAATGGGGCTGGGTTTTTGATTAAAATAAATGAAGAGGGTTTTAATAATTTCATAATAAAAAGATCTGGCACCATGACCCTTAACCCTATAGTGCCACAGTGTTCTCCACTAGAGGGCATGACACCACAACTGTGACCATATCATTGTTGTTTAAAATTATGTTGGAAAAATAAGAGAGAGCTCAATTCCACTATGTCGTGTACCCTAGTTTCATGGTCCTAGAATTGAAAAATTTCTAAATTTTTTATTCATGCACAGAAACCCCCAATTCTAGCTTCAAAATAGATTTAAGCTATAACATGCACATAGAACATTCACAAACAGATACAAGATGTGAAAGTGCAAAAAAAAAAAAAAAAAAAGTGGATTACTTTTACCACACTAAATAAGAGAAATTGTAGCTATGCACTATTTTTTTGTGCATTACAATCCTCCCCTCAAAAATATATCATCCTTGATGTTCAAAAAAATCATATTGATAACTATATCATGATAAAATTATTTCATTCCAAATTCCTTCTCTGAAGTATCTTCTCTTTCTATTTTATTTTTTCACTACACATTGACCATTGAGATATATTTATTCCTCAATTTTAAACATTATGTCGTAGAATCCCTGTCGAGTCTAGTGAATAGGTTGTTAGACCTAAGTTAATGTCCCAAGGCTACCAAGAGGGGGGGTGAATTGGTATTTTAAAAATTTAAACCCTCTTTGAAAATGTGTTGAACCGAAATGAAAATTTTTATTAAGTTTTTATAGAAAACATTTTTCAACCACAGAATTTTTAAACAAAAGAAAAATGTGAAAAATAAAAAGCAGTGAAGTAAATGACACAAGATTTATAGTGGTTCGGTCTAAATCAGACCTACATCCACTCCCCAGAGGCACCCTCTGAGTATTGCACTAATACCAATAGTGACTCTCCTTTGCACCCACAGCAAGGCGGAGAAGCTTTTATTAACACTCTTTTCACCACTACCCGGTGCGGCAGAGAACCGTCGTTCTTTTACATAATCCCCAGTGTTGGCAGAGAACTTTCCGTCCTTTCACACTCTCCTAGTGTGGGCAGAGAACCCTCCATCTGTTCACACTCTCTAAGTGTAGGCAGCGAACCCTTCGGCTGTTGACACTCTCCAAGTGTAGGCAGCGAACCCTTCGGCTGTTCACACTCTCCAAGTGTAGGTAGCGAACCCTTCGGCTGTTCACACTCTCCAAGTGTCGGCAGCAAACCAGATCTCCTTGACAGATCTTCTCACAAGAAATCTAAAAGGTAGAAAGAAAAGAGTGAAGTAATCCAAATTCACAAGTAGAGATTCTTACCTTTAAATACCAAGTGAAGTCTTCAGACTCTAGTGGTAAGAATCCTCCTTTGAATGCTCTCTGACACTCTCTCCTTGACTTTTCTCTCAATAGGCACGAAGATCAAATGACAAAAAGATTGGGTGGCAGTCTAATTTGGACTATATATATAAAAGACAAGAAAAACCGCCCAAAAACTGCAAGTTTTCAATTCTGTACGCAGTGGATAGTCTCGTACGATCGTGGCTTGTCCTGGACGATATTATTTAAATGTCTTGAAACGAACCTCTTTGTATATGTGTACGAAATGTTTTCATACAAGCTGATCGTCCCGTACGAACCAAGTTCGTCCGGTACGAACAGTTATACCAAGGTCGGTTCCAAAAAATGAATATAGAAAAACCGTCCTAAGTCGGTTATATCGTCTGGACAAAAATTTGTTCGTCCAGACGAAAATCTTACAAAGACCAAATCATCCTGGATGATATTTAATTTCGTCTGGACGAAATTCTTACAGAGAGCAAATCGTCCCTAACAATAATTATTTTCGTTTGGACGAAATTCTTACAGAGAGCAAATCGTCCCGGATTATATTTTAATTTCGTCTGGACGAAATTCTTACAGAGAGCAAATCATCCCTGACGATAATTATTTTCGTCTAGATGAAATTCTTACAGAGAGCAAATCGTCCCGGACGATATTTAATTTCGCCCCGGACGAATAGGACTTAGAAAAATTTTTCTAGCCAGTTCCTATTCGTTCCATGTGATCTTAATAGGAGATAACTGTTTGATCATCCCGTACGAACTGATATCGTCCTGTACGATCAGTATAAATTTTATATGATCTCCTTATGTGTATGTGTGTGTTTTTATTTACTCAATTACAATCACTCCCTCTCAATTAAAAAGATAATTTTAAGCTTCAAAAACTTAAGGCATTTCTTGCTGAATTTGATTTGAAGACTTTGTATTTGAGAGTATGATTCATCTGAAATATTAGTACACACAAGAGCAAATAATCTTCTAAATTTGTTAGGAGATAACTACACATTTGAACAATAATATTTGGAATCATCAAAACTATACAAGTTGCAAAAATGTAAAACATGCAAATAGCAACTATCTTAACAATCTCCCCCTTTTTGATGATGACAAAACAATTATTATTTGTATGATTTCAATTTACAAAATTTCCTAAACTCCCCCTGAGATGATGAATACATGAAAATAAGGAGGCATTTTGAACTAAAGAACACAATTTTTGTTTTTCAAAATTTTTAACAAAACAAAAAAAAAATACAAGACAATACTAATAACACAAGTCAAATGACACAAAACCAAAAACTAAAATACAATACAAAACCAAAATACAAACATAAAAACACAATAATTTCTCCCCCTTTTTGACAACAACAAAAAGTGAAGAAGAAATAGACAAGAAATGTATGTAATTATATGAAATTCATTTGAAAATTTAATCTAAAGAGTAATTGACATATGGTATGCAATCTAAAACTAATAACATTAGATAAATCATAGAAATTTATAGAATTTAAGAAGTGATATAACATTATAAGTAAGAAGAATTTATCAAAGACATGATTCAATTTAGACATTTGAGATAAAGAAGATCATTACAAAAGAGATGAATAAAAATTATATATTTTAAAGTTCAATAGAAATATTAATGAACATAAGATCAATTTGAATTAAGAGATTGAAAGAATCTGGAAAGAAGAGAATTACCACATGTGACGCTTTGCGCATCTTTTTACATTGGGCTTATTTTGTGCCTCTTTTTCACATTTGCAAATCTTTACGCATTCCTTTTGATTTTTGTACTCTTTGTACAATTTTCAAGAGTAATTGAAACCAATTCTTTCCAAGATTAATAATCTAAAATTTTAAATTTTTCTAAGTGCATAAATATCACTTGAGCAAAGAAATACAAAATAAGAAAGCATCTAAATTGCAATAATAATATTAATTTTTATGCAGTCTAAATGAATAGACATGAAATTAAAAATTCTAATTATAATAAGTTATAAACAAATTTTAAATTTAGAAAGACTAGATTTTCTAATGAAATTAATCTTAAATTACAATCTAATTTAAGCACAATTAAGATTAAAAAGACTAATGAAATTCATAAAAACTAAACACATTTAAAAAATAATCTAAATTTAAAGCAAATACAACATATATTGATATTAATGAAAAAGATTATAAGATCACTTCATAATATCAATACAAAAAAAAAAATACACTGAACTTTTAACATAATTAAAACAAACTAAAATAAACACTAATACAAGAAACATCTAAAAAATCATCACCCAAATCTCTATTCTTCTGGAGGAGGAGGAGGAATGCAACCAAATAAGTTGAAGTAGGAAGTCATCAACATAACATTGGTATTAATTTCATGAACTTCATTTCTTATACTACCAATGTCCTGTTGCTGCTGCTGAAGTTGAGCATCAATTTGATCAAATCGTTGATCAAAATGAGTCTCAAGTCTATCAAATTTCTCAATCAAATTCTGATAATTTAATTGAGGTGCAGATGTTTGCTCTCCTTCTTCTTCTTCTTCAGAAGCACTGACAGGTGCTTTCTCTTTTTGCTCCTTGAAGATTGCTCTAAAAGAAACATCATTGTAGTAGACCGGCTCCTCATATTCTTCATCAGGATGCACTAGATTGTATTTCTTTTCCAAAATAATTGTAAGCAAGTGACCCAATGAAATATTCATTTTTCTTTTCTGATCAGCATGCCCAATTTCGGAAAGCCCATAAAGATGGTCTAAGATAAATTGGGCTTCATCAATAGGACTTTTATCCATAATCAAAAATGTCACAATAGAAAGGAGTGGAGTAATGTTGATTCTATCACCAGCTTTTGGAATAATAGAAGATCTAAGAATGTGCTGGATGATTCGAGCATTTTTGGTCATTCCAGAAACTCTAGCAATATGATAATCTAGGTTATTTTCTCTAATCACCATATTGATTTCAAACCACTTGAAGGTGTTATCGTTCATAAGGATGTGGGCTCTAAAACCTTCAGTTCTTAAGTTAAGAAAAGCACCTAAGTCATACTTAGTGATTTCAACTTTCTGTTTAAAAATATAAGAACTGACAGAAGAGTGATCGGAGTTAAAACTCATATTGGCTAGAAAGTAAAGGAAGGTTTGTCTGTTGTAGAGGTGGATGACAGATAAGATAAATCCAAACTGAGTGGAAGCAAAAAGGTGCATTACTTTGAAGTTTATTTCACTTTGAATCAGAATGTGAGAAGGAGTGATTTTCGCAGAAGCAAATCGAGGAAGGGATTCCTCATTTGCTTTTGAAAGAAAGTTTTCAGAAGCATTCCTATGAGGTTTCTTTGCTAATACCTTTTGTCGCTTGCTAGAGGAGGCCATTGTTGATTTGGAAGTCGAAAGGGATTGAAAGAGATATTTGGAGATGTGATTGTTGAGTTATAAAGCCTTCTTATTTAAAGAAAACGATACGTTCGTCCTGGATGAAAAATATTCGTCCTGGACGAAAATTATCGTTCGTCTGGACGAAAAAGTTTCATATAGACGATCAAATTCATCTTAAATATAACGGCTTTTCGTAATCAACACAACTTAAGATACGTCCTTTCGTACAGACTTTTTGACTTGACCGATCGTACAGACGAAAAAATTTCATACAAATGATCAAAAGTTAATTCATTTTAATGTCAGTTGAAAACCGTCCCCCCTTATGAATCGACGTCTGTTCGTCTGGATGAACCAAAAGTTTGTACGGACGAAGTTCATAATTAAAACTTCCTTATCCATTCAACTGCTGCATTCAATCGTCCCGACGTTTGAGAAAAAAAATTTCATCCCGGACGATCATGTAGATCGTACATACGAACTACATTAAAAATTGCTCTCAAGACGTTTCAAATCACGCAAACTGATTTTTACACACATCGTCCCGTACGAAAAGTTTTAGTTCTGGACGATTACCACAAATTTTTGGATTTTGAATTTTTATCAAAGAAAATCAAACTAAACACACATATCACAATAGACAATGACAAATTCACAGACTCTAAAATAAAATCATTCAAAACAAACAAAAATCATAAAAACGAAATCATTGAAACATAAACTACGAAAACAGAAATATCAATATTGCAAAAACATTTTTATTTAAGCATTCAAATCAATTATACCAAGCCTTATTCTTAATGTACTGAAGGTATCAAAGACTAAAGGTTTTGTAAAAATGTCTGCAAGTTGATTTTCAGTTGAAACATGAGTAAGTTCAATTTCTCCCTTGGATACACGATCCCTTATGAAATGATGCCTTATGTCAATGTGTTTGGTTCTAGAATGTTGAATAGGATTTTTGGAAATGCAAATAGCACTAGTATTATTACAATAAATTGGAATAGTGCCTATAGTTAATCCTAAATCAATCAACTGTTATTTTAACCAAAGTACTTGTGCCACACAACTTCCTAATGCAATGTATTCTGCTTCTGTAGTAGATAGGGCCACTGAATTTTGTTTTCTACTAGACCACGAAACTAATGAATTTCCAATGAATTGACATGTTCTAGAAGTGATTTTCCTATCCACTCTATAGACTGCAAAGTCAGAATCTGAATAACCAATAATTTCAAATGAAGAGCTAAACTTAGAATACCAAATTCTTAAGTTCTGAGTTCCTAGTAAATATCTTAATATCCTTTTCACTGCTGTCAAATGTGATTCTTTTGGATCTGATTGAAATTCAACACATAAGCAAACACTGAACATAATATCTGGTCGGCTAGCAGTCAAGTAAAGTAAAGATCCAATAATCCCTCTAAATTTCTTTTGATCAATAGATTTTCCCTTAATGTCCTTATCCAACTGAACTTAAGAACTCATTGATGTACTAACAGGTTTATCATTGTCCATTTCATATTTTTTGAGGATGTCCTTTATATATTTAGTTTGAATAAAAAATGTACCTTCCTCAAGTTGCTTAATGCTAAAGCCTAGAATGTAATTTAAATCTTCCATTAGACTCATTTCAAATTCACTACTCATTGTTTTAGAAAAATCATCACAAAGATTTTTATTTGATGATCCAAAAATGATATCATCCACATAAATTTGAACAATGAGTATATCCTTTCCAAATTTCTTTAAAAAGAGAGTTGTATCCATACTTCCTTTTTCGAAAGATCTTTCAAGTAGGAAGGTGCTCAACCTCTCATACCAAGCCCTGGGTGCCTGTTTCAATCCATATAATGCATTTTTTAACTTGAAAACCTGATTAGGGTATTTAGAATTTTCAAAACCTGGAGGTTGTTCTACAAAAACATCTTCTTCAATTACCCCATTTAAAAAGACACTTTTGACATCCATTTGAAATAATTTAAATCCTTTAAAACAGGCAAAGGCAAGTAAAATCCTAATTACTTCAAGTCTAGTTACAGAGGCAAAAGTCTCCTCAAAATCAATTCCTTCAATTTGATTATACCCCTTAGCAACTAATCTAGCTTTATTTCTAATGACTACTCCTGAGTCATTAATTTTATTTTTGAACACCCACTTGGTTCCAACAACACTTTGATTTTTTGGCCTTGAAGTTAATTCCCAAACTTTATTTCTTACAAATTGATTCAACTCTTCTTGCATGGCCAATATTCAAAATTCATCAGAAAGTGCTTGATCAATATTAGTGGGTTCAATAATTGAAATAAAGGCTGAATGATTGACTTCCTTGTTTAATCCACGCCTAGTTCTAACACCCTCACTAGGTTCACCTATAATCAATTCCCTTGGGTGGTTTTTAGAAAATCTCAAATCTCTAGGTAAAGGATTTTCTATTTACAAATTCTCTTCCACATTTTCTTCCAAATTTATTTTATCAATCTTTTGGGAGTTTTCCTCAATCTCATATTCAACAATATTTGGCTCTTCCAAATTTCCAGATTCATCAAATACAACATGTGTGGTTTCTTCAATTACTAAGGTTCTTTTGTTGAATATCTTATAAGATTTTTCAATACTTGAATATCCAACAAAATTTCCTTCATCTGATTTTGGATCAAATTTTCCTAAGGCAGATTTTCCATTATTATGAATGAACACCTTGCAACCAAAAACATGCAAATGAGACAAATTTGATGTTCTACCTTTTAGTAACTCATAGGGTGTTTTATTTAAATTTGATCTCACATTCACCCTATTCAGAACATAGCATGCAGTGCTAACCGCCTCAGCCCAAAAATATCTAGGAAGTGAGTATTCTGCCAACATTGCTCGGGTGGCTTCTATTAACATTCTGTTTTTCTTTTCGACTACTCCATTTTGTTGAGGGGTTCTAGGTGCAGAAAAATTGTAATCAATCCCTTTTTCTTTACAAAAAATTTCAAATCTATCATTTTCAAATTCTCCTCCATGATCACTTTGTATAGAAATTATTTCACACCCTAATTTCCTTTGAATCCAAGTCAAAAAATTTCTAAATTCCTCAAACGATTCACTTTTATGAAAAAGAAATCTAACCCAAGTGAATCTAGAGAAATCATCCACTATAACAAATCCGTATACCTTCCCTCCTAGACTTACAGTTCCTACTAGTCCAAAAAGATCCATATGAAGAATTTCCAAAGGTTTACTAGTTCTAAGATCCTTATTGGACTTAAAAGAGGACTTCACTTATTTTCTTAATTGACATGCATCACAAAGGTGGTCCTTAGTAAAGTCTAGTTTTGGTATACCTCTCATTAAGTTCTTTTGGGTAATTCTCCTAAGATTTTTCATACTAGAATGACAAAGTCTCCTATGTCAAAGCCATGATTCATCAGAAACAGTTTTCAAACAAAAATCTGTAGGAGATTGAATACAATTTAAATCTAGCATGTAAACATTATTTACCCTTTTTCCATTTAAAACTTCTTTCCCATTTAGGCTTAATATGTAGCTAGTAGGTAAAAATTTTACATTATAGTCTTTATCACATAGCTGACTTATACTTAACAAATTATGCTTTAAGCCTTTAACTAGTAACACATTGTCTATGAAAAAGTTTTTCAAATTTCCAATCATACCTGATCCAACCACTTTCTTTGTGGTATTATCTTCAAGTGTAACCTTGCCTCCACTCCTGGCTTCCAGCGTTATGAATTGAGCAGTATCTCCAGTCATATGCTTTGAACATCCGCTGTCCAGGTACCATATGCTCCCACGAGGTCTTGTGTGAGAGCAACCCTGCAAAAATATCAAATGTTAGACCTGGGAACCCAAACAAGTTTGGGTTCACCTTTTAGCAATTTATAATCAGATGCATGTATGATATATCTAGGTTTATGCATCTTAGGTCTCCACACCAAATTAGTTTTCATCTTCAAAGTACATGTGTGAGCTATATGTCCCAAAAATCTATAATTATTACATTTATCATTAGGAAAATTATTCCTAAGTTTTCTTCTATTTGTTTGTCTTCTAAGGGATTTCATATATTTAGGATAATATTTAGGATTTGTAAAATCTTCATGTTTGGGGGGTATCCTATTATCCTCAAGAGCTATTATTATCAATTTATAAAATGAATTCATTTCTTCCAAGATTCGATTTGTATAACTGATTCGATATATTTTCCTCTCAGATTCATCTTTAAATTTTTTAAAATCTCTTTCAAGATCAGCATAGGATGATTTTAGATTTTCAAAATTCTTATTCAAGTCATCATATTCATCAAGTAGTTTCATGTGGTTGTCATCTATTAATGCATGATCTTTCCTAAAGATTTCATGTTCCTTCTTAAGCTCTTCCAATTCTAAACTTACACTAGCATGCATCTTTTTAGTTTTCCTATATGCATCATGCATGTGTTCAAAAACTTCAAACAATTCAGTGACAATTTGTGTGAATCTTGTGTACATGTCAGAAATAGATTCATTTGGTTTCATGCGAAACAACTCATAGTCATGTAACAAAATATTGAGTCTTGATTCCTTAACCTCATTAGTCCCTTCATAAGTTATACAAAGTCTATTCCATATGTCCTTTCCACTTTTGCAAGTGGAAACCTGCATGTAGTCTTCAGATTTTAAAGCACAAAAGAAGCTATTTAGACATTTGGCATTTAGTTGTGTTAAGTCATGTTCTTCTATAGTCCAATCTGCAAAAGGTGTTTCTACCCTAACTCCATCAACTAATCTAGTTGGTTTTGTATAACCTTCATGGACTAGAATCCACATACGATAATCAAGTGACTGTAAGAAAGTAGATATGCGTGTTTTTCAAAAATCAAAAGGAATATTGTTAAACAGTTGAGGCCTAGTAATAGAGTAACCCTCAGGTGTGTTTCGGTTTCCGAATGTAGCCATCTACATTAATCAAAAAGTAGTTTAAACTTATGATTTTGAAACAAAGCTCTGATACCACTTGTTGAGTCTAGTGAATAGGTTGTTAGACCAAAGTTAATGTCCCAAGGCTACCAAGGGGGGGGGGGGGGGTGAATTGGTATTTTAAAAATTTAAACCCTCTTTGAAAATGTGTTGAACCGAAATGAAAATTTTTATTAAGTTTTTATATAAAACGTTTTTCAACCACAGAGTTTTTAAACAAAAGAAAAATGCAGAAAATAAAAAGCAGTAAAGTAAATGACACAAGATTTATAGTGGTTCGGTCTAAACCAGACCTACATCCACTCCCCATAGGCACCCTCTGAGTATTGCACTAATACCAATAGTGACTCTCCTTTTACACCCACAGCAAGGCGGAGAAGCCTTTACTAACACTCTTTTCACCACTACCCGGTGCGGCAGAGAACCGTCGTCCTTTTACACAATCCCCAGTATTGGCAGAGAATCTTTCGTCCTTTCACACTCTCCTAGTGTGGGCAGAGAACCCTCCGTCTGCCTTTTTGTTTGCCTTAATAGCTCAAATTCATATGTACCCCAACTTCATCTGTAGATACTTGATTCTCAAAATTAGACACTCATTTCCTCAAAGAAGACATATGGAATACACTGTGAATATCAGATTTGTGCTCTAGTGACTATAACTTATAAGAACACTTTCCAATTCTTTCAATTATCTCAAATGTTCCAGCATACCTCAAACTTAGTTTTCCTTCATTTCCAACCTACTTATGCCATTTATCGATCTGATCTTCATATATATAAAACCCCCTACTTAGAACTACATAGCATAGTGCTTTGTATTATAATAATATTTTTTCACATCTTGCACCATTTTCAATCAATCTATAATTTGAAATTTTTTTAATAGGGTTATCAACTAAGGTTGGCCCAATTAGACTCCTTTCGCCCATGTCTATCTAGGACATGAGAGTTCTATATTTCCTATCATATAGAGCTTCATAAGGTATTATATATATATATATATATATATATATATATATATATATATATATATATATATATATATATATATATATATATATATATATATATATATATATATACTTCACCATAAACTATTATTGAAAATAAATTTGATCATATTCATTATATTTTTCTAGATACACCCAAACTTCAAAACTCATAATATTAGAATATTTTTAATACTTAATTAGTCCTCTTAAATTGCTTATCGAACTACAAATAAATGTTGTTCTAAAATACTATTTAGCACCCCAATCTTATTAAATGCCTCTCTATAGCTAAAAGATAAATCTATCATCTCTATCATAGAATATCACTCTTGGTACTCCATATACTTGGATTATCTCTCATACATACATACACTTTTGATAATATTAGAATATTTTTAATACTTGAATAGTCCTCTCAAATTTCTTATCGAACTACAAATAAATGTCATTCTAAAATACTATTTAGCACCCAAATCTTATTAAATGCCTCTCTATAGCTAAAAGATAAATCTATCATCTCTATCATAGAATATCACTCTTGGTACTCCACATAGTTGGATAATCTCTCTTACATACACTTTTGACATTCTATCAATTGAATCAACATGTCAGATCAAAATAAAATATGCAAACTTCATCAATCGATCTAATATAACCTAGATATTATGTCTTAGCCTCAATATTAGAAATCTATAGTAAAATCCATTGTCACTTCTTATCATTTTCTCTATAGAACATATAACTATTGTAGAAAATCTCTTAATCATCAATGCTCTATATTTATTAATTGATAGTCTTCACATTTTGAAATAAAATATACATCATTTTTCTTCAATCCAAGCGACAAGAATATACCCTTGATGTCATATATCTTGTTTCTCTCCAAATATATCACTTAATCTAAATCATGTGGTTCATGTAAAATATCCCAACTTAAATATATAAAAGTAGGAACCCACAACTTGTTCTACTAAAGATGACTCCAAAATCAGAAAATCACAATTCATATTTCTTATCGAAATACAAATAAATGTCGTTCTAAAATACTATTTAGTACCCAAATCTTATTAAATGCCTCTCTATAGCTAAAAGATAAATCTACCATCTCTATCATAGAATATCACTCTTGGTACCCCCTATACTTTGATAATCTCTCATACATACACTTTTGATAATATTAGAATACTTTTAATACTTGAATAGTCCTCTCAAATTTCTTATCGAACTACAAATAAATGTCATTCTGAAATACTATTTAGCACCCAAATCTTATTAAATGCCTCTCTATAGCTAAAAGATAAATCTATCATCTCTATCATAGAATATCACTCTTGGTACTCCATATAGTTGGATAATCTCTCTTACATACACTTTTGACATTCTATGAATTGAATCAACATGTCAGATCAAAATAAAATATGCAAACTTCATCAATCAATCTAATATAACCTAGATAATTTTTCTTAGCCTCAATATTCGAAATCTATAGTAAAATCCATTGTCACTTCTTATCATTTTCTCTATAGAACATATAACTATTGTAGAAAACCTCTTAATCATCAATGCTCTATTTTTATTAATTGATAGTCTTCACATTTTGAAATAAAATATACATCATTTTTCTTCAATCCAAGCCACAAGAATATGCCCTTGATGTCACTATATATCTTGTTTCTCTCCGAATATATCATTTAATCTAAATCATGTGGTTCATGTAAAATATCCCACCTTAAATATATAAAAGTAGGAACCCACAACTTGTTCTACTAAAGATGACTCCAAAATCAGAAAATCACAATTCATATTTCTTATTAGACTTGATCTAACCAATCAACTTTAGATACTCTATATCTGGCTTCAAACCTTTTTGAATCCTTTCCTATTTAGATGGTTGAATAATCATTTGAGCCAAGACATTATAATCATGTTCAGTAGGAACAATCACTTCTCACTCCAACTTTTCATATACTGAATTAGAAGATTATCAAAAGTAAATAGTAGATTTGACACTCTATATGTATGTATGTGTGTGTGTGTGTGTGTGTGTGTGTTATAAGGATTTATGCATACGTAGTACCTCTGTATTCTTACGTCTTATGTTAGAATAACTATTTTATATAAGAAGGCCAATTTCCCCATCAGAATGCATCTTCATAGCATAATACAAAAGTGTTCCTAGAATAATCATAGCCAAAAAAAGATTTTATGGCACGACAACCTCATAATGATTAAAATTGTTTTCTTTTTGTTTCAAAAAAAGAAATTTTTTTTATGAGAGAATCTACTCACAATTTACATGATTAACTATCATCAATATAAATATCTTATAAGCTTTGAAAGGGTGAACAATTACTAAAAATATATAAGTGTACACAGATTCATTGTCATTATACAATGAGCATGTTAGGAACTATTTTTAATTCAAATATTTAGTATAGAATTAAAACTTTCCAAAGAAAAATCTAAAAATTTAAGCCTTGTTTTCAAAACTAGTGTATGAATTAAAGTATTCTAAAATTGGTATAAGAAAATTTGGAAATGATTTAATTGCAATATATTCAAATATAATTTTCCCTATTTTAAAATTAAAATTGAATGATATATTCATTGAACAGTGCAAATTATTGGGTTGTTAAAAAATCATACTTATAATTTTGGAAAATAAATTAAAGTTAATTTTACAAAGAAATAAAAATATTTAATTAAGTGAATTAGGAGGAGCAAATTAATTGAGTAAATTGATATCAGACTCTGGAAATTGAGTGTCGGTAGATAAGGTTATTATATACCAATATTTGAGATGAAGGGAAGTTCCAAAAAAAAATTCATATGAAGTTAGGAAATTGATAAATAAATAGATCTTAACGGTCAAGGTGCAATAGAAGCACACAACTGAAATAAAATCTTTATGGGAGAAAGAATTTGAAGTACCCTAAATTGTTTACTCGACTTGAGTGTTAAAATAATAAAGATGATATTTTTCTAAGGTGAGAGGATTGTAATACCCACTACAATAGTGTTACACCCATTCTGACCATGCTTGATATGTCTTGTGTGAAGGAATTTACATTTTCATTTTGTATGAGTTTGAGATGACTTGTATGCATGTTAATGCTTGAACTCTATTATGAAGCATATCCCAAGTGTTTGTATGCATGAAACATGAAGTCTGAAGTTTTCCCTTGGGAGTGCTTTGCCAATGGGTTTGGGGGCATTGCTCTCGGACTTCTTCATTTTAAATTGAACTGCAGGCGTAGAGTACCATGACATTGGATCAAAATTTTTTAAAAAATATTAATTTCCACTTCATTTTTACTTTGGCTAAAATTAACCCCCCTTAAGCTATCATTTTCACACAGAGAGAGAGAGAGAGAGAGAGAGAGAGAGAGAGAGAGAGAGAGAGAGAGAGAGAGAGAGAGAGAGAGAGAGAGAGAGAGAGAGAGAGAGAGAGAGTCAATTTTTGATGATTTCGAACCATTCTCTACCATCAACCCAATTCAAGAAGTTTTTTTTAAATGAGTTAGGTTACATTATTATCTTAATGTCAAAAATGTTAGAATTTTTTGCTTTTTATTAAAATTATAAATTTATAGCATAAAAATAGGGATAACTTTAAAGCTTCACCGTGTAATTTTTTTGTATGTTATATATACAAGAGTTCTTGGAATTTTAACATTTTTATAAATTTTCACAAGGTAAACTAAAAAAGTGAATTTTTCCCAAATTGGATTATTCTTCTTACTGATTTCTTTGAAAATTGTAATTCCAATCGATTCCCTAGCTTTAGTTTTACCATCAATGTTACATATCAGGCCTCAAAGCTATAGTAAGAGTGAGAAGAACCTTAGCTCTCACCTCCATGATCAAATATATGCTCTTGACTCTTCCTTCTTAAATTCATGGGAAATCGAAAGAGAAAAGAGGTTAAAGCTCATAATCTCGCACCTTCACTCACCTTATCTTTCTCGATCTCACGCTCTTGCTCCTAAGTCTCAGTTCGTACATCCCTTTTTCTTTTATATCCCACCTATTTTTAAAAAAGAGAAAAAATAAAAATTCAAGAATATTACTATACCAATAGCAATATATAAAGCTATACATCAGAGAAAGTTTTGTTAGTTATAAAATATGAATAAGAGAACTTATTTAATGCAAATTAGCTTAATTTAAAAAGCATTTTAGATTAGATTCATTAATTAATAGAAACATACAAATTTGTCTTGAAGACTTCATATAGTAAATAAATATTGCAAAATGATCCTATCATTTAATACACGAAACTAGAGATTATGTACCATAATATTTTTATCATTAAAAGATTATTTATAACCATCTTAATTTTTTAACTTGAAAGTTTTTCCTTGCAAATTTATAATAGAGTTTTGAGGTTCAAGAAATATTTCAACTCATGAACAAAAATTAGCAAAAGAAATTTTTATATATTTCCTCACCAAAAAAAATTTTCGTTGGTTATTCTTTTAATTTTAATTATACATTATCAATCACTTAAATGAAGGCTTCTTAATGAGCACATATGAGAGACATGAACATGTCTAATATCGAAGAGCTAATGAATGCAAATATTGTGACAAATGTTTTGACAAAAAAAATGTTTGTTGTGACCAACATATCAGCCAGTGGAGTGATGGTCTTATCAGCTGCTAAATATGTTTGCTACTAGAAATTAACCATTTTGTAACCATTTTTCTTATCGCAAATAAAGTCTTTTTTTTTTTTTTTGCAATTTTTTTTGAAATTTCATTAAGAAAAAAAGAGGTAAAAGAGAGTATAAACTGGTAAAAACCAAAGTCACATATGCTTCCCCAACACCAAAAACAACAGGTGGGATACAAGCTTGACAAATAAAGCCACAAAAGAAACAACAAAAAAAAAAAAGGAAAAAAAGAAAAGAAAAAACAAAGAAAAGATACCCCACAATTGACAATGTGAGGTCCCCCAGGGAAGTCCTCGACATGGTCAACTGAGGGGACATAATCCCTTCTCAAGGACGCCTCAGTTGTTTTTTCCCCATTCTTGGGGCAGAAGAGAAAGGCTCCACCTGCTGCCTTTCTTCATGTACGGGATCAAAAGATACACTAGCTCTTTGCTTGGAGAGATTTAGGCTTTTTTTGGAGTTATCCCTCTGCTGAGGATTCTGAGCAATGGAGACAATAGGCTTTGTGATGCAAGATGTTGGAATGGGACACCTCCTTTCATTATCATGACCTGTAGAAGGTGAAGTGGGGAGTTGGGCTTTCTTCTTGGGCTTTTTTCCTTCTATCGACAATGTTTCAAGTTCCCAATTGATCCACATCGGAAGATGGCTGCCGAGTATACCTAGGAATGGCATTATTTTGCACTTCCATAATAGTTGAAGGAAGAGTACTATCAATATGGCTATCAGGCTGCAGCTTAGTTTTGTGAGGGCAAGACTCCACTTTATGGCCAATAAATCCACAATGGAAACATAAATGAGAGAGGCCCTCATCCACTAAAGAGGTTCACCAACCATAGCATCCATACATGCAATATTGGAAGGATCCCAATACATGGGAGGAAGCCATGGAAATTGGACCCAAATTGGCTAGGCGAACCACTTCATATCATCAAGAGAGTAGGAACATGATCACCTATCCAGGGAAATAATGCTTCCAGCCACAATCCAAAGACTGCCCAAAAGGATGATATCACAAGCATTAAGACTTTGAAAAATACAAATAAAGAAATTTGGAGCGATGGTGATCAATTGGAACTCCCTAACATGTGACCATCTCTTTGAGAGTTCATCATGAAACCAAGATAAAGAAATCCATATGCCTAGAAGTTTCCCAACTAGAGCACATTCCAACTGAAAAATGTTTTCTTGAACTTTGTTAAGGTTAAGACTTATACAAATGCCATCCTCCTCAAGCACCTCCTCTTTAAGAATCTTATCTAAAGGTGTATGAGAAGGCTTTCTCCAACCAAAATGGCCTGGGCTTCAATCACCAAACACACGAGACTGCTTTGGAGAATGTTGTTTAGTAAATGGAGACCATGAATCTGCACCAACAGCCCCCAACTTAACTGAAATTCCCTTAGAAACATTTCCACAAACATCTGATGTGCATTGTCCTATAGAAATGGGCTCTTGAGCCGAGGCATTGAGATTATCTACACACATCAAGGAAGACAAAACAGCCATTCTCTCCACTAAAACATTTACAACAACATTCAAATCTTTAACTTGGGATAAAGGGAGGTCTGGTTTAGGAATGCCATCTTGCAAAATTGGAAAGCAGTCTGACTTAAAACACATGAAGAGGACTCACGAGCATGACGAGAGGATAAAGAAAGCTATCCTAGACTAAATCCTTCGGATCAGCCAACATCTGCAGATATCCCCATTGAAATTGGACCCAATGGTACTAGCATGAACCAGGACGGGAACCTCAAATAGTTGCTCACGATCCTCTGAAGAACCATCAGCTGTAAAAATATCAGATGTAGCCCCAAGCTCATCCATCAAGACTTGTTCACAAACATTTTTTCAGTCAATTAGATACTTGTTTTTAGTTTAATAAATAAAAAAGGTTGCAAGAGGAGTTAGCTTCTTGATACATTTCGCTTTAGATATGCAAGTCTCATGACTAAAATACAACAAAAAGCTTTTTTATGCCTTTTGATATTACTTACAAGTGCTTCGGTGGAACCTTTTTAATGAGTAATCAATAATTTTTTGATAGATTTATGTTCTTAACCAAACAAAAGATCAATATATTTGTTACATTTCTTTTTTTATCCAAAAAATATTAAAAACTAAAATATTGATTACTCATTTGGTTAAAAAAATAAATGTTTTAGAAGATTTTGATTACTTTTAGGATAGCTCCCATCGAAACACTTGCCAGCATATATCAAAATATATCAAAAAGCTTTTTTGCATCCTTTAGTGGTTGTTGGATTTGAAGTAACAAGAGTATTAAAGTATTTCAAATGTAGGATTTTTTAGAATATTGATCTTTGGAATGAAGTAGAAGAAATTTAGAGTAAAATTTTAAACTATTTAGATGTTACCATTTAGTTCAACTTTAGTGTATTTGAAAATTATTAGATTTAATCGATTTTTAAATATACTGTAAATTCACTCCCATTGTTGTCTCAAGCCACTGCCAAATGCAGCATGCTGGTTACCAGTCACCACCATCAACTGGGTATACACCACATTCATTTCTCTATAAGTGAAATAAAAAATGATTTTGATTTTCTCTTATTTTGGGGATAAAGAACCACTTTTTTCAAGTAAAATGAGGATGATTGCATATTATTTAATCCTAGCCATTAAATCAATCAAATGATAGAAAAAAATGCGTAGGTTGATTAAGATTAATCTAATGAAGGTTAAGAATGTGATTATATGGCCCTAGAGACCATTGTTGTTGTGACTAATCATTTGTTTAATACCACTGTTTGTGCTTGAAACTTACTAAGTTGTTTTTGCGCTCTTGGAAAACTATCGAGAATTGAAAATTCAAAGCATTTAGAAGGGTGTAAGCACTGTGCAAAATGTTGAAATTGAAGAGTTATTGATACTAAATTTTAATTAGAATTTAAATGACAATTTAAATTGCACTAAGCCGACTGAAATATAATCAAATATTTCATAGTAATTATATGAATGGCCCTCAAACCCCAACTTCTTATATATAAAATTAACAGAATCCATTCTTCCCCTCAATAGAAGCCCTTCTTAATAAATCTAGCCCTCAAGCTCTAGAATTTCCAATACATTAGTATAATATTACCCCTTCTCGCAGCCAAGAGAATCTCATCTCATCGTTAATTGAAATATTTCAATCACAGATACTAAAAATAAAATGCATTCTGTACTATTAAAACAATCACAGTATTACGAGTCTCTAAAAAGGTCTAATGACTATCAAATAATTCTTCACCTCATGTCCTTATTTGCAAAAATTAAGTTTTTAGAATTTCACTATATATATTATCAGAGATTGTGTATAAAAAAAGTTTTGAAGATTTAACTGAACTAAAATATTATTTATTGATGTAATTGAATTTTTGAATTGAAAAAAAAATACTAATTTTCAAAATCACCCGGCAAAAAAGTCTCAAATAAATATCGAAAATGATCAGAACAGTCGTACTGATAACTTATAAAAAGGTATCAAAATTCAATAAAATTGATTAAAATTTTTGTAAAAATAAATTATAATTTGTTAAAAAAACACTAAATATTTGAAAACTGAAATAGTAGAACATAACTTATCTCAACCCGAGCAAATTTCATGGCTTGACTGACTGATAAAAATGGCTCTTCAAACTTGAATACCATGTTTCTCTCTTCCTCTCCCCTCTCTTTTTCGACTCAAAATCTATTTTAACTTCTACAGCTTGAGGAATGAGGAAAACAAAATAAATAGAATGTTCTTTGATAAGATCTCATAAATGGAGAAAGATGTTTTTATAAAAAAATAATTTAAGGTTGCAATGATAATTATGCCAATTAATTAATTTTTAGCATAAAGTCTTATAAATCCTTTAATATCTTCAATTTTGGGATTTCAAAAATAATGGAAAAGTATTTATAGGTTAGCTTTGAATGTCTAGAAGACTTAGATGAAGTCAAATTGCAAAATGGATACCTACCAGTCTCATAAAACCCACTTGTTCCAACAGGTGTAAATTTCATAAGGAATTGCACAATACATGAAAAACTGGCATTAATGGTGGACTCTCTAGTGGTATTATATCTACCAGTAGCAACTATGATATAACCGATGGATATTCTGCTAGTCAATTATCATTGAGTTATCCGATATGTAAATAGTCGGAAAATTATCGGCAAAAAACCTGCTGGCAGTGCTGCAAATTTTCTTAAGCCGATGGCACCTGCCAGAAAAATATGCACTAGAAATTGTCCAACGAAATTTCAATTGAAAACATATAGCTTACTTAAACATGACAAAAATTTTTGGCGGCAATGCTATCGAAGAAATAGCTAGTGAAAAATCTGTTGGTATACTGCCAGAAAAGACCCTATTTCCCCTCATGGCACTATTCAAGATCATCTTGCAATTCATTTCATTTTCCTTCACTCCTAGTTACGTGAGTCCCACTGAATGCCTCCTTTATCACCTTCGTACATTGCCTCCAACATTATCATTCGCCGCCTCGGTCGCCATAAATGTCGTAAGCTTTTCTGCCATTAGCCCATATCTTTTAGTTTTGGTCATGGATGTTCTCAGTAGACATTTACAAGATAATGTACCATGGTGTATGCCTTTTGTTAATGATATTCTTCTAGTTGATAAGACTAGAGAGGGAGTTGATGGTGAAATAGATATGAATATTATTAGAAGAATTCAAGTTGGATGTTTAAAGTTGAGGAATGCACTGGGCTTATTATATGATAGAAAAATCCCCTCAAACTTAGGAGGATATTCTATAAGATGGTGGTGAGACCTGCAATGCTTTATGGTGTAAAATATTGGTCATTTAAAGAGAATCTTAACATTAAGTTGAGTGTTTGTAGAGATGAGAATGCTTATGAGTGGCTTACTCTTAGAGACAGGATATGAAATGAGCATATACGTGAAAAGGTTGGAGAAGCTCTCGTGGATGATAAGATTATAGAGAGTAAGAGAGTTTCTTTAGATGGTTTGGTCACATAAAATAGCGGCCACTCGATGACCTAGTTAGGAAAGTAGAGGACTTAGATTTGGCTTATGTTAAGAAAGGCAGAGATAGACCTAAAATGTCTTGGTTAGAAAATATTAGAAATTACCTTTTTTTATTAGATTTAAACTAGAATTTAATTCTTAATAGAACATAATGGAGAAAATAGACTCATAAAGCCAACCCCACGATCTGGAATAAAGGCTTTGATGTTGTTGTTAATTTGTTAACCTTCTAATTAGATTTAAATAAGAATGATAAAAATATAATTTACAATTTAGTTTGAATTTAATATATTTTTCTTCAATAGATATCACTCTTATCTCCAATATCCTCATATTATACGTAGGCTAAAATTTTCATATTATGAATATTAGAAATCAAAGAAGTTGGATGTATAACTGATTAGCACAAGAATGAAAGAAATTAACATATAAGTTCCATTACAAAGTAAATTTTTTTTATCCATGCAACCTATTAACAGCCAAGCTTCATCCTAGATGAAAAGTTTTGAATAGGGGCGTTAATTATTGACATGACCCGATAACACGACTCAAACTTGATCCAATAAATTTGGGTCCAGGTCGACCCGTTTAATAAATGGGTTAGGTTTGGGTTACAATTTTTGACCCATTTATAAAATTAGGTTAGGTCTGGGTCAGCCATCTAACTCGAATCTAATCCAAATTGGCCCAAACTCTAAAAAGGCTTCATCATATTTATGGCTATGAAAATGATTCACCAAATGTCCAATCTAGTGCATGTAAAACACTCCTTAATAAAGATGGTGGACAGCTCGGCTCTCCTAGATTAAGCTCTAAATTTCCCACATCGGCCTTCCCTAGTAAGCGACCAACCTCTCATCTCTCTCATCTTTCTCATTTGGACCTCCTTCCTCTTGTATTAATCCGAAGCTTTCTCAACCCAAGGAACTCCCTAGAAGAGGTATTACGGACCTCCTTCCTTTAGCCTCTTCCTCTCACTCTCTTTGGTTTGGTCTGCTCTAGAGATAAAAGCCACAACCTTATGTCCCATCTTCGTATGGTTCATATATAAGATCTAAGGAAGATCCAATGCTCCTCTGCCTTCTCTTCTCGGGTGTGACCCAAAACCTTTTAACTTGCTTAGACGAGGCCTTGTTCCTGATCATCACTATGTTAGGTCGGCCCTAGGAAAACAAGAGTTCTTTCTCCTGAGCACTCCAGGCTTCTAACCTACTTGACCCACCACAGTGGTAGCCACACCTCACTATAAAAGTGATGATATCCCTCTAATATTCTCCTCTAGTTAAAACTGAGAAGAAGATTATGAAAGTTTGTTAAGGATGTTAAGCCCTTAAGAACTAGCTCAAGGCTAACCAAGAGAGAGGTGAATTGGAATTTTAAAGATTTTTAAATCAAAACTCAAACAAACCAAATCACCATAATGAAAATCAAAGTGCAGAAGAAATAAATGCGGAAATAATAAAGGAAAGAACACACCAGATTTATAGTGGTTCGTTCAAATCTTGACCTACGTCCACTTGTCGGAGGAACCCTTCGTGTATTGCACTAAACTAAGCGTCTCTCCTTTAGCCCCCACAGCTAGGAGGAGAAGCCCTTACAAAATTACTTCCACCTTCTCGGTGCGGCGGAGTGGCCAGGTCCTTTGACACCAAAGAAATCTTCTTCTTCTGCGAACTTCCCTCAAAACAAGCCTTGAATCTTACGGTACTAAGGTGTGGCTGATTCTTTCTTAGTTGAGCCTATCATCCTGGACAATACAAGGATCGTCCAGGCTAATCGGCTTAATGATGACTGCCTCAATGAGGATGATGTCCTAATTAGGGTTTCTATTTTTGAACCGATCATCTAGGCCGATATAAATATCATCCCGGATGATGTTATCAAAAATAGTTAACTCTTAGGAGCAGTTAGAAATTCTTCCAAGGTGTGTGTGTGCAAAGTTACTTAGCATCAGGAGCCAAAGCAATTACAAAAGACTCAAGTAAGGAAAAAGGTACAAATTGACTCAGATCTAATCTACCCAATCTTGAGCTAGTTCCAATAGAAGTATGATCTTTTAGACCTCAAATGTTAGTAGATAAGGCAGTCGTAGAGATATAATAGTGTTTGTTATCATCAAAAATATAAACCATGAAAACAGATCTATAACAATCTCCCCTTTTTTGATGATGGCAAACATTAATGGTTGAATTTGCAAAGAAGAAATCATGTTCTCCTAATCTCCCCCTTACTAAAATAAAACTTTTAAAAATAAGGGATATCAAAATTTTTTGTTGTTTTAATTTTTGAAAGATGAAAAAGGTACAAATACAACAATACGTTTCTCCCCCTTTGATATTATTAAAAAGAGAAGGGGCACAAAAAGTCTTAAAAAGAAAAAATTACCTCTTAATTTTTAAAAAAACTTAATAAGAAATGGATTGACAACGCATAATCCAGTAGAAATTCAAAAATTGACAATCCAAGCTCAAGTTTTTTTTAAAGGATCAAAAACTTTTTAATCCAATGTCTAAATCAAGGAATAAATTAGAAAAAGAAACACTGATTTTTCCAAAAAAAAAAAACTCCTTTCAAAAGACATATCTAATAGAAGATTAATGCACGATTTGTTGAATCAGGAATCATGATTTTCAAACTTAAGTATCGAAAGTATCGAAAGTACAAGAATGGTAAGCATTTAAATTTTGTAAGCTCATTTTATGCCTCTTGTCCATTGGTTGGCACACTGCGCATCTTTTGATATTTGATACACTTTGTGTATCCTTTTTTTTTAATTTGGCGTCATTGCGCATCTTTTATTTTTGGCATCATTGGCCAATTTTTTTTGAGTATGCTACCTTTCTAAAGTCTTAAAAACAAAAGTAAAACCATTCTATTGACAAAACGAACTACTTGATTAAGAAAATTATAAGGTGGATTCAACAACTTGTAAAAATATTCCTATGCGATAGATAAAATATAGGGAGATGGAAAAAAGTTTAGTTTCAAAGTCTAATTCAAAATATGATAAAGATTTTAAATCAAAAGTAGAATAACCTCTTTTAGGAAATAGAGATTGAGAGTCAAAATCATGAGTTTTCTTCTTATGACTATTTTTAGAGAAATCAACTATAACTTACATAAGAATTCAAGAAAAAAAGGAGGTAGATTTTTTATCTTTAAAATTTTAATCCCCCCTTTTTTTTAAATGATGGTGAGAGTGTGTTGACAAAAAAGAAAAAGTAAAGACATAATTAAAAATTTAAAGAAGAAGAAAAAGAAAAGAAAGAAAGGATAAAAAAAATCCAAAACAAAAAGAACACACGAAAAATATAAAAATAACAAAACATGCAAATAAAAAAAATACAAGTAATGGTTTAAACATCATCTTGCTCATGATCAGATGATTCAGAAGCTAAGTCTGCCCAAGAAATTTTTTGCTTTTCATTATTTGACCATTTTAAAATTTGCTTTGCTTTTCCCTTTCTTTTCATGGAGGAGTTCTCAAATTAGGGCACTGATTTTTCATATGTCCAGGTTCCTACATCCATAGAAAATAATGTCAGAAGTAATATTAACATTCTTACCATTTTTACCTTTATTCCACTTTTGTTGAGGCTTATGCTTTGGTGAGCTTTTTAATTTTCTTGATAAGTCATTATTTTCATCACCAATTAAGCCACTTTCCTCCATGTTTTCAGTGTTTAGCACTATCATTTCACCTTCATCCAAAAGTCTTTGACCCAAACTTTGCTCGTAGGCAATGAGTGAGCCTATTAAATATTCAATAGAATATTCATTCAAATTCTTTGATTTACAAATAGCAACAACTTTAGCATCAAACTTATTAAGTAAACAATGAAGAATTTTATTGACTTTTTTAAGGTTTGAAAACTCCTTTTCTAAAGCATGCAATGATGTAACAATTTGAATAAATCTAGTATACATGTCTAAGATCGTCTCATAAGGTTTCATACAAAATAGTTCATAATCATGCATTAAAATATTCAACTTGGATTGCTTGATTTCACTAGTGCCTTCGTATATGGTGTGTAATTTATCCCAAATTTCCTTATCAGTAGTGCATGTGGAAACTAACATAAAATCTTTAGAATTTAAAGCACATAAATAATAGTTTAATGATTTAGCGTTTAATTGAGCATTGATTTTCTCTTCTCTACTCCATTGATTAAAAGGAATATCAATTTTGATTCCATCTAAAATACGAGATGGTATAGAATAATCAGTTAAAATTATATGCCATATTCAAAAATCAATTGATTACAAAAAGATAGACATGCGATTTTTTCAAAAATTAATTGTAAAGGATCAAAAAATCAAAAGCTTTCAAAAACTTATTTTATGAATCCCGCTCTGATACCACTTAAAAGTTTGTTATACTACTTAAAAATTATTTTGATACCACTTGAAAGTTTGTTAGGAATGTTAAGCCCTTAAGAACTAGCCCAAGGCTAACCAAGAGTGAGGTGAATTGGAATTTTAAAGATCTTTAAATAAAAACTCAAACAAACTAAATCACCACAATAAAAATCAAAGTGCGGAAGAAATAAATGCAGAAATAATAAAGGAAAGAACACATCAGATTTATAGTGGTACGGTCAAACCTTGACCTACGTCCACTCCTCGGAGGCACCCTCCGAGTATTGCACTAAACTAAGTGTCTCTCCTTTAGCTCCCACAGCTTGGTGGAGAAGCTCTTACAAAACCACTTCCACCTTCCCGGTGCGGCGTAGTAGTCGGGTCCTTTGACACCAAAGAGATCTTCTTCTTTCGTGAACTTCCCTCAAGATAAGCCTTGAATCCGACGGTACTAAGGTGAAAGCTCGCCGGAGCAACCATGTGGAATCCCCCTCTACACTCCCTTAAGTCCCCCCTCATAGGATCCTCTCCCTCTCTCAAACTCCACCCTTTCCTCACTCCCTTTCAAGCTCTCTCTTCAAGTTTCCCCCAAAAGAACGAAGCTATAATGGCTGCCAAAGATACTTACAAAGTGCGTTATCAAAGCATAAATAGATCTCAAAACGAGCTTATTAATATAATTTGCCGACTTTATCATCCAGGCCGATATGAATATCGTCATGGCCTATCAGTACAAAATAAGCTCAATCAGCCGGGACGATTTGGGACGATCAGAAGAAAAATGGTTACATCATCCAGGCCGATACAATATCGTCCTGGATGATTAGTTCCAATCCGAGCACATATGTTCTGATCATCGCCTTGAATAGAGTCTGGTAGATGTCAATTGCCAAGGACATCATCCTAGCCAATCCTGTGATCTGCTCGACCGATGTGATCGTATCATTCAACCTTAATTACTTTCCAAAATTACGAGATTAATTTAGGCATAATTATGCTGCATCGTCCAGGCCGATGTTCAGATCGTCTTGGACGATGTCCTAAAATAAAATAATACCTAAATTGATCATGGTGGCTGATTCTTTCTTAATTGAGCCTATCGTCCTGGATGATACAAGGATTGTCTAGGCCGATCAGCTTAATGACGGCTGCCTCAATGAGGATGATGCCCTAATTATGGTTTTTATGTTTGAAATGATAGTCCAGGTCGATATAAATATCGTCCCAGACGATACTACCAAAAACAGTTAAATCTTAAGAGTAGTAAAAAATTCTTCCAAGGTGTGTGTGTGCAAAGTTACTTAGCATTAGGAGCCACAACAATTATAAAAGACTCAAGAAAGGAAAGTGGTACAAATTGACTCAGATCTAATCTACTCAATCTTGAGCAGGTTCCAATAGAAGTATGATCTTGTGGACCTGAAATGTCAGTAATAAGACAGTCGTAGAGAAATAAGCGTGTTTGCTATCATAAAAAACATAAAACATGAAAACAGATCCGCAATAGATTAAGTAGCCCTCCTCTTTTTTTGGCCAATAATTGAATGATTTGCGGGTTGGGTTGGGGCAACCCGAGCACCCACATGGGTCGCATTTGGGTTGAGAAACCTGGCCTATTTCTAAAACCAGGTTAGGTTGACCTATTTTGACCCAAGTTATGCCGAGTTTGACCCGAAACTGACCCGCCAACCCACTTTAACACCCATAGTTTTGATGCTTATGTTTTAAACATAAAAATCATGTACACCTCATAATAGGATATGTTGATTCTTTATAGGTTGTTAAACTTAAGCTATTGTAATTAGGTTAACCAAGAGCAAGGGGTGAATTGGTAATTTAAAAATTCTCTTGGATTTTTTAAATAGAAAACTGTTTTAAATCTCATAGGAAGTTAATTTAAGTTTTAAAATAAAATTTTCAACCACAGAAAATAACTTGCTGTAAATAAATGCAGAAATTAAAAGACATAAAGATTTATAGTGGTTTGGTCAAACACGGCCTACATCCATTCCCTAAAAACTCCCTCTTCAGATATTGCATTATTACTAAATTGACTCTCCTTTTGTCCTCACAGCAAGGAGGAGAAGCTATTACAAAAACTCTCTTCCATCAATCTCCGGTGTGGGAAAGAACCATCATCCTTTTACATCCTCCAAGTGTCGGCAGAGTACCGTCGTATGTTCACACCCTCCAAGTGTCGGTATAGTACCGTTGTCTGTTCACATCCTCCAAGTGTCAGCAGAATACAATCATTTGTTCACACTGTCGAAGTGTCGGCAGACTACCGTCATCTGTTCAAACCCTCCAAGTTTCGGCAAAGTACCAGATCTTCTTCAAAGATATTTTCACAAGCAACTAGAAAGAAGAAAAGAAGAGTGATCACCAAAAACATAAAGATTTCTTTCCTTTGAGTAACTTTGTGAACCATAAACACTCCACTTACAATAAATCTCTCTCAAACACTCTCCCACACTCTCTCTTTCACTTGCTCTTGAAAATTCATGATGGACTTTTTTCACGTCAGTTTAAGAGGACCTTTTATATCAAAAACACAAAAAATTATCTAGAAAATTGAAATACTCTATTTTGAGCGTACACGATCGTATGTTCGTACGTATGAATAGTTCAAAAATTATTGTGTACAAACCTTATATGAATTGATACAAAATAATTTCATACACGATGATCATCCAGTACGAACATAGTTTGTACTATACAAATTGTTAGAAAAGTTTTTATTTTCATTGGGATGAAGAGGGACCCCAAAATTTTGTACCCTGGATAGTGTAAGTATGATGATGACATTATATACGATTAGTTACAAAAATTTTCAAGTTCGTTGGGATGAAATGGGACCAGTCCAATTTGTATGCTGAATGGCATACATACGATGACGACTTCGTACGACACAAACAGTTCAAAAAAACTTTGAATGCATTGGGACAAAAAGGGACCCTTCCAATTCGTATGTTAGATGGCATATGTACGATGACGACATCTTATAATATGAACCGTTGAGAAATTCTTTATGTTCATTTGGATGAAATGGGACCCGTCTAATTCGTACATTGGATGACGTACGTACGAATGTGATATCATATAGCACAATCCCTACTTAGAAAATTTTTTTGCTTTCTATTTGTTTGATTGCTTAAAAGGAAAAATAACTGAACAAATCGTCCCGTATGAAATCACTTCATATAGTACAAATAGTTTAAAAGTTATAGATTTTAAACTCTCCCCAGGTGTGTGTGCATGCATAGTTACTCAATTATAATTACACTCTCTCAGACTCAATAAAAATTAAAAATACAGACTTCATTTACAATAAACCCTAAATAGATCAGATTTGAAGTCTTTAACAATCCTAAGTATGATTTCTTTGAAAAGTTAGTTTACACAAACAACAAAAAATATTGCATCCAAAATATGTTAAGAGAAATAATAATCAAAGCAATAATATTTGTAATCATAAAAAACATACATATTGCAAGAATATCAAGAATAAAAAACTAAGTTGCAAGTATCTCAATAATCTTCCCCTTTTTTGCAAGGTTGTGAAAACCGAACCGGACAACGAACCGGAAGAGGGAGAGGTTCACGGTTCGACCGGTTCGACCGGTCGAATCGGGGTCGAACCAGATAACGTAATAAATAATTATATTATTAAAATTTAATAAAATAAAAATCAGATACTATAATTATATGAGCATTTAATAATATTTATAAATTTTTATACATATAAATATCATTTAATATTAATATATTTATAAGAATAATACTTAATATAATATATAAAATTATAATATAAAAAATTTATGATCATTAATCATTTAAAAATAATATATCTATATATTTATAATTTAATATATTTATAAGAATAATATTTAATATAATATATAAATTTATAATATTTATATTTTATAACATAATTATTATAATATATTATAGCAAATTTATAATACATTGTACATATCATTCAAATTTGTAGCCCAACTAAGCAAAAAATTTTAAGCCCAACTAAGAATAAATTTGAAGCCCAACTAGCCCAAATAAGCCCAAATTCATATTCTAAACTATTCATGCAAGTATGCAACTTTTTTAGTCCCACATCATAGGGGGAGTTTGAAGATCCTTCCTTGAGACCTTTATAAAGTGAGAAGTACACTCTTTTTGCAAAACAAATTATGTGAGATATTTAAGAAATCTTGCATGTATTTTGATGAAATTAATCATCATAATTAAAAAAATATTTTAAAAAGTTTAAAAAATTTTAATAAACTAAAATATATATTTAAAATTTTAATTGAAACAAAAAAATTTTTTATAAACCGGCCGGGTCTTTCCAACCCGGACCGGTTCAACGGTTCACCGGTTGAACCGCCGGTTCAATCCGGTTTGATTCGGTTCTTTGCAGAGCCGTTTTTGAAGCTGGATCGGACCGGCCACCGGACCGGTTCACGGTTGAACCGGCCGGTCCGGTTCGGTTTTCAAAACAGTGCTTTTTTGATGATGATAAAATAATTATTGTTTAAGTGAACTTGAATATCCTAAATTTCTCCTTAGCTCCCCCTAAAAGAATAAAACAAGTGAATATAGGGAAATTCCATGAAAAACACAAAAAACATCTTTTTATTTATTTGTTTTAATAAAAAAGTAAAAACACAAACATAAGACACAGAATCCAAAAAACAAGAACACAAAGCATACAAACACACAAGTCACAAACACAAAAACACAAAATCCAAAAAAAACCACACAAAGCACACAAACACAAAAAAAAAAAAAATAATTCCCCCTTTTGACAACAACAAAAGGGAAAAGGAAGGTTGAAATGAAAGAAGTCATATGAGAAACCTTAGTAATTGATCTTAAAAGAGACACTACAGGAAATTCTTCAAATACCAGTGGCCTGTACCGGTGGTTGTCTAGCCGACGGCGGAAATAGGTACTAACAGCAGTTTACCTGACGGTTAGGCCACCGGTTAATACCGGTGGCCAAACTGGCCATTTAGAAAGTTTATGTCGCCAGAAATAGCAGCAGTCACAAAATTGCCGAGTATACTGCCAGCCCGTAAACTTACCGGCACTCTACCGACGGCCAAAACCATCGGTGTTAAGTAGTTTTATTACTAGTAGTTTGAGCCGCTAGAATGCCGCCGGTAAAAGCCCTAAAATGAAACAGCCCAAGCCTCCCATTTCATTTCATCTAATGCTCTCTCTCTTCGGCTGCACTCTCCCGCTCTCCTTCGCCCGCCCTCTCGCACGACAGAGATCATTTAGGCCGCCGATGAGCTATCTCCGGCTGTCGACGAGGTCCCTCTGGCCACCGATAAACTCCCCACTGTAAGGCCAAAGTTCTCTCCCAACTCTCGTGCGCGACGCCGCCTCTGAGGTGAGTGTTTTTTTTTATGTTTTTTGTTATTACATTTGGTTTACATCAAGGAACAAGTCTAAGCCCATATCTTTTTGCTTTAGTCATGGATGTTATCACTAGACATTTGCTAGATGATGTACCTTCTTGTATGCTTTTTGTTGATGATATTTTACTTGTTGAATTTTGTTATTTGGGTTAGTTTCCATCAAGGATCAGTCTTAATTCAATATATTTTTGCTTTAGTCATGGATGTTCTCAGCAGGCATTTGCGAGAGGAATGAACCAAATATTGTTTTTGCTTTAGTCATAGATTTTCTAAGTAGACATTTGCTAGAAGATGTACCTAGTTGTATGCTTTTTGTTGATGATATTCTACATGTTGATAAGACTAGAGAGGGAGTTGAAGGTAAACTCGAATTATGGAGGTCAACTATAGAGTCTAAAGGTTTTCGCTTAAGTAGATCTAAAACTGAATATATGGGGTGTAATTTTAGTAGCAATAGACCTAGTGAGCAGTTTGTGACTTTGGGCAATCAAGTAATTAATAAAAGTACACGTTTTAGATATCTTGGATCTTTTATTTAGAGTGATGGTGAAATAAAAGGGGATATTATCAGCACAATTCAAGTTGGATGGTTGAAATGGAGGAATGAATCAGGCTTGTTGTGTGATAGAAAAGTCCCCCTCAAACTTTTGGGAAAACTCTATAAGTGAGATCTGCAATGCTTTATGGTGCTAAATCTTGGCCAATAAAAGTGAAGCATAATATTAAGTTAAGTGTTGCAGAGATGAGGGTGCTTAGGTGGATGAGTGTCTTTACCGCTAGAGATAGAATACGGAATGAGCATATACATGAAAATGTTGGAGTACCTCCAATGGATGATGAGATTAGATAGTGTCGCCTTAGATGGTTTGGTCACATAAAACAACAGCCTTCATATGTCCCGGTTAGGAAAGTAGACTTATTAGATTTGACTTATGTTAAGAAAGGTAGAGATAGACCTAAGAATCCCCATCTCTGCAACACTTAACTTGGTATTATGCTTCTCTTTTAATCTCCAAAATTTTGCACCATAACATTTTGAACTCTTTTTTGCTTGGGTGGATGAGTGGCTTGACCCTTAGAGATAGGATACAAATTTAGCATATATGTGGTAAGGTTGGAATAGCTCCAGTAGAAGATAAAATTAGAGAGTGTCACTTTACATGGTTTTGTCACATTAAATGGAGGCCTTCTGATGACCCGGTAAGGAAAGTAGAGATATTAGATTTGACTTATGTTAATAAAGGTAGAGGTAGACCTAAGCATCCTCATCTCTGTAACACTTAACTTAGTATTATGCTTCTCAACAATGCTTTACCACTAGAGGATAGAATACAGAATGAGCATATACATGAAAATGATGAAGTACCTCCAGTAGATGATGAGATTAGAGAGTGTCGCCTTTGATGGTTTGGTCACATAAAATGGCAGCCTTCAGATGACCCGGTTAGGAAAGTAGATGTATTAGATTTGACTTATGTTAAGAAAGGTAGAGATAGACCTAAGCATCCTCATCTCTGCAACACTTAACTTAGTATTATGCTTCTCTTTTAATGTCCAACATTCAGCACCATATCATATGAGATGGTTGTGAGACCTCCAATGCATTCCAATTCAAATAAAGTATAATTGTTTGAAAGTATAACACATACACTCATTAAGGTTGTATATCTTCTAATAAATGTTTTCATAACTACGTAGGAGGACATTTGCTTCAACGTCCAAATGACTATCCAAGAAGAGAGATATTGGATGTATAACAGATTATTTCTGGGTCGAAAAAGGATTAACAGATGAATTTATACAGGGAGTTGAGACTTTCATTCAAGTTGCATCTCAACTGCCTTCCTTTAAGTTTGATAAAATGTTTAGATGTCCATATTCGAAGCATAAAAATCAAGCATTCCTCAAGCCCGATGATGTGAAGCTTGATTTATATCATAGGGGATTTCTTCCAGATTATTGTACTTTAAAATTATGATATGAAGCTAGTTTTTGTCATTTAGAATTATAGAATTTTAATTTTTGTAATATTTAGAACTGTACTTTTTAAATTATGAGCAATGAAAATGTTAATTACTTTTTGTATATATTACAATGCTTTACTAATTGCTTATTTTACAATTCTTTACTAATTACATATTTTAATGCTTTACAACACCTAATATATATTACAATATTTTACTAATTGCTTCTTTTAATACAGATGGCTTTAGGTGATGATCCTCCTTATAAATCGTTTGCCTCAAAGTTCTGCCAGAAGAAGTTGAGTGTTACTCCTAACATAGCCAGATAGCCTGATTAAAGTGAGGGACAAAGATCATTTCCACCGGTTATACCTACACCATCATCACCCAGGAGTCAGCAGCAGTCCCCGAGTGAGCAGGGTCAGGGTCAGTCAGATCCACCTGCTGTTGTAGCACCACCCTTTCCTGGCTACTTCCCTCCTACCTCGACAAGTCCTCACTTTCCCTCTCTAGATCAGACACATGCAGCTCCATTCTATCCATATTACCCCCCCCCCCCCCACCATCATCACATACAGCAGATCCATCCACTAGTCCTTACCCTCCTTACCCCCACCCATATTATTACCTATATCTAGGGCAGCCAGATCACGTTGGACCATCTAAACCAGTAGAGGTTGGTGCTAGGGATCATGCAGCTACAACATATAAGCATCAATATATTGAGCCTGAGGACGATAAGTAAGTTCAGTTTATGTTATTAAATTTATTGTATCTTGATATATTATATGTTATTGACAAAAGAATTAACCTGCAACTTCAATCCTTCAAGGCCACCTACTCATAAGATCCGAGATGTTATAAAAAACAAATATAATGCTCCTTACTTATCATGGAAGAAGATCCCAAAAGAGATTAGAGATATGTGGATTGGAGAATTTTAGGTATACTTATTTGGTATAAATTCAATTGTTTGATTTAATTTGTATTAATATTTTTGGTTATGCCTAAATTTTTACAAAAAGAATTTAGGTAGTTGCCTGAGCATAGCACGAGGATCAGAATAAATTTTGAGAAGAGAAGAGCGAGCCATCTCAAGGACATGTTCACAGACATTAGAAAGTTCAAGCAGCATCCAATATGGATTGGAGAGGGCGTATGTGCTGATCTGAGTAGAGCTTGGGTGACCCCTTAGTTCACAAAAATAAGATAGCAGAATAAGCAGAACAGAGCATCTGACTGTGGGGCTCTCTTTATACTAGTGGATCTGTTCCTCATATGGAACATAGAAGATGATTGGTAAAAGCTTGAAATTAGTTTATTAAATATATTTATGTTATTATAACTATATCTTATATTTTTAGAAAGAGTTTCTTAGTCGGGAGCCAACATCGTTGGAGTTGCATACTAGAACTCATCAACATCAAGTTGACCATCAATGGGTTGATGAAAAGGCTAAGAAGGCTCATGTGAGTATAATTTTTTAGAGTTTAGGAATAGAAATTTATTATAATAAAACAAATTATAATATCAATATATTTTATGGATTTATTCTCGCAGGATGATTTTGTACGAGCTCAAGAAAGTCGTTAGTCCACTGGTGAAGGATCATCTTCAAGATCGACCCAAATGTCTGAGTATCATACATAGTCAGATGTTGTTGGAGGAAGATAGAGGGGGAGGGTATATAGTTTGGGTTCATAAGGATTTTCTTATGAGGGCAGTTCATCCACCTCAGCATTTTATGATCCAAGTGGAACTGAAGAAATTATAAGCTAGAAGGTTGCAGCGCTGACTAAAGATATTGAAGAAATGATAAAGGTTCAAAATGAAATGCAAGCAGAGCTGTAATTCTACAGAGATAAAAATCAAAAGAAGAAAGAGCAAGAGATAGAGCAGCCACATGCGTCTCCAGTTAGTGAGGATACGGACGAGGATTAGCACTTTTTTATGTTTGATGAACTTATGATGATCTGATTGTAAACTTATTTGGTTGAACTTAGAACTTATGAACTTGGTTGAACTTGTGAACTTTGGTTTCATTTATTATTTTATTTGGTTTTACTTATCTATATATTTGTGATAATTGATTGATTATAGTTGCGTGTTGCCCAAAATTATTGTTATTGCTTTCTGTGCAGCTTTAGAGTTTAGGGTGAAAATCCCTCAAATAGAGGGGAGGCTGTCAATTTTTTTTTTCAGATGCTACAATTTTTCGATGGCTAACGGTGGTTTAGCCATTGAAAACTTCGATACCGGACAGTTGATTGACACCGTCGGTAATTAACTATAACTGCTGATATTTTTCGGTGATCTACCGACGGTATCTAGTGATAGTCTGGTGACACGCCGACGGTCATATCGCTGGCGATCAAACTGCCGGCAATTCCTCGAGTTGTAACATCCGATAAACAGTACCGACAGCATATCGACGATTACCGATGGTATTTTTACTGTCGGTTTAACGATCGAAAAATCGTCGGTGATAAAAACATCCAAAAATACACTACCGGTAATGGTTTTTGGTGCCATTTTGTCCTGTCGTCTTAAAACCGTCAAAAAAGCCGCTGATTTTTTCCAGAATTGTCGGAAACCATTAGTTAACCCCCAGTAATCGAAGAATTTCCTGTAGTGAGATTGAAATATAATTAGAATGACATAGTTTATTACCTTTAGATAAAAATGAATGATTCAAAATATTTAAATTAAAGCATAACTTAGATAAAAAAAATTGATCAAGGTCATGAAGCATTCTAGACAATTAGATAAGGAGAATTATTACAAAAGTGACGAAAAGAAAATTAGACGATAGAGGAAAGAAACATATTCAATTGGCGGCATTGTATATCTTTTCTAATATTCGAGGCACACTTTGTGCATATTTTTGTATTTAGTTTAATTTTGCGCCTCTTTCAAATTTGTGAGCCATGGCACATTCTTTCAATTTCTGTACTCATTGTATATTTTTTTTGATATTTCTCCAATTTTTTAATTGATATTTCCAAAATCAATAATGTAAAAGATCAAATTTCTCGAATTACAAAGATAACTATATTGAAAAGAGAAATAAAAAATAATAAGACATCAAATTTGCAATAATAATATTTAAATTATGTTTGCCTAAAAGAAACATGAGATTGATATCCTTAACTTGATCGAGTTATAAGTTAACCTAAATTTTTTGAAAAATTAGATTTCATAATAAAATTAATTTTGTAATACAAGTTAATTTATAACACTTTTAGATCAATTAAAAAAAGGATTATCATATAAACAAACTCCTATTTCAAACAATGAATAAAAATAACTACTCAAAAAAAGATATTTTTATTAATATCAATTAATGATCAGATACATTGAAGCAATTGATATCAAATCAATATAATTCTAAAACAGTTCAACAATAAGATAAATCTAAGCAAAACTAAGTACAACAGACAGTAAACACTGAAATCATCACGTCTGGAGAGGACTGGAAAAGACAGCATAAAAGAAGTACATCTAGAACTCTGAAGGATCCTGATTTGGAGGAGGAGTCTAGTTGAAGACTGAGAAATAACTATTCATCATAGCTACGTTAGTGTTAACCGAGTCAAACTAACCTCAGATCCAACCCATGTCTTGCTGGTATTATACATCCTACTAGTTTAGGTGAGTCTGAATTTGATCAAAATGACTCTCTAATCAGTCAAAGTGTTGTACCATCTCCTAAAAGTTAGGTCCTTGAGTAGGTGCAGGTGCTCTCCCTTCTCCCTCTGTATCCTCACTTGTACCTTTATTCCTCCCAAAAAGAGATCAAAAAGAGCCATCATTAAAGTAAATTGATAATTTAGTGGGAACATCAGAATGAAAAATTTTGTATCTTTTTTCTAAGATATAGGTCACTAGATATCCTAGAGCAATATTTTTCTTTCTTTTATGAGAAGCAAACCAAATTTCAGAAAGATTATAAATGTAATCTTGAATGAGTTGGGCTTCATCAATTGGTTATCCAGTCATTATTAAATAGGCAACTGTGGACAGAAGAGGAGTAATATTTATACGATCACGGGCCTTAGGAACGATTGAAGTTCTAAGGACATGCTAGATGACCTTTGCATTTTAATTCAAATATATAAACTTGAGTGACACCTCTAAGAGTCTTATTTATTTCAGACCAATCATAGCCAGATTTGGAGGTTAAAAAGTATGCTGTTGTCCCATGAGTCCTTAAATGGAGAAAGTTTTCTAGATGATCCTTAGTTATTTAAACCCATTATTTCTTGATAAAAGATGTTATTTCTCTCTCATCCTTTCTATAACTCATATTTTCTAAAAAATAGTGAAAGGTCTGCCTATGATAAGCATGAATCAGAGTCAAAATAAAGGAGAACTGGGTTGAAGCAAATAGAGGCATGACTTGAAAGTGGATATCAGCTTGAATTAATAGTCTAGAGTGAGTGATTTTTGCAGCGACAAACCTATAGAAGAACAGAAACAGAACTCTTAGAGATTCTACCATGCTTGGATGATGACCTCTTAGAGATTCTACCACGCTTGCTAGAACTTGCCATTTCTAAGATGAGAAGAATTCAAAAAGGATGTTGAAGTGAATGAAAATGAATTCTAAATCCCTCCTATTTAAGGAAAAATGACCCTTTATATAGTACAAAAATCAATTCGTACGTACGATTTTGAGATCATACGGGATGAAAGGTTTTTCGTATGGATGAACAAAAACATTCAAAATGAAATAACTTTTTATAATCATACAATTTATGTGATGTCCTTTCATATAGACTTTTTTACCAGACGATCGTACAGACGAATAGGTATTTATTTGAGAAGATAAGTTATTTAAGATTATTTTAATGATGGTTAGGTTTGTCCCTCATAGAGAATGACTCATGGTTCTTACAGATGAAATAAAATTTTGTACATACGATCAGCTATAATAATTGATTCTACCCAAATAATTGTCTATATGCATACAGACGAATGAATACAAATTGTACGGGATGATATTATTATCGACAGTATGATCTATGTTAGAAATTAAAACTTATGTATTCAGTTCAAAATAATGATTAACATGCTATAGAATTCGTACAAGATGAAAATAATTTTATACAGTACAAATATAACACTTTGAAAATTTAGCATGAAAGATCAGAAACAGAACTCTTGATATGTGATATATGTCCAAATCAAATAAAACATAAAAAAACAAAACCAAAATCTGAAAACACACACACAAATAAAATATTAAAAATCAAAAATAAAAAATACACATGAAAACATATTAAGTTTGCAGAAGATTTTATTTAAGCATTAAGATCGATCACACCTATCCATGTTCTTAATGTGCTAAATGTATCAAAGGCTAGTGGTTTTATAAAAATGTTAGCAAGTTGATTTTCAGTTTAAACATGATTTAATTCAATTTCTCCTTTGGATACATGATCCTTAATGAAATGATGCCTTATGTCTATATGTTTGGTTCTAGAATATTGAATAAGATTTTTTGAAATGCAAATGGTACTAGTGTTATCGCAATAAATTTGAATTATACTTATTGTAAATCCTAAATCAATCAACTGTTATTTAAACCAAAGAACTTGTGTCACACAACTTCCTAAGGCAATGTATTCAGCTTTTGCAATTAATAGGACTATGGAATTCTATTTTCTACTCGACCAAGAAACTAAAGAATTTCCTATTAATTGATAAGTTCCATATATACTATTTCGATCAACCCTACAACCTACAAAGTCTGAATCTGAATATCCAATAATTTCAAATGAAGAGCAATACTTAGGATACCAAATCCCTAAATTCTATGTTCCCAAGAGATATCTCAAAATCCTTTTTTACTACTGTCAAATGTGATTCTTTTTGATATGATTGAAATCTAGCACACAAATAAACACTAAATATAATTTTAGGTCTGTTAGAAGTGAAATAAAGCAAAGATCCAATAATTTCTCTAATTTTCTTTTGATTAACAAATTTTTCCTTTGTGTCCTTATCCAACTGAACTGAGCAACTCATAGGCGTACTAGTTGGTTTAGCATTGTCCATTTTATACTTCTTGATGATGTCCTTAACATACTTTGACTGATTAAGAAATGTTTCCCCCTCAATTTGCTTAATGCCAAAACTTAAAAAATAACCAATATCTCCCATTAAGCTAATCTCAAATTCATTACTCATTAATTTAAAAAAATTATCACAAAGACTTTTATTTATAGATCAAAAAATGATATCAAAAACATAAATTTGAACAATGAGTATTTCATCTCCCAATTTCTTCAAAAAGAGAGTGGTGTTCACATTTCTTTTTTCAAAAGTTCTCTCTAGTAGGAAAGTACTTAACCTCTCATACTAAGCCCTAGGTGTCTGTTTCAATCCGTATAATGCATTTTTTAATTTTAAAAAATGATTAGAAAATTTTGAGTTTTCAAAACCTATAGGTTATTCAACATAAACATCCTCTTGAATTACCCCATTCAAAAAGACACTTTTAATATCCATTTGAAATAACTTAAATCTTTTAAAATATATACAGGATAACAAAACCCTAATTTCTTTAAGTCTTGCTACAGGGGCAAAAGTCTCTTCAATATTAATCCCTTTAATTTGATTATACCCCTTAGCCACCAATCAAGCCTTATTTCTAATAACAACTATTGATTCATTCATTTTATTTTTAAAAACCCACTTAGTTCAAACTACACTTTGATCCTTTGGCCTTGCAATTAATTCCCAAACATCATTCTTTACAAACTGATTTAATTCTTCTTTCATTGCCAAAATCCAAAATTCATACGAAAGTGTTTGATTTACATTTATTGGTTCTATTATTGAGATAAAGGCAGAATGATTGAATTCTTTGCTTAGTCCACACCTAGTTCTGACACCCTCACTAGGTTCACCTAAAATCAATTCCTAAGGGTTTTTTTTTTATAGAAAATTTCAAATCTCTAAGCAAAGAATTTTTTATTTTTCTCGAGAGCTTCACTTTCAATTTAAGAAATGTGTTTACATCTTCTAACATAATGATATCATATTTCAGATAGTGCTCTCTATTATCAGATTTATCCTTAAAATTTTTAAAATCTTTTTCTAATTCAGTGTAGGATGATTTTAAAAGATCATTCCTTTTATTCTAATCATCAAATTCATCAAGTAAGCTCATGTGATTATTATATATGAATGCATGAACTTTCTTAAGGATGTCATGCTCTTTTTGTAACTCTTGCATTTTTAGGTTCAATATAACATGCATTTTCTTAAGTTTTATATATGGATCATGTATTCTTTCAGAAACTTCAAGTAATTCAGCATAGGTTAAACACATACCTCTTTTTGATCTGATTGATCAAGATTATCAGCCATTAAAAATAGGTTGGTGACTTCCCCTTTTCTATTTCTGATGAATCTAAAGCTGAGTCCGCCCAAAAGCTCTCTGAAATCTCCTCTTGCCCTTCTTCACATTTGCTTTCTCCTCTACCTTCTCCTTGCTAAGAGTGGCTTTTAGATTTAAAAATTCTAATTTTATATGCCCAGGTTTCTTGCATTTATAACAAATCATATTATTAGAAACCTTAATATTTTTATGGAACTTACCTTTGTTCCACTATTGATGTCTCCTCTGCTTCCTTTTAAGAAAACTCCTGGATTTCCTTATCATCCAGGCAATGTTATCCTTATCCTCAGGTTGTGACTGATCACTCTCTGAATCATCCACTTTCAATACTATATTCTTCTCATTTCTCTATTCTTCTACATCAATCTTCCTTTGACTCACTTCTTGCTCGTAAGCAATTAGTGATCCTAGAAAATTATCAATAGAGTAAACATTTAAATCATTAGACTCTGTAATCATAGTTATTTTAGCATCATAAGCAGTAGGAAAAAAATAAAAAATTTTATTAACCATTTCAACATTCATTAGTTCCCTACCTAATGCATATAAAGAAGTGACTATTTAAGTAAATATTGTGTACATTTCAGAAATGGATTCATTGGGTTTATTGTAAAATATTTTATAGTCATGTATTAAGATATTGAATCTAGATTGCTTTACTTCATTAGTCTCTTTTTAAGTAATACAAAGTCTATCCTAATTGTCCTTTCCACTTTTGCAAGTGGAAACTCGCATGTAATCTTCTGACTTAAGTACAAAAAAAAATTATTTAAGCATTTAGCATTTAACTGTGCTTAGTCACATTTTTCTATAGTCCAATCATCAAAGGATGTTTGAACTCTAATGCTATCTATAAGTCTAGTTGGCCTAGTATACCCTTCTTGAACTGAAATCCATATGCAATAATAAAGCGTTTGCAGAAATGTAGACATGCATGTTTTCCAAAAATTCAAAAGATATTATCAAATAATGGAGGTCTAGTGATCGAATACCCTTTAGGTATGTTTCAATTTTCAAAAGTAGCCTTTCTTATTTTTTAAAAAGTAGTCTAAACCTATGATTTTAAAATAAAACTCTGATAGCACTTGTTGATTTCTTATAGGTTATTAAGCCTAAGCTATTGTCCCAAGGCTAACAAAATGAGGGTAGGGGGGGGGGGGGGGGGGGAATTATCTCAAGAATAAAAAACCCAAGTGTTTTTCTTTACATCTTTGTCTCTCTACGCTCTGCTTTGAGGCATTCATGGGCAATTTTAGGATTCTTCATCGTGCGGTGGCTTTTGGCCCTTGTGGCTTTGATTTTTCACTAGTTTTGTTTATTCTTTGTTGCTTTTCTCTTCTATTTCTTTGTCGGCACTAATTTTGGATTTCCCTATGTTCCTCTTGTTGGGCGATGATGACGCGGTCATCATTGAACCATCCTCTTCCTCACTTTTTGAGGGGAAAACATGATCTTTCAAAGATGTTCTCGCGGGGTCTTCCTCATTGTCTCCGAAACTTAATTTTGTTCAATTTTCATTCAAGGGTTATCCGGCACTTCTTTTTTAGGATTCAGTTACTGATTTATTAGACGCTCCTTATGATCTAACTTTGGTTGGTAAATTTATATTGAGGAGGCCTAATCTTAATGTCATTCGAAAGTTTTTTATTAATCTAAAGCGCTATGTATCATTTCATGTTGGTTTACTTGATCAAAGACATAATTTTATCTAACTTTCTAATTATCTTGACTACAGTCGCATTTTTGCTACAAGGTCATATTATTTTCAAGTGTGTCAAATGTGTTTACTAAAATGGACATCGAATTTTGATGTTAGGGAGGAATCTCGCATTGCTCTTATTTGGATTTCATTTCCTAATATGAGGTTACATTTTTTAACCATCAAATATTGTTTAGGATGGCTTCTATCTTTGGGAGTCGATTACAAACTGACCAAGCTATGGCTTCAGTGTTGAGGCCGTCTATTGCAAGGGTGTTGGTTGAATTGGATGTCTCTAAGAAACATCCAAGTGAAATTTGGATTGGGTCTAATGTTAAAGGCTATTTTAAAAAAGTTGAGTTTGAGAACTTACCTATATTTTGTTCATTCTGTAAAATGCACAGACACACTATGAACGACTATTTTTAGAAACACCCGACTATTTTCAGAAACACCCTCCCCTTCGTACTGCTAAGAATTCTTTGAAACAAATAAATGAGCTAGTGGGCACTGAGATCGAACCTGCTGAAACTATTGAAGCTACTAAACTTAATTCGGTTCCTTTGGTGGATATCTCTTATAATCCCTCTCATCTGATTGAGGAACTATTGGTTGGTATTGAGATAAAATCTTTTCCAGTTGTTACCAATGCTATTTCCAATAATGTCATTTTGCCTCATGATCAGGGAGTTGTTTCTAATACTTTAAATATTCCTACTAGTGATGGGGAAAAGATTATGGCTAATGTTTTATCTAATTTATAAACTCAAAAGGTTATTAATGATGGAACATCTCTTTCTTGTATTATTAATCACAACGTGTCTGATTCCATTGATACTATGATTTTTAATCCTTCAAATGTTCCAAATTTTGTGAAGGGAACTAATGTGGATGATCAATTGGCCGTTATGGTAGGTGACAGGAATGAGATGTCCTTAGAGGATGGTGAGTTTGCTTCTATGGACCATTATTCTCGGCCGTCTAAATGCTTTAAAGAACCTGTTATTAGGGCTACTGATAATTTGGAGGATGATGGAATGTTTATGGAGGGAGAATGTCCTCATAACCTAAGGGATCACCATAATTATAGTAAGACTCCTTCAATTTTAAATTATAATACTGATGCTTTAACTGATACTGAGGAGATGCATATTGCTGCTAAATGTTTTTCCAGGGATGATAATGACACTAGTTTTATTAAAGTTTATAGCAAAAGAGGGAGGAAACAAAAGCATATCTTTCTGCAACTTCCTAGAAACACTCGTTCGAATACTTCTCATTAAGTTTTTCTTTATGTTTAGTACTATTATTTGGAATGTGAGGGGCATTGGTTGCCCGTCTTCTAGAATCCATGTTAAGAATTTATGTCGTGTGTGCAATATTTCTATTCTTGTCTTTCTTGAGTCACTTATCTCTGCTTCTAGGTTGTTAAGCACCTCTTGATTTTTGGGTTTTAACTATGCTATTTCTAATGTGGCTAACAAAATTTGGGTGTTTTGAAAAAATTCAGTTAAAATTGATGTTATAGGTGATTTTAATCAAGTCTTACTATGTAAAGTTGAGGCTTTTAATTTTCATTGTTGTGCTTCTTTTGTATATGTTGCCTCTTCCCTTTATATTAGAAAGATGCTATGGGATCAGCTTATTAATTTTCATAGTATATGTAATATTACTTGGATGGTTGGTGGTGACTTTAATGACATCACTTCCCACTCTAAAAGGATTGGAGGTTCTTCTCCTTCTTATAGTTCTATGGAAGATTTTAATAATATGATTCTGACTTGCAATTTGATTGATATTGGGTTTGTTGGTGCTAACTTTACCTGAAATAGGGGTCATTTATGGCAAAGGCTTGACCGTGCGCTATTTAATGATTCTTGGATTAATGCTATTAATTCTACTAATGTTCAGCATCTTAGTAGGACTTTGTCTGATCATTCTCCTCTCTTATTACCATTAAATTTAGACACTTTAATGCTCCCTCGCAATTCAGATTTCAAAATATGTGGTTGCTTCATGAATCCTTTTTTAATGTTATTCAAAATAATTGGCAAGCCCCTTTATATCCAGATAATTCTATTTTTGGTACGAACAGGCTTTGGTTTAGGCTTAAAAGGTTGAAACAAGTTCTAAATTGGTGGAATCATCATATTTTCAGAAATATTTTTTCTAATATTTTACAAGATGAATAATGTGTTAATTCTAATGAGATTTTATGTCGAAATAGTCCAACCGATGCTAATTTTACTCTTTTAAAGTAGTCTAAATTAGATCTTTTTAATTTCCAAGCTCAGGAAGAGGTCTTTTGGAAACAAAAAGCTGCTGCTAAACACTTGGTGGAGGGTGATAACAATACTAAGTACTTCTATGCTTTAATTAAGAGAAAAAAGACTAAAAATTATATTAATAACAACCAAAGGGAGGATGGGTCTTATTCTGATAGCTTGGAGGAGATTGCTAATTTAGATGTCAATCATTTTTATAACCATTTCAATAAAGCTTTCAATCTTATTCAGGTCATGGATCATTCATTTATTTCCAACTTTATAACCCTTGAGGATAATGATTTTCTCTCTAGGCCTCCTTCTTCTGATGAGGTTAAAGAGACTTTGTTGGGTATGAATAGTGATTATGTTGTGGGGCCGGATGGTTTTACAACTATTTTCTTCCAAAAATATTGGGGCATTATTCAACATAATATTTTTGCTACTATTTTGGTTTTTTTGCTGGTCATCCTATCCCTAAAGTTTTTACCTCGACCTCTTTAGTGCTGATTCCTAAGAACAATTATGTTCAAACTTGGAATGATTTTCATCCTATAAGCCTTTGTACCTTTTTTAACAAATTGATTTATAAAATTATTATGAATCATCTTACTTCTATTTTACCCAAAATTATCTCTTCTTATCAGATGGGATTTGTGAAAGGTAGGGCTATAACGGATAATATTTTTTTGGCTCAAGAATTCTGTCAAGATTTGGATGTTCGGGTTAGAGGGGGTAATTTAATTTTGAAACTTGATATTGCCAAGGCTTATGACAACATAGATTTGAACTTTATTTACTTTATCCTTGAGGTTTTTGGTTTTGATTCTATTTTCATTAAACATATTAAAATTGTGTTGAAAATGTTTATTTTTCTATCATTATCAATGGCTCTAATCATGGTTTCTTCAAGTTTTCTCATTGATTAAGGCAAGGTGATCCTATTTCTCCTGCCCTTTTTATTATTGTGGCAGAATGTCTTTCTAGGGGTCTTTCTAATTTGTTCAAGAATAATCAAGGTCTCTATTTTAGAACTTTTGGAGGTTTCTAGATTTCCCATTTATGCTTTACAAATGACTTTATTGTTTTTACTAATGCTACGATCAATAGAGTTCACAAAATTATAGAGTTTTTCCATCTTTTTGAGTTTGTTAGTGGCCTCTCTTTTAGCAAAAATAAAAATTGTTTTATTGCTTCTAAGCGGATATCTAATAGTCATATCTTAGCTATTAAAGATGCTACTAGATTTACTCATTCTAACTTGCCCATAAAGTATCTTGGTGTCCCTCTTTAAAAAGGTAGAAGGAAGACTTTTTTGTTTGATGATCTTATTGCTTCAATCCAGACTAAGCTCTTATCTTAGAACTCTAATTTTCTTAGTTTTGGTGGTAGAGTTACTCTGATCAAGTATCTTGGTTGCAAAAATTTATATGACCTTGCTATGTCCTTCTCTTATAAACTTTGGTTTAATTTATCTTCTAAGGAGAATCTTTGGGATAAATTTATGATATCTAAGTATTGTGTTGGCAAACATCTGACTAATATTTCTCCTAAGCTTGGGGACTCTAAAATTTGGAAAAGGCTTTATAAGGTTAAATTGGAGGTGGAGCCCTCTATTTCTTAGGGCCTTGGTGAAGGTAATATCTTTTTTTAGCAAGATAGATGGTTAGGTAAAGATTCTATTGACTCCATCTTGAATTCTTCCTCTACTACTTCTGTCAAAGTTAACATTTTCTTTAATGAGAATTGTTGGGACTATGATAAGCTGTCTACTATAATTCCTGATTGTATCATCCACCGTATCTTAAATTTGCCTATTAATACTGTCTCCAAAGATATAATTTTATGTGATTTATCCAAAGATGGTGGTTTTCAATTAAAAAGTGTTTGGCTTTCTTTTAGAAAAAAAGGCAATATTGATAATATTTTTACTAATATTTGGCATAAGAGCATTCATTCGACTGTTTCTATTGTTGTTTGGAGTGTTTTGCATAGATTTATCAATACGGATGACAATCTCATTAAAAAAAATTTCATTCTGACTTCCAAGTGTCAATGTTGTTATCATATGTAGAATATGCATCATGGTTTTTTATCTGGTCCTATTGTTGTTAAAACTTCGGTTTATTTTGATGATTTGTTTCAATTAAATTGTTTTAATACTCATCTTTCTCTTAAATCCTATCTCAAGGCTTGGTTTGTTAATTCTAAAGGTCACATTCGCAATGTTATTCCTTCTCTTATTCTTTGGTTTCTTTGGTTGGAAATGAAAAACTCCCTTTTCAATGATGTGAGGATGAACCATCATAATGTTATTCAAAGAGTAAAGGATAAGGTGTTAGCTCTTGTATCTGTTAATTTACTTTTTGTTAAGAATTTTAAAAATTGTTATTTTGTTGGTACTTCTTTAGGGCTTAACTAAAAGGGTGCTCCTTATACTCCTAATATTATCTATTGGCACAAGCTCCCTCCTAATTTCTTTAAACTAAATGTGGATGGTGTTATTTTTGAATTATCTATTAGCTGTGGTGGTGTTATTAGAGATAATAATGGTTGTCTTATTATTGCTTTTGCTTGTCCGGTTGATAATGGTAACTATTTACTGCTCTTACTATGGCCATTCTTTATGGTATTCAGTTGTGCATCTCTCTTAACTTTACTAATTTGTATATTAAAGTTAATTCTGGTGTTAATCTTCAACCTTTTCAAGCTATTGAGGATATGTGTTGCACCCCGAATAACTTCTATCATGTTAGAGAAATTAAAGAGCTGCTGCTATTTTTGAACTACTCGTTTCACCATGTTAGTAAGGAAGGTAATTCTTACGCTTCTTGGCTTTCTATGTGGGGCTGCATTCTTGGTTGTTTTATTGATTTTATTTCGTCTACTATACCTGTTCTTCTTAGAAGTTTGCTTAACCTGGATGTGTGTGGTATTCCTTATGTTAGCTATTAATTGTCTTTTTTATTGGCTGCTGAATTGGAGGGATCTCCATCTCTCCCTATTTGTTATCATGTTTTTTTTTCTGTCCATTCTGGTTACACCTACAAGTTTTTTGGAGTGTTCTATTTTTATCTAGTTCTACATGGTGTTTTTTTTTATATTGGTTGGACCATTTCTAATGTGTTGGTTATGTTTAATCTTGTATAGTCATGTTGCCTTTTATTGGCTATTGCTAGAGGTGTTTTCTCTATTTACCTATTGGGTTATTTATCTGGATTGGCTTTTATCTTTTGTTGGCTGAGTTTATCTCCATGTTTTAGAATTTTGTGTGCTGTTTCATTAGCACCTGCTTCTCCTTTTCTCATTTCCTTTTTAACTTCTATTAGCTTTTCTCTGGTCCCTCTTGTTTAGCTATTGTCTTTAAGAATTTGGACTTGAGCAATGATTTATTAGGATTTAATGCAGAAGGTCTGTCCCATTGTTTCTCTCCTACCTTTGTTCAGTGGGGTGCTGGGGGTAATTATGGTGTTATGGTTGGGTTCTCCTTTTTTGTGGATGCTACTATTGGTTGGATTAATGCCTTCAGGTGGCCTATGGTTATTTGTTCTAGCATTTTGAATATCCTATGTTTTGATTTGGCCCTTTATTTCTGGGGTATTGGGGGCATCCTTGTGGTTCAGGCTGATGTTAATTACTCTGTTAGCTGGGCTGCTATCTTGAATTGGGTACTGAGCCCTTGGTTGTCGTTGTTCCATCTATTTTTCTATCTTTGGTGGTTTGAGGTGGTTATTTCCTTTGGTTTCTAGATAAACTGTGCTATTCTATTGGGGATCCTATGTGGTGTTGGAAGGGTTTATACATGGAGGTTTGGGGTAATACTATTGGTAGGATTGAATGGCTTATGGATTTTCCTTATGAAGCTTGCTTTATTAGTTATACTCTGAGCTCCTTAAGTATGAATTTTAAGTTTGGCTTTACTTGGATCAAAATTTCCTTTGGTTTCTTGGTTGCTACCTACTATTCTTTTTATGGTTATTATTTAACATTTTTATTATTGTGGTGTAGCATTTCTTCCTTGCAGGTGAAGCTGCTTTGGGATATCTTCATCCTTTTTTACAGAAAGATAGGGCCTTATTGTAATCATATTTTCTTTCTTTTTTGGATGCTTGTTTATAGCATCGTTAGCATGTTATTAGGGTGCCTTGTATTTTTGATTAGTGGAGATAATTGGCTTGTAGGTTTTCTTTTGCTTTGTTTTCAAGCTCGTAAGAGCATTAGTGAGCAGATGGTCACCTGTAAGGACTCTATAACTATTTTTTTTAGTATTAACGTGTAGGCCCCTTTGTGGGTTTTAAATTAAAAAAAAGAGTGGGGGGGGGGGAGTGTGAATTGGTAATTTAAAAACTCTCTTGGATTTTTTAAATAGAAAATCTATTTGAATCTCATAGCAAGTAAATTTAAGTTTAAAAAAAACTTTTCAACCACAGTAAATAACTTGCAGTAAATAAACGTGAAAATTAAAAGACACAAAGATTTATAGTAGTTCGGTCAAACACGACCTACATCTACTCTCTGAAGACTCCCTCTTAAAGTATTATACTATTATCAAAGTGACTTTCCTTTTACCCCCACAGTAAGACGGACAAGCCTTTACAAGAACTCTCTACCACCAATTCTCAGTGCAATAGAGAACTATCATCCTTTCACACCCGCAAAGTGTCGACAGAGTATTATCATTTGTTCACACCCTCCAAGTGTCGGCAGAGTACCGTCATCTTTTCACACCCTCTAAGTGTCGGCAGAGTATCATCGTCTGTTCATACCCTCCAAGTGTCGACAATGTATCATTATCTGTTCATACCCTCGAAGTGTCAGCAGAGTACCATAATCTGTTCACACCCTCCAAGTGTCGGCAAAGTACCGTCGTCTTTTTAACCCCTATAAGTGTCGTCAAAGTACTGGATATTCTTTAATGATCTACTCATGAGCAACTAGAAAGAAGAAAAGATGAGTGATCACCAAAATCACAAAGAGATCCATACCTTTGAGTAACCTTGTGAACCCTTCACACTCCACTTGTAAGAATTCTCTCTCAAACACTCCCCCACACTCTCTCATTCACTTGATCTTGAAAATTCACGAAGAAGAAATTTTTTTCACGTCAATTTTAGAGGTCCTTTTATATTAAAGACACGAAAAACTACAGAAAATTGAAATTTTCATTTTGAGTGTACACGATCGTACAATATGATCATATCTTCGTACGTATGAACAATCCAAAAACTGTTGCGTACAAACCTTATGTGAATCAATATGAAATGATTTTGTATATGATGATCGTCCAGTATGAACCCAGATCATATTGTACAAACAATTAGAAAAATTTTCATCTTTGTTGGGATGAAGAGGGACCCAACAATTTTATACCCTGGATGGCTCAGGTATGATGATGACATCATACGATTCGATCAGTTTCAAAAATTTTCAAGTTTATTGGAATTAAAAGGGACCCGTCCAATTCATACACTGAACGGCGTACATACAATGACGATATCGTACGGTACGAACCATTCAGAAAAACTTTTTAATTTGTCGGGATGAAAAGGGACTTGTCCAATTCATACACTGGACGACATACGTATGATGACGACATCTTACGGTACAAACCGTTCATAAATTCTTCAGATTCATCTAGGTGAAAAAGGACCCATCCAATTCATGCACTGGATGGCATACATATGAATGTGATATTGTACAATATGATCCATACTTGGAAAAATTTTATGCTTTCTGTTCGTTTGACTGCTTGAAGGGGAAAATAACTGAACAAACTATCCCATACAAAATTACTTTGTATAGTAAAATTAATTTAACAATTGTAGATTTTAAACTCTCCCCCGGTGTGTGTGTGTGTCCACTTTTACTCAATTACAATCACACTCTCTCAGACTCAATAAAAATGAAAAATATAGACTCATTTATAATAAACCATAAACTAATATGATTTGAAGTCTTCAACAATCCAGAGTATGATTTTTTTGAAACATTAGTACACACAAACAACAAAAATAATTCATCTAAAATTTGTTAGGAGAAATAATAATCAAAGCAATAATATTTGGAATCATCAAAAACATCATGTTGCAAGAGTATCAATAATCAAAAACTAAGTTGCAACTATCTCAACAAGATATTCTTTTTATTCAGTGTAAACTTAAGAAGATATTTCCTCTAGTATTTTTGACTATATGGAGCATATATCCATGCAATTACCATATAAGGCTATAATTGGTGAACCTATTTAGTATCGATGGATGTATCTTTTTTAGAGATATTTAAATAAATTTAAAAAGACTATTAAGAATAAAGCACATCCTGAAGACTTTAGTTGTGAAGCATATCTAATATACGAGACAACCCAATCTTTCTTGTATTAATTTGATATAATGTCACAATTAATATGGAGTACTACACCTAAAAATCTAGGTCATACAAATTTATGTAAATCCATAAATATGCCGCTCCTTATACCATAATTTTGGTTGGAAAATTTGTGTTGAGAAGGCCAAATCTAGATGTCATATGTATGTTTTTCATTAACTTAAAGCTCTCTAGTTCATTTCATGTTGGTTTACTTGATCAAAGACATGTTGCTATCCAACTAGCTAATGATCTTAACTATAGCTGCATATTTGCTAGAAGGTTATATTAGATTAAAGCATGTTAAATGCATTTACAGAAATGGACTCCGGATTTTGACTTTAGGGAGGAATCTCCTTTAGCTCTGGTTTGGATTTCATTTACTAATTTGAGATTGCATTTTTTTAACCATTAAATTCTATTTGGGATGGCTTCTATCTTTGGGCGTCCATTACAAACTAACCAAGCTACGGCTTCGGTGTCGAGGCCATTTGTTGCTATAGTGTTAGTTGAATTGGATGTCTCTAAGAAACATCCAAGTGAAATATGGTTTGGAACCGAAGTTTAGGATTATTTCCAAAAAATCGAGTTTAAGAATTTACCTATATTTTGTTCGTTCTGTAAAATGCATGGGCATGCTATGAACGTCTGTTTTCGGAAACACCCTCACCTTCGTACATCTAAGAATTCTTTGAAACAAATAAATGGGGTGGTGGATCAGGAAGCTACTAAACTTATTCTGGTTCCTTTAGTGGATAATACCTCTAATCCCTTTTAACTGGTTGAGGAACCATTGGTGGGTATAGAAATAGAACCTCTACCAATTGTTACCAATGTTGTTACCAACATTATCACTTTGGCTTATGAACAGGGAGTTGCTTTTAACACTTTAAATATTTCTCCTATTGATTGTGAGAATATTGTGGCCCATGCTTTACCTAATTTAGAAACTCAAAAGGATATTAATGATGGAACATATCTTTCTTGCATTATTAATCACAATGTGTCTGATTCCAATGATATTATGATTTATAATCCTTTAAATGTTCATGAATATGTGAAGGGAACTAATGTTTACACTCGATTGGCTGTCATTGAAGGTGACATGAGTGATATGTCCTTAGAGGATGGTGAATTTGAGGTTCTATGGAACATTGTTCTCCACCTTCTAAATGCTCTAAAGAATTGGTTATGAAGGCTATTGAAAATTTGGATGATGATGGTATGTTTATAGAGGACGATTGTCCTAATACCCTAAGGGATCAACATAATGATAATAAGACTCCTTCAACTTCAAATTATAATAGCAATGCTTTTATTGATACTGAGGATATGCATATTGCTGCTAAAAGTTTTGCCATGGATGATAATGACACTAGTTTTATTAAAGTTCATAGTAAAAGAGGGAGAAAGCCCAAGCATATCTCTTTGTAACCTCCTAGAAACACTTGCTTGAATACTTCTCATTAATTTTTTCTTTATGTTTAGTACTATTATTTGGAATGTGAGGGGCATTGGTTTCCTGTCATCTAGAATTCGTGTTAAGAATTTATGTTGTGTGCATAATAATTCTACACTTATCCTGCTTGAGCCGCTTATCTCTGCTTCTAGGTTATTAAGCACCTCTCAATTTTTGGGTTTTAACTATGCTATTTCGAATGTGGCTAACAAAATTTGAGTGTTTTGGAAAAATCCAATTAAAATTGATGTTATTGATGATTTTAATCAAGTCTTGCATTATAAAGTTGAGGCTCTTAATTTTCATTGTTGTGCCTCTTTTGTGTATGTTGCCTCTTCCCTCTACATTAGAAAGTTTCTATGGGATCAGCTTATTAATTTTCATAGTATATGTAAGTTACCTTGATTTTTTGCTGGTGACTTTAATGCCAGCACTACTCCCTCTAAAAGGATTGGAGGTTCTTCTCCTTCTTATCGCTTTATAGAAGATTTTAGTAATATGATTTTGGCCTCCATTTTGATTGATCTTGGGTTTGTTGGTAATGTGAAGCTCTTATGGCAAAAACTTGACCGTGTGCTCTTTAATGATTCTTGGCTTAATTCTATTAACTCCACTAATGTGAAGCATCTTAGAAGAACTTTGTCTGATCATTCTCCTCTTCTTATTACCATTAAATTTAGACACTTTAATGCTCCCTCTCAATTCAGATTCCAAAATATGTGGTTATTCATGACTCCTTTTTTGATGTTGTTCAAAATAATTGGCAAGCTCCTTTACACCCAGATAACTCTATTTTTGGTATGAATAGACTTTAGTTTAAGATTAAAAGGTTGAAATAAGTTTTGAATTGGTGGAATCATCATGTTTTTAAAATATTTTTTCTAATATTTTACAAGCTGAATAACTTGTGAGTTATACTAAGATTTGTGTCAAAATGACCGCACTGATGCTAATTTTACTCTTTTAAAGAAGTCTAAATTGGATCTTTTTAATTTCCAAAGTCAAGAAGAGGTCTTTTGGAAACAAAATCCATTGCTAAGCACTTGGTTGAGGGTAATAACAATACTAAGTACTTTCATGACTTAACTAAGAGAAAAATGATTAAAAATAGTATCAATAACATCTAAAGGGAGGATGGTTCTTACTCTGACAGCCTTGTGGAGATTGCTAATTTAGTTGTGCATCATTTTCAAACCCATTTCAATAAAGATTTCAATCCTATTCAGATTATGGGTCACTCTTTTATTCCCAAACTTTTATCCCGTTAGGATAATGCCTCTCTTTTTAGGCCTTCTTCTTTTGAAGAGGTTAAAGAGACTCTGTTGGGAATGAATAGCGATTCTATGGCAGGGCCTTATGGTTTTACGACTCTTTTCTTCAAAAAATCTTTGCACATTATTCAAAATGATATTTTTGCTGCTATTTTGGATTTTTTTGCTGGTAATCCTATCCCTAAGTTTTTTACTTCTACCTCTTCAGTGCTTTTTCTGAAAACAATTCTGTTCAAACTTGGAATGACTTTCATCCTATAAGCCTTTATACCTTTTTCAACCAATTGATCTCTAAAATTATTATGAATCATCTTACTTATATTTTACCTAAAATTATATCCCCTTATTAGATGAGTTTTGTGAAAGATAGGGCTATCACGGATAATATTATTTTATCTCAAAAATTCTGTCAAGATTTGGTTGTTCGGGTTAGAGGGGGGAATTTGATTTTGAAACTTGATATTACTAAGGCTTATGACCATATTGATTGGAATTTTATTTACCTTATCCTTGAGCTTTTTGGTTTTAACTCTGTGTTTATTAAACCTATTAAGAATTGTATTGAAGATGTCTATTTTTGTATCATAGTCAATGGTTCCAATCATGGCTTTTTCAAGTCTTCTCATGGCTCAAGGCAAGGTGATCCTATTTCTCCTTCTCTTTTTATTATTGCCGCTGAATTTCTTTCTAGGGGACTTTCTAATTTGTTACCCACATAGTGGGATAAAGACTTGCTGTTGTTACTGTTGTTGGTCTTTCTAATTTGTTTGAGAAAAATTTGGGTCTCTTTTTTAGAACTTTAGGAGGTTTCCATATATCCCATTTATGCTTTGCGGATGATTTTATTATTTTTACTAATGTGACTATTAATAGAGTCCATAAAATTATGGAGTTTTTTCATCATTTTGATATGGATAGTGGCCTTTCTTTTAGAAAAAATAAAAGTTATTTTATTGCTTCTAAGAAGATTTCCAATGATCGTATTTTTGCTATTAAAGATGTTACTAGTTTTACCCACTCTAACTTGTCCATCAAGTATCTTCGTGTTCCTCTTTTTAAAGGTAGAAGGAAGGCTTTTATGTTTAACGATCTTATTGCTTCTATCCAGAATAAGCTCTTATCTTGGGACTCTAATTTTCTCAGTTTTGCTGGTAGAGTTACTCTGATCAAAAGTATTCTTTGTACTTTACTGGTTTATAGTTTTCAAACTAATTTTTTGACTCATGCTATTTGCAATAGCGTCCACAAGCTTATTAACAAATTCTTTTGGAAAGGCAGTTATTCTACTTCTAAAGTTAGTCGGGCAGCTTGGGAGAAATGTTGTGGTGTTCTGGATGAAGGTGGTCATGGTTGAAAAAATTTACATGACCTTGATCAGGTCTTTTCTTTTAAACTTTCATATAATTTACGTAATAAAGAGAATCTTTGGGCTAATTTTATGATTTCTAAGTATTATGTTGGCAAACATCCGACTAATATTTCTCCTAAGCTTGGAGACTCTAAAGTTTGGAAAAGACTCTGCAAAGTTAAATGGGAGGTGGAGCCCTTTATTTCTTGGGGGCTTGGTGAAGGTAATATCTTTTTCTGGCAAGATAGATGGCTATATAAAGAATCTGTTGACTCTATCTAGAATTCTATCTCTACTACATCTGTCAAAGTTAATTCTTTCTTTAATGATAATTGTTGGGACTATAATAACTTTCTAATATGATTCATGATTGTATCATCCACCATATTTTAAATCTGCCTATTAATACTATTTCCAAAGATATTATTTTATGTGATTTATCCAAAGATGGTGGTTTTCACTTAAATAATGCTTGGCATTCTTTTAGAGATATAGGAAATATTGATAATATTTTTGCTAATATTTGGCATAAGAGCATTCCTTCTACTGTTTCTATTTTTGTTTAGAGAGTTTTACATAGATTTATCCCTACGGATGATAATCTCAACAAAAAAGGTTTCATTTTGGTTTCCAAGTGTCAATGTTGTTTACAGATGGAGAATATGCATCATGTTTTTTTTATCTAGCCCAGTTGCTGTTAGAACTTGGGTTTATTTTGATGGTTTGTTTCAGTTAAATTTCTTTAATGCCCACCTTTCCCTTAAAATCTTACTTAAGTCTTGGTTTATTAATACTAAAGGTCACATTCGCAATGTTATTCCTTTCCTGATTCTTTTGTTTCTTTGGTTGGAAAGGAATAACTCCCTTTTTAATGGTGCAACAAAAAGGTGATAAATGGCTCATCTGGTAGGCCTATACGTACTAAGGGGACCACTTGTTCTCAACCTACCACTTAAAGTTAGCCTTGCCCGCTTTTACTTATTCCTCCAGCTAATAAATGACAATTTTACTTACTAAACCCTCACTTTCCTTCGCCAAACTCCACGCGCAGCACTCCCTTCTATCCTTAATACCCCTAATACCCCCCTGCCCCACCTTCTCATGGAGGCCCTCCCACTTATCTATATCCACCATATGTCCCACCATTTTATTCCTCACCACCCACTCAGGCCTCTATGGGTGAACCTTCCACCCCAAGTTGCAGCAGAGCAGATGTCAGAGTTGTACATGTTCATTGCACCTGATTATGACACATATGTACTTACTTATTCTTAACATGATACTAAAATTTAATAAATATTTTTTCACCTAACATATTTTATGCAGGTTTCATCCATCGAAGCAGTCGGTGCCAAAAAAATTGGGGCATCGTACGGAGGAGGTATGATGCTCCTTATATTTCTTGGAAGAAAATCCCAAATAATTGCACAACATGTGGTTTAGGGAGTTTGAGGTTGACTATTATAAAAAAAATATTATATATTATATCTATTTTAACTAAGCTAATAAAATATTCTATATTGTATGAAAAAAAAATTTATATTGGTTGCCTGAGCATAATGATAAAATTAGAAAGAATTTTAAGAAATGTGGGTTAACTCACATGTGAGAAAAATTTACATATATTAGGAAGTCATGCGAGAAACGCCTTTGGATTGGTGAGAGTGTATGCTTCGAGCTGACTAGTGCTTGGGGAAACCTAGATTATACCATAAGGAGGGACCAGAATAGACAGAACTGAGCTTCTGATGTTAGGGGCATGGTAAGTTCCCTCCACACTAGGGGCACAGTTCCACATATTGAGCACATGAAACATTTGATAAGAAATTTTCAAATATTTTTAATAATTTATTTTATTAAGAATACTAATGTAATTGTATTACAGAGAGAGTTATTGGGTGGAGATTGAGCTGACCACTATTAAGTTACATAGTCATACCCACAAGTGGTAGGAGGACTATCAATGGTTTGATGAGTGAGGAAGGAAAGCCTATATAAGTATATAAGTTTAAAATTTTAAGTTTCATGTATAAATTGATTAATCTTATATTAACTTTTATAGGAATAGTATATATAGCTTTAAGATAGCTAAGCTGGAGCAGGTGAGCGATCTTCTGAGGATCTATTGACCTATACCATATGCAAACAATTTTTTTTATATATACCTGTACATGAATGCCAAAGAAGACCCCAATCCCGTACGTCTCGGCATTGTCTGATACTATCCGATTGTATGTCGATCTCCATACCTAAACCTAATGCAAATCCCACAAAAATCCTGCGTACCGATCCAAAATCATGCTCCACATGATCTCTCATCCTGTCTATGTCTCTCCACTCATTATTAAGAGGCTGAATCAAAAAAGCCTTCGACTTCTCAATTCTTCACTCCCGAAATCCATCTTCCTCCTTCTCTACTGATCTCAACCAACCCGATTGCCCTAGGTGACGCCTTCTAATTGAATCAGAAGCAATGAGATGGAGCTCACTAATTATGAAGGAGGTTGCACACATCGCTTCTTCAGCTCCTTGGCCACTGTCCAACTTCGCTCCATCGATGGCTTTCCCTTCCCGCTTGAGTAGAACTTATAACATTTTTATCGGAAGTAAGAACGGGATCTCGATCATTGTGAAGGTAACTTTACGCCTTTGAGCATCATCAGCTAAATCCCTAAACCTAGCACAAATCATGCATTATTTTAATATTTATAATTAATTATAATTGTATTAAAATTAGTTAATTATAATTAGAATTAATTGTAAATATTTAATAATATTATTAATTAATTATCATTAAACTTTATTAATTATTTATTATAATTATTAATTACTTATTACTATTATTATTATTATTAATTATTATAAGATAATTATAATTACTTATAAATTACTTATAGTTTTTTAATAATTAGTTAATATTAAGTATAATTAAATCATAATTAATTATTATTATTAATTAATTAATTATGATAAATTATCATAAATCATAATTAATTATTTTATTTATAATTAATTAATTTTAATTATAATTAATTATTATTAGAAAATTATATTTAATTTTAAATTAATTACAATTTTATAATTAGTTGATATTAGTTAGGGAGATTTACATACATACCACTTTATACTACTATATTTACATATTTAACATTTGAAACTTTAATATTACATACATACCACCCATAGTTCATTTTTATATCAAATATGAGTGGTAGAAATGAAATATATGAGTGGTAGGAAAGAAATATAAGTGGTATATTTGATATTAAAATAACATAGGGTGGTATGCATGTAATATTAAAGTTTTAGGTGTTAGATATGTAAATAGGATGTTACAAAGTGGTATGTATGTAAATTTTCCTATTAGTTATTATTAATTATAATTAATTATTAAGATTGATTATTAATTATCATTAATCAGGTTTAATTATTTTTAATTATAATTAAGTGTTTTAATTATAATTAAGTTTTTTTAATTATAATTAATTACTTTTTATTATAATTAATCTTTATTAATAATAATTATTTATTCGTTTAAAAAAGGAGAAAGAAAAAAAGAGAAAAGAGAAAAAAAAAAAAAAGAAAAGAAGAAGAAGGGAGAGGGGGATCCCTTTTTTCAGTTCAAAATCTCGTCCTCGACGGGCTTGACATGCTAGTCGATCCCCTGTACGTTCTCTTGTAGCAAGGAGAGGGACCAGATGGCTAGGCCCTATATATGTTATTAGAGCGTGGTGGGGACAACCTCGAGTAACATAAAACCTTCTCTTTCCTCGACCTCGACATCAACGCCGCCGATGACTACTACATAAGGTTTAATATTTCAAATCCCATTTTTGATGTTTGTGATGGATCGGAGAACCACATATACCTACTCTCGTAGCATGATAGGAGGGAGTCCAGTGCAATGCATACAGTGAGGTGGGTAAGCCTTATACACACACTTATAGCGTGGTGAGGAAAGCCACTGGTCTTCTTGTACGGGTACGGTTGAAAGCCCTATACACGCTCTTGTAGCATGGTGGGATGAAAAGATATACAGCTATTGTGTCTAAGGATTCATACCATACCCACTCGAGTAGCGTGAGGGGAAGGCCCAGCTCCCCTACATTTCACCTAAATGAATGATAAGCCAGGATGCTTGCAAAGTTTTCACCGAAATGAACAAAGCTTGAATAATAAGAAGAGCTCACTTAAGCAGTAATACATAGGACCTGTACTTGAACAAAAATGCACAAAGCTTGAATCAAAACTGCAGAGGACTTATATGAACAATAGGGAACATAACTTGAACTGAATTATAAGAAATTGAACCCTAAATCCTAAAATGCACAATCAAGATTAAAATTCAAATGTCAAAGAACAATCTAATGCATTCAAACAAATATATGACAGCAAGCAGGGGAATCGTGATGAATAAGACCTCGATGCATACAAACAAGCAGCAACACTCAATTCACAGCATCTGAACAATCACCAATCATCAATACTTCTGTAGATAAACACATAATGAATGATGCTGGTTAATACATGATATACGTAGTATACTCCTATAACAGTCCCTATGAAGTCAATGCACTGTACTTGTAAGTAATAACCGACAGTTACAAAATGCACAAGTATCTTTTACATGTACTAATGAAATCCTCAACATAAGCAACAGTGCTTGTAAATGTAGATGGTAACACTTGGAATTGATAAAAGATGACTTGTCATACAGCAGTGGTCCTCCTATAAATTGAAAGGGAGACACCTAAAATTAACAAGGAAAACTATCATGTATACAACAAATCATGTCAAGGCAATATGCACTAAATTATAATAATGCCTTGAGGTTAACATCAATAACTTGTATGCAACTTGCTACTGCAAATAAGTATACAAATACCACCTCAGATTGGTGAAAGATGGATATGAAGCAAGTACAATAGTTCTCCTACAAGTACATCCAGGAGATTATAGTGAACACTTCATGCAAGTAGTAATACTTGATGTACTAATTATGGATAATAACAGTGGGCATATCATAAGTACAACAAATCCCCTGTGGACACAAGTACACACGACACAAAAAATAATTTTTGGAGATGTGTGCCTATAATCAACAACCTGTAAAGATCGGTATCAGCATGTGGATGAATGCAATGGACTCCCATAATAGTTCCTAAGAGTTTTCCTGTTGGTGGATGAAAAAGGTAACACTGGTAATTGTTAGTAAAAGGATCAGCACTGCAAACAAATATATCTGCCCACCTAAGATTGGTGAAAGGTGGATATGATGTAGGAACAATAACACTTCTGCAAATACTTCTAGAGATTGTATTGAATACAACCAGTCACAGTAAATAAACATAGTCCATTTGTTGATAACAAAAATGGGTACATTGTGGAAGACCCCTGTGGACACAAAAGTATACAAAAGCATATGACAAATATGAGCATTGGCTCACTCTTTGAAGAATAACCTTGTATAAGGAGGGCACCTTTCTTCTATAAAAAATGGAAGAGATGTTTGAGAAAATTCGAACTAAACTTCCTGGTGTTCTAAAATTTCCTATTTTCCATTTGTCTGAGAGAAAACATCTCTGACATTTATAGGCCTTGGAAGTGCAAAAGATCTTCGAAGTCTGACATTACATCACAATATACCTTGCACATTGATAGTGTTATGGTATTGCCTCTACCGATGTTGTTCAATCAAGGAATACAAGTATCAACTAGGAAATAATCCTCCTATGAGAAGGGCACCTCCTATAAAAATGGAAGAGATATTTGAGCGAATTTGAAAAAAACTTCATGGTGTTCCAAAGTTTCTTCTTTTCCTTTTGTGTGATAGAAATCATCTCTGACATTTGTGGGCCTTGGAAGTGCAAATGACCTTCAAAGTTTGGCATTGCGACATTATATACCATACACAATGATAGTGCTATGGTACCGCCTTTGCCGACGCTATTCAACCAAGCAGTACAAGTATCTGCTCGAACATAATCATCCCATGAGAAGGGCACCTACCTTCCTGGCAGAATAGAAGAGATGTTTGAGAAAATTCAAACTAAACTTCTTTGTGTTCTAAAGTTTCTTTTTTGCCTTTTGTTTGAGAGAAAACATCTCTAACATCTGTTGGCATTGGAAGTGTAAACGACCTTTAAAGTTTGGCATTATGATATAATATACCATACACACCGATAGTGTTACAGTATCGCCTTTGCCGACGTTGTTCAACCAAGGAGTACAAGAACTTGCTCGAACAAATCCTCCCATGAGAAGGCCACCCTTCCTCCTAGTAGAATGAAAAGGACGTTTAAGCAAATTCAAATTAAACTTCCTGGTGTTCCAAAGTTTCTTCTTTTCCTTTTATCTAAGAGAAAACATATCTAACATCTATAGGCCTTGGAAGTACAAATGATTTTCAAAGTCTAACATTATAGCATAATATACAATGCAAATTGATAATGTTATGGGACTGCCTCTACCGATGTCATTCAACTAAGGAATATAAGTACATACTCAGATAGAATCCTTGTATGAGAATGATACCTCCCATAAAAACATATGAGATGTTTGAGCAAATTCAAACTAAACTTCTTAGTTTCCAAAAGTTCCTTCAAGAAAATATAAATCCCTTCAATACCTCCATGACGATAAGATTATTGTTCTTATTGAAGAAGTCAGGAATGACAAGAGCACCCATATACCTCAACTTATCTCATAGGCCAACTATTTAACTATAAAAGCTATATATAATAGAAATCCATTAGACTGAAGACTCTGAAAAAAGTTATTTTTAAGGCAGTGGTCACTGATTTCAAAATATTGGACACTAGTAAGAATTTAATGATTTAAGATTAAAATGAATTATTCTTTATTTAAGCCAACAACAGAAAATGATGAAGATGACATAATTAAAAAGCTGCTTATTTATGCTTATACAAGCCCTAAAAAGACCTCCCGATGAATGAGAAAAGTGAGTATATATTAGAGTAGTGAGGTATCTCATAAAAAGTATGTGACAACAATACAATTCACCTGTAAGTAAAAGTAGTGGGTCGGTAGCAAAAATAATGAGCTACTGAAGCATAATGCCATGCCACTGAATTTGTAACTCATATACAAGCAGATAGAAGGTATGTACAAGCTTCCAAATAGAATATTGGACTCAAATAGTGGTCACCCAAACAATTGAGTGGCATTAAATATCTCAAAATGCCCTGCACATGCACCATAATTTATATACACATAGGTACACAAAAGGGGCAAGCGCAATCGCAAAACCCGTATGGACCCTGATGAGTGTGTTATAGTACACATGTGATGTCTAGGGATGTTACGTGGGTCAATTAATTAACGTAGTTTGAGCTTGATCCTTTTATATGGATAGATAGGAGTCGACACAGCTCTAATTATCAAACAAATATACGATTAAGGTGTCGATCGTAAGATTTATTTTATATGTATATATAAGGCCTTCAAGGCCTTCAACAAAGAAAATTTATTCACAAACACATAAAGCCTATGAAACTCGATTCTATGGTGACAACTCGATAGAGTTGACAATGTTCAATCCATGATGAATGAGAAAAGTGAGTATATATTAGAATAGTGAGGTATCTCATGAAAATCATGTGACAATGTTATAATTCACCTATAAATAAAATTAGGGGGTCGGTAGTAAAATCAATGAGCTACTAAAGCATAATGCCACGCCACCAAATTTGTAGCCCATATACAAGAAGATAGAAGGCATGTACGAGCCTCCAAATAGAATATTGGAATCAAATGGTGGTCACCCAAACAATTGAGCAGCATTAAATATCTCAAAATGCTCTGAACATGCACCATAATTTGTATATACATAGGTACACAAAAGGGGCAAGCGCAATCACAAAACCCATATGGACCTCGATGAGGGTGTTATGGGTACACATGTGATGTCTAGGGATATTGTGCGGGTTAATTAATTAATGAAGTTTGAGCTTGATCCTTTTATATGGATAGATAGGAATCGACACGACTCTAATTATCAAACAAATATATGGTCAAGGTGTCGACCGTAATATATATTTTATACATATATATAAGGCCTTCAAGGCCTCCAACAAAACAAATTCATTCACAAACACATAAAGCCGACGAAACCCGATCTTATGGTGACAACTCGATAGAGTCGACAAGGTTCAATCCAGAAATGAAATGATCCCAAACACCCCCGATGATGGCTGTATTGAATAGAAAATCTCAACTGGAGGGTTAATTCTAAATATTTCAAATTATCACCAAAATACCAAAAAGTCCAAAATCCCAAAATCATCCAAGTCTAAAATATTTACAGTTAAAATGATCCATCATATCACTTAAAGCAAAATCAATTCACCCTCTACAATAATTTTTTTAGGTTGCTAAATTAAAATTTACTTCAGCTCATATGGAGCAAATTCCTGGTCAAAAATATTACTAAGATCCTTTCTCAAATAATCTCTTTCCAGTAAAGATGGGATATGTATCCTCTGACCAACAGTTTTGTAGTAAAATGGCACCGCACGATAAATGATTATGGCCTGGGGCCCTCTTAACTGAGTGATTTTGTCTTCAAATGGCATCACAAAATACTAGTTATGGCCAGAGCCAATACGTTCCTTAATTGGATCAAATCACTACAAGAAATTCAAGCATTACGGATGATTTTTTTGGAGGTTAATGATAGATTTTTGGAGGTTTCGTAAAAAATCGACAGCTTTCAAGCGGTTCAAAAACCTTCGGAATAAACCACATAGGAAATAATTTTTGGCGGCCCATTTTCAGTAGTTATATGTACTGGCAGTTTTTCACTTAGGATGATATTTTTCTATAATTTTATTAAATTTTTGGCAGCTATAAATAGCTGTCCGGTATTAGGGTTTCCAGCGGCCAAATTATCGGTTGGCCACCGAAAACCTGTAGCTTTAAAAAAAAATTGATAGCCTCCACTCTATATACTCAAATTTCCACAAACCTACACATAATAGAGAACCATTATCATAAATATGGGTAACACGCCGCTATAATCTAGTCACAACAATAATCTAAAATCAATATATATATATATATATATATATATATATATATATATATATATATATATATATATATATATATATATATATATATATATATATATATATATATATATATATATATATATATATATATATATATATATATATATATATATATATATATATATATATACTCATCAAACTAAATGTAGTCTATAATGAACATAACATATAAATCCACAATAACATGTCCATATTCTCGCTTTCACACAACAAGTTCTTCAAACTAAATGTTTAAACCATAAGTTCATCAAACTTAAAGGAAGGCACTTGAGATGTAACTTGAATAAAAGTCTCAACTCCTTGTTTAAATTCATCTTTCAATCCTCTTTGAGTCGGTAATAATTTGTTATACATCCAATATCTATCTTCTTGGATAGTATTTGGACGTTAAAACAAATATTTTCCTACATAGTTCTGAAATTAATTATTAGAAGATATGCAGCCTAAATAAGTGTATGTGCTTTACTTTTGAACAAGTGTACTTTACTTGAATTAAAATGCATTCAATAACCATCCAATAAATACAATAAGAGAAGATAAATAACTTATGTGATAAAATGGAAAACTTGGCTAATGTCTCATATCCTATCTCTAAGGGTAAAGCCACTATGCATTCCTATGTATTCTTCCACTTCAAGCCCAACTTGAATTATATCTCATCTATTTCACCATCACTCTAAATACGTACTCTTATTAATGCCTTAATCACCCAAAGTCATAATCCCTCCACTAGATTTATTAATTCTAAAATTACAGTATATATATTCTATTTTAGATCTACTTAAACAAAAGTTTTTACACTCAAAGGTTGAATTATATCTCATCTATTTCACCATAATTCATGTTTAGCTTCAACTCCCTCTCTAGCCTTATCAAGAAGAAGAATACATATGCAAAAAGCATACACCAGGGTACAACCTTTTCAAATGTCTGGTGAGAACATGCATGACTAAAACAAAAAAAGATTTGGGCTTAAGGATGATCTTTGATGTTAACTAATTGAAATAAGGAAATACTTGGTCAAACTACCTTGCATTTGAACACAAGTAATAGCTCCCGCATACATATCCTTAATGACTTACCCCTTTCTTTTCTAGCACTCTACGTAGCAATTCTCTTGATACTTTATTATATGCTGAGCATTTTATACGATCTAGCATTATTTGTTCATGCAAATCAAAGATCTAAAAACATTTAAGAAGATGATTTGAAAATCTATTTTGATGGTCAAATGAACTCAAAATGATATAAAATTGCTCAAATCCTGCCATGCTTGAGGCCTTAAATTTGTTTAGCAATTTTTGTAGGTCCTCATATAAAACATTACACATGTGTGCCTCTACCAACTCTACTCTTTCAATGGTCAGGGAGCCATTAAATATGCCCCTAGCAACCTCCTAGCTCGAATAACTCATTTTTAGCCATAGTTGATTGTATAATTTTAAATTTAAAAATTTTCTGAATGAAATAATAATGATATAATTATCATTAAAAATATATTTTGGCCATAATTATTACTATCACAATCAATGAATAACTTGCAAATGCATGTCATAAATATTATTTTCACAATCAACGTATCTTAATAGGCATTATTACAAACATATGTGTTTGATTGAAAAAAGTGTAGTTTTGAAAAATATTAATTTTCTTTTGGGAATTTTTTTTTTAATTTTGAAATTGAACATGTCATTAAGAACAATATATCACCTTGGGAGGTGAACATATCATTCCGTAATGGTTCAAATTACAAAATTTTGAATTCATCCTGATTATCATATTCAAACTCAGAACAAATCATATATAATCTTAGAGGGTCAAAATGAAATTTAATTGAGTGTTTGACTATATTAATCTGGATAAAAGATCATTAATTTTATAATCAAAATCATAATAATATAATGACATATCTTTTCGAAGAAAGAAAATATCATTTATTATTAATCATTTGAAAATAATGATAATGATAATTGAATTTTGAATTTTCTCAAAGATAATTAATTAAAGGTTCTGAAAATTTTGATTTTGAAAATTTGGTCTGGGTTATAAAATCTTCTACGAGCGTAAGCCCTCGTAGTTAATTACATCATAGGAAACTGAGATTTCCTACCAAAACTCTCGATTAAAATAGCGGTGTAAATTGTATTTAAGATTTTTAAAGCTTGATGTCAAAAGAGGAAATGGTTGGAATTTTCAGATGGGATTGGGTCAAAATTGAAGACTTATTTCTAGAGTCAAAGGAAGAAGTGTAGGAGGTGTTTTTAGATTCTAAATTACTTCAGAAACACCTCAACCTATCATAAGTGTTGGGCTTAAATTTGATTGAAATAGATTTTAAGTTTAAATGGTCAATTTTATTAGAATATTGGGATTCAATTCCTAGAGGTTGAGGTCCTATAGCCCAAGCTTACCTCAAAACCTATGTCTAAAATGGGTTCTAAAAATTAGTGACCAGAACCTAGCAAGTATAATGCAAATCTGGACTTACCCCAGCCTAGATTAGAGAGCCAGCTAAATCACCTAGGCACTTTACAATCATGTGTCCAGTCATTTAATATTGAGTGGTAGAGACATTATTTAAGATAAGTTTTTGAGAATACAGCTGACATCTATAGCAGATCCTAATTGGCCCCTTGACTTATGTTGGGTATTTGATGTCTAAGCGAATGTAATTAAAATTTAGACTCTATTTAATTTGTATCTAATGCGATGCATGATAATTGACTCGATTAAATGCTTAAATTTAAAATGAAGAAGTTTTAAAATCAGGCTTAAAAAAAAGGTTTTATCCTAGTAGAATGCACAGATTCCCCTTGGACAGATCTGCACCCTCATAGGCCAGGTGGTCTGCCAAAACTCGCAGGCAGGGAGGTGCCTAATAAGTGGAAAGAAAAATACAACAAATATGCATGTGAACGCCCGGCGATCCCGGACTTACTTCTTAAATTCGTTAGAGTTTTTATGTGAGCTTAAAATTTTTAATTTAATTTAAGTAGAAAAGTTTTAATAAGTCCTTAAGAGCCTACAATCGAATTCCAGGTCAAATCAAAATCGGCATACAGGTAAAAAGATAAGAAAAATAGGTAGTTATACTACGCAATCAATTAAATAAATCAATCAAATCAAATTAATATTAAATTTAAAGTCCATATGGCAAGTGACACTTAATATTACAAAATAAAATTACAAAAAAGTAAAGTGGCCGGGCACCACTAACAACAACCCGGATTCTACTCCCAAAACTCAAGTGACTTTGAGAATGGGTCTTCTCGCTATCCACTTATTTGTCCTTCTGCAACTTCTTGATTCGTCGATTCTGGATATCCAAATGAAAAGAAACTCCCCCTTGGATGGGGCGTTATCTTTCCTCTTTGGATATTTTAAACTTATCCAAATTTGGATCTCCAAATGGAGAGTGACTCTCCCCTAAGGGATGACCCTTTCTCTTTGGATTCCAAATTGGATATTTTAACCTCCCATTCTCAAGTCACTTTAAAATACAACTCAATTTGTATCAAATTTATATTAATCAAAATTGAAAAATCTAGACTCGATCCTACAGAGATCTAAATAATCAGCAGTTATAATATCCCAAGCAGTTGATATATTTAAAATTTAAATGCTCAATTAATCTTAACACAGAGTGCATAAAAGTAAATAAACAAACACATCAATTCTAAGCTAGCAAACAACTTGTAGTGAAAGCTCAAAAACCTAGCACAAAGCGAAAAAGTAAACACCAGCCTAGCCTAAAACTAGAGTTGGTTGTCCTATGGAGGGCAAATTGTTAGAGTTGCTTGATGTTTGATTGGTTAAAAGGCTTAAGGGAAATTTAATTGAAGTTTAAATCTTAATGACCTAATATTAATTTTAAGATTAATTTCTAACTATTTTTTGGATACCACCTTTGTTTCTCATCGAGGCCGTGAAGTTTATTTCACCTTTCTTGGTGCTAAGCTAATAGCCTCGTAGGCCTGGGTTACCTAGTGGTACCCGGTATGATTAAGTGACTTAAGTTAATTAAGTTTTAAAAATTAATGAATTTTAATTAAAGTTGGTTGATTATTGGTTTTAGGGTTGATTAAACATTTCTGGAGTTTTAGAGTGATTTTTGAGTTTTAAGAATTTTTGGATTATTTTAATCGTTTAATTAAGGGTTCAAAAATTAACTTTTTAGTTAAAGGTGTTTTCTAGAAAATTAATATTTTATTAAAATACTAGACCTTAATACAATCAGTTAGACTATAAGCATGCAGGAATTTGATTTTTCTAGATTTTATTATGAAGGTTTGAAGTTTTAGTTTGATTTTGACTTAAGATTTGACCAAAAGTTGACATTTTCAAATTTAAGGGTTTTCTATTATTTTAATATTTTTAATAAATATTACACATTATTATGTGTTGAATTCAACTGAGTTTGACTAATTTGGAGTTTTCTTGAATTAGTTATAAATTTTCAAAGTTTGAGCATTTATTAGAATTTTTAAAATTATTTAATGAATGGACTTTTTATGATTTTGCTCCAAATGAATTCCAAACTCCTTGAAATCAACTTCAAAGGTGAGGAATGACCTAAGGAGAGATTCCCAAGTGTTGGGAATTTTCAGGAATTTTAAATTATCATTTTTTAATTTAATTTAATTAAATTTACAATTCCAATTAAAATTAAATTAGGAGCAGGTTTGCTGTCAAATTAATGTGATTTTAATTTTCATTTATTAAGTATTTAATTTTTGTCAGTTAGAGATATTATTTGTATTTTTTGGGTTTAAATTTGATTTGTTATAATTTTTGGAAGTTTTAAAGCTTAATTAAGGGGTTAATCTTAAGAAAATTCATTAAGGATCTTAATGGTCTCTAAAACCAGTGAAAATTTTTCTTAAGGCTGAGTGTCACTAAGTTCAAGTGTTCAAAGTTTTGAGTCAAAAGGATGTTTATCCTAATTTCTAGAATTAATCTAAGTTTTCTAGATAAAGGTCCTAAATTATTGTCCTTAATGACACTAAGTTGTAGGTTTGCAATCAATGTCATTCTAACCCTTAAACTTAACATACAAGTAAACACATACAATCAAACAATTAGGAGATCCCTAGGCTAAGTGCGAGTGTGTGCAACCTAAGCATGCAAATCAAGTTAAAGCCTTATTAAATGAAGGATTAATCAATGAATAATTAACAAAATAATTATTCATTAATTAATCATCACTCCTCGAAAATTCTATTCAACCATGCTTAATCTATGTTTAAAGTTTCAAAGGTGGATGTCTCAAATATATTAAAGATTTAATATATATAATTTTAAAGTAAATTTCAAAATATAAGTATATATATATATATATAAACCTATATACATAAGAATATATATTTTAAAATAATATAATTAAAAATAACATTAAAATATTTTTTTTAGACTTGAGAGATCCACTAATTTTTTTTTAAAATTTATTTGAAAATAAAATTTAAGTTTCAAAATATTTAATATAATATTTTTTTTAATGATTTTTTGAAGTTTTAAAGTAATTAAATGAATTTAAAGTAATTCAAAATTAATTAAAAATTTAAATAATTTTAAATTAAATTGAATTAAATTTTAAATATTTTTGGAATTTTAAAATTATTTAAAATAATTCTCACTTAATAACTTTAAATTTATTTAAATTTAAGTTCAATTAAATGTTAATTAAATGTTTAAATGTTTAAATATTTTGAATTTAATTAAAATATATAATATATATTAAATTAAATTTATTTTAAAATTAATTATTTAAAAATAATTCTCTAATTATATTAAAATAATATTAATTTCTAATATTTTGAAATGATTTAAGTTAAATTTAATATTTAATCAAATTTAATTAATTATTAACTTAAAATTATCAAATATTTAATAATTAAAATAATTTAAAATATAATTAATATTTGAAAATAATTCTAATTTTAAATTAAAATGTTTAATTTTATAGAAATATTAATATAAAATAAATATATATTTTTTATAATTTAAAATTAATTTTATACTTTTTATATTTTTTTGTAATTTTTTTGAACTACAAATGATTGAAAAATGAATTTTAAGTCATTTTTAGGTATTTGACGGCGGCGGATGCCACGTGGCGGCTTCGGGTTCGTTCAACCAAAGCGTGGGGACGGTAGGGACCATCTTGTAGCTTATGAATGTCTAGATCAAAAACACGGCGGTGGCATTTAATGCTAATCATTGGCGGTGGCGAGCCACTGTTAACTTAACCACATCAGCCGTTGCCGCGCACTGCCTGATTGCCCGCTGTAATGAATCAACAGACTGTGAATACACTGTCGAACGGGCAGCATAATGGCAAGCTGCTGACCGTTGATCATGGAATTTGCACACTTGAGCCTGAAGCGGAATCGAAGCCCTAAACGTGAAAATAATGACTTGTTTGGAAGATTTTGTTGATCATTTTAAATGAAATTTTAAATATAGATTGAGTTAGTGAATAGAGTTTATAGGGAGTGTTTTATTTGAATTAATATAAGCTTAGTAAAATTCTATTTAAGCTAGTTAAAACTAGAATAGGGTTAGATTTTATACCTCATTCAATGGAGGGATTGAACTATTTTTATATTTGTTGCACTTGTAGACTGTCCACGTACAGATTTCTAGAAGACACCTCAAGCTCACAACCCCTGGATAGAATGCAAAGGAAGCTTCAACGAAATGTCCTTATCTCTCCAGAAAGACGATCGCCGGCGACCTTTACCGGTGAGATTGAGCTGGGATTAAGTGAAGGGAGATCTGGAGAGTTCGAGGAAGCTATACAAGTTTCAATTTGTTTAACTGAAACAACCTATACATAAGAAGATTTGACCATAAGTTAATGGTTGACCAAGTCAAATTAAAATGGTTTGAATTCAAATAGGTTTGAATTGATTTCATTTAGGTTTTGATATGGGTTTGAGAGCTTGAAAGGGTTAAGTATGTCAAATGGGTTGAAGTGACCCATTTAAAGCCTTAAGGGGCATTTGGGTCAACCTAGGTTGATTGGGTCAATCGGGTTGAGGCAGGGTCTGGGTTTGGATCCAACAGGTTTAGTTTGATATTTGAAAATTATTGGAAGTGGTTCTAAGCAATTTGGAGTTCATTTGGTTTGAAATTGATATTTTAACCTCTAAGGGGTATTTTGGTCATTTTGACCCCTGGTCAACTAGGGGTCAAAGGGGTCCACCAAAATATAGTTTAATGTTCAATGGGCCAGGATCAAGTGTCTGGAAGTGATTGGAGACTTTGTAGAAAGCTCCAGGGTTAAAATCCAATGGATGGCAGGTCCAGTGGCATAGGATGTAAATATTTGAAGGTTTTACAGCCTTTGGATTTCAATTCAATTTCTAGGGTTAGAGATCTCATAATGAGCTCAAATTTGGAGGGTTACCTCTAGAGACATGTCTTATCACTGTGCAAGTGATAGACTCAGAATCAGAGGTCATTTGGTTAGATTTTGAAGTGTTTGAAAATTCAATGGAAAAGGCTCTCAAGACTTGGACCTTTGGCCTTGGATTTGAGTCTGCATTTCTTGATTTGAATTGGGTTTTGTCCTAGAATCTAGAGAAAATCTAAAGTCTAGAATCAAGAAATGTCATAGGTTCTAGATAGATCCTAAGGTCTAGGGTCCTGAAGAATCTTAGGCATTTTCATCCATTCCAGGCATAAGGACTTCAATTGTTCTTGCAAATATATATACTTCCTCTAAAGTATAGTTCTGCACTTTTTATGACAATAAAAAAAGAAGAATATATACATTTATGACTTTAGTAATTACCTAGAAATTTGGTAATTACTCAGGTTCATATACAACTTACAAGTGACATAAATTAGGTATTATTTTAAACCTCTTTGAATCCACATAACGATTGAGAAGAAGTTTCTAATCCATCTCAAGAAGCAGACAACTCTTTAATGTGGTTATTTCCATCCATTCCAGGCATAAGGACTTCAATTGTTCTTGCATTTGAAACTATTGTAGGAAATAGCTCCATCCATTTGCCCTCCAATAAAGAAGTTGATCAGAACACTATATTTGGAAAAGTAAGACAGTCATTATAAATCCATATTTATAAAATCACTGGCAATATTGTAGAAAAGAAATGCTGACTACAGTACTTTGGACCTCCGTTGCCCGCCGACTACGGTCCTTCTGACCTCCGTCGCCCGCTGACTACGGTCCTTCCGACTAACGTCGCACATCGACTACAGTCCTTCAGACCAAACTAACACATCAACATTGATGCTTTGTATTCTCACCATGTAATGTACATCTTATTCACCATGTAATGTAGGGCTTACCCTGAGGAAGTACCTCATCTGTAATCAACTTCAATACTAGTGGATTCATTCATACTGGGCTAGGCCCCATGGTTTTTCCCCCTATTCAAGGGGTTTCCACGTAAAAAACTTTGTGGCAATTGTTTCAGCATTTCTTTTCTTACAATATTGCCAGTGATTTTATAAATTTGGATTTATAATGATTGTCTTACTTTTCCAAATATAGTGTTCTGATCAACTTCTTTATTGGAGGGCAAATGGATAGAGCTATTTCCTACAATAGTTTCAAATGCAAGAACAATTGAAGTCCTTATGCCTGGAATGGATGGAAATAACCACATTAAGGAGTTAAAATAACCACATTAAGGAGTTGTCTGCTTCTTGAGATGGATTGGAAAATTCTTCTTAATGGTTATGTGGATGCAAAGAGGTTTAAAATAATACCTAATTTATGTCATTTGTAAGTTGTATATGAACCTTAGTAATTACCCAATTTCTAAGGTAATTACTAAAGTCATGAATGTATATATTCTTCTTTTTTTATTGTCATAAAAAGTGCTGAACTATACTTTAGAGGAGGTATATATATTTGCATGAACTGTACTTTCTCTAATGATTGGTAATGATTGCATTTCACTCATCTCCATATGTTTATTCTATATCTTGCTCAAAAGCTTTATTATCATTTTGCAGACCTTGAAGAGGAAAAAGGGTTATACGGTAAGACGATAGTTTAATAGTTTTCAAGTTCTTTTTTCCATAAGATCTCTACTTGAATCTATTCATGAGGTCAGTGAAGTTAGAAAAATATCAATAGTCAAGAATTATTATTTTTCTGCTAAGCATCTTTGGTCAAACATATATTTGTAAGCATATTGTTGCAGGCAAATAATCATCTTTCAAGTTTCTTTTTTGATAGTTGAGTAGCATTTGATCTGTTTCACTTATATTTCATCCACCATTTGATATGCTTCACTTTTTTGATATTTGTGTAGCCCGCCATCCCAATCCCTCTCTATCGTGATTCTGACCCTCCCTCTCTCTCACTGTTCCTGCGAGAGCACTAAGAGATTGGCATTTGGAGATGTGGACCACAGCTTTGGGATGTCGGTTGCGGCAATGGTAGGAAATCAGAGGGTTGAAAGCCTCCAAACAAGTGGAACAACAAAATTGGAGGGTTGTAGCAATGATCCTGGTTGAAACTTATGGAGTCGAACTTGGTTAGGTTCCATTTTGCTACCGACTCCAGCTTCTTCGTTTCTTCACCCGATGGAGGTGGATCGAATTTATGGTATAAGGACTCTAACTTTCTGAAACCACTGCTCTGCCTTATTTGGAAATGAAATCAACTCATCATTCTCCTCAATACTCAGCTTTTAGAAGGATGCGATACTTCTTAGTATGAGATGGCACTTATTAGTTGTATGCACTTCTTATGTCTTCCGAGAGAGATCAGATTCGGGCAATTTTTAATTTTCAAGTATCTAAGTGCTGCGAGTCTTGATATTTCATCAGCTAGAGGAAGAGTTGCTACAAGTGGTCTTGAAGAAAAATATTGTTTTTATTTTTAATTTGAATTCAAGTCAATTTTGTGTAAACATATATTGGATTAACTATTTTCACCTAAATCAACGGGCATATTACTACTAGTTTTTATTGCTTCTTTCTAATTTGTTCATTTGTTGAATGGAAGAATGAAATGATGATGTAAAAAAAAACTACTTTTGGTTTAGCAGTTTTTTTGTATTATATATATATATATTTTTTAATTTGTGCTACCCTTTAGTAGCTATTTTAACACTGGCTAAAAGCGCTACTATTGCCTTTCTATAGCAGCCCTCATGAAACCGTTGCTAAAGCCTTTGCAGCAAACGCAAATACAACGGATTTGCAGCTGTTTCGAAACCACTGCAAATAAATTACTAGTGTTTGAACCGCTGCTGTAGGTCATAAAAAGTGCTGTGAAAGCTTATTTTTTTTATTAGTAGTAGTAGTAGTAGTAAAACTTGTCAAACAAATCAATTTGAATTCATGCCGGGTAGGTCGACTATGGAAGCCATACATTTATTAAGAGGTTTGATGGAGAAATATAGAAAAAATAAGGAGGATCTATATATGATATTTATTGATTTAGAAAAAGCATATGATAAAGTTTCAAGAGAAGTGCTATGGAGAGTTGAAAAGAAAGGAGTCAATAATGCTTATATTCAAATCATTAAAGATATGTATGCAAGAGCTATTACTTGTGTTCAAACACAAGGTGGATTGACCAAGTATTTTCCTATTTCGGTTGGGTTACATCAAGGATCAGCCTTAAGCCCATATCTTTTTGCTTTAGTCATAGATGTTCTCACTAGACATTTGCAAGAGGATGTATATTGGTGCATGCTTTTTGCTGATGATATTCTTCTTGTTGATAAGACTAGAGAGGGAGTTGAAGGTAAACTTGAATTATGGAGGTCAACCTTAGAGTCTAAAGGTTTTCGTTTGAATAGATCTAAAACGGAATATATGGACTGTAATTTTAGTAGTAATAGACTTAGTGAGGGGATTGTTGTGACGCCCCAGGCATCCATAAATTGGTATCAGAGCAAGTGTAGTGAAAGGATTTGATTGATAGTTTGATAGAATGGATTGTTTCAAGTGCATCATTTTGCATACATAGTGAATGACATGTGATTGAATGCATTGAATGACTGTATTGATTTCAACGAGTTTTAATTTTGATCCGATTCGATTTGATTTGAGTTTTGATTGAGCGGATTTGCTTTGTATCGATTTTGCATTCGATCCCTTAAGTGAAATGTCGAGGACGACATTTTTCTTAAGGTGGGTAGATTGTAAAACCCTTAAAAAGCTAATTTTTTTAGTGCAGTTCGTCTGTACGAACTGGACTTAGTACGGGACGAACTGAAGAAAATTGTGAAGAAATCTGTCATTTTCGTCTGTACGAACCTGGAGCAGTTAGAACGATCAGTCAGGACGAAATTTGTCCAGAGAGAAAATCGTCCTGACGATAATTAGTTCGTCCGGGACGAAATTTGTCTAGAGCTCAGATCGTCCTGACGATAATTAATTTCGTCCGGGACGATCAGTGTTAATAAATATCCGATTGAGATATTTTTATTCATTTCGAAGAGAGAGAAGGAGAAGGCAAGAGAGAGAAAGAGAAGGAAGAGAAAGAAAAGCTTGGTTTTGGAGCCCGCGGAGCGCTTTTCGTCCGACGACGCAGTTAGAAGATTTGTCTATCTCGCAGTAAGGACTCCGAATCCTATTTCTGTTTTCGAAGATGTTGAGTTTTGGTCGTTTTGTGCACAGAATTGTATTTTCGTTATCGATAAACGAGCATAATTTTGTATTGACGAAAGTTTTACCGCACAACTTTTGATATGTTTCTGATATGATATTTCTGCACGTTTTGAGTATTTTCTCCGATGATTCTACCGGTTATGTTGGGTTCTGTGCGATTTTGATCGAATAGAAAAATATCAGGATGTTTATTGATATGGCTTCAGTAGAATAATAGTCTTATATTATTGTTGTGCACGTTCTGTGGTAATTTGGTAAAATTTTATTTTGGAGATTTTTGTGTAAATTCCGTAGACTGCCGTTGCTCTGCCGAATTTTTGTAGGATTTCTGATTTTTCTGAGATTGATAGATTGAATAGATGTGAATGTGAATATTGATATGATTGCTTTAATATTGACTATTGAATTAATTATTGATTGATTATTGATGCTGAAAGACAAGTGGGAACCTGGTTGAACGTTGGTTGGAGATTGATTTGACCTGTACAGGATGGTGGGCCGACGGGCTTTCCTTTAAACCATTGATCATTGATATAACGATTGGGAGTCATAAGGAGTTTATAGATATGCCGACGGGCGGCCGACGGGCAATAGAGTGACGACTCTTTTTATTGAAACCAACGTATGGATATCTACAACAGCAATATGGATTCTACAACAGCACTATTGATCATAGCTAGTGTTTGTGCTTGTCCAGTAAGCCTATTGTATGGAATTGCATGTATACGATATTGCATCGTATGGATGCCTGGGGCGTCACAATTGTGACTTTGGACGATCAAGTCATTAATAAGAGTACACATTTTAGATATCTTGGATCTATTGTTCAGAGTGATGGTGAAATAGATGGAGATATTATCAGTAGAATTCAAGTTGGATGGTCGAAGTGGAGGAATGCATCGGGCTTGTTATGTGACAGAAATGTACCCCTCAAACTTAAGGGAAAATTCTATAAGATGGTAGTGAGGCCTGCAAAGCTTTATGCCACCGAATGTTGGCCATTAAAAGAGAAGCATAATACTAAGTTAAATGTGACAGAGATGAGGATGCTCAGGTGGATGAGTGGCTTTACCCTTAGAGATAGGATACGAAATGAGCATATACGTGAAAAGGTTGGAGTAGCTCCAGTAGAAGATAAGATTAGAGGGAGTCGCCTTAGATGGTTTGGTCACATAAAACGATGGCCTTCCGATGACCCGGTTAGGAGTGTAGAGTTATTAGATTTGACTTATGTTAAGAAAGGTAGGGGTAGACCTAAAAAGACTTGGTTAGAAAATATTAGGAATGACCTTTTTTTATTAGATTTAAATGAGAATTTGACTTTTAATAGAACACAATGGAGAAAAAAGATTCATGTAGTCGATCCCACGTAGTGGGATAAAGGCTTGATGTTGTTGTATATATATATAACTCTAGATTCCTAACTGTCACACAACTTTCTCAATGACCCCTTCAAAATTAAGAGAAATTCACGTCCTCAGAGACTACAACTGCTTTGTACTCTTGTAGATACAGCAGATCAACACCATTTTTACAATACTAAGAACGCCAATTGCAAAGGCTAAAAGAGTGTGCTCGGAAAGCAACTTAAAACTTGTTGGAGAGCGAGAGGAAGTGAGCTAGTGAAAGCTAGAGTTCTATTATATTACTAACCAATATTATCCTTTTGGGGCTAATTAAGATTTTAGAAGGAAAGCATACATCTTATGTCAATTCATTTATATTTGCAGAATTACAACTCCTCAGAATTACCGACATATATTTTTTATGTTGCCGAAAAAAACTAACATTCAGACTAATATTTATGCTTTTCATTTTATTTAAAATGTTGCTACCAGAATCACTAGAATCAGGGGTAGGTGATTCTAATACCAGCATCTTCGGTAGGATGGTAAGCATAAATATTAGTTTTTTTTAAAGCCATTTTTTCTCAGATTGAAGACTTTGAAATTTTTTATTTTTATCCTTTAGAGCTGGTAACCTCATTTCAAGAGTTTGTTGGTCCTTCACATACTGATAAATCACTATTTTTGCATCTACTAGTTTGTTGTGAAGTTGATCTACCTGTTAATGTTTCTTTTCTTCTTGGACAGGAGTGATGAATCATCATCATTTAAAGCTCATTTATTAGCAATTTTTGAAGTTGGAATAGATATATCTTGAACTTTGTTCAACTTCTTTAACATAGTTGCATGAGGCCTCCCCACATGAACAAAAAGACTAAATTCGAATAAATAATCCTCTTCTATATATTTGTTGAGATAGCATGTCTCATAAAGAAGACTCTCAACATCAGGAATTTTACGATCTCTCAGTATTTCTTCTTCTCCAATGTGAAGTGGAACTGGTAATTCTTTTAGTTTTCCCCACTTTTTATGAGATTCCAATCGTCTTCACCATGAAAAAACTCACTAGCCCAACTATTCGATAGATCTCTAGTTTGAATATTTAATAATTTATATATGAATGTGATAGGACCTTGTACATTACAAGTAATTTGACTCATGCGAGAAAAATACTCTGGTGTCAAAACTTTGATATTTTGGGTTACGATCTCCACATCAACTTCATGAAATGATGGAACTGTGATCGATGATATTTTACTCGATTTATGGTCACAAAAGGACCACATTAGCGTATCCATGAAAGAAAATCTCAAGATAAAAATAAGAATCATCCAATCTTTAATTTCAACAAACTTATAGTCAAATTGAACATCTCAGTAAGACGAACCAAATGACACAAAAATCGGTCCAATCCAAGCCCAAATGAGCCCAAATCAAGAGTCTAAGGCATATTTCAAGGGTTCAATGCATTAATTAGATAACCAAATGATCAAAGAATATGCCATGCTTATAGTGAAATCAAACGGCTCAACGATACAAGTCAATTGAGCCCAAAATCACTTAAATGCTCAATCAATTGTTTATGATCAAGGGGGCCGATATCAGCCATCCATTTTAATTCTCCCAGCTTAACCTTGATCTCTTCCATATTTATAATCAATGCCACTCAAAAAACTATAAATAGGCCCTCATTCTTCACATAAGATGAGGAAGAAAAGAGAGGGATGAAGAAAGGAGGATTAGAAGAAGATTTAGAGAGCTATCTTACCGTCAACCACCGCCGACATTCATCCCAACCATCAACATATTTCTCCTTCACCGACGTTCTTCTCTACAGTCGATGTTCTTTCTAACCATTAACATTCTTCCAAACAACTAACGTTCTTCTCCACCACCAAATTTCTTCTCCACCACCGACATTCTTCTCGACCACGACTGGAATTTTCTTCAAATACCATAAAAGGTCTTTTTAACTATCACCAGACTTTTATTTCATGTCCGAATATTGGTATAAATTTTCAATACATTGTATTCTCCTCGTCCACGAATTGGAGGATAGATTGATCCATCCAAATTCTAGTGGAACCATTTCAACTTGGCAAAGCCCCGTGGGTTTTCATTTTCTCAGAGTTTTTGTTATAAAAAATCCTAGTGTTTTCTCTTTCATATGTTTTTTGTGCAATGCTCCCGTGCATTGCTAAGACGTATATTCTTCTCACTCTACTAACACGAATTTCTCAGTCCACAATAATTAAATCATCCAATTTAGTTAGACTTTCAAATTATTAAGATGCTAAATTCTTATAATTATAAAATTTTTAAGGTGAGATTATGATATTATTATGTTAATTTTATTAATTTTAATAATATTATTTTTTATTACATCATCCAGTTTATCCCAAATGAAACGGTTAAACCGTGAATCACTCCTTCTAGTTCATTGTAAGTTCTAATTTTGACAACCTTTATAGAGCTGATAAACAAATGTTAAAAAAGTAGGTAATAATAACATTAGTAATGACATGAAAATGGAGTTTTTATTAAAGGCAACTTTTTTAATAAACATTATAATCTCTATAATTAAGAAAATGAACATAACTTTTTAAATTTTTTATTTAAAAAATAGATAAAATTATTTCTGACTCTGATATAATTTGAAGTAGGTCACTTTAAGTTGGAGATTTAATTACTTCGTAAGTGAATTGTTATTTAGTTCTCTAAATGAATTGAAAAATAAATAATCACTCCCTTGATGATGCTCAAAATTTTTGAAACTCATCCCTTTACAAGTCATAAAAAATGTTAATTACTTTATTTCCTAATAATCTTATCCTTTTTATAAGTTGCTCTGCAAATGAATAAGTGAATTTAAGAACTAAATATAAATCCCAATTTAAATTTATTTAAAATGTTAACAACAAAATATCATCATTAATATCAATGAACAGTTATCTACATAGCTTATAAAATAGAAGTAATTGTATTACATATTATTTTATATCGGTTGCTTTTACAAGCAACCATACTAGTTGACTTGAGCTTGCCCGACCACTTGCTTAACCTAAAAGGTTAATTCATGATTTGTTACATTAAGAGCTAACTTTTTTTTTAATTATTTATTTTTATTCCATTACCTCAACTAATATGTGTAAGGGTTGCATCCTCTATATGAATAAGAAAATAGGCATAAATACTACAAAGATAATGCTCACAACATAATGTTAGTTTTTAAAGAAACACACAAAATTATGTGGTTGAAATTTAAAAGGTATCAAATAACTCAATATAACTGCTAATTTATAATGAATTAGTAGGTCAAGACCTAGTGCTTTATACTTCTATGTATAACCTTAAAGTAATGTTGTCTAGTTCCTACTCATACACTAAGTTGTTATTTCATAGAAAAAAGTATAGAAGTGTTGCACATTATCAGTTGTACTGAAGATTTCATTACAGTTAAGTCACAACCCAAAAAAATATAACCCACCAATAAGACATGTCATTTCATGTTAAATTGTGATAGACCAAGCCCAAGATCAATATTTTGAGGGCTTTTAGTTTTTTTATTTAAATAAGACTAAATAGCTTCTAATGAAGTTCTAGAAGAAGAAAAATAAATTCATCCATAAAGTTTTTTTTCTTCTTATTCATTCATCATTTTTTTTTATACTTTGTATTTACTTTATTTTGTAAAGATGCATATACCACAACACCTATACATTATAGTGCATTGATACAAAACATAAAAGTGAAAACAAAGAAATAGTCATGACTACACAAAAATTAGGAAATACATATACATACTTGCACAAATCAAAACCTGAGCCCATAGCTACTTGCCGCCTTTTTCTCCATTTCCCTTCCATAAATAGAATGCAAAATATGGGTTAGCCAAAACTAGTCAGCAGTCGCATTTATAGATCTATAAATTTAATAATTCACTTATTATTCATTTAACTAAATTATAAAAGCAATTAATAACAATTCTATGTACTCGAGGAAAAAATGCTTATAATTATTATAAATTAAATAAATAATGTAATGAAAGTAAATTAGTAAGTATTCCATTTATCATAGCAAAAATTAATAGATTTTCCTCTTGCCATTATATCTTCTTTCATAAATAAATATCAAAATTCAGGCCTTTATAACTCCTTGTACTAGCATATTTAAAAATAGTCCCTTATGAATCCTAAATGCTTAACAAATATCAGATATTAAAAAATTGAGGCCCTTATAAATCCTCATGCATTCAATATTAAAGCTTTTTCTAATATTAGAGCTTCATAAAATCATAAATTTTAAGCAGAAATACATATATAAGACTAAATTATAAAAAAAATAAATATAAATGTAATATTTTTTTTAAAAAATTCACATAATACTTTATATGTGGCTAATAGATTCAACTATTGAGTAAAATTTTCTAGTTTTATAGCTTAAAATTTTCTAGTTTTATAGCTTCAACATATTATCAAGTATTGTTTATAATAGTAAATTGAAGCATTAATACTATAATATTTGTTTTTGGGACCAAAATTTATTTTTTATTTATATTAAAATAGCACACTATTCAATTTACCCAACATATTTTTTTTTAAGAAAAACAATTAATTATTTAGAATAATTGCAACTATAATTATACGGTGAAAATTTTGCAAGTGCAAAGTTATCCTCATTTTTTAGGTTACAAAATTAAATTTTAATTCGAAAAATCCTTAATTTTTTATAATTTTAATAATTGGGATAGGCGAAATGTAAACTACCTCAATCCAAAAGACTTTTAGAATTAAATATATAGTAGAAAATGAACCAGAGCCTGCAAAACCAAGCTTTCTTTCTCTATGATTCCTCTCTCTCTCTCTCTCTCTCTCATTTCTTGCCTAAAGGGATGGGGCAGAGTTTTTTTATTAAACAAAAATGAAGTGAATTTTAATAATTTCATAAAAAAAAGATCTGATAACCCAACATTTGACCCTACAGTGCCACAATGTTCTTCACTAAAGGGCATGACACCACAACTTTGACCATTGCATCGTTATTTAAAATTATATTGGAAAAATAACAAAGATCTCAATCCCACTATGTCTACTCTGGTGTCATGACAGTCACATGGAAAATTTTCTAAATTTTTTTATTCATGCACACAAACCCCTAATTCTTGCTACAAAATAGATTTAAACTATGACATGCATATATAATATTCACAAACACATACAAGATGTGAAAGAGCAAAAAATTTAGTGGATTACTTTTACCAGACTAAATCAGAGCAATTGCAACTATGCACTATTTTTTTAGGCATTATAATCCTACCCTCCCCCAAAATATATCATCCTCAGTGTTTAGAAAAATCATATCGAGTAAATATATATAATATAATTGTCTCATTCTATATTCCTTCTCTTAAGTTATTTCTCCTTCTGTTTTATTTTTTCACTGCACCTTGACCATTAAGATCTATTTATTCATCAATTTTTTAACATTATGTAGAAGAATCCTATTTAGTTCTATAGCTCAAATTAAAATGTAACCCAACTTCATCTGCAGATACTTGATTCTCAAAATTAGACACTAATTTCCACAAAGATGACATATGGAATACACTGTGAATATCAAACATGTGCTCTAATAACTATAACCTATAAGAAGGCTTTCCAATCCTTTCAATTATCTCAAATGGTCCAACATACCTCAAATTTAGCTTTCCTTCATTTCCAAACCTACTTATGTGATTCATCAATTTTTTTCTTCACATACATAAAATCTGCTACTTAGAACTCCATAGCTTGGTGATTTGTATTATAATGCTTTATCTTCCCATCTTGCACCACTCTCAATCAATCTCTAATCTGACAAATTTTTTTAGTAGGGTCATCAACTAAGGCTGGCCATATCAAACTCCTTTAACCCACTTCTATCTAGGACATGAGGGTTCTGTATTTCCTATCATACAGAGCTTCATAAGGTACTATAGATATACTTGACTATAAATTATTATTGTAAGTAAATTTGATCAGAGAGATGTTATTTTCCTAGATACACCCAAAGTTGAAAACTCATAATCTTAGAATAATTTTTAATACATAAATAGTCTTTTAAAATTGCTTATCAATTTATGAATAAAAAGTCAATCTGAAATATAATTTAGTACACAAATCTTATTGAATGCCTTTTTGTAGCTGAAAGATAAATATATCATCTCTATCATAGAATATCAATCTTGGTACTCCATAAGGTTGGATAATCTCTCTTACATATACTTTTGTCATTCTATCAACTGAATCAACATGTCAGATCAATATAAAATATGCAAACTTCATTAATATATCTACTATAACCTGGATATCATGTCTTTGCCTCAATCTAGGAAATCTATAATAAAATCCATCATCACATCTTCCCATTTTCTCTCTAGAATATATACAGTTGTAGAAGACATCCTAATCATTAATAGTCTATTTTTATTAATTGATAACCTTCATATTTTGAAATAAAATTTACATCTTTTTTCTTCTATCCAAGCAAAAAGAATATACCCATCATATCACTATATATCTTGTTGCTCGCCTAATATATCATTCTACCTAATTATGTGCTTTGAGTAAAATCTCCCACCTTAAATCTATAAAAGTAGGAACCCACAACTTGTCCTACTAAGGATGACTCCAAAATCGGATAATCACAGTTGATATTTCTTATTAGAATTGTTCTAATCAATTAGCTTTAGACACTCCGTATCTTACTTCAAGCCTTTTCGAATCCTTTCATGTATAGATGGCCGAATAATTATTTGAGCCACAACATTATAATCCCATTTAGCAAGAGAAATCACTTCTCGCTCCAAACTTTTCAAATTCTAAAGTGGAAGATCATCAAAAGTAAATAGTATATTCGACACTCTACGCGCGTGTGTGTGCATGTGTGTGTGTGCATGCGTGTGTGTGTATGTTATAAGGATTTATGCATAAGTAGTACCTCTGAATTGTTATGTTAGAATAGCTATTTTATATATGGAGGTCAATGTCCCACATCACATTGCAGCTTCATAGCATACTATAAAAGAGTTCCTTGAATAATCATAGCCATAAAATGATTTTATGGCACGACAACCTCAAAATGATTAAAATTGTTTTCTTTTAATTTCAAAAAAAGGATTTTTTTTTTATGAGAGAATATACTCAAAATTTACATGATCAAGTATCATCTAATATAAATATCTTATAAGCTTTGGAAGGGTGAACAATTACTGAAAAAATATAAGAGCAAAAGATTCATTGTCATTAGACAATGAGCATGTTAGGAACTATTTTTAATTCAAATATTTAGTGTAGAATTAAAACTAGCCAAAGAGAAAAATCTAACAATTTAAGCCTTATTTTAAAAAATAGTGCATGAATTAAAGTATTCTAAAATTTGTATAAGAAAATTTGGAAATGATTTAACTGCAGTATAATCAAATATAATTTCCCCAATTTTAAAGTAAAAATTAAACAACATATATTCATTGAATAACCAAAATCATTGGGCTGTTAAAAAATCATACAACTAGTTTTGGAAATTCAATTAAAGCTAATTTTAGAATAGAAATAAAAATATTTAATTAAGTGAATTAGGAGGAGAATATTAATTGAGGAATTGGATATCATACTCTGGAAATTGAGTGTCTGCATATGAGGCTGAGGAATACCAATATTTGAGCTGTAGCAAAGATCCAAAAAAAATTGTATGAAGTTAGGAAATTGACAAATAAATAGATCTTAATTGTGTTGGTGCAGTAGAAGCAAAAAACTGTAATAATATCTATAGGGGAGAAAGAATTTGAAGTGAGATAGATCTACCCTAACTTGTTTACTCAACTTGAGTGCTAAAATAATAAAGATGATATTTTTCTGAGACGAGAGGATTTTAATACCCACTATATTAGTATTACACCCATTTTGACCATGCTTGAAAAGACTTGTGTTAAGAAACTTCTATATTTTGATTATGTATGTTTTTTAGATGACCAATATGCATGTAAATGCCTGAACTCTATTTTGAAGCATATCCCTAGTTTTTACATGCATGAAATATGAATTATGAAGTTTCCCCTTGGGAGTGCTTTGGCAATGGGTTTGGGGGCATTTCTTATAGACTTATTCATTTTAATTTGAACTGCTGGAATAGAGCGCCATGAGATTTGGTCTAAATGTTTTAAAAATATTAATTTCTACTTCATTTTTACTTTGGCTTAAATCAAACCGCCCTTAAGCTATCATTTAAAGACAGAAAGAGAAATTCAATTTTGGGTGACTTCAATCCATTTTCGACCATTGACCTAGTTCAAGAAGTTTTTTGAATCGAGATAGGTTAAATTCTAATTATCTATGTTTTAATAATGTTAGAATTTTTAGATATTTTTATTAAAAATATAAATTTATAGCATAAAAATAGGGATAACATTTGTATCTATTAAAGTTTCACTGTGTAACCTTTTTTTATGTTATAGATACAAGTGTTCTTGGCCTTTCAACTTTTTTATAAAATTTCACAAGGAAAACTAAAGCATGCTTTTTTAGCAAATGGGATTCTTCTTCTTTTTGATTTATTTGAAAATCGTAAATTCAATTGATGCCCCAGCTTTAGTTTTACCATCAATATCACATGTGAGGCCTCGAAGTTATAGTAAGCGTGACAAGACCTTAGCTCTCGCCTCCAAGATCAAATATATGCTCTTGACTCTTCCCTCTTGAATTCAAGGGAAATCCAAAGAGAAATGAGGTTAAATCTCTCAATCTCACACATTCACCCACCTTCTCTCGCTCGATCTCACGCTCTCGCTCCTAACTCTCAGTTCATACATCCTTTCCCTCTTCTATCCCACCTATTCTTCATAAAGAGAAAAATAAAATACAAGAATAAGATTATACCGATAGCAATATTTAAAGTTATACATGAGAGAAAGCTTTATTAGTTATAAAAAATGAATAAGAGAACTTATTTAATTCAAATGAGCTTAATTAAAAAACCATTTGAGATTACATTCATTAATTAACAGAAACATACAAATTTTTCTTGAGAACTTCATATAGTAAATAAATATTGGAAAATGATCCTATCATTTAATACATGGAACTAGAGATTACGCACCATAATATTTTTATCAATAAAAGATTATCTATAAGCTTCTTAATTTTTTGTCTTGAAAGTTTTTCCTTGTAAATTTCGGATTGAGTTTTGAAGTTCAAAACATATTTTAACTCTTGAACAAAAATTAGCTCAAGTTATTCTTATAGATTTCCTCACTAAAACAATTGAATTGGTTATTCTTTTAATTTTTATTATATATTATCAATCCCTTAAATGAAGCTACTTATTGACCGCATGTGAGAGACATGAACATTTCTAACATAAAAGAGCTAACAAATGAAAACATTGTGACAAATATTAGGACAAAAAAAAAATTGTTATGACCAACATATCAGCCGGTGGAGTGATGGCCTTAATAGTTGCTAAATATGATTTGTTACCAGAATTTAACCATTTTGTAATTATTTTTCTCTTATCTTCTATTTAACTTAGCTAGGTTTAAGCACGGCTGGAGAAGGCCATCATAAAATATTTATAAAAGTAAAGTGGTATAGCTTAAAAAATTATGCTGATAATCAGTTTTATTTTTTTTTAAGTTAAGTAGATTAATATCTGTTAATATTATTACTTTTTAGCCTATTAGCTACTTGTATTTAGTTTGATAAATAGAAAAAGGTTGCGAGAGGATGTTAGCTTCTTGCTATATTTTGTTTAAAGAACACAAGTCTCGTGACTAAAAGACAACAAAAAGCTTTTTTATGCCTTTTGATATAACTAACTAGTGCTTATTGTATTTTGCTTAGCAGGGAATTCCGGCTCTTAGGTTTTCTTTATCTTTATATTTTTGATTGTAGCTCTTTGAGCGTTAGCGGGCTAGAATTCCCTTTAAGGACTTGTGTAATTTTTTCCCTAATTAACGCGTAAGCCCGTCGGGGGGTTTTAACAAAAAAAAAAAAAAAAGTGCTTCTATGGCACCTTTTGAATGAGTAATCAATAGATTTTGATACATTTATTTTCATATAGCCAAACAAAATATCAATATTTTTGTTACATTTCTTTTCTTATCGAAAAAGTATTGAAAACTAAAATATTAATTACTCATTTTGCTAAGAAAATAAATGTTTTAGAAGATTTTGATTACTTATAGGAAAGCTCCCATCGAAACACTTGCTAGTTATATCAAATGATATCTAAATGCTTATTGGCATCCTTTATTGGAAGTTTGATTTGATGTAATATTAGTATTAAAGTATTTCAAATGTAAGAATTTTTAGAATACTGATCTATGGTAGGAAGTAGAATAAATGTTGAGTAAAATTTTAAACTAATTAGATTTTATGATATAGTTCAATTTTAGTGTATTTGAAAATCATTAGATTTAATCAATTTTCAAATATACAGTAAATTCTCTCCCATTGTTGCCTTAAGCAACCATCAAACATTACCTGCTGGCTACTAAAAACCACCATCATTTGGGTATACACCGCATTCATTTTTATATAAGCAAAATAAAAATAAATAATAAGTTGTATTTAATTTTGATTTTCTATTTTATTAGGAACAATGAACCTCATTTTTCTTCAAGCAAGATGAGGATGATCACATATTATCTAAGGCTAGCCATTAGATCAATCAAACGAGAGAAAAAAATGCCTAGGCTAATTAAGATTAATCTAATGGAGGTTAACATTACCGCCACAAGTTAGAGACACCATTGATGTTGTGACTAATTATTTTTTTTTTAAAACCATTGTTTGTGCTGTAAACTTGTTTAAGTTAGTTTGGCGCTCTTGGAAAACTATCTATAATTCAAAAACCAAAGCATTTAGAAGGTTGTAATCACTGTGCAAAAAGTTGAAACTGAAATATATTGATACTAAATTTTAATAATTGAATGATTGATCGATTAAAAGCTAGATATCTTTTCTCAACACCACATAATTGAATAATTAAAACTATACATAATTAAAAAATAATTATGAAGAAAAAAAATCACCTATTCAAGCATGGAGATAAGCTTGACCTTCATTTTCTACAATTCTATAGGTTCCATGGAGTACAAAGATTGCTGGCTCCAAGAAGAACTGGAATCATCTATTGGCTTAGCAGAATTATTCCTCTTAAAACTATTTCCTCCTCCAAGGCTACAAAACCCATTGATAAGCTCTTGCGTTGGAAGAAGGTATTTGCAACTTTTTATATGGAAAGGATGGTGTGAAGATAGCTGAAAGGAGGGGGAATGGGGAGGGTTTTAGTTGGATAAGGAGAGACTTTAAACTTGGTTTGTATGAAGAAATTCTAAGGGCCAAACACTTGTTGCCACAACCGAAACGGTAGCATCGCTATCTTGTGAGAATCCCCTCTAGTTATGATTTGATGACATATTCACGTGGAAGAGATCATTACCTCCGGTCTAGAAGTTGTTCATCGTCAATGAGTTTCCAACGATGACCGAGCTAGAACTCATTGAAGGGTGTTAAGATAGTTGCTATTTGCATGCTTTACATTTTTACGACTTGTATAGTTTTGATGATTTCAAACATTATTGTTCAAATGTGTAGTTATCTCCGAACAATTTTAGAAAATTTGTATTTGCTCTTGTGTGTACTAACATTTAAGGAAAATCGAACTCCAGACTACGAAGACTTCAAATCAAATTCAGCATGAGATACTTTGTGAATTTGAAGCTTGTACTTTTCTTTGAAATAAAATTGAAAGGGAGTGATTGTAATTGAGTGAATAAAAACATACACACACACATAAGGAGATCATATAAAATTTATACTGATCGTACGGGATGATATCAGTTCGTACGGGACGATCAGACAGTTATCTCCTATTGAGCACATGGAACGAATAGGAACTAGCTTGAAAATTTTTTCTAAGTCCTATTCGTCCAGTATGAAATTAAATATCGTCCGGGACGATTTGTTCTATGTAAGATTTTCGTCCAGACGAAATTAAATTATCGTACATGACGATTTGCTCTCTGTAAAATTTTCGTCTAGACGAAATTAAATATTGTCCAGGACGAACTGGTCTCTGTAAGATTTTTGTCCAGACAAAATTAAATTATCGTACATGATGATTTGCTCTCTGTAAAATTTTAGTCCAGACGAAATTAAAAATCATCCAGGACGATCTGTTCTCTGTAAAAATTTTGTCCAGACGAATAACATTTTCGTCCAGACGATTAATCGACTTAGAACAGTTTTTCTGCAGTTTTTGGAACCGACCTTGTAATAACTGTTCGTACCGGACGAACTTAGTTCGTACGGGACGATCAGCTTGTACGAAAACATTTCGTACACATATACAAATAAGTTCGTTTCAAGGCTTTTAAGTAAAATCGTCCAGGACGATCCATGATCGTTCGGGACGATCCACTGCGTACATAATTGAAAACTTGCAATTTTTGGGCGATTTTTCTTGTCTTTTCTATAAATAGTCCAAATTAGACTGCCACCCAATCTTTTTGTCATTTGATCTTCATGCCTCTTGAGAGAATAGCCAAGGAGAGTTCATTTCTAACACTGGGGATTCCTACCACTGGAGCGTGAAGGCTTCACTTGGAGTTTAAAGGTAAGAATCTCTACTTGTGAATTGGGATTACTTAACTCTTTTCCTTCTTCCTTCTAGATTCTTGTGAGAAGATCTGTCAAGGAGATCCGGTTCTCTGCCGACACTTGGAGAGTGTGAACAGACGAAGGGTTCGCTGCCTACACTTGGAGAGTGTGAATAGACGAAGGGTTCGCTTCCTACACTTGGAGAGTGTGAACAGCCGAAGGGTTCTCTGCCCACACTAGGAGAGTGTGAAAGGACGAAGGGTTCTCTGCCCACACTAGGAGAGTGTGAAAGGACGGACGGTTCTCTGCCAACACTGGGGATTGTGTAAAAGGACAACGGTTCTTTGCCAACACTGGGGATTGTGTAAAAGGACGACGGTTCTCTGCCAACACTGGGGATTGTGGCATATGATTTTAACTGGTTATTCATCACCATCACGAATTATTAATGGAGTTAAAATTGATATTCTTTTTAGTCAGTGGAACAGGGAAGAACAACTTAATGCTCAATTAAATGTAAAGTCTTTAAATTGCTTTTTCTGTACATTAAATTCTGATGATTTTATGTTAGTATCCACATGCACTACCGGTAAGGAAGTTTGGGATAAATTGCACACCATATATGAAGGCATTAGTGAAATCAAACAATCCAAGTTGAATTTGTTAATGCATGATTTTGAATTATTTTCCATGAAACCTTTTGAAACGATCTTAGACATGTATACCAGATTCATTCAAATTATAAACTCATTGCATGCTTTAGGAAAAGATTTTTCAAATTTTGAAAAAGTCAATAAAATTCTTCGTTGTTTACTTGAAAAATTTGATGCCAAAGTTGTTGCTATTTGTGAATCAAAAGATTTGAATGATTATTCTATTGATAATTTGATTGGCTCACTTATTGCCTACGAGCAAAGTTTGGGTCAAAGACTTTTGGATGCAGATGAAATGATTGTTCTAAAAGCTGGAGATATAGAAAAAGATTGCTTAGTTGGTGACGAATGCAATGACTTGTCAAGCAAATCACAAAGCTCACCAAAGCATAAGCAAAAGTTAAAAAAAGGTAAAAGTGGTAAGGATGTCCATATTTCTTCTAACATTATTTGCTTTCGATGCAGGAAGCCTGGACATATGAAAAATTAGTGCCCTAATTCAAGAATTCTTCCTACGAAAGAAAAGGGCAAGGCTAAGCAAAATTTAAACTGGGGAAATAATGAAAGGCAAAAAATCTCATGGGCAGATTTGGTCTCTAAAGCATCGGACCAGGAGAGAGATAATGGTTAAGAGCCTTTCGTGTTTTTGTTGTGTTTTTGTTTTTTTTTTCTTTTTCATTTTTATTTTGTTTTTTTTGTTTATTCTTTGAAATTTTTATTTTCGTGAAAGTTTTTCTCTGATCAACACACACATTCACTTTTCTAAAATTCAGAAATCTACTTCCTATTTTTTTCTTGAAATCTTTGGTAAGTTGTGTTTGACTTCTCTAAAACAGTCAGAGGAAGGGAACTCATGATTTTGTTTCTCTTTCTCTCTTCTTAAAGAGGTTATTTTACTTTTGGTTCAAAATCTTCATCATATTTTAAATTGAATTTTGAAACTGATTTTTTTTAATCTCCCTACATTTTTTCTATCGCATAGGAATCTTTTGCAAGATTGTTGAATCCACCATGAAATTTTCTTAATCAAGTTATTCATGTTGTAAATAATTTGGGTTTACTTTAGTTTTGAAAATATAAGAAAGAAAGCATATTTTTTTAAAAAATAATTAAAAAAAAGTGGCCAATGATGCCAAACCAAAAGATGCACAATGATGCCAAATTAAAAAAAAAATACATAAAGTATATTAAAATCAAAAGATGCTCAAAGAACCATTCAAGTGATAAAGGGCATAAAATGAGCCCACAAAAAAAAATAAAAATAATATATGCTTATTTTTTCTTATAATGCTAAAAACTTAAGAAAATCCTTGATATGTTCGAAATTTGTGCTTGAAAATCTTGGTTCTTGATTTAGAAATTTGTGCATTGATCTTCTATTAGATATGTTTTATGAAAGGAGTTTTGAAAAATTACGGTTTCTTTTTCCCGTTTATTTTTTGATTTTGATATTGAATTAAAAAGTTTTTTTAGCCTTTAAAAGAACTTGAGCTTGAATTAACAATTTATGAATTTCTTACTTTTCTGGATTATGCGTTGTCAATCCAATTCTACTAAGTTTTTGATTAAAACTAAGAGGTAACTTTATCATTTTAAGAATTTTTTTTTCACTAGATTAGAGAACAGTTTTTTTTGTCTTCTATTTGTTTTGGTTTTTATTTGTGCCTCCTCTCTTTTTGATAATGTCAAAGGGGGAGAATGTATTGTTGAATTTTTATACTATTATCGTGTTTGTATCTTGTTTTCAAAAAATTAAAAAAAAAATATTTTCATCTCCCATATTTTTAAAAGTGTTATTCTAGTGAGGGGGAGATTAGGAGAAATTGTTTTTTTTTTTTAAATTCAAATTGTAATGTTTGCCATCATCAAAAAGGGGGAGATTGTTGCGCATCTATGGCTTATGATTTTGATGATAGCAAACATTCTTTTTCTCTATGACTGCTTTCTACTAACGTTTCAGGTCCAAACGATCAGATTGCAATTTGGAACCAGCTCAAGATTGGGTAGACTAGGTCTGTGTCAGTTTGTAATCTTTTTTTCCTTTCTTGAGTCTGTTGTATTTGGTATGGGACCAGTTGGTTTGTAACTTGAAAGATTTTCTGTTGTGCCCTAAAAGATTTCTATTTTTGGTAACATCGTCCGGGACGATATTTATATCATCCTGGATGATCTAACAAAAGTAGAAACCCTAATTAGGGCATCCTCATTAAAGCAGCCGTCTTTTTGCAAAACACATTGTCCTGGACGATTTTGTATCGGCCAGGACGATCGTCTCAATTCAGCAAGAATCTGCCGTCAGATCTATTAAGAAATAACCTATTTTTGGACATCATCCAGAGGATCGGCCTAGACTATAAAATATCGTCCAGGACGATCCAGGTCAATTTTTCCAAAATTTCTCTGGAATTTAAGGAAAGCAATTAATTGGTCAAATCGTCCTAGACGATCTCTAGATCTTCTAGGTCGATTAGACATCGTCCAACTTCATTTCAGGGCGATATTCAGGATGATTTTCCTCATATTTGAGCTAATCGGCCAGGACGATATGCCTATCATCCTGGACGATAATGTCGGCAACTTGCATTAATGAGCTCGTTTTTAGCTCTTCTATTTAAGCTATGGCAAGGCACTTGGTAAGTGTCTTTGGCAGCCATTGTAGCTTCGTTCTTGTGGGGGAAACTTGAAGAGAGAGCTTGAAAGGGAGAGAGGAAAGGGTGGAGTTTGAGAGGGAGAAGATCCTGTGAGGGGGAGGAACTCAAGGGAGTGTGGTGGGGGATCCACACGGTTGCTCCGGCGAACTCGCATCTTAGTACCATCAGACTCAAGGCTTGTCTCGAGGTAAGTTCACCAAAGAAGAAGATCTTTTTGGTGTCAAAGGACCCGGCGACTCCGCCGTAACGGGGAAGGTGGAAGTGATTTTGTAAGGGCTTCTCTGCCTAACTGTGGGGGCTAAAGGAGAGTCACGATTTTAGTGCAATACTTGGAGGGTGCCTCCAAAGAGTGGACGTAGGTCAAGGTTTGACCGAACCACTATAAATCTGGTGTGTTCTTTTCTTATTATTGCTTCCGCATTATTTTCTTCCGCACCTTGATTTCTGTGGTGATTTTGGTTTGTGTTTTATCTTTGGTTTTAAAATTATCTAATTCACCACTCTCTTTATTTAGCCTTGGGCCAGTTCATAAGGGCTTAACATCCCTAACGAACTTTCAAGTGTTTTCAGAGCACTTTCTAGTGATGAGCACTCTCAAGACAGAATTGCGTAGTTTACAGTAAGACAAATTGATCAATAAAGGAGTGCTTCTAAGCTATTAAAGGAGAGAAAGCGCATATATTTCTCTAAACAAACTAAGGGAAGGGAAGAGATTGAGGGAGAGGGGGGATGGATCTAATGAAGTAATGATCTATCTGTATGGCTTTCTATCTAGAAGAGAAGGGAGTACTAAGCTAATACCATCCGCCGCATGGTGGTCCCATGAACACCTTCTAAGCTCTAATCTTTTTCTCTTGGAACCTTAACTCCTCTTGGTTCATTTAGTTTCTCTTTCTTCAATCTTCTTTAATGGCTACTCAACACTTTAGGTACGATATGGCTTTTCTTTTCAGTGCAAGGAGTGGCCAAATCTAGGATTTGTACTAATCCCTTTCTCTTTAAAGTGGAAGTTCCTCGCTTCCTTTTATCTTCCGCCTCTGATCCCTAAGTGAAGTAGCTTACGAGATTTCTCACCATCTTCCTTCTTCAATAAGAGAGAGAGAGAGAGAGAGAGAGAGAGAGAGAGAGAGAGAGAGAGAGAGAGAGAGAGAGAGAGAGAGAGAGAGAGAGAGAGAGAGAGAATAAAGAAGAAAAAGGTGTGCAAGCGGTCCTTCGATTCCAACCAATTCCAATTAAGAGGGAAAGCAGTCCCATGGCTGGTGGTTACCCACCTTTAATATGGCTCTTAATTGGAATTGGTTGGAATCGAAGGACCACTTCCACACGTTCTTCTTCTTTATTCTCCCTCTTTCTCTCTCTCTCTATATATCTATCTTTCTCTCTTTCTCTCTCTCTCTCTCTCTCTCTCTCTCTCTTGTTGAAGAAGGAAGATGGTGAGAAATCTTGTAAGCTACTTCACTTGGGGATCAGAGGCAGAAGAGAAAGGAAGCAAGGAACTACCACTTCGAAGAGATAGGGATTTGTACCAATCCCAAATTTGGCCACTCCTTGCATTGAAAAGAAAGCCATATCATACCTAAAGTGTTTAGTAGCCATTAAAGAAGATTGAAGAAAGAGAAACTAAATGAACTAGGAAGAGTTGAGGTTCCAAGAGAAAAAGATTAGAGCTTAGAAGGTGCTCATAAGACCACCATGCGGAGATGGAAATAGCTTAATACTCCCCTCTCTTCTAGCTAGAAATCCATATGGATAGATCATTACTTCATTAGACCCCCCCCCCTCTCTCTCTCTTCCCTTCCCTTACCTTCCCTTCCCTTAGTATTTTTAGAGAAATATATATGCTATCTCTCCTTTAATAGCTTAGAAGCACTCTCTATTGACCAATTAGTCTTACTATAAACTACACAAGTTTGTCTCTCTTTCTCTCCCAACACTGTCAATTTCTCTTCATAACTAATTCATGATGTCTCATGAATCCCATCATCTTCATCACCAACACCCCTTCAATGAGTTCTCGTCCATCATCGGAAACTCATCGATGATGAACAACTTTGAGACCGGCAGTCATGATCTCTTCCACATGAATATGTCATCAAATCATAATTGAAAGGGATTATCACATTATAGCGATGCTACCATTTTGGTTGCGGCAGAAAGTGCTTGGCCCGTAAAATTTCTTCATACAAACCAAGTTCAAAGTCTCTCCTTATCACTTTACAACCCTCCCCAGCCCCCCTCCTTCCAGCTATCTTCACATGATCATTTCTAGATAAAAAGTTGCAAATACCTTTTTCCAATGCAAGAGCTTATCACTTGGAGGAGGAAATAATTTCAAGAGGAATAATTATGCTAAGCCAATGGATGATTCCAACTCTTCTTGGAGCCAGGAATCTTTGTACTCCATGGAACCTATAGAATTGAAGAAGAGGAAGGTCAAGTTTCTCTCCATGCTTGAAAAGGTAACTTTTTTTCTTAATTTTTTTTAATTATTTATAGTTTTAATCATTCAATTATGTGGTGCTGAGAAAAGATATCTAGCTTTTTGCACAATGATTACAACCTTTATTAAAACTTAAATCACAATTGAAATTGTATTAAAGCTGATTAAAATATAATCAATTATTTCATAGTAATTTTAAGAATGACCCTCAAATCCAAATTTTTTATATTTTAAATTAACTGAATGCATTCTTTCCCATAAAAGAAATCGTTCTTAATAAATATAGCCCTTATGTTGCGACTCAAGCTTTCGATTTTATAATTTTGATGATGATAAATAATATTGATTAATCTTTTATTTCTTATAATATTTGTAGTGCATATTTATTTGTGTGTTGACTAATATTTCATGTACATCATGCACCGTTCTTTAAAGATTCAAGGCTCAAGATTATGGAGAATTAATTATATTAAATGAGTCTATAATTTTTATCTCTTGAGTCAAGTCTTATAATATTGTATGTTAGTTTGTTGATCATACACACACAGAGGGAGAAAAAATGATTTTAAATATTTAAATTTTTTTATACATCATGCTGTATGATCTAGATCGTGCTGTACAATCTAGTGTAATAGAAATCAATTAAAAAAATATTTTTTCTTGAAAAAAAAAATATTTTTTAAATATAAATAATCATATAGTACGATAACCACATAGTACTGGATGATTTGTTATAATTAGAAAGCTAATTGTCCATTAAATTAGGAAAAATTTTGAATTTGAAAAGTTGTTCTAATCGTACTGTGTGATCATGATCGTACTATACAATGGTTAAAATATTGCCTAATTTTATCCTATGATTAGTCAGTCAAAACAGCTTAATTTTGATATTTTGATCGTACTATATGAATTGGATCATACTGTATGATCAACAAAGACTATTTTTGTCGTCCCATGCTTCGTCTTGACGAATTGCTCTTTCATTGAATTGTTTGTACAGCACATTATACAGTACGATCTGGCAATTGAACTGATCGTACAGTACTAACTGGACATCGTAGAGTACTAACAGGTTAATTTCTGCACATTGTACTGGATGATCTTGCAATCGTGCGGTATAATATTTAATGGCTGAATTGAACTTTTTTTAGGGTTTTTTTTGCCCTCTATTTAAGCACTCTTATAAGACTTTATAAGAGTTTTTGGCAGCCATTGTATCTACAATCTTTTGGAGAAAACTTGAAGAGAGGACTTGAAAGGGAGAGAGGAAAGGGTGGAGTTTAAAAGAAGGAGAAGATCTGTGGAGGGAGTTTGAAGGGAGTGTGAAGGAGATTTCATATGGTTGCTCCAGCGAACTTGCACCTCAGTACCATCAAATTTAAGGTTCATCTTGAGGGAAGTTTTGGGAAGAAGAAGATCACTTTGTTGTTAACGGACCCGGCTCCTCCGTCGCACCGGGGAAGGTGGAAGTGATTTTGTAATGGCTTCTCCGCCTAGCTGTGGGGCCTAAAGGAGAATCACTAAAGGTTTAGTGTAATACTCGGAGGGTGCCTTTGGGGAGTGGATTTATGTCATGGATTGACCGAACAACTATAAATTGGCGTGTTCTTTTCTTAATTATTTCCGTACTTTATTTTTGCATTCATTTTTATTGCAATTAATTGTGTGGGTGAAATTGATTATCTATCTTTTTATTATGAATGAATTTCGCTTTCACATAAAGTTATAAAAAGGTATTTCTTTTCACTAAGGAAGTTTTTAATCATCGAATTCACCCCCCTCTTGGTGCATCTCATAATTTCACCTCAAGCTTTTGAATTTGTAATACATAGTATAATATAATCCCTTCTCGCAACCAACATAATCCTTTCCATTGAAATATATATTTCTTAAATTGAACTTCTAATTAGATTAAAATGAGAACTATCATGATTTGATTTATAATTAGTTTGAATTTAATATAATTTTCTTCAATAGATGTTACTCTAATCTCTTATATCTTCATATTATGTGTAGGCTAAGGTTTTCATATAATGGATATTAGAAATCAAAGAAATTGGATATATAACCGATTGACGCAAGAATGAAAGACATTAACATACGAGTTCATTAATAGAGTGAGTTTTTCCATCTAGACATCCTATCAACTGCCTAGCTTCATCTTTGATGGAAAGTTTTGATGCACATATTATAAACATAAAAATCATGTGCACCTTACAATGGAATATACCTTTTAATTAGTGTAAACTTAAGAAGATATTTTCTCTAGCATTTTTTAACTTTATGAAGCATCTATTTATGCATTTACCATATGTAGCTACAGATGATGGACCTATTAAATATCGATAGATATATCCTTTTGAGAGATATTTAAATAAATTTAAGAAGGCTATTAAGAATAATGCACATCTTGAAGGCTCAATTATTGAAGCATATTTGATGTACGAGATAACCCTGTTTTGCTTGTACATAAGTATGAGTTAGCATGTACATATATTTGTTACTCATAAATCATAATTATTTAAAATTTATAGGAATTTCATTAATGATTTGAGTACATCGATATCAATAGAAGTTCAAAAGATAGTAGAAAATAAATTACCAAATTGGTACAAAGATATGGTATATATTTTGACTATTCATTTCTACTAATTTGCCTTAATTATTTAACACAGTAGTTAATAAACATGCTACTAACATACTAACATTCGATCAACTAATTAAGTCAACACCCAAGGTAGTGATTTACAATATTACAGACTATTGAATTTAGCTTCTGGATCAATTAATGAAATGTTGGCAAATTTTTTTGGTCAATGGCTACAAATTTCAAATCAAATCTTGTTGTGATGGTAAGAAGATAGGTAATTCTAGTGCTTGTGTAAGAGGAAAAACCCATACAGGTGATAATTCTAAGTATTATAGGATATTACAAGAAGTAATATATTTGGAGTATCTAGGTGATAAAAATAATGTGTATCTTGTCAATTGTGACTAATTTGATCCAATGCAGAACAAAGATACAAGAGTACATCTACTTTACATTAAAATAAAAATAAAGTGTGGTAGGAGATATGTAAAGTTTGACCCATTTATCATTTCTAGCCCGGCAAGCCAAGTCTATTTTGCTAATTATTGAAATAGATTACCAAGAAAAAAATGGCTCATAGTTATCAAGACCAAACCTAGGAGAGTCAATTAGAAACCCACATCAATACAACCAACACATCAATAAGAGCTTATGTAAAACTTAAAAGATATTTCTAATAATGTGAATGATGAAATTGCAACTAATGAGAGTGAGTTACAGTTATAGAAATTAAATTAAATATAGAGGAAAGTCACGAAGAATATGATAGTGGTGAAGGTGTGTCATCGTATGGAAGTGAATCAATGAATGATTAGTAAACATAAGGTAAATATACTTAACTATTTTTTATAAATAATTATGAATAAAAATTTTATTTTAACTATATAATTTATATTTTAACAGTGTAGTAATAGTTACTTTAATTATTTTATTATTGCTCTACTTTGTTTCAAGAACATATTAGTACTTACACTTTATATTAAATATTTGTTATAATTTATGTTGCAAATATTTCTTCAATATTTTTTGTATATGACTTCCAGTGATGAGCCTCACTAAGGAATTATCAAGAATATATTTGATAGGCACATTAAGAAGGTGACTAGTGGCTCAGCCGGTAGGCTTATACATATTGAGGGGACCTCTTATTCTCATCTTGCCACTCAGAGTCAGCCTAGCCCACCTTTACTTACTTCTCCAACCATTAGTCCATAATTTTACTCACCAGGCCCTCATTTTCCTTCACCAGACTCCACACAAAGTACTCCCTTCTACCTTTAATTCCCCTCCCCCACTTTCTCATGACGACCCTCCAACTTAATCATATCCACCAAATTTCCCATCATTCTATCCCCCACCACCGTTTGAGTCCTCTAAGGGTGAACCTTCCATCCTAGTTGTAGCAGAGCAGATGTCAGAGAGGCACATGTTGATTATATTTGAAGGTGACACATATATACTTACTATATTCTTAACATGTTACTAAAATTTAATAAATATTTTTTCACCTAACACAATTTATGTAGGTTTCATTCGTTGAAGTATCTGATGCATAAAATATGTGACATCATTCGAAGAAGGTATGATGCTTCTTATATTTCTTGGAAGAATATCCAAATAGACAACATGTGGTTAAGGGATTTTTAGGTTAGTTATTATAAAAAAAATATTTTATATTTTATCTATTTTAATTAAGCTAATAAAAATATTTTATTTTATATGTTTTTGTATACAAAATATTAATATTGGTTACATTAGCACAATGATAAAATTAAAAAGAATTTTGAGAAGAACGGGTTGAATCAAATGTGAGAAATATTTATAGACATTAGGAAGTCAGGTGAGCAACCCCTCTAGATTGGTGAGAGTGTATGTGCTGAGCTGACCAGTGCTTGGGCCAGCGTAAATTATACTAGGAGGAGGGACCATAATAGACATAATCAAGCTTTTGATGTTGGGGGCATTGGTAATTCCCTCCATACTAAGGGCTCAGTTCTACATACTAAGCAAGGCGATATTTGGTTAGAAATTTCCAAAGATTTTAATAATTTATTTATTTATGAATACTAATGAAACGATATTATAGAGAATTTTATGGTAAAGACTGAGCTGACCACTATTAAGTTACATAATCATACCCACAAGAGACAGAAGTACTAAAAATTGGTTGATGAGCAAGCAAAATCCTATGTAAGTATATAAGTTTAAAATTTTAAGTTTCATGTATAAATTGATTAATCTTATGGTAACATTTATAGGAAGAGTATGTACAGCTTCAAAAGATTCAGGCTGGAGCAAGTGATAGATCCTCTAAGGTATTAATAGATTATTCTAACAAACGCACTTGATCGTAAGCAGTAAGTGGAATATAGAAAGGTTTGATTTATGGTTTAGGCTTACTAGCCTACACATATGAAGGGTAGAAATCTGGTGGCTCCAACTTCTTAGAAAGATGCTAGTAGTTATTGTATAGCCAAGAAGTGGCTATCCTTAAAATAGAGTTAGATCAACTTAGAAAATCACATGCTAACATGCAGATGCAGCAAGGTTAGTTGTTGAATGAAAATTGAGGGAGTAGTTTATGTTAAGATAGTTGCTACTTAGTTCTTGATTATTGATATTCTTACAACTTATATGTTTTTGATAATTCCAAATATTATTATTTTAATTATTATTTATCCTAATATATTTTTGAAGAATTATTTTGTTGTTTGTGTGTACTAACATTTCAGGGAAATTCATACTCTAGATTGTTGAAGACTTCAAATCATATTAGCGTAGAATTTTATTGTAAATGAAGTCTGTATTTTTCATTTTATTGAGTCTGAGTGAGTGCGATTGTAATTTAGTAACTGTGCACACACACACATAATAAGAATTTAAAATTCAAAATTTTTTAAACTTATTGTACTGTACGATATCCTTTCGTAAGGGATGATCTGATCAATTATTTTCCTTTCGAGTAGTCACACGAACATAAAGTAGAAATTTTTTCTAAGTATGGATTATGATTTACGATATAAAAATTATTTGTACGCTGTCTAGGGTACGAATTGGATGGGTCTCTTTTCGTCCAAAAAAACCTGAAAAATTTTTGAATGGTTCATACCGTACGATGTCATCATCATATGTACGCTGTCTAGGGTATGAATTGGAAGGCCCCTTTTCGTCCAAACGAACCTGAAAATTTTCTTAATGGTTTGTATCATATGATGTCGTCATCATACGTACATTGTCTAGGGTACGAATTTGATGAGTCCCTTTTCATCCTGATGAACTTGAAAATTTTTATAACTAATTGTATTGTATGATGTCTTCATCAAACATACGCCATACAGGGCACAAAATTATGGGGTTCCTCTTTGTCCCGACGAAACTAAAAAATTTTCTAACTGATCGTGCCGGATGAAGTTTATTCGTACCGAACAAACTTTATTTGTACCGGATGATCATCATGTATGAAAAAATTTTGTACCAATTCACAATAGGTTAGTACTTAATTATTTTTGAATTGTTTGTACGTACAAACATTCGATCGTACTGTACGATAGTGTATGCTCAAAATTGAAAATTTTATTATTCTGTATAGTTTTTCATTTCTTTGATATAAAAGGTCCACTAAAACTGACGTGAAAAAGTCTTATCTTCATGATTTTTCAAGAGCAATTGAAAGAGAGAGTGAGGGAGAGTGTTTGAGAGAGATTTCTTGTAATTAGAGTTTGAAGGGTTCACAAGGCTACTCAAAAGTAAGAATCTCTTTATGATTTTTATGATTACTCTTCTTTTCTTCTTTCTAGTTTCTCGTGAGAAGATCTTTGGAGAAGATCTGATACTCTACCGATACTTGGAGAGTGTAAAAGGATGATGGTACTTTGCCGATACTTGGAGTGTGTGAAAGGATGACAGTTCTCTGTCGACACTTGGAGGATGTGAAAAAATGATGGTTCACTGCTTACACTTGGAGGTTGTCAAAGGATAATGATTCTCTATAGCACCGAGGATTAATGGAAGAAAGGTTTTGTAAAGGCTTCTCCGCCTTTCAGTGGGGGGGTAAAAGGACAGACACTTTGGTAATAGTGCAATACCTGAAGAGGGAGTCTTTAGTGAGTGGATGTAGGTCGTGTTTCACTGAATCACTATAAAGTTTTGTGTCTTTTTAATTGCCGTATTTACTTAGTGCAAGTTATTTTTTATGGTTGAAAAGTTTTTTTTTTGAAGCTGTAATTAACTTGCTACGAATATTAAAATCAATTTTCTATCTAAAAGTCAAAGAGAATTTTTAAATTACCAATTCACCCCCCATCTTGGTTAGCTTTGGGATAATAGCTTAGGTTTAACAATCTAAAAGGAATCAATAAGTGGTATCAGAGCTTTATTTCAAAATCATAAGTTTAGATTACTTTTTGAAAAATTATAATGGCTACTTTTGGAAACCGAAACACACCTGAATGATATTTGATCACTAGACCTTCGTTATTTGATAATAATCCTTTTGATTTTTGGAAAACACGCATGTCTACTTTTCTACAGTCACTTGATTATCGTATGTAGATTTTAGTTCAAGAAGGGTATACTAGGCCAACAAGATTAGTTGATGGCATTAGAGTTGAAATACCCTTTGCTGACTGAACTGTAGAAGAACGTGACTTAGCACAACTAAATGCAAAATGTTTAAACAGTTTCTTTTGTGCACTTAAGCTAGAAGATTACATGCGGTTTTCCACTTGCAAAAGTGGAAAGGACATTTGGGATAGACTTGTATTACTTATGAAGGTACTAATGAAGTAAAGCAATCTAGATTAAATATCATGTTACATGACTATGAATTATTTTACATGAAACCCAATGAATCTATTTCTGATATATATACAAGATTCACTTAGATAGTCACTTCTTTGCATGCATTAGGCAGAGAACTAACGAATGCTGAAATGGTCAATAAAATATTTTGTTATTTGCATATTACTTATGATGCTAAAATAACCACAATTATAAAGTCAAAAGATTTAAATGTTTACTTTATTGATAATTTTCTTGGATCACTAATTACTTACGAGCAAGGAGTGAGTCAAATGAAGATTGAAACAAGTAAACAATGAAAGGAGAAGAACATTGCACTGAAAGTTGAGGACTCGGAGAGTGATCAGTTACAGCTTGAGGATGAGAATGACATTGCCTTGATGACTAGGCAATGTAAAAGTTTTCTTTAAATGAAGCAGAAGAGAGGCTAGTAGTAGAATAGAGATAAGTTTAATAAAAATGTTAAAGTTTCTAATGATGTAATTTGCTACGAATGTTGGAAACCTAGACATATAAAATTAGACTGTCCAAATTTAAAAGACACTCCTAGCAAGGAGAAGGTAGAAGAGAAAACAAATATGAAAAAGGGCAAGAATAGATTTCATGGGGCTTTTTAGGCAGACTAAGCTTCAGATTTGTCAGAAATAGAAAAGGAGGATGAAGTAACTAATATGTATTTAATGGCTAATAATCTTGACCAGTCAGATCAAGAAGAGGTATGTGACTTGTCTTATAATGAATTGTTAGAAGTTTCTGAAAGAATTCATTATGCATATAGAAAATTTTAGAAAATACATGCTAGTCTAAACCTAAAAATACAAGAATTATAAAAAGAGCATGAAATTCTTAGGAAAGATTACGCCTATATATATAACAACCACATGAGCTTACTTGATGAATTCGATGAATTGAATAAAAAAGATGGATATTTTAAAATCATCTTATGCTAAATTGAAGAAAGAATTAAAAGATTTTAGGGATGAAATAAAGAATAAAGAGTACTATTTGAAATATGATAACACTGTGTTAGAGGATGCAAATTCATTTCATAGAATAACAGTGAAAGCTCTTGAAGAAAATAGGAAACCCCCAAGACTTGAAAATTTTACTAATCCTATTTTGAGGTAAGAAAATTAATAACCTACGAAAAGACTATTTTATTATAGAAAATTAAGAAATCCATTTCATGAAGTTAAATGTTATACCTGTGGGATGATTGGAGATATTTCACACACATGTACTTTGGATAGAAAAACTCATTTAGTGCGAAGACCTAAGATGCATAAATCTAATCATATCATACATACATCTAGTTTCATCTTTCTAAAAGGAGAATCCAAACTTGTTTAGGTTCCTAAGTCTAACATTTGATTATTTTGTAGGAACACTCTCATACAAGGCATCATGAGAGCATTTGGTATCTGGATAGCGGTTGTTCGAAGTATATGCTGGAGACATTAAATAATTCATATTGATAGAAGTTAGAAATGAAGGTAAGGTTACACTAGGAGATAACACCACTAGGAAAGTGGTTGGCACAGATATGATAAAAAACTTGCAAAATTTTTTCATAGAAAAAGTATTGTTGGTAGAAGGCTTAAAGCATAATTTGTTAGTCTAAGCCAACTTTGTGATAAAGGGTATAATGTAAATTTGTTCCCACTAACTACATATTAAGCCTAAATAAAAATGATGTATTACATGGTATAAGGGTAAACAATGTCTATATACTAGATTTAAACTGTATTAAAACTCCTAATACTTTTTGTTTAAAAATAATTTCTAATGAATCTTGGTTATGAGATAGGAGACTTTGTCACGCTAACATGAAAAATCTTAAGAAATTTACCCAAAAGGATTTAGTTAGAGGTATACTAAAACTAACTTTACTAAGGATCACCTTAGCGATGCATGTCAATTATGAAAACAGGTAAAGTCTTCATTTCATTCCAATAAGGATCTTAGAACTAGTAAACCATTGGAGATTATTCATATGGATCTTTTTGGACTGGTTAGCACTGTAACTTTAGGAGGGAAGGTATAAAGATTTGTGATAGTTGATGATTTCTCAAGATTCATGTGGGTTAAATTTTTATTTCATAAGAATATATCATTTAAGGAATTTATAAACTCTTTGACTTGGATTCAAAGGAAATTAGGGTGTAAAATTTTAGCAATTCAAAGTGATCATGGAGCTAAATTTGAAAATAAAAGATTTAAGAATTTTTGTAGAGAATGAGTAATTGATCACAATGTTTCTACTCCTAGAATTCCTCAGCAGAAAGGGATAGTCGAAAGAAAGAATAGAACATTAATTGAAGCCGCTAGAGCCATGTTGTCTGATATTCACTTCCTAAATATTTTTGGGCTGAAGCGGTTATTACTGCATGTTATGTTCTAAATAGGATTAACATTAAGTCAAAACTAAACAAAACACCCTATGAGATTCTTAAGAGGAGAACACATAATTTGTCACATTTGCATGTTTTTGGATGTAAGGTGTTCATATATAATAATGAAAAATATTCTTTAGAAAAATTTGATCCAATATCAGATGAAAGAATTTTTTTTGGATACTCTAATGTAGGAAAATCTGATAAAGTATTTAACAGAAGAAATTTGATAGTTGAGGAAACCATACATGTTGTTTTTGATGAATCTAGAATTTTAGGAGAACAAATTTTAGATAAAGATGATTTAAAAAGTAACTCCCAAAAGATTGAGAAGATTAATTTAAAAGAAATTTTTGAGATAGAAAACCCTTTGCCTAGAAATTGGAAATTTTATAAAAACCACCCCAAGAAATTTATTTTAGGTGAACCTAGTGAGGGTGTTAGAACTAGGCATGGATTAAGCAAAGAAATCAATCATTCTTCTTTTATTTCAATACTAGAACCCACAAATATAAATCAAGCACTTTCGAATGAATTTTGGATTTTCGCAATGCTTGAAGAATTAAATATGTTTGTAAGGAATGATGTTTAGGAATTAATTGCAAGGCTTAAAGGATCAAAGTATAGTTGGAACTAAGTGGGTATTTAAAAATAAAATGAATGACATAGGATTTGTTGTTAGAAATAAGGCTAGATTGGTGGCTAAGAGGTATAATGAAATTGAAGGGATTGATTTTGAGGAGATTATTTCCCCTGTAGTGAGACTTGAAGCAATTAGATTTTTATTAGCCCTTGCCTATTTTAGAGGATTTAAATTATATCAAATGGATATTAAAAGTGCCTTTTTAAATGGGGTGATTCAATAGGATGTTTATATTGAACAACCTCTAGGTTTTAAAAATTAAAAATACCTAAATTATGTTTTTAAATCGGAAAAGGCATTGTATAGATTGAAATAAGAACTTAGGGCTTGGAATGAGAGGTTAAGCACTTTCCTACATGAGCGATATTTTGAAAAAGGAAATGTTGATACCATTATCTTTTTGAAGAAATTGGAAGACGATATACTAAATGTTTATATTTATATTGATGATATCATTTTTGGATCTTCAAATAAAAATCTTTGTGATGAATTTTTTAAAACAATGAGTAGTGAATTTGAGATGAGCCTAATGGGAGATCTTAGTTACTTTCTAGGTTTTAGAATTAAGCAAATTAGGAGGGAACTTTTCTTAGTCAGTCAAAGTATGTTAAAGACATCCTCAAGAAGTATGAAATGGATAATACTAAACCAGTTAGTACATCTATGAGTTCCTTAGTTCAGTTCGATAAGGACCCAAAGGGAAAATATGTTGATAAAATGAAATTTAGAGGAATTATTGGATATTTACTTTATTTGACTGCAAGCTGACTCGATAATATGTTTAGTATTTATTTATGTTCTAGATTTTAAATAGATCCAAAAGAATCACATTTGACAACAGTAAAAAAGATTTTGAGATATCTCTTAGGAACTTAGAACTTAGAGATTTGGTATCCTAAGTATAGCTCTTTATTTGAAATTATCAGATATTAATATTCAGACTTTGCAGGTTATAAGATTGATCAAAAAAGTACATCTGGAACTTGTCATTTTATAGGAAATTCTTTAGTTTTTTGGTCCAATAGAAAATAGAATTTTGTAGCCCTATCTACTGTTGAAGCTAAATACATTAACTTAGGAAGTTGTGTGGCACAAGTTCGTTGGTTGAAACAACAGTTGATTGATTTAGGATTTATAATATGCACAATTCCAATTTATTTTTATAACAATAATGCAATTTGTATTTCAAAAAATCCTATTTAACATTATAGAACCAAACATTCAGATATAAGGCATCATTTCATTAGGGATCATGTATCCAAAGGGGAAATTGAATTGAACCATGTTTTGACTAAAAATTAACTAGCATATATTTTTACAAAACCACTAGCTTTTGATACTTTCAGCTCATTAAGAACAAGGCTAGGTGTGATCGATCTTAATGATTAAATAAAAGTTTTTCCAAACTTGATATATTTCTTTATGTATTTTCTATTTTGTTTTCGATGTTTTTTTTGTGTGAGTGTTTTTTAGTTTTTGGTTTTGTTTTTGTTTTAAGTATTTTGTGTGTTTTAGACATGTTTTTCATATCAAAATATTCCTTTTTCTGATCATTCGTGCTAAATTTTCTAAGTGCTATATTCGTACTGTATGAAATTATTTTTGTCCCGTATGAATTCTGTAGGATTTCATTCTTTGATTTTGGACTGTATACATGAAGTTTTGATTTTTTAATACATATCATATTGTGTAATTTTTATATCATCCCGGACAATTTGTATTGATTCGTCTATACACATGTAGACAAGTATATGGGCAGAATCAATTATTATAACAGATGAAATTCCATTTCGTACATATGAATCACATGTCATTCAATGTGAGGGATGAATCTAATCATCATTGAAATTATCTTAAATAACTAATCATCCCAGATAAACACTTGTTCATCTATACGATCATCTGGTTAAAAAGACTGTACGAAAGGATGCTTCGTAACTTGCGTGATTATGAAAAGTCATTTCATTTTGGAAGTTATCGTTCGTCCATACGAAATTAATTTTGTTATGTACAAAATAATTATCGTACTATTTGAATCCATTTTTGTACGTATAAATGGTCATTTTTCTTTAAATAGGAGGGCTTTAGAATTCATTTTCATCCACTTCAAAATCGCTTCTTGAATCCTTCTCATCTTAGAAATGGCCAGTTTTAGCAAGCACAGTAGAGACTCTAACTGACTCAAAAAGAACAAAATATATAATTCAAATTACAAAATAATATAATCAGATCTTTATTTGAAGTCTTCACCAATCTGGAGTTTGATTTCCCTGAAATATTAGTACACACAAGAGCCAAAAATACTTCTTCCAAAACGTGTTAGAAGAAATTTAATAATCAATATAATAATATTTAGAATTATCAAAATAACAAGTTGCAAGAATATAAAACATGCAAAAGCTAAGTAGCAATTCTTTTAACATGTATGGGAGAATACTTGAGCTGGTGGATTGAATTAGAAAAGGGTTCAAAGGCTAAGGGTTAGAGTTTAAATAAATTATAGAGGGTTTCAAAGTGGTTTGACCATGTTTATTTTAGTTGACCAACTCAACTTTGTTTGTGATTGATTAATCAATGATAAGAACATATTTAGACTATGACTAAAAGCTGATTTAAAAGTTTAATATGGTTCAGATATGTTAAATGGGTTGAAATGACCCATTTAAATCCTTAAGGGACTACTTAGTCAACAAGGTTGACATAGGACCTAGGTTTTAAAAGTTTGTTAGGGATGTTAGGCCCCTTATGAACTGGCCCAAGCCTAATTAAAAGAGAGGTGAATTGGTATTTTAAATATCTTTAAAACAAAACTCAAACCAAACAAAATTTCACCATAAATAAAACACAATGTGGAAATTAAATGCGAAAATAATAAAGGAAAGAACACACCAGATTTATAGTGATTCGGTCAAACCTTGACCTATTTCCACTTCTCGAAGGCACCTTTGAGTATTGCATTAAACTAAGTGTCTCTTCTTTAGCCCCACAGCTAGGCAGAGAAGCCCTTACAAAATCACTTCCCCCTTCCCCGGTGCAGTGGAGTAGCCAGATCCTTTGACACCAAATAGATCTTCTTCTTCCGTGAACTTCCCTCAAGATAAGCTTTGAATCCAACGGTACTAAGGTGCAAGCAGAGCAACCGTGTGGAATCCCCCTCCACTCTCCCTTAAGTTCCCCTCCAAGGATCTTCTCCCTCTCTCAAACTCCACGTTTTCCTCTCTCCCTTTCAAGCCCTCTCTTCAAGTTTTTCCCAAAATAATGAAGCTACAATGGCTGCCAAAGACACTTACTAAGTGTCTTGTCAAAGCTTAAATATAAGATCTCAAAATGAGCTCATTTTTGCAACGTGCCGACTTTATCGGCCTGGCATATCAGTGTAAATTACGCTCAATTAGCCCGATTGGTTAGGGATGATCAGAAGATTTTGTTTATATCATCCAGGCCGATAGGATATCATCCTGGATGATTAGTTCAAATTAGAGGAAAATCATCCTGAACATTGGCTTTTATAGAAGCTGGCCGATGTCAAATCATCCCAGCCGATCCTGCGATCAGTCCGACCTATGTGATCGTGCAAATCATCATTAATTGCTTTCCTTAATTACCAAATTAATTTATGAAAAAATTGTGCTGGATCAACCAGGCCGATCCCAATTAGGCCAGGCCGATCCTCGGGATGATGTCCAAAAATAAGTAATTTCTAAATAGATCTAGCGGCAGATTCTTTCTGATTTGAGCCTATCGTCCTGGCCGATACAAAATAGTCTAGGCCGATGTGCTTACAGATGGCTACCTTAATAAGGATGCCCTAATTAAAATTTCTATTTTTAAACTGATCATCCAGGTCGATATAAATATCGTCTCAGACGATATTACCAAAAACAAGCAATATTACAAATCAAGAAAGCACCCTTCAGGACATGACTCAAGAAATAAAGAATTACATCAATGAGAGTTATAAGTAACACAGTTTTCCTAAATCTTGAGCCGATTCCAATTGTAGTATGATCTTGTGGACCTGAAATGTTAATAGGCAAGGTAGTCATAGAGAAACAAGAGTGTTTTCTATCATCAAAATCATAATATATGAAAATAGATTCACAATAATCTCCCATATTTTGATGATGGAAAATATTACTGGCTGAATTTGTAAAAAAGCAATCTTGTTCTCCTAATCTCCCCCTTACTAAAATAAAACTTCAAAAATAGGGGAAACTAAAAATTTTTGTTGTTTTTAATTTTTGAAAGAAGAAAAAAGGATACAAATACAACAATACATTTCTCCCCCTTTGAAATTATCAAAAAAAGAAGCATGAAAAAAAAGTTTAAAAAAAGAAAAAGCTTCCTCGTAGTTTTAGTAAAAAAACTTGGTAAGAAATGGATTGACACCGAATAATCCAGTAAAGATAAGAAATTCAGAAATTATTAATCCAAGCTTAATTTCTTTTTAAAGGATAAAAAACTTTTTAATCTAATATCTAATCAAAGAATAAATTAGAAAAAGAAACATTAATTTTTCCAAAACTGATTCCATAAAACATATCTAATAGAAGATTAGTGCACGAATTGTTAAATAAGGAATCATAATTTTTAAACTCAAGTATCAAAAGTATCAAGGGTTTTCTTAAGCTTTAAGAAGTATAAAAATGGTAAGCATTATATTTTGTGGGCTCATTTTATGCATCTTGTCAATTGGTTGGCGCACTGTGCATCTTTTAATTTTTGATACACGTTGTGTATCCCTTTTTTTTAATTTGAAGTCATTGCACATCTTTTATTTTTGGCATCATTGGCCATTTTTTTTTAATATGTTACCTTTCTGAAATCTTAAAAACAAAGTAAGCTCATGCTATTAACAAAACAAATTACTTGATTAAAAAAATTATGAGGTAGATTCAATAACTTGCAAAAGATTCCTATGTGATAGATAAAATATAACATATGATGAAAAAAGTTTAGTTTCAAAAATCTAATTTAAAATATGATGAAGATTTTAAATCAAAAGTAGAAAAACCTCTTTTAGAGATTGAGAGTCAAAATCATGAGTTTTCTTCCTTTGACTATTTTTTAGAGAAGTCAACCACAACTTATATAAGAATTTCAAGAAAAATAGGAGGTGGATTTTTTATATTTAAAATTTTAAATTTTTTTTTTAAATATAGAAAATAATATGTAAAAAAAAAAGTAAAAACAAAATTAACAATTTAATGAAAAAGAAAGAAAAGAGTGAAAAAGAAAGAAAAGAGTGAAAAAGAATAAACAAAACAAAGGAAACAAACAAAAACTAATAAAACATGCAAACACAAAAAAAAATAAAGCTCACAAATAATGGTTTAAACATTATCTTGCTCCTGGTCTGATGATTTAGAAGGTAGGTCTGCCCAGAAGATTTTTTGCTTTTCGTTATTTATATTTTTACATTTTGCTTAGCTTTACCCTTTTCTTTTATAGGAACAGTTCTCAAATTAGGGCACTAATTTTTCATATGTATAGGTTTCTTACATCCAAAGCAAATAACATCAGAAGTAATCTTAATATTCTTAACATTTTTACCTTTATTCCACTTTTGTTGATGCTTTTTCTTTGGTGAGCTTTTTAATTTGCTTGACAAGTCATTGCTTTCGTCACCAACTAAGCTACTTTTCTCCATATTTTCAGTGTTTAGCACTATCATCTCTCTTGCATCCAAAAGTTTTTGACCCAAACTTTGCTCATAGGCAATTAGTGAGCCAATCAAATTATCAATAGAATATTCATTAAAATTTTTTGATTCACAAATAGCAATAACTTTGGTATCAAATTTTTCAAGTAGACAACATAGAATTTTATTAACTTTTTCAAAGTTTGAAAACTCCTTTCCTAAAGCATATAATGATGTAATAAATTGAATAAATCTAGTATACATGTCTAAGATCACCTCATAAGGTTTCATGCAAAAAAGTTCATAATCATGCATTAAAATATTCAACTTAGATTGCCTGATTTCATTAGTGCCTTTGTATATGGTGTGTAATTTATCTCAAATTTTCTTACCAGTAGTGCACGTAAAAAGTAACGTACAATCTTCATAATTTAAAGCACAAAAAAAATAGTTTAATGATTTTGCATTCAATTGAGCATTGATTTTCTCTTCTCTACTCCATTGATTAAAAGGAATATCAGTTATAATTCCATTTAAAATACATGACAGTAAGGAATAACCAGTTAAAATCATTTGCCATATTTGAAAATCAATTGATTGCAAAAAAGTAGACATGCAAATTTTCCAAAATTCAAAAGTAATATTTTCAAATAAAGTTGGTCTGATGATTGAATAACCTTCCGCAATATTACGATTACCATAATTAGCAATGGATCAAAATTCAAAAGCTGTCAAAAACTTATTTTTATGAATCCTGCTCAAATACCACTTAAAAGATTGTTAGGGATGTTAGGCCCCTTATAAACTGGCGCAAGGCTAATTAAGAGAGAGGTGAATTGGTATTTTAAATATCATTAAAATAAAACTCAAACCAAATCAAAATTCACCACAAAGAAAACATAATGCGGAAATTAAATACAGTAATAATAAAGGAAAGAACCCACCAGATTTATAGTAGTTCAGTCAAACCTTGACCTATGTCCACTCCTCGGAGGCACCCTCCGAGTATTGCACTAAACTAAGTATCTCTCCTTTAGCCCCACAGCTAGGCGGAGAAGCCATTATAAAATCACTTCCACCTTCCCCAGTGCGGTATAGTAGCCAGGTCCTTTGACACCAAAGAGATCTTCATCTTTTGTGAACTTTCTTCAAGACAAGCCTTGAATTCGACGGTACTAAGGTGCAAGCTCATCGGAGCAACCGTGTGGAATCCCCCTCCATATTCCCTTGAGTCACCCTCCAAGGATCTTCTCCCTCTCTCAAACTCCACCTTTTCCTCTTTCCCTTTCAAGCTCACTTTTCAAGTTTTCCCCAAAAGAATGAAGCTACAATGGCTGCCAAAGACACTTATAAAGTGTCTTGTCAAAGCTTAAATAGAAGATCTCAAAACGAGCTCATTAATGCAATTTGCCAACTTTATCGGCCATGCTGATATAAATATCGGCCTGGCCGATTAGCATAAATTATGCACATTCAGCCTGATCAGTTAGGGATGATCAGAAGACTTTTGTTCATATCCTCCAGGTAGATAGGATATCGTCCTCAACGATTAGTTCAAATCAGAGGAAAATTATCCTGAACATCACCCTGAATAAAAGCTGGCCGATGTCAAATCATCCTGGCCGATCCTGTGATTGGCCTGACCGATGTGATCGTACAAATCATTATTAATTGCTTTCCTTAATTATCAGATTTATTTAGGAAAAAATTATGCTGGATCGGCCAAGCCAATCCCAGATAGGCTAGGTTGATCCCCGGGACGATGTCAAAAAATAAGTAATTCATAAATAGATCTGGAGATAGTTTCTTTCTGATTTGATCCTATCGTCCTGGCCAATAAACATTTTCCAAGCTGATGTGCTTAGTGATGGATGCCTTAATAAGGATGCCCTAATTAGGGTTTCTATTTTTAAATCGATCGTCCAGACCGATATAAATATCATCCTGAACGATGTTATCAAAAAAAAAAGCAAGATTACAAATCAAGCAAGCACCCCTTCAGGACATGACTTAAGAAATAAAGAATTACATCAGTGAGAATTACAAGTAACACAATTTTCCCAAATCTTGAGCTGGTTCCAATTGTAATCTGATCTTGTGGACTTGAAATGTCAGAAGGCAAGGTAGTCGTAGAGAAATTAGAGTGTTTGCTATCATCAAAATCATAATATATGAAAATAGATTTGTAACAGGTTTGGGTTCAATGGATTTGGATTGAAATTTAAAGTTTGGTAGAGGTGGTTTGAGGGATCAGAATGGTCATGTAGGTCAAATCACCTATTTGGACCCTTAATGGGTCATTGGGTCAACCTAGGTTTACTTAGTCAACCAAGTTGACCCGGGGGTTGGGATTGGGCTCAATAAATTTAACATGATCTTTTGAGACTGTTGGAGGTGGTCTCAAGGTTAGTTGAGGTTATTTTAATCAAATTGACTGTTTGGACCCTAAAAGGGCCTATTTGGTCAACCTAGGTTGATATGGTTAACCAAGTTGACTTAGGGCTTGAGTTTGGGTCCAATATATTTGAAATGACATTTAGAGACCTATGGAGGTGGTCCTATAGTCTTAGGTGTTTAGTTTGGTCAAAATGACTATATGGGCCCTTAAAAGGAATTTGGGTTTTCCCTAGTTAACTTGGTTGACCAAGTTGACACAAGGGCTAGGATTGGGTCCAATAGGTTTAGTTTAATGGTTGATACTTATTGGAAGTGGTCTTATGCAAAGAGGAGGCCCTTTGGTCTGAAATGATTGTTTATACCCCTACGAGGCATTTTGGTCAAAATTAGTTGACTTGGTCAACCAAGCTTGAATAAGATATGGGCTTGAATCCAATGCACTCCTAATGGTGATTAGGATGCATTGGAAGTGGTTCTGGGATTGATTTGAGAAGGCTATGTTGGAGTTCAGGGAAAACTCCAATTTGGCCCTTAAGGGGCTTTTCGATCATTTTGACCCCTAGTTAATTGGTGGTTAAAGTGGGTCCACCAAAATGTATTTTAATGCTTAACAAGTCATAATCAAGGGTCTGGATGTGATCAGAGGGTTTAGAGAAGGTTCTAAGGTGAAATTCCACTATGGGACAGGTCTAGTTGAATAGGCCTTAAATATTTGAATGTTTTATAACCTTTGGAAAAAAAATTAGTTTATGTGACTAGAGATCTCATAATGGGCTTTAATTTGGAGAGTTGACTCTAGAGACATGTACTACCAATATAAATTTAATATACTATGAATGAGAGGTTATTTTTATGGGGTTTGAAGTGTTTGAAAAGTCATGGGAAAATCTTTCACGGTATAGCCTTTGAACCTTGGATTATGATTATAAATCTTTATTTGAACTGGGTTTTGAATTTAGTTGTTTGATTTTGGATTACCTAAATTAATGATAATAATTTGAATAATTATATATGATTAGATAGGGCTGGAGTTTGATAAGAAGTTGGATTGATCTGAAGTTTAGAAAACTCTTGAATCTAGATTGGTTTGAGGATTGGATTGATTTGAAGTCTGGGTTGGTCCTAGAATCTGGAAGAATTCTAGTGTCTAGAATCTTGTAAAGTCCTTAGACTTGGATAAATCCTAAGGGTTAGAATCTAGAAGGATCCTAGGGCCTAGGAAGATCCTAGGGTATAGATAGGCTAAGGATCTAGATTGATCCTAGGGTCTAGATAAATCTTGAAGACTAGATTGGTCCTAATGACCTTAGTAAAAATGAGGTCAATAAATAGACTCCCAATATGTGCAATCAAATAAAGTTCTTTTGCATATAGTGGCATTGACCGAATAGATAAGGGTCAAGTCTGGAATTCTAATCATAAGGAAAGGAAGAGTATATCCGTAAGGAATCGGGGTTTGAATTGATGCTAGAGTAGTGCCAAAAAAGGTGTACTCTAGCACTAATAAATCTGATTCTAAGAGAAGAGGAAGACCTAAACCTAAGGAAAGAAAAGCTTAATTTTAAGATTTAATATTGAAACTAGGATGGTGCCATATAGGGTGTTCTCCACCGCTCATAAATCTAATCCTAACGAAGGAAGGACCAACCTTAAGCAAATGAAGATTAAATGAATGAATGGGAAGGAAGAATTCCTAACCATAGAGGATTGAATCTAGATATTAATTCTATAAGAAGGTAAACCCTAACCCTAGAGTTTTGAGTTTTAAATATATATTAAAGTAGTGCCACTGAGGGCACTCTATTACTAGGAAATCTAATCCTAAGGAAGGACGTACCTATCATTAAGGAAAGAAGATTGAATTATGGAGTTTGAAGTTTGAAATTAAGATGGTGTCATAGAGGGCGTTCTCCACCACAAAAAAGATCTAATCCTAAGTAAGGAAGTGTCTGACCAAAAAGAAAAGAAGATTGGGAGATCTTATGGGAATGAGGCATTGCTTCCCACAAAAGATTGGATCAAAATTTTGAAATTTAATACTAGGATGGTACCATAGAGAGCATTACCCCCCACTAAAATGTATAATCTTAAGGAAAGAAAGCATGATGATTTACATATGTCCTTAAGGAAAAGAAGACTAGAAGACTGGAAGACCATGTGAGAAGAAAGCATTGGTTCTCATAAAAGATCAGATCAAGATTTTGAAACTAGAATGGTGCAACAAATAGCGTGCTGCACCACTAGTAGATCTAATTCTAAGGAAAGAAAGCACGATAACTTACATATGTCCTTAAGGAGAAGAAAGTTGGATGATTTTGTGGGAAGGAAGCATTACTTCTCACAGGAGATTAGATCTGGAATTAAAATTTGGATGGTGTCATAGAGGGTGAGCTACATCACTAAAGGACAATATTATGGAGAGAAAACATGCTCTATATGATAGATTGAATTAGGATTTTGAAACTAGGATGGTACCACAAAGGGCGGGCTCCATCACTAATGGATCTTGTCCAAAGAAAAGAAAGCATAATGACTCAAATCTAACCTCTAGGAAAACAAAATTGGAAGATCTTGTGAGAAGGTAGCATTGTTTCTCACAAAGATCAGATCTTGAATTGAAATTTGAAACTAGGGAAGTGCCGCGAAGGACGTAATCCATCACTAGTGAATAATAACTAGGGGAAGAAGCTTGCTCCATATAGGATAAGAAATGGGGTTTGAAATTTATGATTGTGCCATAGAGGGTGTGCTCCATCATTAATAGATATAATCCTAAGGCAAGAAAGTATGATGATTCATATTCAACCTTAAGAAAAGAAAAAAAAAAGATTTTGTAGTTTAAAAATTTAAAGAAACTAAGTAACTTGATTCAAAATTTGAAAATTTTATTGATTTTAAGATCAAGCTACATCAATTATTGTATCTCTTAAGGAATCTCCTATTGACATGCAACATTGGGTGATTTCCCTCACAATCCACTAGTTGATACGAGCCTCCTTCATAGATTATCTCTATTACGAATGATCCTTCTCAGATTAGTTCAAACTTTCCACCGATCTTTTGGTGAGTTAAGATAGGCCTCCAAAGAATAAAGACCAAGTCGCTTACTCAACAGGTTCTAGCTCGTTCTAACTTATCATGAGCTTAAACCATTCAGGCTTTATATAACTCTAAGTTTTACTGAGCTTGGAGATGGTGTTCTTCAAGGTCCTTGAGCTATTATAATCAAAATTATGCATTTTGTTCTATGGTGATCTGTTCTGGATTGTGATTATGAGTGAAGGAATTTGAACTTCCAAAGGGACTATATCCTCTGGATCATATACTAGTGTGAACAGAGTGGATTGGGTCGAGGTTCGATAAGTGGTCCTGTAGGCCCAGTGTGGATTGGGTCGAGGTTCGATAAGTGATATGGTAGGCCCACAAAGCTTCCAACAACCTCTCATACCACTAATGTTTGTTATTATCCAGGGTCTTTTTAATGATTTGAACCAAGGTTTTATTGAAGGCATCACCTAATCCATTAGCACATAGGTAATAGATTATTGAATATCTACAATCGATACCATGATTATTTATAAAGTTGTTAATCTTCGTAGACTTAAAAGCAGACCCATTATAAGATATAATTTTGTGGGGCATGCTGAATCGATATATGTTCTGGTCATGAAAAAATTTCAATACATGGTGTGATGTTATATTTCTTAGTCGAACTGCTTTCACCGACTTTGAAAAGAAATCAATTACTGCTAAAATAAAGCGACAACCCCACATAAAGTGAGGGTCAATTAGCTCGACAATATCCATGCCCCAACTTTTGAAGGGCCACAAAACTATCGTGGGATGCTATATATTAGGTGGCTGATGTAAAACCATACCATGTATATAGCACTGATGACAACATTTTGTAATTTTCATGTAATCGTGAATCATCGTAAGCTAGTAGTATCCAAGTCTTTTGATTTTCATTTTCATCTTTGGACCCGATTGATGAGCATCACATAGTCCAGCATGGACTTCGTTAATGATATTTATGGCATCTCATTTTTCTAAACAAATGAGGCAGCTGTAATCGAATGATTGACGATACAACATATTGTCGACTAGTGCATATGATAGGGCATAATTCTTGATTTAATTGGCAATTGACCTTAATGGTTCATATAGGTTGTTAGACCTAATAGAACTCTCCCAAGGCTAACCAAAAGGGGGGGGATTGATTATTTAAAAAAAATTTGAATTTTTTTAAAATCTTTTCTAGAAAATTTAATAAATGCTCCAAAATTATGCAGTTGTTTAGATATGAATATCACAAAATATTTTTTAACCACAAAACTTTAAAGTGCAAAAAATAAAAATATAGAAAATTAAAGTGAAAAAAAAAAGAACACAAAATTTTATAGTGGTTCAATCCAAACTTGACTTACGTCCACTACCCCGAGACTCCTTTAGTTATTGCACTAAATCAAAGTGACTCTCCTTTTATGCCCATAATAATGTGAAGAAGCCCTTACAAACTCTCGTCCACCAACCCAACGCAATAGATAACTGACACCTTTTACACCCTCTAAGTGATGGCAGCATACCATCACAGTCTTTTTCACCCTCCTAGTGAATGTAGAGAACCGTCACATCTTTTTTCACCCTCCTGGTGAAGGCAGATAACCTAGACATCCTTTTTCACCCTCCTGGTGAAATTAGAGAACATCGACACAATGTTGAAACATTCTCTCAAAAGTATTCAGAGGAGATGGGTAAAAATTTAACAAAGGCAAAGAGATCCTTACTTTGGGCAACCTTATTAATCCCTCACAACTCTACCCTCCCAAGATTTCTCACACTTCAATCTCATAAATTTTCCCAAATACCGACACTCAATGGCAACTCTCAAGAGAAATTCATAGCAAAGGTTTTGAGTGTCAGTATTTAGGACTTCTTTTATAGATGACTTAAGAAAAACTATCCTGTTAAGAAAGTTGCTATTAGCATGTTTTACATTCTTACAACTTATATTGTTTTTGATGATTTCAAATATTATTTTTATGTGTAGATATCCCCTAACATATTTTAGAAGAATTATTTTTGCTCTTGTGTGTTCTAACATTTCAGGAAAATCAAACTCCAAACTATGAAGACTTCAAATCAATTTCATCATACAATCCTTTATAAATTGAAGCTTTAAATTATTCTTTAAATTGAAAGGGAGTGATTGTAATTAAGTGAATAAAAACATACACACATATATAAGGAGATTTACAAAAGTTGCACTGATCGTACGGGACGAACCTAGTTCGTACAGGACGATCAGATCAGTTATCTCCTTATACGAATAATGGAACGATCAGGAATCAAGAAAATTTTTCTAAGTCCTGATTGTTCAGGACGAAATTATTTTCATCCCTGGACGATTTGGGCTCTATAAAAATTTCATCCAGACGAAATTTATAATCGTCCTAGAACGAGTTGTCCTCTATAAAAATTTCGTCCAGATGAAATCTATAATCGTCCCAGGATGAGTTGTCCTCTGTATAAATTTTGTCCTGACAAAAATTCTGATCGTCCCGGGACGAAGTGAATCAACACTTCACATTCTCGCGGCGATATGCACTTTTGGGGAACCTACCTATGGAATAACTGATCGTCTAGAAGAACTTAGTTCGTACGGGACGATAATCGTGTACGAACATAATTCATACCAATATTCATTAGGATCGTTTCCCACACTTTAAGTAAAATCGTCCGGGATGATCCACGATCATATGGGATTATCCATTTCGTGTTAACTTGAAAATCCTGTAGTTTTGGACGATTTTTCTTGTCTCTCTTATATAAGGTCCAAATTTTACTGCCACCCAATCTTTTTGCCATTTGATCTTCGTGCCTATTTAAATAAGAGTCAAGGAGGGAGTGTGAGAGAGCATTCAAAGGAGGATTCCTACTACTGGAGCGTAAAGGCTTCGCTTGGTGTTCAAAGGTAAGAATCTCTACTTGTAATTTGGGATTACTCTTTCTTCCTTCTAGAATTCTTGTGAGAAGATCTGTCAAGGAGATCCAGTTCTCTGCCGACACTTGGAAAGTGTGAATAGCCATGGGTTCTCTACCCACACTAGGAGAGTGTGAAAGGATGAAGGGTTGTCTGCCCACACTAGGAGAGTGTAAAAGGACAACGGTTCTCTGCCAACACTAGAGATAGTGTAAAAGGATGACAGTTTTTTGCCAACACTAGGGATAGTGTAAAAGGATGACGGTTCTCTGCCGCACCGGCTATTGGTCGAAAGAGTATTTGTAAAGGCTTCTCTGCCTTGCTGTGGGTACAAAAGGAGAGACACTATTGGTATTAGTGCAATACTCAGAGGGTGCCTCTGGAGAGTGGATGTAGGTCTGGTTTAGACCGAACCACTATAGATCTTTTATTGTTTATTTTACTGCCTTTTATTTTCTGCATTTTTCTGTTTACAAATTGTGGTTGAAAAACTTTTTATAAAAAATTCATTAAAGTTTATTTTCGGTTCAACTCATTTAAAAGAGGGATAATTTTTTTAAAAAACTACCAATTCACCCCCCTCTTGGTAGCTTTGGGACATTAACTTAGGTTTAATAACCTATTCACTAGACTCATCAAGTGGTATCAGAGCTTTATTTCAAAATCATAAGTTTAAACTATTTTTTGATTAACATAGATGGCTTCGTTTGGAAACTAAAATACACCAGAGGGTTACTCTATTACTAAACCTCCACTGTTTGACAATATACCTTTTGATTTTTGGAAAACACGCATATCTTCTTTCTTACAGTCACTTGATTATTGTATGTGAATCTTAGTCCAGAAAGGTTATACAAAACTAACTAGATTAGTTGATGGAGTTAGGGTAGAAACACCTTTTGTAGACTGGACTATAGAAGAACGTGACTTAGCACAACTAAATGCTAAATGTTTAAATAGTTTCTTTTCTGCTTTAAAATCTGAAGACTATATGCGAGTTTCCACTTATAAAAGTGGAAAGGACATATGGGATAGACTTTGTATAACTTATGAGGGGACTAAAGAGGTTAAGCAATCAAGACTTAATATCTTGTTACATGATTATGAATTGTTTCGCATGAAACCAAAGGAATCCTTTTCTGATATGTACATAAGATTCACACAAATAGTCACCTCTTTGCATGCACTTGGTAGGGAACTAATGAATCCTGAAATGGTTAATAAGATTCTTCATTGTTTACCTACTGCTTATGATGCTAAAATTACTGCAATTACAGAGACTAAAGATCTAAACATTTATTCTATTGACAATCTTGTTGGTTCTCTCATTGCTTACGAGCTAGGAGTTAGTCAAAGAAAGATTGATGCAGGTGAACCATGAAAGGAGAAGAATATAGAACTAAAAGTGGAAGAGTCTGAGAGTGAACACTCACAACCAGAGGATGAAGACGATATTGTATTAATGACTGGACAATTCAGAAGCTTTCTGAAGAGGAAGCAGAAGAGACGCCAGCAATGGAATAGAGGTAAATTTAACAGAAATGTCAAGGTTTCTAATGAAGTGAGTTATTATGAATGCAGGAAACCAGGTCATATCAAGACTGATAGCCCAAAACTCAAAGCCACTCCTAGCAAGGAGAAGGTAGAGGAGAAACCAACTGTAAAGAAGGGTAAGAAGAAGTTTCAAAGAGCTTTTTGGGTGGACTCAGCTTCAGTTTTATCAGAGACTGAAAAGGAAGAAGAAGTCACCAATCTTTGGTTGATGGCAGATAGTCTTGATCAATCAGATCAAGAAGAGGGTCGCTCTCACACAAGACCTCGTGAGAGCATATGGTACCTGGATAGTGGATGTTCAAAGCATATGACTGGAGATACTGCTCAATTCATAATACTGGAAGCCAGGAGTGGAGGCAAGGTTACACTTGGAGATAATATCACAAAGAAGGTGGTTGGATTAGGTATGATTGAAAACTTGAAAAACTTTTTTATAGATAATGTGTTATTGGTTGAAGACTTAAAGCATAATTTGTTAAGTATAAGTCAGCTATCTGATAAGGGTTATAGTGTAAAATTTTTTCCTACTAGCTGCATATTAAGCCTAAATGGGAAAGATGTTTTAAATGGTAAAAGGGTAAATAATATTTATATGCTAGATTTAAATTGCATTCAAACTCCTACTGCTTTTTATTTGAAAATTATTTCTGATGAATCATGGCTTTGGCATAGGAGACTTTGTCATTCTAGCATGAAAAACCTTAGAAAGATTTCCCAAAAGAACTTAGTGAGAGGTATACCAAAACTAGACTTTACTAAGGACCACCTTTGTGATGCATGTTAATTAGGAAAGCAAGTGAAGTCCTCTTTTCAGTCTAATAAGGATCTTAGGACTAATAAACTTTTAGAAATTTTACACATTGATCTTTTTGGACCAGTTGGAACTATGAGTCTAGGAGGGAAGGTATACGAATTTGTTATTGTAGATGATTACTCAAGATTCACTTGGGTTAGATTTCTATTTCATAAGAGTGAATCATTTAAGGAATTTAGAAATTTTTTGACTTGGAATAAAAAAAAATTAGGGTGTGAAATTATTTCAATACAAAGTGGTCATGAAAGAGAATTTGAGAATGAGAGATTTGAAAATTTTTGTAAGGAGAAAGGAATAGATGACAACTTTTCAGCACCTAGAACCCCTTAGCAAAATGGGGTAGTCAAAAGAAAAAATAGAACATTAATAGATGCCGCCTGAGCAATGTTGGCAGAATACTCACTTCCTACATATTTTTGGGCTGAGACTGTTAGCACTGCATATTATGTTCTAAATAGGGTGAATGTGAGATCCAATTTAAATAAAACATCCTATGAGTTGCTAAAAGGGAGAACACCTAATTTGTCACTTTTGCATGTTTTTGGTTGCAAGGTGTTCATTCATAATAATAGAAAATCTGCTTTAGGAAAATTTGATCCAAAATCAGATGAAGGAAATTTTGTTGGATACTTAAGTGTTAGAAAATCTTATAGGGTATTCAATAAAAAAACTTTGATTATTGAGGAGACCACACATGTTGTATTTGATGAAGCTAGAAATTTGGAGGAGCCAAATATTATTGAAGATGAGGTTGATGATAACTCCCAAAAGATTGATAGTATAAACTTGGAAGAAAATATGGAAAAAAATTTGGAGATAGAAAACTCTATGCCTAGAGATTTGAGATTTTCTGAAAACCACCCAAGGGAATTAATTATAGGTGAACCTAGTGAGGGTGTTAGAACTAGGCATGGATTAAACAAGAAAGTCAATCATTCAGCATTTATTTCAACTATAGAACCCACTAATATTGAACAAGCACTTTCTGATGTATTTTGGATATTGGCCATGCAACAAGAGTTGAATCAATTTGTAAGAAATAAAGTTTGGGAATTAACTTCAAGGCCAAAAGATCAAAGTGTTGTTGGAACTAAGTGGGCATTCAAAAATAAAATGAATGACTCAGGTGTAATCATTAGAAATAAGGCTAGATTAGTTGCTAAGGGGTATAATCAGATTGAAGGGATTGATTTTGAAGAGACTTTTGCCCCTATAGCCAGACTTGAAGAAATTAGGGTTTTACTAGCCTTTGCCTGTTTTAGAGGTTTCAAATTGTTTCAAATGGATATGAAAAGTGCCTTCTTAAATGGGATAATTGAAGAAGATGTTTATGTAGAACAATCACCAGGTTTTGAAAATTCAAAATAGCCAAATCATGTTTTTAAGTTAAAAAGGCATTATATGGATTAAAACAGGCACCTAGAGCTTGGTATGAGAGGTTAAGCACCTTCCTACTTAAAAGATCTTTTGAAAAAGGAAGTGTGGATACAACTCTCTTTTTAAAAAAAAAAATTGGAAAGGATATACTCATTGTTCAAATTTATGTGGATGATATCATTTTTGGATTTTCAAATAAAAATCTTTGTGATAATTTTTCTAAAATAATGAGTAGTGAATTTGAGATAAGTCTAATGAGAGACTTAAATTACTTTCTAGGCTTTAGCATTAAACAACTTGAGTAAGGTATATTTCTTAGCCAATCTAAATATGTTAAGGACATCCTCAAAAAATATGAAATGGACAATGCTAAACCTGTTAGTACACCAATGAGTTCCTCAGTTCAGTTGGATAAGGATCTTAAGGGAAAAATCTGTTGATCAAAAGAAATTTAGAGGGATTATTGGATCTTTACTTTACTTGACTGCTAGCTGACCTGATATCATGTTTAGTGTTTGCTTGTGTGCTAGATTTTAATTAGATCCAAAGAGTCACATTTGACAGCAGTGAAAAGGATTTTAAGATATTTGCTAGGAACTCAGAACTTAGGAATTTGGTATCCTAGGTTTAACTCTTCATTTGAAATTATTGGTTATTCAGATTCTAACTTTGCAGGCTGTAGGGTGGATAGGAAAAGAACTTCTGGAACATGTCATTTAATTGGAAATTCATTAATTTCATGGTACATTAGAAAACAAAATTCAATGGCCCTATCTACTGCAGAAGCTGAATACATTGCTTTAGGAAGTTGTGTGGCACAAGTTCTTTGGTTAAAACAACAGTTGATTGATTTAGGATTAACTATAAGCACTATACCAATTTATTGTGATAATACTAGTGCTATCTGCTTTTCTAAAAATCCTATTCAACATTCAAGAACCAAACACATTGACATAAGGCTTCATTTCATAAGGGATCATGTATCCAAGGGAGAAATTGAACTTATCCATGTTTCAACAGAAAAACAACTTGCAGAAATTTTTACAAAACCTTTAGCCTTTGATACTTTCAGTGCATTAAAAATAAGGCTTGGTGTGATTGATTTAAATGCTTAAATAAAAATGTTTTCTACAACATTGATATTTATTTTTCTAATTAATGTTTTTGTGTTTGTTATTTTGTTGTTGTTGTGTTTCTATATTTTGTTTTGTGTGAATGATTTCATTTTGTTTTATTTTTGAATTTTTTTATATATCGTCCAGGACGAAATATTTTTCAAACGACGGGACGATTGTATTAAGCAGTTGAATGGATATGACAGTTTTTAATATGAACTTCATATGTACAAACCATTGGTTCGTCTGGACGAACACATGTCGGTTCGATGTAAGGGACGGTTTCAACTGCCATTAAAAACAAATTAAATTTCTGATCCTTTAGACGAATACGTGTTCGTCAGTACGATCATTTTGGTCAAAAGCCTGTAGAAAAGGGTGCCTTGTAAGTTGTGTGATTATGAAAAGCCGTTTCATTTTGAACGGATTGAATCGTCTGTACGAAATTTTATTTCGTACAGGACGAACAATTTTCGTCTGAGATGAAAATGTTTTCGTTTGGTACGACCAAGTTGTTTTTAATAAATAGGCGAACTTTTTAACTCAATAGTCACAAGCTAAACATCACTTTCAAACCCTTTCTTTGTCTATGATCATTCTCAAATGGCTTCCTCTAGCAAGCGTCAAAAGGTATTGGCAAAGAAACCACATACGAACTCTGTCAAAAGGTATTCCAAAATTTTTTGTCCAAAGAAAATGAGGATTCCTTTCCTCGATTTGCCTCTGCCAAAATCACACCCTCTAGGATCCTATAACAAGAAAATCTTACTTTTCAGGTAATGAACTTGTTCGCCTCGACCCAATTTTGTTTCATTCTTACTCTGGTCTTCCCTTACAACAAAGAGGCTTTTCACTATTTCCTGGCCAATATATCCTTTGGTCCTTTTCAGTTTGTAGTCCACTCCTTTGTCTTTAAGGAAAAAGTAAAAATTACTAAGCATCACTTAGGAGCATTTTTAAACTAAAGAATAGAAGGGGAAAGAGCTAATTATCTGATCACTACCAATAAATATTCGTGGTCTGAAATCAATCAAGTGATTAGAGGGAATAATGTGAATGAATATATGGCTAGAGTATCTGGTCTTGTGAAAACTGCACTAATCATCCACCATGTCTTTAGAACTTCCATTATCCCTAAGGCGGGTGATAGAGTGAACATTACTCCACTTCTTTCTATGCTTACTTTTATGGTCATGACTAAAAAATCTATAGATGAAGCCCAGTTAATTCTCGACTATCTTTTTGGGCTTTCAAAAATTGGCCATGCTGAAAAAAAGAAGAAGAATAGGCTGAAGATATACCTACTCCTGCTATGAACCAAATTATCAAAATTTGGTTGAAAGATTTGATCGACTAGAGACTCATTTTTTATCAACGGTTTGATCATATTGAGGGTCAATTTTAGCAGCAGCAAAGTGACATTGGTTTCATGAAAGATCAGATGAATGAAATTAATACCAATGTGATGTTATTAAGTTCATACTATAACTTCTTTGGTAGTGTTCCTCCTCCTCCAAATCAGGGACCATCTAAGTGATTGTTGCACTTGATGTTTTGTGTTTGTATTGTTATTGATGTGTTAGTTCTTATCTACTTTTAGTAGTTTGATGTATTTCTTCTTTATTTTAGATTGTTGTATTGATATCCTGATATATCGTTGTAATATCTTCAAAATGATATCAATATAAGTTCTTGTATTTTGATTTGAATTTTCTTTTGAAATGTGTGTTTGTGTTTATGAAAATCATGAATTTTTTTTAATCTTAATTGTGCTATATCTCAATTTGTAAGTTAAAATTAAAATATTAAAAAATCTAATTATTCTAAATTTAAGTTTTGCTTATAACTTGGTATTATTAAGATTGTCAATTTTATGTATCTTATTTAGACTACATTATTGTTAATATTATTATTTTAATTGTGATGTTTTCTTATTTTGTATTTCACCTATCAATTAATATATATGCACTTAAAAAAATTTGAAATTTTAGATTATTAATTTTGGAAAGAATTCAATTACTCTTGAAAATTGTACAAATGTACAAAAATCAAAAGTATTGCACAAAAAGTTTGCAATAAAAAAAGAGGCACAAAATAAGCTCAAAGTAAAAAAGATGCACAAAAATGTGCCATAAAATTGAAAAAGATGCACAAAAATGTGCCATAAATTTGAAAAAGATACGCAAAGCACCACATGTGGTAGTTACTTCTTTCCGGACTCTTTTAATCTCTTAATTCAAATTGATCTTATGTTCATTTATATTTTAAAATTGAACTTTGAAATATAAAATTTTTTCTATTCATCCTTCTTACAATGATTTTCATTATCTCAATGTCTAAATAGACTCATGTTTTAATAATTTCTTTTTATTATCTGTGTTATATACTTCTTAAGTTCTATGAATGTTTATGATTGTACTAATATCTTAATTTTATTTGCATCCTTTATTTCAATTACTTTTAAGATTAAATTATAAAATGAATTTTATACTTCTACTTACATTTCAAACCTCCTTTTTCTTCTTCACTTTTTGCTGTTGTTAAAAAGGAGGAGAAATTTTTGTTTATTTTGTTTTTGATTTGTTTTTTATAGTCTTGATAGTCCTTTTATGTCTGTCATTATTGTAGTTGTGTGTTTTGTATGTTTCTTCTTTTTGTATAAAAATTTTTGAAAAATAAATTTTTTTTAATTTATGCCTCCTTATTTTTCATGTATTCATCAATTCAGGGGGAGTTTAGGAGATTCTTAGAATTTGAAATTCTATAAATAATAATTGTTTTGCCATCATAAAAAAGGAGGAGATTGTTAAGAAAGTTGCTATTAACATGTTTTACATTCTTGCAACTTATATTGTTTTTGATGGTTTCAAATATTGTTTTTATGTGTAGATATCTCCTAACACATTTTAGAAGAATTGTTTTTGCTCTTGCGTGTACTAACATTTCAGGAAAATCAAACTCCAAACTATGAAGACTTCAAATCAATTTCAGCATACAATTCTTTGTAAATTGAAGCTTTAAATTATTCTTTAAATTGAGAGGGAGTGATTGTAATTAAGTGAATAAAAACATACACACATATATAAGGAGATTTTACAAAAGTTGCACTGATCGTATGGGACGAACCTAGTTCGTACAGGACGATCAGATCAGTTATCTCCTCATACGAATAATGGAACGATCAGGAATCAAGAAAATTTTTCTAAGTCCTGATCATTCAGGACGAAATTATTTTCATCCCAGGATGATTTGGGCTCTATAAAAATTTGGTCGAGACAAAATTTTTAATCGTTCCAGGACGAGTTGTCCTCTGTAAAAAATTCATCCTGATGAAATCTATAATTGTCCCAGGATAAGTTGTCTTCTGTACAAATTTTGTCCAGACAAAAATTCTGATCGTTCCGGGACGAAGTGAATCAACACTTCACATTCTGGCGACGATATGCACTTTTTGGGAACCGACTTATGGAATAACTGATCGTCCATATGAACTTAGTTCGTACGGGATGATAATCGTGTATGAACACAATTCATACCAATATTCATTAGGATCGTTTCCGACACTTTAAGTAAAATCATCTGGGACGATCCACGATCGTACGGGATGATCCATTTCGTGTTAACTTGAAAATTCTGCAGTTTTGGACGGTTTTTCTTGTCTCTCCTATATAAGTTCCAAATTTTACTACCACCTAATCTTTTTGCCATTTGATCTTCGTGCCTATTGAAATAAGAGTCAAGGAGAGAGTGTGAGAGAGCATTCAAAGGAGGATTCCTACTACTGGAGTGTAAAGGCTTCGCTTGGTGTTCAAAGGTAAGATTCTCTACTTGTGATTTGGGATTACTTCACTCTTTTCTTTCTTTCTTCTAGAATTCTTGTGAGAAGATCTATCAAGGAGATCAGGTTCTCTTCCGACACTTAGAGAGTGTGAACAGCCACGGGTTATCTGCCCACACTAGGAGAGTGAGAAAGGACAAAGGGTTCTCTACCCACACTAGGAGAGTATAAAAGGATGACGGTTCTCTGCCAACACTGGGGATAGCATAAAAGGACGACGGTTCTATGCCAACACTGGGGATAGTGTAAAAGGATGACGATTCTCTGCTGCACCGGGTATTGGTGGAAAGAGTGTTTGTAAAGGCTTCTCCACCTTGCTGTGGGTGCAAAAGGAGAGACACTATTGGTATTAGTGCAATACTTAGAGGGTTCCTCTGGAGAGTGGATGTAGGTCTGGTTTAGACTGAACCACTATAAATCTTGTGTCGTTTATTTTACTACCTTTTATTTTCTGCATTTTTCTATTTAAAAATTGTGGTTGAAAATTTTTTTATAAAAAATTCATTAAAGTTTATTTTCGGTTCAACTCATTTAAAAGAAGGATAATTTTTTTAAAAAACTACCAATTCACCCCCCTCTTAGTAGCCTTGGGACATTAACTTAGGTTTAACAACATATTCACTACACTCATCACATCCAAAAATTGAAAATTACATGTGAAATATCCTACAATCGTATTGTACCATCATAGATCGTACATACAAATAGTTCAAAAAATTTGGGCTTTGTCTTGTATAAACCAGGACTAATGTAGTTTTATACATTGTCGGTCATCTGTGTGAAATAAGATCATATTGTATAATCAGCACAAAAATGAATGAATTTATTTGGGATGAACTTGTATGAACCTTATTTCATACACTATCAGCCATCTTTATGACCTGACATCGTACTATATGAATAGTTCAAACTTAATTGGTTTGTTCGATACGATCTGATATGAACCTTATTTCGTATAGTATTAGTTATCTATTCGACACAACATCATATTGTATGAATAGTTAAAAAATGAATGTGTTCATTTGATAAGATTTGGTATGAACCTAATTTTGTATACTATCAGTCATCTATACGACCTGACATCATAATATATAAATAGTTCAAAACTGAGTGTTTTCATTTGATACAATCTGGTATGAACTTTCTTTCATACACTCTTAGTCGTTTGTATGAATTCATATCATACTGTATGAATAGTACAAAAATGAATGAATTTGTTTATAATGAATGGGTATGAACTAGATTTCATACACTATAAGTCTTCTATATGACTCGACATCGTATAGTACAAGTAGTTGAAAAATGCAAGCCATAATTTATTTAACTATAACTTGGAGGAAAATCTATGTCAAATCGTATAGTATGATTAGTTTTAAAATTTTAAATTTCACCACTCTCCCCATATGTGTGTGCACAGTTATAATTACAATCACACTCTCTCAAATTCAAGAAAATAAAAAAATTAAGATTTATAAACTTTTATATGAAATCCTATTATACTATCTTGAAGACTTCAGCAGTCTGAAGTATGATTTCCCATAAATGTTAGTACACTCAAAAATAAATAAAAATATCTAGTACATGCTATTAGAAATAACTAAATTAACATATTAATAATATTTTGCTATCATAAAAAATCACAATATTCTAGAGTTGTAATAGACCTTTCTTAGGGAAGCTTTCCTTCTCGAAGGTACTCAATCAACATTTATCTCCAATCGCATTCTTTGTTGATTGCTAAAGAGGCAAAAAGGAACTGGGAAGTTTGCTTATTAATGTGCTCCAAATCTATTGGAGACAAGACTTGATGACCTTGCACTTCTATAGGTATATAGTCTTCTTCTGGACATACAAATTCCTTTGCAATCTTTACAAGTGCTTCCTCCAAAGGATTACTTCTACAGGGATTCCTATGTATAATTATAATAGGAAATTGCTTGAGTAAGTAGCACGTGTACTGGTGGTACTTCAGGAGTTTAGGATTCAAAACTTTATAGGTTCTTGCAATTTAGTTGATCATTAGTTGATAGTCACCAAAGATTTTAAACTCTTTAATATCCATTAGTATTTCAAGTTCTAGACTAGTTATCAGAGCTTCGTACTCATCATCATTGTTTATACAAGGCTTTGATAAGTGATAGAAAAAGTGCATCATTCCTTTATCCAGTGTTAGGAAAACTAGGCTTATTCTTGCTTTTCTGGAATAGTAGGTTGATGTGCATTACCTCGCTGGGAGGACGCTATGCCATCAAAATACATTTTCCAAACTCAATTGTTGGACTCCTCAAAACTCATGATTTTTTCATCAGGTAAATCATCATTTATAGGAGACTCCGTCTGCAGCAGGTGTGATACAAGGAAGTTGGCAATGGCTTACCCTTTCATAGCACATAGGGGAATGAAAGTGATTTTAAATTAAAGCAATATCATAGACCAACAAGCTTACATCCTGACAATGGAGAATGATTCATAAGATATTACAGACGGTTGACACTACAAATAAAACTGACTTGATGATAAAGCATATAATACCTTAATTTTTATGCTGTAAAGATTATGGAAAGACAATGTTTCTAGATTGCAAGATACCAGATTTAAATTGGAAAGAGCCTCTGACTCAAGTAGTAGAGAGCATTCTATTTCCCTTTGTTAATGACTTTGAAAGTGGTCAGATGACACTAGAAAGTGCTCTGATACCACTTGAAAGTTTGTTAGGGATGTTAGGCCCTATGAACTGGCCCAAAGCTAATTAAGAGAGAGGTGAATTAGAAAAGAAGAATCTTTAAATCATAACACAAACCAAAACCAATATCACCACACTAAAAACCAATGATGCGGAATTAAATGCGGAAGTAATAAAGCAAGAACACACCAGATTTATAGTGGTTCGGTCAAACCTTGACCTACCTCCACTCCTTGGAGGCACCCTCCAAGTAATGCTCTAAACTAAGTGTCTCTCCTTTAGCCCCCACAGCTAGGCAAAGAAGCCCTTACAAAATCACTTTCACCTTCCCCGGTGCGGTGGAGTCGCCGGGTCCTTTGACACCAAAGAGATCTTCTTCTTTGGTGAACTTCCCTCGAGACAAGCCTTGAATCCAACGGAATTCAGGTGTAAGCTTGCCGGAGCAACCGTGTGGAACCCCCTCCACACTCCCTTGAGTCCTCCCTCATAGGATCTTCTCCCTCTCTTGTGAGAAAATAAAACTTTAACCTCTAACTTTTATTTTAAAATATAGATAATTTAATTTAAATTTAAAAATATAAAATTTCATTTAATTTTAATATTAAAAATATCATTATTTACTTTTACTTTTAAAAGTCTAATATATCATTAATTTAGTTTTTAAAATATATTTATTTATATGTTAAAAGAAGGGAAGGGAGGAGAGAAAGAGGAATTTATTTTATTTTAAAAAATAAAATAAAAAATATATATTTATTTAAGTATTTAAATAGTTTGCTTTATTTATATTTTGAATGATTCTCTTTCAATTAAATCCGTATAGTCGGATATTAGACCGCTCCGAAGGCAGGGCTAATATTCTTCTATTGATTCTAAAGAAGGAGAACGACAATTCACTTTCCTAAAGGATGATTGATATGTTCCCTATCTACCTAATTAGGCTAATGAATTGTTAATTCATTCCTAGAATCAAGTATATAGACGATATTTGATTTACTCGTGAAAGTAAATCACATACCTATCTATTTCTTGATTACAAGCATGAATTTAAATAAAATTTAGATAAAGCAGGATTTTTTAAAATGAGGTTTTATTCTCTCACAAGATTCGCTTTATTATTATTTAAGATGGCCTCTCTCGATTAAATCCACATAGTTGGATATTATACCGTCCCAAGGGGCGGACTAATATCCTTCTATTGATTTTAAAGGAAGAAGCATACAGTTCATTCTTCTAATCAGGTATAATATAGGGAATATTCATATCATCCTAAAGGGATGACAGGTATATTCCCTAATCGACCTGATTAGATCAATGAAGTGAGAATTTATTTCTATAATTAAATGTAGAAGACATTTGATCTGCTTGTGAGAGCAAATCAAATATCTATCTATTCTTTAATTATAGAAATAACTTCTCGAATATGAATAAAGCTTAATCTACGTCCACAGATCTTTCCCCTACCCTAGAAAGGAACTAAGGTAAGGTTTAGATTATTCTGGGATCTAGACTCCCTATAGGGGCAAGCCCCTATAGTTAATTACATCTCCTAAGAGAATACTCTCGATTTAAATGAAGACTAATTAGTTTAAAAAATTATATATAATTTTAATCGAATATTTGGGCTAATTTAAATTTTCATGATCAGGCTTTCGATTATACGATTATTGTTTTGAATTTAGAAGAGTTTAGAATTAATTAGAAGGAGGAATGTGTAGAGAGAAGTGTATACGATCTGGACTTACCAACTACCTAGAATGGGCCACCAGCTAACAATCATAATTACAACAATTCACCGATGATGCAAGATTTTAAGATAGATCTATCCTAGGAATCAAGGAGTGGTTTAAGGAGTGGTTTAAGGATCTTAAACCATATGCAATTGAATATGCTTACAAAAAACCAAAAATCTACACGAATGTTAATGATGTATGAAATAGATATATTTGAAAGAGCTGATTTTATTAATATTGAATTTATCGGTTACATCTTAGAATTTGCAGTAAAGTAAAGGTGGCCAGGTCCCACCGGCAACAAGCCTGTATTCTAAGCCTACAGAAAGTAGAATTAAATACAACTACTTATGGCCTTCAGGCTCCGGGTCTTCTATGGAATTCTAAAAAGGAACGTCCTCCTGAGGGAGGATATTACTTTTTGGAGCCCCATTTGTATGTATTTAAGCAGTTATTTTTAATTCTTTTACAGACTCCAGATGCTGTACAAACTCAATCTATATAAAACAATTCTAGGAAAAGAAAGCTTTACATTTTCATTTATATCAGTACATCAGACCCTAGGAACATTCTACTGTTGCAGTAATATAAAAGACAGAAAAGTAGAAGCAGTTGTATAGCTATGCATGTTATGAGTGCATTCTGTACATTTATATATGCAGGAAAGAAAAGACAGTAAAGTAAAGTACACGACCCTCACTTTGTTCACTCTGCTCTCTGGTGTACATACAGGAAAATAAATATGTTAAGCTATGTAGTACATAAAAGTAAGCAATCACACATAGGTGCCTTCTAGTCAAGACAACCGCAAGCAAACCACAATAAACCACCGGCCTAGCCTAGGCTAAAGTTGATGGCCCTAGCAAGCATCTAAGTGTGTGAAAGAGGTCGTGTGGCTTGGATAGGTCCTATAGGAATTATTGTTCAAATTACATGTATTATTAGAGTTTATTTATTAAAGGTCAAATGGGAATTTAATTGAAATTTAAGTAAAATGTATTTGAATTTCGAATTATTCTAATTTTAAGTGTTGAAGTTATTTGATTTAGTTATAGAGAACTTATAGAATGATAACTCCCTAAGTGCAGGAAATTATCAATTTATAAGTCCTAGGACTTTCAAAATGCACACTCGCCTTATAAAGAAGATAAGTGTTCATTTGAGAATCCCAAAAATTTTATTAGAGAGAGAAAGAAGGGACCTTATAAATGTAATACCACGTGCCCTCCCGCAGGAATCTAGCACATCGTATAAGGTCGGTAGATTATTATATTATTTTAAAGATTTCCAAATCCAAATGGATTAGTGCTTTCCTAAAGGAATCGTGCACAATCCATGGGAAATCTCTTTGTTATTTATGTGTATTAAGGGTCTTTTAAATCAGAATGCCTAGAGTCCTCCAAACGGAATCAAACTCTAAGCATAGAAGATCTGAATTCGTTTAATCTAAATTAACTATCAAATTTGATTGATTAAGATAAAACTTAATCAATCATATTATCAAACTAATTTAGATTAAATGAATTTAGAATTTAGTTTAATAATTAATGTATTTTATTATAATATTCAGAATTATTAAAGATTTATCAAATTTTTAAATGAATTAAATAAAAGAATTATTGATTAATGAATTATTAATGAGTTTTAAATTATAAAATGATTTACAATTAGGATTAACATATTTCTAGTTTTATTTGATTTTAAAATGGTTTATTATAAATTTTTAGTATTTATTGAAATTTAAATGGATTTTAGTATATTTATTCAATTAAGATTCAACTAAGAGTTAATTAAGGATTGAATTAAGTTTTAGGGATTCAAGTTTTTGTTTTGATGTTTTAAAAGATTGTAAGTTCATTTTTATGTTTGATTTGATTTAATCAAAATTTGATTTAGATTTTAGGAATTTATTTGATTTATTTGGGTTTGTTAAAACAAAAACAAAAGATCCTGAATCTACTAGTTGTTCAGAGATTGATTAATGTAAAATCAGTGTATATTTGATTAAAGTGGTGATGACAATAGTTTTCTAAGTTTAAGTTTTATCCTAAAAGGGATATGTGTAGTTCTCCCTAGATTTGGTTAAGTTGACCAAGACATTGTCCTTAATTGTTGTCCTAGATGTCACTAAGTTGAAGGATAGAAAATCAAAGTTCACTAGCCCTTGGACACTAATTATAATCAAACCATAAAGCAAATCATGAACAAGATAAAGTGTCCTAATACTCTATGGAATAATTAGAGTAAATTGTTAAAGTCATAGGTCACATAATGACCTATGAATTTAAATATTTAACTATAAAAGATAAGGAGCATCAAATTGAATTAGAGACATTTAAGAATGTAGGCAAACATTTCCAAATAAAATTTAACCCAATTTGAAGTCAAAATCAAGTATAGTTTGAACATTATGTATACATAAAATTATATACATATAAAATCTAATTTAGATTTCAAACCATACATGATTAAGATGAATGAATATTCATCAGTAGAGGAGGGATCCTTACTAATTCCATAGAGTTCTAAATGCAATGATTGCAAGATTATAAGGTTTGCAATGAATTTTCAAATATATTGTCCAAGTAATGGGTCATACATTTGAAAATTCATTTGTTATTAATATTGAGCTCTAAAAATCTCCCAAAAATCAGGGAGCATACATATACTAAACCTCAGGTATCGTGCCATTTAATTTTTTATTTAACTAGATATTCAAATAAAATATAATTAAAATAAATTAGGAAAATCAAGGGTTTAAAATGTAACTTTTAAAATAATGAAAATAAGGCTCAAATTTTTTTTTTTTGGAAAATAGAGAATTTTATTCCGAGAAAAACGAGTGGTTGTACAAAACTTTTGGCTGAGTATTTTATTTTATATAACTTTTTGAAGTTTTGGAATTAAATATAATTAATATAAACCTTAAAATGGGATTTACACATTGCGGCGGCTGATTGGTCCAGGCGGAAGGCGGCGGTCAAGTGGGCCAACTCACTTAAATGAGTCAGCGCCATTTGTGAGCTGTTTGATCCCGCGGCTTCTGATCCAATGGACGAGATCAGATCTCGTGGTTTGATCTCATTTAAGAGATTGGACGGCTATAGAGACTTCTGCGGTTCGTAATGGACGGATCAGAAGCAGCCGGACGGGATTAGGTCATCCCTCGGTTACAAGAGATCGGAGCCAAGCGTTCATCTGTACAAGATCCTGGCCATCCGTGATAAACAGAGAAGACGGACGGCCCTGATTTCGTCACTGAGCTCTGGAACCCAAAAACCCTAAATTCAAAAATCATTTTAAACTCCATTTTTAGAGGATTAAATGGCTTGATCTTTGAGATTTAGATGGCAGTCGTTGAGTTAAAGAGTGGGGAATATTTTATAGTACTCGATATGAATTCCTTAAAAGCCTATTTAGGAACCTAAGTATTATCTAGGGTTCAAGATTTACCGAGCTAGAGGTGATAGATTTGGATGTTTCAAGTACGGCTGAATTTGTTGACTGTCCACGTGTTGATCTCCTTCAAACTTTGAGTTGGAGGAAGCTTCTACATAGAGTTGAAGAAAATTTGACGGAAGTAGCTTTGGTCCTTTGCTCCTCTCGTCGTCGGTGAACTCCAAACAGTGGGAAATGATGGAGAAATGGAGGTAGAGCTCTAAAAAACAAGAAAGAAATCTCAAGAGCTTTGGAGATGCACTGGTGTGAGAGTTTTTTTCTAGAATGGGGTGAATCCCGTCTCATTTACCCTATTCAGGAGTTTGGAGCCAAAACAAAGGGCTGGGATCACTCAGGGTGATAGCTTAGATGCTGGACATATGTCTTTGGCCGTTAGAACACCAGAGGATGACCAGCTCAGGTGTTAAGGATGGGTTGTCCTTTCCACGAGCATGGGGGGACCGCAAGCCATTAGGGCTGAGCTGGAGGCGTGCCAGACATTCGGCTGGGTCAAGTTAGCCTCTTGGAAGCTTCTGGAGTTGAGTCTAGGGGCTGGAAAAGGCCTAATTTAGGCTGGCCAAAGCTTGGTGGGTCGGGTTAACAAAATGAGCTCATTTGAGCTCTCGGTAGAGCTCAGGAGTATGCCAAGAGTTGGGCCAGGTCTGGCTAGCTTCAAGGGACCATCTGGAGTCACTCTCATGAGATGGATGGATATAGTTTGGACTGGATTCATTGGGTCGAAGGGTTTGACCATGAAAATGGGTCTTTAAGCCTTAGGTTGACTGGTTTGACCAGTCAACTCATTCAACATTTGATAAGGTGGAATTTAGGAATGGTGTAGAGTCATTTGGATTGAAGCATAAGTCTAGCTCTAAGCAAGGAAGTCAAGTTCATAGGTTTGGTCATGGAAATAGATCCTAAACTTAAATTGACCGTTTTGACTAGTCAACTTTAAGCAAAGTTAATAGGCTAGAGGGTAAGCAAGGTTTAGGTGTAGATTTGGTAGAGTATGCGGGGTTTAAAAGGTTGAATAGTTTGAAAGGACCTATTTAAAGCCTTAAGAGAGAATTGGGTCAGCCCGGTGGACTGGGTTAACCAGGTTGATTAGGTATTTGGAGTCTAGTAGATGTGGTTTCAAGGTTCAAATAGGTTGTTTTGGTAAAATCACCTATTTGGACCTTGAATGGGTCACTGAGTCAATCTTGGTTGACTGGGTCAACCAAGTGGGTCCAGGACCTGGAAATGGGTTCAATCAATTTGAAATGATATTTAGAGGCTGTTGGGGATGGTCCCAAGGCTTAGATAAGTCGTTTCAGTCAAATCAGTTGTTTGGACCCTTAAAGGGCTTCTTAGGTCAACCAGGTTGACTTGGTCAACCAGGTTGACCCAGCGTCTGGGAATGGGTCCAACAGGTTTGGTTTGATATTTGAAATTTCCTGGAGGTTGTTGCATTCAGTTTGGAGCTCATTTGGTTAAAAATGACTATTTGCACCCCTTAGGGCCATTTTAGTCATTTTGACCTCAGGTCCACTGTGGGCTAAAATAAATCCAGAAAAAAGTAGTTTATTGATCAACATGTCAGGATTGAAGGTCTGGAAGTGATTGGAAGCTTTGGAGGAAGCTCTAGGGTAAGGATCTACTGGATGAAAGGTCTAGTGGCATAGGCCATAAATATTTGAAGGTTTTACAGCCTTTGGAATTAAATTTAGTTTCTGGGGTTAGAGACCTCAGAATGGGCTCAAATTTGGAGGGTTGACTCTAGAGACATGTCCCATAAGTATGAAACTAATAGAGCCTAAATCAGAGTCCATTTGACTGGGTTTTGAAGTGTTCAAAAATTCATTGGAAAAGGTCTTCAGGACAGTGCCTTACGACCTGAAATCTGGGTCTGGAATTAACTTGGAATTGGATTTATTTGAGTTTGAGCTAGCTTTTGGATCCCATTAGAGACATCATACAAAAATAAGGTCAACAAATGGACCCCCAACATGTGTGATGAACTCGAAGAGTAAATCATAGGTGTTGGCATTGACTAAAGTAGATCAATGAAGTTTAGGAGTCGAAAACTTGATTAAAAGATTGATTTTCATCATGTAAAAAGTTGGACCTAACTGAGAGATCGATTCTCAGAGAGCTAAAATTTAAAAACCTTAAGTGGGAGATCAATTCCCAAATAAAGGTGGGTATTCAAACGGGAGATCGATTCCCGAATGAGCAGGCATCAGGACCTGACCGATAGATCCTTTATCAGAAAGGTTGATTTTTAACTTTGATTGCAAGATCAATTTCCAAAACAAACTAAAATCAAAATGGGAGATCGATTCCCAAATAAGCAGGCATCAGGACCTAACAAATAGATCGATTATCTAAAAGGTTGATTTTAAACTTTGACTAGAAGATCGATTTCTAGAAAAAGCTAAAATCAAAACGGGAGATCAATTCCCGAATAAGCAGGCATCAGAGCCTAACCGATAGATCGATTATAAGAAAGGTTGATTTTAAACTTTGACTGAAAGATCGATTTCTAAAAAAAACTAAAATCGAAACGGGAGATCGATTCCAGAATAAGCAGGCATCAGGACCCAACTGATAGATCGATTATCAGAAAGGTTGATTTTAAACTTTGATCAGAAGATCGATTTCCAGAAAAAGCTAAAATCGAGACGGGAGATCGATTCCCGAATAAGCAGGCATCAGGACCCAACCGATAGATCGATTATTGGAAAGGTTGATTTTAAACTTCGACTGGAAGATCGATTTCTAGAAAAAGCTATAATCGAGATGTGAGATCGATTCTTGAATAAGCAGGCATCAAGACCCAACTGATAGATCGACTATCGGAAAGGTTGATTTTAAACTTTGATTGGAAGATCGATTTTCAAAAAAAGCTAAAATCGAGATGGGAGATCGATTCCCGAATAAGTAGGCATCAGAACCCAACCGATAGATCGATTATCAGAAAGGTTTGATTTTGAACCTTGACTGGAAAATCGATTTCCAGAAAAAAGCCAAAATTGGAACGGGAGATCGATTCCCGAATAAGCAGGCATCAGGAGCAAACTATTTAAATTATGCTAGGAGTTTGAGTTATCTTGTTCAAAAGATGATATCATCACCGAAGATCTCAAATTTCAAAATTTTATTTCCTTGCAATGTTTACTAAATACATCAACTGTCATAATATTTTTTAAGATATCGTCCATTGATAGGCAACATAGGATGATTGCCTTTACAATCTATAAGCTGATAAGATCCTCCTTGCTAGACCTTCTCCACTACAAAAGGGCCTTCCCACGTTGGTTCAAATTTTCCTCCTATCTTCCGATGAGATAGGATAGGTCTTCGAAGAACTAAAACCAAGTCTCCTACTTGAAAAGTTCTGGGATGAACTAATTTGTCATGAGCTTGTATCATCTTAGCTTCATATAACTCGAGGTTCTGTTGAGCCTGTAAATGCTTCTCTTCTAAACCTTCGAGTTTTTCCAATCTGAGTTTTACATTTTGTTCTGTGGTGATGTCATAGTTTGTTGCAATTTTGAGTGAGGGTACTTGAACTTCTAAAGGAATAAATGCTTCTGCACCAAAGACTAAAGCAAATGGCGTAGATTGAGTCGGAGTTCTATATGTGGTTCGGTATGCCCACAAAGCTTCAACCAACTTCTCATGCCATTGATGCTTATTGTCGTCTAAAGTCTTCTTCAAAATCTGAATCAAGGTTTTATTGGAGGCCTCCGCCAGTCCATTTGCCCGAGGGGAATAGATGGTGGAGTATCTCCATACAATGTTATGTCATCGATCAAAATTGTTAATTTTAGTACTCCTGAATGAAGGACCGTTATCCGAGATAATTTGACGAGGGACACCAAATCGGTACACGACATTCTTTTTGAAAAATTTTAGAACTTGTTGAGCCTTGACTTCTCTCAGTGGAACAGCCTCTGCCCATTTGGATAAATAATCTGTAGCTGCTAGAATGAATCTATGACCTCTGGAGGATGGAGGATCTATTGGACTGATAATGTCTGTACCCTAGCTTTCAAAAGGCCAAGAAGCGATGGTTGGATGTAGGACATTTTGTGGCTAATGAAGAACTACACCATGCACCTGACATTGATGACAGTGATGTGCAATTTTCATGCAGTCATCTATCATTGATGGCCAGTAGTATCCCATCCGTTTGATATTCATCTTCATCTTCGGACTGGATTGATGTGCACCACATAAACCAGCATGCATTTCTTCCACAATCTTTTGTGCTTATGATTTATTTAAACACCGTAACCACATCTGATCGAATGATCTTCTATATAGGGAATTGTTAATCAGAGCGTAAGATAGTGATCTTCTTTTGATTTGATCTGCTGTTGATTTCTCCTAAGGGAGCTTATTTTCTCGCAAGTATTCGATGAATGATTTTCTCCAATCTAACACTTCATCGTTTACTGCTAAAACAATTTTCACCTCAGTTGAAGATTCTCTGCTTATGTGTTCAAGATCTATAGGATAAAGTACTTGTCGACCTTGCACTTCATCAGGATTGAATCTTCTTAAGGGTATGCCAGTGCTTTAGCCAGTTTGGCAAGAGCATCGGTTGTGGAATTCTTTCCTCAAGGAATTTGATATAATGTGACATTCGGAATCTTTTCCGAGAGACACATTGCATACTGATGGTAAGGAACCAGAGTGTCTTTTAAGACTTTAAAGATTCCCGCTATTTGGTTGATAACAAGCTATTAATATCCAAAGATATTGATTTCTTCGATCCCATTCAAGATAGTCAATTTTAGCCCGGTTATCAATGCTTCGTATTCAGCTTCGTTATTGGTACATGGTTCTGACAGGTGATAGGAGTAATACATGATACCTCTATCAGGTGTAACGAATACTATACCAATTCCTGCCTGCCGAGCAAAATTTCATCTGATTCACCTTGCTGAATAGAAGTAGCACTGTCAAAATAGAATTCCCAGGTGAACTTTTTCATTTGTTTCTAGTTCCATGACTTGTTCATCAAGTAGTTTATCATTTATCAAACAATCATCCTCAATAGGATCAGCTGGTAAGAAATCTGCTACTGCTTGTCCTTTGACTGCTCGTAAAGGAGTAAATGTGATATCAAATTGTGATAATATCATTGACTAACGGGTTAATCTCCCTGATAATTTTGGTCGAGTCATCAAATATTGCAAAGCATTTATTCTGGATATGAGATTTACTTTCTGAGAAAGCATGTAATACCTTAACTTCTGAGCGGCGAAGTTTAAAGCCAAACAATGTTTCTCAATCGGAGGATAATTTACTTCGGTGGGAAGTAAACATCTACTCAGATAATATAGTGCATTCTCTTTTCCTTCCTCATTAGATTGGGATGATAAGGCGCCAAGAGATTCACTTAGAGCCGTTGTATATAAAATCAGTGGATTCCCCGATATAGGAGCTGCAAGCACTGGAGGATTCATGAAATACTGTTTTATGCTGTCAAATGCTTTCTGGCAGTTTTGATCCCATCTGAACGGAGCATCTTTCTTGCATAACACTGCGAATGGTTGGCATCTTCCTGATAGATTTGATATAAACCTCCTAAGGTATGCTAATCGGCCTTGAAACGATCTCAGTTGAGTGAGTGTTTTAGGAGATGGCATTTCTAGTATCGCTTTGATCTTAGTCAGATCGATTTCGATTCCACTGTCAAACCATGAAACCTAAGAATTTCCTTGAAGTGACGTAGAAAGCACACTTCAAAGGGTTCATTTTTAGATCATACTTTCGTATTCTTTGAAATACAATCCTCAAATCATATAAATGATCACTTCTTTCGACACTCTTAACGACTAGATCATCGACATAACATTCCACTTGATTATGGATAAGTTCATCAAAAATCCTCATCATTGCCCTCTGATAAGTCGGTCCCGCATTCTTTAATCCGAAAGGCATAACTTTGTAACAATAAACTCCTATCGGTGTCCTGAATGCGATATATTTCTCATCTTCAGGATCCATCCTGATTTGGTTGCATCCAGATGAGTCGTCCATAAAGGAGAATATCGCATGAGAAGAAGCGATATCTACCATGAGTTCCGGTATAGGAAGCGAAAACTCATCTTTAGGAAATGCTTTATTTAGATCTCTAAAATCAATACAATTGCGTATCTGACCATTCTTCTTTTTGACTGGAACGACGCTAGCTAACCAGGTTGGATATTTCTCCTCCCTAATAAAGCCTGCGTCAATTAATTTTTTAACTTCTATGACAACCTGCTGCTCAATGTCGAGTTGCATTCGTCAAGGTGCTTGCTTTACTGGGAATACTTCTGGCTGAATTGCTAATTTATGAACTGCTATGTTTGGAGATAATCCGGGCATCTCTTCGTAACTCCAAGCAAAACAATCTTTAAATTCGCATAAAAGTTGAATCATATCGTTTGCCTCGTCCTCATTCAACAGAGAACTGATGAAAATTGGGTGAGGGTCTTCTTCAGTGCCCAAATTTATTTCTCTGAGATCATCGATCGTAGATCTGATTTCTTCCTCAAGTTCTGGAGGTGCATCTCGAACTTGAAAATCATCGAGATCATCTAAAGTTTCTAAGCATGGTTCGTTAAAAGATTTAACGTTCGCTGAAAAGAGACTATCAGATTCAAAATTATTAGAAATTATTAAACAGTATTCATCGTCATCGAATCAACATAGAGTAGCAAAGCCAATACCATGTTTTGAAAGTTGTTTATGGTATTTTCTATTCCACAGATGTTCAAATAGTTGGGCTTTGCCTCTAGTCCACTTCAACGCTGCTAAACCTTGTTTAGCAAATCTATTTGCAGAGTTTGAATACCAATCAAAAGGAAGCTCTATTATTTCAATCATAAAAGGATCATTGAGGGTTACATCGATCTCTAGGGGTTTGCTAGTAGAAGCTATAAAATTTTTGGCCTTGGTTTCAGGGTTTAGAGGGAGAGAAGCTTTCACTTCCAACCTCTTTACATCACTATGGGACAAAGGAGTTAGGGTAATATTTTCCACATACTTTTTTAATGTCTCCATGGTAGATAAATTTGAATTATCTTCCCTAGTGAATTGGACCCTGTCCTCATCACTATCAGATTCTATATAATTCTCAAATTTTGGTTGATTTAGAAATTTCCTATATTCTACAACCTGTGGGTCTTTCTCAAGCATATATGATTCGTCCTCTGAACTGGATTCCAAATCAATATGTATTGTAGGTTCCCATATTTGTATGCCTTGAGTTACATTCTCACGCATTTCTCTATTTTTTCATCCTCGACCTCTCCCTCTAGACCATTGTGCCACTCTACCACCTCTTTGTGAGGGAGGAGTAGGTGACCAACGAACATCATGTTCAAGGTCGGGATGCTGTTCTTTTTCTTTTTCTTTTTCCTTTTCTTACTCTTTTTCTTTCTCTTTCTTTTCTTTCACTTCTTTTATTTCTAATTCATCCAATTTGAGATTTTTAGAGAACGTTGTCTGCTTCTTAGGCAGATAGTATGAAGCAACTTCATATATACCGACTTCGTGAATCGAAAATGGTTGCAAATCACCTTTGATGCAGTGCTCTACTCTGTCTCTGGAGAATTTGATACACTGATGTAAGGAGGAAGGCACCATTCTATATTCATGAAGCTAGGGTCTACTTAGGAGAGTGTTAAAAGAAGTTTCAGAATCTATTATATGGAATTTGGCTTCGGTTTTGAAGGTTTCTAAATCTAAAAGTAGGGTTATTGAGCATAACGCTCTCTCTCCTTTCTCATTGAATCCTCGTAGCATCATCTTGTAGGAACTGAGTTTACGAGTATCAACCCTTAGATATGCGAGAGTTTTGAGCGCCATGATGTTGACCGATGCAACCGGATCGAAGAGCACACGGGATACTTTGAAATTATCAATTATGATAGAGATATATAATGGTCTATTGTTATCCGTTGTTCCTAATAACAAATCTTTATCTGAAAATGTGACGCCTGGAACTTCTTTGAAATATAACGCTTCTTCGTCAGACTGTGTTGAAGCTGATTGAGCCATACAGATCTCTGGATTGAGTAAAGCTTTAACTAAAGCTTCTCTCATTTCTTTAGAAAGAACCAGAGCGTCATATATGCTCAATTTCACTGGTAGTTTTCTAAAATGTGCTAAAACATTCTAGTCAACTTTCAAAATCTTGGTATTTTCTGGTTCTAGCTCTTGACATGGTTGTGGTTGATTAGAAGTTTCAGTATTATCTGTAACTTGCTTCTCCTTCCCAGTAGGTGCAACTCGTGGAGGTAAAACTTTACCACTACGAAGGTTAACTTGCACTACTTCTTCGGATGAAGCATTCTCAGTAATCTTTAACTGTTGATCATTGATTGCTGTCTGAATTTCTTCTGGTGGTGTATTTGAATCAGATAATTCCAATTCTATATTAATAGGATCACCCTCAATATCAAGAATAGGGGAGTCACTATTGTAATAATATTGAAATTGTTCATCTGTTTCATTCATATTTGTGTCTTGCGAATAATTTTCATTATGGTTTAAGTTATGATCAAGGTATTCGTTAGCAGAAATGAACATGATATACGTAAAATCCATTTTCATTGATTTCTTAGTCCCAGGAAGGACAAAATAAAAGTCATACAAAGTTAAGGGTTTGAGCGACACATGCTCACCACTTGCAGAAACAACTAATTTATCATAACTCAACTCTGCCTCCTTTTTCTGCTCCTTCTCTGGGTCTACGAGAGCTTGATCAGCTTGTACTTCTTTAAGCTCTATGATTGAAGATTTATTCTTCTCCTGCTCGCGAGCTACTGAATCAACCTGGATGGGATTCTGAACTCTCAGAGGTTCCTCGAAAGATGAACGATATAATTTATTAAAGAATTTTTTAGAAGATTGGGATAAATCTATATCCCATTTATCATCAAATTTTGAAATAGGAGGTTCTGAAGGCTCACCAAATATTCACTTGGCAGAACCCTGACTAGGGTCTACCAAGTATTCTTTGGGTATCACAACTGTACCGTCCTTATAAGTTCTATCCAGCCATTCTTTGAAGGTTATGCAATCCTCTATCTCATGCCCTGACATCCGATGATAAGGACAGAACTTTGGTTGCCCTGCTTTAGTAGCCTCTTCTTGTCTTTTGTATTCAAGCAATTTGAACCCCGACATCTTTAGCAGACTTTTGAACATCTTCTTGATTGCTTCTCATTTAAAAGGATAGACCTTATTCATAAAGAATTCAAACTTCACTTTATTTTGTTCTTGAGTCAGATATGGTCGGGGTCTGGTCTGCTGATCACCTTGAGGTCTGTTATATTGCAGATACTGAGGAGGTCGGTTAGGATTTTCTGCCTGAATTGTATCGGCTATTTTCCTTTATCCACTGCAGACACTATCCCTGACTTCTTTTCTAGCACCTTCTGAGGTTTCAACTTCTTCATTTCTAAAGAAGCTGAATCTTTTGAGAATGGAAGCTGAGAAGCTTCCTCCTGGAGGTTAGAAGCTTTATTTAAAAGTTTTTCAAATGTTTTAATTGTAAAACCTTTGAGTAGGAAGGCGACTGGACCATGAATATTCTTTAGGAGAATTTCTATAGCATGTTGTTCTTGTAATTGAGGCTCACATCTCATACTAAGATTTCCCCTTCTCAGGATGTAATCCACCAGACTTTCTCCTGGCTTCTGGGTTTCCACTACTAAGTCACCAACAGTAATGTGATGCTTCACACCGGTAAATCTTTTGACAAACATTGCTTCCAAGTCATTAAAAGTATGGACCAACCCATTGGGCAGTTCCTCATACCAATCAAATGCAATCCCAGAAAGACTACTGATAAATTGTCTGAACAATAGGGCATCACTACCGCCTACATTGCATCAACTGGCTCTGAGATGAGCTAAGTGTTGTTTGAGATTCCCGGTTCCATCAAAATTCTTAAAGGAAGGAGGGACGAATCCTGTTGGATAGGGGACCAAGTCATACTCTTCCGGGTAAGGCCTACCCTTTGAAATGGATGAGGTGTTATGAGCCTTAGCCAATGCTTCCTTTACTTGCTGTTCGACCATATTCTTGATGTCTACTGACTGTACCGATGGTAGTTCTATATTCATAGATTTTTGTATCAGTTTCTCAGATTCTTCTATCCTAACTGCTTTGTTCTTGACATTTAATTACACTAACTCATCGGGAGAAGATTTAACTTGTGCATGTGGAGTAGGAGGATTATTGGCCTGCATAAAAGAAATCATTATCATCATTTCTTCCAACTTCTTTTCCATTCTGAGTATCTGCTCATCTTTTTGACTCAGCTATTCCAATAGAAGATGAGTTGAATCTGCCGTATCATCTTCATCGTCTTCGGCCTCAGCTGGTCCTGCGTCTTCTTTACCTTTGTAGAGAAGATTGAGTATCGACTATGTTGATACTACCAACCATTTCCTGATCCATGTCTTCATCCTCTTCTGCTTCTTTTTCATTGATTTGGCGGATACTCTCTTTCAGATGATCCACCATTTCTTCTATTGATCTGCCTCCCACATCATGTGGGTCGACTGGAGTATATTCTTTAGAAGAGGATAGTTCTATAACACACTTCCCTTTCCCTGAGCTTTCTTTTGCTATACCCTTCTTCAGGTTCATCAGCGTTGTAGGAGTTGGGGTCATTCTGGGCCGCCAAACCCTCTCTTGGTTAGATAATGAGGACAACTGATTTGGGAACTTCAGTCTCCTCCTATCAAAACTGGAAGATGATTCGCTACCCTGATGACGATGTGAATCATCTCTTGATGGATGTCGAATAGGTGGGTTATCATAGATCTTGAGCGGACGGTTCCCAGAATGACGTGGAGAAGGAGGAGATATGGGATTATACCCTCGTCGGGCTAATGCTCCATATCCTAGGGATTTGATGGGAGTCTGTTGACTATCTTGATAACCAGAGTTCTGGTACTGATCTCGAGAAGGGAGGCTCTTCAGTTCTCTATGACAGTTTGATGTAGTCGCTGGTCGACTTGGACCCGCTTCCAAAAACTGTACTCTTTTCTTAGTATGAGGAGATTCTCCTCTCCCACCTCTTGCTTGAGGATGTACCTCAGTGTAGATAACATCCTTCACACTTTTCAAAAATTTTGTTTTCGACTGGCCATAGTCAATAACGCAGTTCTAGATCAATCCGTTCAGTAGAGTCTTAAATTTTCTCTTCTTCTCATAAAGAGAAGGGACAATTGGGTCGTCCCGGAATGGAGTAGGTGGAGAATGTGCTATACACAATACACACTCTTCTCCAGCAGCAACAGATAAGGGGTGAAACCTACTACCAGCCAACTGAGGAGAATTGAAAAACACCTCAATGAATTCAAGAGTCGTATTCTTTGATGCCTCAGTCGTGGCAACAACAGGAGTATTCTTCGATGCTTCATCTCTTTTGACTCTTTTCCTCATACTGCGAATCATATTTCGACGCTAAGATTTAGTGATCTCAGGAATGGAAGAAGATGAATCCACTTCAAAATTCCAAAAGGCTGGGGAGTCAGCAATGATGGGAGACTTTCCTTTAGCTATGGAAGCTGGCTGAGGATATGTCAAACGGGTTAACACAGAAGGCTTAGTAACTGTAAGGGAAGCTACAGACCCACCCTCAGCGTTCACTTGAATAGGAGTTGATCTGAAAGATTTGACTAGGGGTACAACCACCCCGCATTGTGGTGCCTCTACAGTTATTTGAAGATTATCGAACCCAGATCCAAATCTAATCTAACTACCCGCAGCAGACTGGGCAGTAGTGATGTTGATATTGAAGACTAGTTTTCCAGTCATTTTTTGTAATTTAAAGGTGATCCAAATAAGTAATTGATTCTTTTGAGTCTATACACTGAATTTGAATGCTGCTGGTTGCACTGACTTGAATGTAGTTGGTGTTTACGATAAGGAAAGAAAAGATTGAAGATTTGTTAGGAAATGGTCCAATTAAGGACCCACACCAAAGGGATACGATCACACAGTGAAGATTTGGATTTGATATTTGATTAATTTGAGGATTGAAAGGCATGAGAATTAGATTGAAAAGAAATTAAATAAGGACCCATGTCCTTAAGGATTTCGATTGTAGATAAATAAACTTAAGTAGAAGAATTTTAGGAAGGGAAAGTTAGATTAAGGATTTATAATCTAAAGCCTGGTTTCAACGTATCAACTCGAAGATCAGATACTAACGAAAAAGAGAAGAACTCTAAGGCATACCAATGACACACAAATGACATGCAAATATCAGACGACAAACGGGTGGCATATCCCCTACCAGACCTAGGACCAAGTGGATATTCCGGTTGGACATCCGCCAGGTTTTTAGGATGAAGCTGGGTAACCATGGGTGATGTCCACTCGCGTGGGTATAAACATGCAAACAGTGGATTAAAAGTAAACATGCAAATGTCATACAAATGACATACAGGTTGGGCTGACTCGATTTAAGGGATTCTACAATTATACAGTTTAAATAAAGACAGAAAACAATCAATTCAATAACACTTTACAAATCAAAGATATAGCACCAAAATCCGACAATGAAAACAAACATAGAATTATATATAATAAATTCAAGAAATTCAGAATGGATTTTGGAGAGATTTAGAAAAGGACTCTAAAGCTAAAAAAACATACAAGTCATACACAAATGTGAGACAACAAATGTGTGGCATAACCCCTACCAGACCTAGGACCAAGTCGGTATTCCGATTGGACATCCACCGGGCTTTTCGGACGAAGCCAGGTAACCATGGGTGATGCCTACTAGCGTGGCCATAATCATGCAAACAGTGGATGGAAAATAAACATGCAAATGTCATACGAATGACATACAGGCTTGGTTGACTTGATTTAAGGGATTCTACATAATTATATAATTTAAATATAAAACAATCAATTCAAATCAAATCATAGAATCAATATAATAAAATCAAAACAAATCAATTTAGAAAATTTATTGAAATAATTAAGTCTATAAATAAAAATCGGAGAAATAAAATCGTATATAAGAAATTCAAAATCTCTAAAGAAATCTAAAAGAAACTAAGGATCTAATTATAAAAAAAAAGTCAGACGAGAAACGGACAGCACTTCGGTAGGACCTAGGACCTGCACTGGTGCTGATAGTTGGCCCATCTGCTTAGCTTTTAGGGAAAAGCTAAGAAAACTACGATTACAAATAAATACTGACACAAATTCTAGACTATAAAAACAAATGCCTAATAAGTCTCGAGTAAGTAGACTAAAAGAAAATAAAACTATACAAATCAAAGACTCGAGGCAAAAAATCGAATCGAAAAAGGAAAATCGACTACAAATCAATCGCGAGAACTCAAATCACAAGACTATACAAATCATACAGACAGACAGTGAAATACTTGACAGATCAAAATTTACATGAAAATTTAATAGCCCAAATATTTAATTAAAGTTATATACAATTTTAAAAAGAATTTAGCCTTCATTTGAAATGGAGAGAGAAGTCTATCCCCAGCGGAGTCGATAGAAAAATCTGTGAGAAAATAAAACTTTAACATCTAACTTTTATTTTAAAATATAGATAATTTAATTTAAATTTAAAAATATAAAATTTCATTTACTTTTAACATTAAAAATATCATTATTTACTTTTTGTTGACCTCATTTTTGTATGAGGTCACTAAGGCCCTTCCAAACTCCAGATAAATTCTAGATCCTAGGATCCACTCTAGACCTTAAGATCCTTTCCTAGAGCCAGACCTTAGGATCCACTCTAGACCTTAAGTTACTTTCCTAGAGCTAGACCTTAGGGCCCATTCTAGAGCTTAGGATTCTTTTCTATCTCAAGATCTACAGCCCCTCTAGATCTTAGGACCTATCTTGACTCAGATCAATCCTTGCCTTTGATCAATTCCAACCTTAAATCAATCCCTACCTTTGATCAACTCCAACCTCAATTTGATCCCTACTCTTGATTAATTCCAATATCAAACTTCATTCAATTCAAATCCAAATTAATTCAAGTTCCAAATATATCCAAACTTTGACTCAATCCACTTGAGAATCCAAATTCCAATCTAGACTTTGATCCTACCTTTGATCTAGCTTCCAATCTAGACTTTGATCCTACCTTTGATCTAGCTTTGACCTTACCCATTCATTAACAATCACCACATGATTATAAATGATTTGGATACTCCAATCATTCAAACTTAAAATCCATTCCAAATCCAGAAATCCAGACTCAAATCCAAAGTCTTAAGGCCCTGTCCTAAAGACAATTTTCAAAGATTTTTCAAACATTTCAAAATCCACTCAAATGGCCTCTGATTCAAGGTCTATCACTTAAAAAGTGATAAGACATGTCTCTAGAGGTTACCCTCCAATTTTGAGCCCATTTTGAGGTCTCTAACCCCAGAATCTGAATTAAAATCCAAAGGCTGTAAAACCTTCAAATATTTACAGCCTATGCCATTGGACTTAACACCTTGAAGATTTTGATCTTGGAGCCCTTATCAAAGCCTCCAATAACTTCAAAACCTTTGATTGTAACCCATTGAGCAGCAAATTGCATTTTACATACCCATTTTTGACCCTAGTTGACCAATGGGTCAAAATTGACAAAAATACCCCTATGGGATTTCAAATGCCCATTTCAACTCAAATCAACTTCAAACTCTTTGAAACCACTTTCAATAAGTTTCAAATATCAAACCCAACTTGTTGAACTCAAACCCAGACCTTGGGTCAACCTGGTTGACCAAGTCAACCAAGTTTGACCCATTAACCCATACACCCCTTCCTTGTCAAATCTTTGAATCAAGTCCATTCCAAGTCCTTTGAATGCAAGGGATGACCCCTTGGGTACCCAAGAGACCTCTCTTGGAGACCCAAGCCTTGGGCTCACTTGGGTTAGCCATATGGCTTGACCCAAGAGACCAAAGAGAGGCCTCCCTTGAGCCATCTCTTGACCTTAATCAAATTGAATCCAAATCAAGGTGTCATTGGGTTCCAATTGACCCAATGCACCTTCCTTGACCAGCTCAACCCTTGGTCTCACTTGGGTCAAGAGTTAGGCTAACCCAAAGTGCCCAAGAGCACTTGGGATTGAGCCAATTCTCAACCTAAGCCTAATTGGACTTGATCAACACCTCCCATTGGTGGCCCTAGGTCCAACACACCCCCTCCAGCCAGCCCATGCCTTGGGCTAACCTGGGTCAGGGTTTAGGCTAATCCAAAGTAGCCAAAAACACTTGGACCCGAGCCATCTTCCAACCCAGATCAAATTGGACCCAATTGCCACTTGCATTAGGTCCACCAGACCCAGACCCACTTCCCACCTCAAGCCTAAGGCTTGACCTGACCTGGGTTGAGCCCAAATCGACCCGAACCGAGCAGATTTGGATCAACTCGAGCCATCTTCTAACCCAGACCAAATTGGACCCAATTGCCACTTGCATTGGGTGCACCAGACCAAGACCTATCTCCCATACCAAACTCAGGGTCTGACCTGACTTGGATCGAGCTCAATTCAACTCGAACCGAGAAGGTTTGGGTCCAACCCAACCACCAGTTCAATCCAAACATTCCCAGGCCAAATTGACTCCACCCTTGGCTCCATCATGTCCCCATCGTCCTCACCCAGTCAACCCGACCCAGACCATGGCTGGCGGTGGTCGGAGCCAATGGAAAATGAGTTCCGGTGGTCCCCCCCAGGCAATTCCTGGTTCAAAGCTGTTGCCCACCGGTTTGATCCCCACGATCTCCTTAGGACATCGCCATCGTCCACCTGGCAGTGATCCGAGCCCTCTCCAGCTTAATCCCGGCCGTCCAAGCTCCCGAAAGGTGGCTGAATAGCCTCGAGCTACCCAGACCTCCGGAAGCATCCACATTCATTCGAAATTGATTCCCAGAGCTCCTTCGAACTCCCAGACGCTCCCTCCGAGCTCTCAGATCGATCCCTCCTTCTGTTCGAGCAAGCGCCCGTGAAAGCTTTCGGCGTCCCACTCGAAGTCGCACCTCCGGCCGTCCTCCAGTCCCGGCGTCTGAAGGAGAGCAGTTCGTCATCATCCCTTAAAGCTTCCTGATAGAGAAGCTCATTCGTTGAGGCCTTCTCTATGGTAATCTCTCCATCCTGAGCTCCCTAGCTAGGTAGTCCGGTCAAGTGTGAAGGAAACCTTCACCCCAACAGATCTCCACCGTTGGATTGAAGGTTTCCACCGTCTTGATCCTCCTTGTGAAATTTCATCGGAGTTCGCTGGCGGGATTGCCCAGATCAAGCCAGAGAAGCTCTGCGGTCTCGGATACACGCGGGAGGTTGAAGACGAAATCCCAGCCGTTGATCTCGATCAACGGCTCAGATTAGATCCAGCGATATCGGAGCGCTTTTAATCCCAGCCGTTCGATCCGCCATCCAACGGCTGTGGTTATCCCGACCGTTAATGGTTAGCGCCAATCATTGCTCGGCCAATCGGCGCGCGGCGCTTGTAAAGGCCTGCTGACTGGGTAATTGCCGAATTAATAAATCAAGAAATTCAAGGAAACTTCAAAAATTCATAACTCCCTCCACACTTGTCCAAATTTGGTGTTCTTAGGCTCATTGGAAAGGTCTCAGGGGGGTCTACAAAAGCCCTATGGTTCCAGACCCTGGTTAGGTCAGTGTTAGGCTTAATTTCAATTTGAGCATTTTATGAATTTCCTTAATTACTTTTTAAATACAAGTCCACCAGGTCTGGAATTTTGGGAGATTGAAATTGGACATGTTTTTGACATGTCCAAATTTTATCTCCCCATTTTAAGTTGCTCAAGGGCATTTTCCCCAATTTTTAAGTTTAAGGGTCATGGTTTGACCCTTAAATTCAAAATGGGATATAGACCTATCCAATGGGATTTAGTGTGTGATTTTTGGTGTGCTGATGATGAGTAGGATAATGAGTGTAAAGCCACTAATTTTTCCCCAATCCAAGCCTAGGGTAGACCCCTATAGTGATTTGAAGGTGACTTAGAGCTTACCTTGGGTGGTTTTGTTAACCACCTTAGAGTACTCCATTTGAGCTCAAATTTGGTGGGTTTAGTCCTTAGGGTTAGGTGATCCTATGGTCCAAATTTCATCAAATTTGGAGTTCATTTGGTTTCCCAAGTAGGAGCCTCAAAAATCCTTCTTAGAAATGGCCTTAACCCTAATCAATTGATAATGAACTATTCTTAATTTATAAAATCCATTAAAATGTCCATAATGGTCCCTAATTAATCCCCTAATAAATAAGAATTGAAACCCTCTTAAATTGATTTCTAGATTGGTCTTAATTTAGTCCTTAGATAAAATTAGGGTTTAACCTATTTTAATTAATCTTAAAAATCTTAAAAATCCCAAAAGGGTTTTAAACACTTGTTGATCTGTCCTTGGGTCTTTTATGACCTTCGGAATTGATCCCAAGGAGTTTAGGGCTCATTTGGGTTCAAACCCTTAAGCTGACCCCTTAGTCGTAATAACCTGGTAACCCCTACGAATACGTATAATTTCTAAAATTCACTGTTAATTATAAAAAAAAATTTGACTAATCAAACTCAACGGTTAATGACTTCAATTAGAATCTATCATTCTCTAAAACTATTAAACCTTCATAATTTGGTCAAAATCAAGGACTCAACACCTTAGGTAACTTTAGGTCAAAACGGGCCAGAACTTCTAAAAATCATAACTTTTTGTAGAAAACTCCAAATTGAGTGTACCACCTGTCAAACAACTCATAATTAGGTCTAGTATTTAATAAAAATCTGAAACCCTTAAGATTAACCCTAGTTTTAAAAGTCAAATTTTGACCCCTTAGTTAACGTATCCGGGTAACCCTTTAAAATCTGTTAACTTCCCCAACTCCTAAAATTTTCTTAATAGGTTAATAAATTTCTCAACCAACCCATTAAAACCAGTAATCAATTCCCCTTAATATTAATTTACTCCATTTATTCCAACCAATTTAAAATAACTTAATTAACCTCGATTGCTACTAGGTAACCCAGGCCTACGAGGTTATTAACTTAGCCCCAATGAAGGTGAAATAAACTTCACGGCCTCAATGTGAAACAAAGGTAGTAGTCAATTAACTTTTAAAATACATTTAATTAAAATTCCTAATTTATTAATATTTAAAGTTTAACTTAAATCTCCCTTTTAAGCCTTAACAAACCCAGAACTCTAGACAACTTTAATTAATCACCCAACTTAGGATTTACCCCAGCCACACGACCTTTTACACACACTTTAGATTATGTGCTAGGACAACCAACTCTAGATCTAGGTTAAGCCGGTGTTTACTTTACTGCTGTGTGCCAGATTTTTCGTAGTTTTCACTGCATGTTGTGGATGAAATTGCTTTGCTGTGTCTGCTTACTTTCTTCGCACTCTATGGATGGATTGATGTGTTTGGCGACTAGATTACCCTTAGGATAGGTACGATCTGGATGTTCACATAGTTTTCTACAGGTGGCCACGCTCTTGCAGGGCAGTGAAAGGGGGCTAAATAAAAAAAAATTATTATTAATTGTTATAAATGCTTGCACAGGTGCTTCAGCTGCTAAAGCCCCCAAATAAAAAGAGCATGGCCAGTGTGTTTTACTTTCCTTTCTGCACATATATAACTGCTTCTTATTTATTAACTGCTTAGGATAACCCTGCAGGTGAGTCTAGATTTTATTTTGATATAAATATAATTTGTGTAATTATCAAGTGTTGTGAAAGTTAATTTTGAGTTGGGATATATAGACCCAAAGCTTGGATTCCAAAGAGGAAAGGATGCCCTTTTGGGAAGTATTCCTTTTTCCATTTGGAAATCCAAATTTGGACCACACTTCCCTTATACCTAAAGAGAAAAGAGTGGCCTTCCCCTTAAAAGGAAAGTGCTCTCTTATCCATTTGGGTAATTTACCACGAAGAATCCAAGGAATTTGAAGAAAAGGAGTCCAAAGAAGAGCAAGATTGAAGACTTGAAGATTGAGAGTATCCCACTCAAAATTGCTTGCATCATTACTAGGTTTAGAATCCGAGTTGTTGTCAGTGGTGTCCGGCCACTTTACTTTCTGCATAACTCTGGTTTGTAATAAGCAAGGCAACTTTGCCTATGGACATTTATTAATTAGTTAATATTTGATGTGATGAATTGATTGCCTTTAGGATTGCTTGCTTTTCCTAGTTTTTGACGATTGTGTGCTGCTTTTATTTTCGCCTGGATTCGTGAGACTCGTGAGGGTGTGAAAGTTTTCTACTCATAATATTAAATGTCTAAAATTTTAGTGAGTCTAAATAACATAGAAAGATAACGAATCTAGGAAATTAGCCGGGGAACGACCCCGGGGTCGCATGCATATTTCTGCACTTCTTCTTTCCTTATTTTAGACCCTTCCCCGCCTGCGGGTAGAGTCCGGATAGTCTGACCTATGAGGACGAGGTGCCGGACCTGGGGAAGTCCAGTCTTCTAAAAAATTATTTTATAAGCCTATTTTTAAAATTTCAAGCATATTTGATTTGGAAGTTGTCGACCAGCATGCATTGCATTAGATACAAATTAAAAGAGTCAAAATTTTAATTGCATCTGTTTTAGCATTTTAGCACCCAACATAAGTCAAAGGGGCCAATTAGGAAAATTTTTAGATGTCGGCCCCAATTCTCCAGAACCTTAAGTACAACGTCCCTACCACTCTTTCATAAAAGACCGAACTCATCTATTTTAAATCGATTAGGTGGTTAGTTGGCTCCCCAATCCAGGCCTGGGTAAGTCCAGACCTTGCACTGCATTAGTTAGGTTCGGACGACTGTGGTCCAGCGTCCAAATTAGATTTAGGATCCTGGACAGGTCTTTGATTATAAGACCCCAAATTTCGAGAATATAATCTCAAATTTCTAATAAGATGCTCAACTCAAATTAAATCTCCTTTCAATCCTAAAATGTAAAGCCTAACACTTAGATTAAGTTGGGACACTTCCGGATGGTTCTGAAATCTCAAAGTGTCCCCTACCTCTCTTCCCTTAATTCGGTTAATAAATGTTCTTAATCCATTCCCTTTTTATTTTCTAAAAGATTCCATTTTCTTTCTTGATATCACTCATAGAAAATATAACAAAATTTCATTCTTATTTTAATCGAGAGTTTTCGTAGGGGACTCTGTCTCCCTCTGATGTAATTAACTACGAGGGCTTGCGCTCGTACGAGATTTGGAACCACACACACGTGATTTCAAAATTAATCTTTTCAAAAATCTTCTTAGATTTCTTTGGGAAAAGTTAAAAAATGATTGTCGTTATCATATTAGAAGAATTATCATTGAAAGGTGTTATCTCCCTTTGGGGAGATACATCCTTCTTTGATAAGGCTTTGGATATGAATTCGACAATCCTACTCCTTGAATATCATAACCAGATATTTAGTTGAACTTTACCTTGTCCCATCGGGGCCATGTGAAGTTCTCTTTAGAGTCTAGCCATGATATTCAAGATGAATTTCATAATTCTAAGTCTGAACATCGTTATGGAATTTTATTTTCGTCCTTCGGGGTGATATACTTTTCCGAACGAGTTCATTAGACTTCTAGAAATAGAATTCGATCTCAATCTTAAAATTCCCAAAGAAAACTAATATTTTTTATAACTTGTTTTCAAAATTCCACAAACAAAAAAATGGCACGCCCGGTGGGACAAATCTCTCTCTCCATCTTTAGTAAGAATGAAATTTTGTTTCATCGGTAGTCTTAACTACCTTCCTTCCATTGGTCCCTCAACCCATTTCTTCCTTGGGGGAGTGTGGCCAACATCTAAAAAACAATTTTAAAACATTAAAAGAGAGGTTCTACCTCCCAAAATTTGTTACATACTAACTTAATCGTCCTGATTTTGACCTTCTGCCCCTGGGATTTCCTATGAGGCGACAGTGTCAAATCAGGTCCCTGAACATTCTTTTTAAAATTTTGATTAACAAATGTCACATTCAATATACCAACTTTTTGAGATTGAAAGGAGTTTGAAAATTTTTGACTTTAAGAAAGTTTTAAGTATTTTAGCCTTAACCCCTTTACTCCCCTTGAACTTTTAGGAGTAAGGAGAGTTAGACTATTTACTTTACTTGTGTTTTTCTTACAATTCCATAAGCCTTCGGGCAAGGGGAAACTCTGTCCGTTGTGTTTTGGATTCCGTAGAAAAAACTCCATCTTAAGTCATTCAAAATTCAAATTCCCTTCAAAATATGGAAAGCAAGATAAGTTTCTCCAAGTTCCAAATCTTCATATGTTGCCACATACAACCATCTTATGGGCTAACATATGTTGACCTCTTGAGAAAACCTTCCTTCCGGCATGTATTTAGTCTCTTTATCTTCCTAACGTGTGTTGGGTGTGTTTTTTTTACCACTCAACATGTGTTGGAAGGTTGAGACTATTCTACAAGCCTTAAGTTTCAAAATAACAAACTCTTTTCCACTTCTTTTAAAAAGAAATCTAATTTCAATCCTCTCTTTAACTTTCAGAAAATTCAAATGGCTGGCCAATTGATCTTTTCTTTCGACCGAGAGTTGTCCTCAACTGTTAATGACCAAGGGAACACTATCATCTTTGGAATGGGATTCAGTACCCTTGAGCTCTCTATGGATGGACACCAGATTGTTAGTTTGGATGCCAGTAAGGAAGTTCCTCCAGTGGTTGAGTTGATTGTGGGATCTGCACCTACCTTGCCAGTGACTAGTGATGATCAGAAACAGCCTGAGCTAGTTGTTGAGCCTCCCACTAAAATCAAATCTGTTTTTGTGGAAAGATCTAGTTCTGGACTTAACTTTTCTACTAAGAATCAAAATAAGAACTATTTGAGGAGACTTAGAAAGAAGATCTCTAAGGCAAAGAGAATTGTGCCTTTTAAGACTTTAGCTCAAGTAGAGCCTGAGGCTGATGAGGAGCTACCTATTCCTGCCTCCTCTCCCCTTCTGAAAGGGAGCCACTTTTACCCCTTAGCTTCTGCTCAAGGGGAGGAGAGGATAGCTAGGATAGCCCGTTCCCCACCATGCCTGGTCGACTACTCGACTAAAAAGACTCCAAAAGAAAAGCATCTGCAGAAAACAAGGGCTTTGAGAAACATAATCCATACCTGTGCTGCACAATCTGGGCAAACAAAGGAGCAGTACATGAAACAGTTGAAGGGAGTGATCTCTCATCGCTTCCAAAAAGAAGTGTCAAAAGAAGAGGCGTCTGAGGCAAATAATCTGACTCCACAACCTGTTAGGAGAAATAAGAAGTATGTCAGACAGCCCGCCACTTCAGTATTAGTTGATGGATACCACTGGGCGCCACGCCCTCCTTCTTCCAAGACGGAGGGTATTGTGTTGACTGGGTTCGAGAGAGGCCACCATTCTGTTGGTAGACCCTCGGTACCCCCTTCCAAAGCTGTAAGGTTGGCCTCAGTAGTTGTCAAGCCTAAGGGGAATGAAACTCTAAAACATCTGGATATCAAGGGCAAGAGGCCCAAATCCCCTGAGAAGAAGTTTGTCCCAAAAAGGACTAAGTTGGAGAATTTACCACCGCCTCCAAGAACCCCAAAGTTCATTCTCCAACTCCAACGAGTCCCAGCTAGATCTACTCCAATTTTGTTTGAGTCGATGGATGTTCAACCCAGTACTCCAGCTGTTGTAGTAGATAGTTCTCTTGCAGTCAGTCCAGTTCCTGATTCGGTGATGATTCCAGTTGATGATCCGATTGTAGATAGCACAGATTTATGTGTCTTTCCTAGGCTTCCTACACAAGAGTCTGAGGACCTTACCCTACCTGATGTAGGAACTATTTCTCTACAAGCTCCTGCTTCACCTCCTGAGGTATATGTCCCTCTCTCTGTAGAGAATGCCATTTCTCCGACTACCGATCTTGGGACAGTCGAGAAGGAAGGAATTGACCTAGATCTTGAGATAGAAGAAGAGCCAGTTACAGAGTCTCAATCAGATCCTAATCCAAAACTTACAGAGATCATTGCTCTCCTGGATTCTGAAGAATTATTTGATATGGCCGAGTATAAGGGATACTTACCCCTCGATCCTAAGTCAATTGGGGATAGACCAGTCGAGGAGGTAGTTCAAGAAATAAGAAATATTCTGTTAAACAAAGAGGGAATGGCTTCTTTTGATCCTAACCTGGTTGACCTCCTTGTAGAGGAAGATGATTATGTTGGTAGCGTCTCCATGGTCAAAACTAGAGGTTCCAACAAGGAGGCCGAACCTGGTAGACGCCAGCTTGATAGAGATGATGACCCACAGGTTGACGGGTCCGATTAAGATTAGTCCGTAAGGGCTAGGGGTGAGGAACATATTAATGATTTGGAGAATCAGTTGATAACTATGATGTCACAAGTCAAAGAAATGCAAGAAAGATTTGATAAGTCAGAACAGGATTCACTTAAGATTCAATAAACGGATCGAGAGATTGTGGAAAGGGTTAGAAAGATAGAGTTTGGTTCCAAGCCTCCCGAGTCAACACCAGTGATTCCTACTTGCCTACCAGAGGCATCTCCAGCAACACCTACAGTTCCCCCTGTTCCTTCAACTCTGCCTCAGAAAGATATTAAGCAAGTGATTAAGGACCAGATAAGGGAGGCCTTAGCCTTTTCTCAAGGACCCTCATCTACTCAAAAGGGTAGACCCTACCCCGAAGAATATGATTCAGTTCCTTACCCAAAAGGCTTTGTGCCACCAACTTTTAAAATTTTCACTGGAATAGAAAACCCGAGACAACATATAGCCAACTTCAGAGCAAGTTGTTGCAATGCAGGAGGGTCAGATGCTCTTCTATTTCGCCAATTTGTGAGTAGTCTATCCGGCATCTCTTTTGAATGGTATGCCGATCTGCCCAATGGTTCAATAAAAACCTTTAGTGATCTAGAAAACCTTTTTCTTAAAATATTTTCTGGAGCGCAACAACGAACTATTGTGGGCGATCTTGTTGTTGAAAAACAAAAGCTGGGAGAGTCTCTAGTTGAGTACATCTTGATGTGGAGAAACCTCTCGATGAAGTGTGAACACCAGTTGCAAGAGCAACATGCGGTGGAGATCCTCCTCAAGAATATCCACGGCCCTGTTGCTTTTCTCCTGAAGGGTTTCACAATTAAAACTTTTGAAAAACTTCTTAATAAGGCTAGCAATTTACAGGAAGAGGCTCATAAGATGCCATTCCTACAAGAGCAGTCTGAAGACAAGAAGGGTCCCAGATTGGTTAAGACTTTTGAGAAAAAGGCAGTAGTGTCGGCAGTCGACAAGGGAAAAAGGCCAATGACTAGTCAGCCCAGTGTTCCTCCACCACCGCCGCCACAGCCAGCTCAGAGACAGCCCTTTTAGGTCACTCCTTAGTACACTAGAGACCCTAACTTTGTCCCTTTTAGAGAGAGATTGGCAAAACCATATCCATTTAAGAGGGAATCAGTTAAGAAGATTTTTAGGAGTCTGTTAAAGAAACCAGATTTTCAGCTGCTAGAGGCCAGGAGGCCTGAAGATGAAAGTAAGAAAGATGATCCCAAGTATTGTCCATACCACCGAATGCTTAGTCACCCTCTTGAAGATTATGTTGTGTTCAAAGATTAGCTTGAGAGGAACTACACCAAAGGTAATATTATAATACCTAAGGAATACTTGGTCGATCTAGAGAAAGCTTCAATTAAAACCATTTCAGGTAACCCTCTTAACTCTCCTTGTTTCGTTGAAGATGGTTGGGACATTGCTTTGTTCCGGGCACTTAAAAAGTCGATTAAAAAGTCTTTTCATCTTTCTCAACAGCTGACTACGATAGCCCAGGCCCCGGTGTGGAAGGTTGACCTGGACGCTTTGCAGGAGGATGTTGAGCCACTTTCCTCTCCAGTAGTCACAGGAACTATTGTCAAATGCTTAAAAGAAAAGGAAGTTAATTTTGTAGAGAGGAAGTGTGTAGATGAGAGATGTATTAGGATGGCGGATGGGGGCGTTAAAACCCTCTCCCCTCTTTTGTTATCTGACTTTTACTTTGCCCCATCAAAGGCGAAGGGTCAGAAGATGAATAAAAAACATCTTTCTGCTTCTATCTTGATGATTAACCATGAAAATGAAATGCAAGTTGATGACTCTCATGTTTTAAATCAAAGTTCTGGTGAAGAAAGTCTTAATATCAAAGAAATTGACCTTCCCGATTCAGCTATTCAAGAAGAGGTCGAATGTGAAGCTTTATCAGAAAGTGATTTCTCTCAAATCAATTTTCAAGGGAATCCTATCTTGATAGAACTTTCAGATTCTGACTCGCTTTCGGGAAATGATGATCCAATGCCTATGGTGTGTGTAGACACTGCCCTAGTTTGCCCTCCCGAAGATATCGAGCAGGTGCAACTCCGTGGCGGTAAAGTCTTACCCCCTAGGCTTCCCCCTTAGGAGAAAGGCAAGCAAATTCCCTTCGAAGATCTAAATCCAAATTCCCCTCAGCAACCAGACTTTCCTTTAATTCCTCCGGGTTTTGAGTCCTTCATTCCTAAGGTTGATTACAACGTTTTAGCCCACCTTAGGAAGTTGCCAGCAAAATTAAGTATTTATGATGCCGTCCTTCTCTCCAAAGAAATGAGGGAGTCTTTAATTAAACCACTTCTTGACCTCGAGATTTGTTTAACCCAGTTGGCTGCAACTTCAAAAGGTGAGGCATTCTACTTCAAAGAGGTTCCTGGAGTTACCTTTTCAGATGAAGATTTGCTCTTGAGAACTGCTGACCATAATCGTCCCATTTACATTACTGTAGATGTGGGAAACTTTAAGTTATCAAGAGTCCTCGTTGATCCGGGTGCATCGGTCAACATAATGAACATAAAAACCCTCGCATACATCAGAGTTGATACTAGCAAGCTCTCGACCGATAGGTTGGTGCTTCGTGGGTTCAATGAAAAGGGCGAGAGGGCTTTAGGTTCAATCACCTTGCTCTTACAAATAGGAGACTTGAAAACTGAAGCTAAGTTTCATATAATTGATTCAGCGACATCCTTTAATGCTCTTTTAGGTAGACCTTCGATTCATGAATATAGAATGGTTCCATCTACCCTTCACCAATGCATCAAGTACTAACGAGATGGCATTGAACACGTGATTAAGGGTGATCTGCAACCATTCTCTATTCAAGAAATCGGGATCTACGAAGATGCTACATATTTTGTTCCAAAAGGGTCCTCGTCCTGTTCTAAGTTAGAGATCAAAATTGAGGAGAAGTTGGTTGGACAAAAGTCCAATCAAGAAAAAGAAAAAGAAAAGTTTGTTGATCAAGAAATGATACAATTAAGTAGTGAAGACGACTCTGACGTCGTTGTCTTTAGGCTTCCAAACACATTACCTCAAAGAGGTGGGAGGATGGCTTAAGGGCACGAGGTCGAGGCCGTGCTTCATCAGAAAGGAGAATAACACCTGTTTATATTGATTTGGAATCAGATTTCGATATTGAGTCGAAGGACCAAGGTGCTGCCTTCTCCCTCAATTATAAAAATACAAATACTTCTCCAAAATTTGATCTCACCTTAGAGGAGGAAAGTGACATTGAGGAAGAAATTGTAAAGGTGAAAAGTGACGAGCCTGAATTAACAATGTACGAAAAGCTCAGTAGAAGGATTGAGGCCCTTTCTCTGACCCCACTGTCAGCTGGCAGGATTGTGTTGCAAATCTATTTTTTCATGGCTTATGTTTTGATGATTGACAAACACTGTTTCTCTTGGACTACTTGTTGCTTCTAACTTTTCAGGAATCGAAGATCGGACGATCAAGAGGAAGCCAAGTCCAGGATCGCGTAGGTTTAGGGTTGAGTCAGTCTGTAATTTTATTTTTCACCTTTTGAGTCTACTTGTAATAATCAAAAAGACTGATGCTAAGTAACCCTTCACACGCACACTTGAGAGGCTTAGAAATTCTGTTTTTGCCCACATCGGCCCGGCCGATATTTATATCGTCCGGGACGATCAGCTTAAAACAGAAAGTCTAATTAAGGATTCTTAATTAAGGCAGCCGACATTAACATATCGGCCTGGATGATACGTGTATCGGCCAGGACGATAAGCTCAAAATAGAAAGAGATAGCCGCCTTAAACAGTTTAGGCATACTGAATTTTAAATTATCGTCCAGGACGATTCCAGGATCGGCCTGGATGAAATTACCAAATTATGCCTTAAATCAAGGGAGTAATTAAGGATGATTGATACGATCATATCGACCAGGACGATCGTGAGATCGGCCTGGACGATCAAATCGGCCAGGACTGTTCCCAGGGCTGTGCTCAGGACGATTTACCTCTGATTTGAACTAGTCGGCCAGGACGATCGTGAGATCGGCCTGGACGATCAAGCCAAATTTCAATCGTCCAGGACTGTTCCCAGGGCTGTGCTCTGGCCGATCTTCCTTAATTTGTACTAATCGGCCAGGCCGATGTCCATATCGGCCTGGACGATAAAGTCGGCTACTTGCAATTAATGAGCTCCTCTTGAACTCTTCTATTTAAAGAGCTCTTCTTCAACGTTTTGAAGAGACCTTTGGCTGCTGCCTTGACCTGAGAAGACCTTGAGGAGAGAAAGAGAGAGAGGGAGAGAGAGAGGATCTTGTGAGGGGGAGCTTGTGAGGGGATTCACAAGGGTTGCTCAAGGATTGCTCTGCTTGTCTTTCGTCTGGAGTTTCTCGTCCGTGGAAGGGTCGGTAGAGGTAAGGAGTTTTGCTTTGGTTGTGGTTCTCTGCCAGCTTCAGGAGGAAGCAAAAGGAGGTAGGTTCTCTGCCTTGCCGGGGTGGCAAAAAGGAGTTTCTTGTGAGGGCTTCTCCGCCTAGTTGTGGGGGCTAAAGGAGAGTCACATTTTGTAGTGCAATACTTGGAGGGTGCCTCCAAGGAGTGGACATAGGTCGAGTCGACCGAACCACTATAAATCTTGTGTTCTTATTTTTGCTTCCGCACTTTTAAATTCTGCATTTGGTTTGGTGGTGTGATTTGGTTTGTGAATTTATTTCTTTGTCTTAAGAATTTTTAAAATACCAATTCACCCCCCCTCTTGGTTAGCTTGGGACTAAGTTTATAGGGCTTAACATCCCGAACGATCTTTCAAGTGGTATCAGAGCGGGATTCGAAAAATTAAGTTTGAAAACTTTTTGAATTTGATCCATGGCTAACATAGGAAATAAAAACACTACTAAAGGTTATTCGATTACACGACCTCCTCTATTTGACAACTTACCTTTTGATTTTTGGAAAACCCGCATGTCAACGTTTTTACAATCTACTGATTATCGCATGTGGATGCTTATTCAAGAAGGTTATTCTCCACCTTCTCGTGAAATTAATGGTATTAAAATTGAAGTTGCTTTTACTGAATGGACTTTCGATGAACGTGATTTGGCTCAGTTAAATGCAAAATGTTTGAACTGTTTTTTCTGTGCTTTGAAATCTGAAGATTACATGCGTGTTTCAACTTGCAAAATTGGTAAAGAAATTTGGGATAAATTATGCATCACCTATGAAGGTACTAATGAAGTTAAGCAAACCCGTTTGAACTTTCTCTTGCATGACTACGAACTTTTTCGTATGAAACCTCATGAATCGATTTCTGACATGTACACTAGGTTTACTCAGATTGTTACTTCATTGCATGCACTAGGAAAAGAGCTTTCGAATTATGAAAAAGTTAACAAGATTTTGAGATGCTTGCCTTCGTCTTATGATGCAAAAATAACTGCAATCACTGAATCAAAAGATTTGAATACTTATTCCATCGATAACTTACTTGGCTCACTCATTGCTTACGAGCAAGGTGTGAATCAAAGAAATCTTGATGCAGGTGAGAAGAAAAAGGAGAAAACAATCGCACTAAAGGCGCACAAATCAGATTCTGAATCTTCCGGGTCTGAAAGCGATGAAATTGCCTTCATCACAAAGCAATTCAAAAGCTTTCTAAGGAAGAAACAAAAGCATCATCAAAGTTGGAGAAAAGGTAAGGATCATAAACATATTAAAGAATCTTCTGATGTTGTTTGTTTTGAATGCAGGAAGCCTGGACATGTGAGAACTGACTGCCCTACACTTAGAGATCAATCAAGCAAAGGAAGAAGAGAGAAGAAAGATAAGTCTAGGGAGGACAAGAAGAAAAACCAAAGGAGCTTTTTGGCAGAATCTGGTACTGACTCCTCTGAGACTGAATCAGAGGAAGAAACTACAAACTTGTGTTTCATGGGAAAAGACCAAAGCGATCAAGAAGAGGTATGTGAACTTTCCTACGATCAACTTCTTGAAGTTTCAGAAAAAATTCATGCATCATATAGAAAACTAAAGAAAACTCATGCTAGCTTGAAACTAGAATTTTTAAATCTACAAAAAGAGCATGAAATTTTGATTAAAGATCATCAAACAATTGATTCAAATCACATGACTTTACTTGATGAATTTGATGAATTAAATAAAAATCATGAGGAGTTAGTTGAAGAACTTGATGCATTAAAAATATCACACACATCACTTGAATCAGATTTTAAGAAGTCTAAGGAGAACGAGAAAAATTTGAGGATTGAAAATGAAGTTTTAAAAAGAACAAATTTGAAAATTCAAAATGATTTAGAAGCATATAAGAAAAATCGGATGACTTCTACTTTTGATCAAGTGCCAAAACCTAGGAAGAGGCATTATAACTCAAATCATTTAAGAAATCCCTTTCCTGGAGTTAGATGTTTTTCATGTGGCATGCTAGGACATATTTCACACACTTGCACAATTCACCATAGTACACATTGGGTGTGGAAACCTAAGGTGCATAATCCACAGCATACCACACATACATTGCATTCTTCTCTTCATAAGAAGGAACCCAAACCTGCTTGGGTTCCTAAAACTAACATTTCATAATTTTTGCAGGAAGGCTCTCACAAAAGACCTCGTGAGAGTATGTGGTACCTGGACAGTGGATGCTCTCGACATATGACTGGTGACGCTAGCCAGTTTGTTGTACTCGAGTCCAGGACTGGAGGCAAGGTTACCCTTGGAGACAACACCACCAGGAAGGTGGTAAAAGCAGGTATAATTGGTAATTCCAAGAACTTTATGATTGAAAATGTTTTGCTTGTAGATGGATTAAAGCACAACTTGCTCAGCATCAGTCAATTCTGTGACAAAGGCTTCATCGTACAATTCTTTACGGATTCATGCATTGTAAGTTTAAGTAACAACACTATTTTGCAGGGAAAGAGGATCAACAACGTCTACATGCTTGATTTAAATAACATTGAATGTGCTGCTTCTTTTTGCTTAAAAACTGTGATTGATGATTCTTGGTTGTGGCACAGGAGGCTTTGTCATGCAAGTATGAAAACCCTTAGGAAAGTGACCCAAAAAGACCTAGTTAGAGGTGTCCCCAAACTTAAGTTTACAAAAGACCACCTTTGTGATGCCTGTCAACTAGGAAAGCAAGTCCACTCCACGTTTCACCCCATCAAGGACATTAGCACCTCTAGACCTTTAGAAGTCCTTCACATGGATTTATTTGGACCCATTAGCACGGCTAGTTTGGGAGGGAAAGTCTATGGGTTTGTGATTGTTGACGACTACTCAAGGTTCACTTGGACTAGATTTCTTTCACATAAAAATGAGTCTTTTGAGGAGTTTAGAACATTTTCTACTTGGATTCAGAAGAAGCTAGGTTGTGAGATTTTGACCATTCATAGTGATCATGGGGGAGAATTTGAAAATGAAAGATTTGGAGTTTTTTGTTGAAAGGGGGGAAACTTCACACACTTTGCCTAGAGATTGGAGATACTCTACAAGTCACCCCAAGGATTTGATCTTAGGAGACCCTTCTAGTGGAGTTAAGACTAGACATGGACTTAGGAAGGAGGTGAACCACTCTGCTTTTATTTCTATGACTGAACCTACCACCATTAACCAAGCCCTTTCTGATGAGTTTTGGATTTTAGCAATGTAAGAAGAATTGAATCAATTTGTTAGGAATGATGTTTGGGAACTTGTGGAAAGACCTAAAGGACAAAGTGTAGTTGGAACAAAGTGGGTCTTTAAGAACAAAGTGAATGATTCAGGAGTGGTGGTGAGGAATAAAGCAAGGTTGGTGGCTAAGGGGTACAATCAAATAGAAGGGATAGACTTTGAGGAGACTTTTGCCCCTGTAGCTAGATTGGAAGCCATTAGGGTGCTATTAGCCTTTGCCTGTTATAAAGGATTTAAGCTTTTTCAGATGGATGTCAAGAGTGCCTTTTTAAATGGAGAGATAAAAGAAGATGTGTTTGTAGAACAACCTCCAGGTTTTGAGAGCTCCCAATTTCCAAATCATGTGTTTAAATTAAAAAAGGCATTGTATGGTTTAAAGCAGGCACCAAGAGCTTGGTATGAGAGGCTTAGCACATTCTTACTAGAGAGGGAGTTTGTCAAGGGAAGTGTAGACACCACCCTTTTTCTTAAGAGAGTTGGAGATGATTTACTCATTGTTCAGATTTATGTGGATGATATACTCTTTGGATCTTCTAATAAAAATTTGTGTGATAATTTTTCTAAAACAATGAGTAGAGAGTTTGAGATGAGTTTGATGGGAGAGTTGTCCTACTTTTTGGGGTTTAGCATAAAACAAATGGAGGATGGAACTTTTCTAAATCAAACAAAATACATAAAGGACATTTTGAAGAAATATGAGATGGATAAAGCCAAGCCAATTAACACTCCCATGACTTCTAGTGCTCCATTGGATAAGGACCCAAGTGGTAAGTCTGTTGATCAGAAGAAGTATAGAGGCATGATTGGATCTTTACTTTACTTGACTGCGAGCCGACCTGACATCATGTTTAGTGTTTGCCTTTGTGATAGGTTTCAGGTTGACCCTAAGGAGTCCCACTTGACTGCTGTTAAGAGAATTTTTAGATATCTTTTGGGGACACAAGGATTAGGGATTTGGTACCCTAGACATAGCACTTCTTTTGAGATTATTGGTTTTTCTGACTCTGATTTTGCAGGATGCAAGGTGGATAGAAAGAGCACTTCTGGAACTTGTCAATTCATTGGATAATCTTTGGTCTCTTGGTCTAGTAGGAAGCAAAACTCTGTTGCTCTTTCCACTGCTGAAGCTGAATACATTGCTCTTGGAAGTTGTGTGGCCCAAGTCCTTTGGTTGAAACAACAGGTATTGGATTTAGGATTACATGTAAGTACCATCTCAATCTTTTGTGACAATACTAGTGCCATATGCATCTCTAAGAATCCTATCCAACATTCAAGGACTAAACACATTGACATTAGGCATCACTTCATTAGAGATCATGTGACTAAGGGAGACATTGAGTTACACCATGTGACAACTGAAAATCAACTAGCAGACATCTTTACTAAACCACTGGCCTTCGATACTTTCAGCTCTTTAAGGACCAGGTTGGGTGTGATTGACATAAATGCATGAAACTTTTTTATTTTTCTTTCTTTTACTTTTGTTTCCTGTTTTGATGTTTTAGTTCTTTTTGTGTGTTTTATTTTTTTTTCTCTTGTCTTTTTTACTTAGTTTTCAAAATCATGGCTAATATGGTATTATATTCCTTGTCCTTGCTTTTGGGAATTTGTAGTCAATATGCTTTTATCTACTCAATCTCTTAGATGGTAGAAATATTTTATGATTGTCTCTTTCTCTAACCTTTTTTTAGTGGCATAGTTTTCTTCTTTAATCAAAAATCTCTCTCAAGTTAAAAATTGTTTATGGAATTGAGATCTTTTCTTAAACTTGCTTCAAAAAACTCTATCTTATACTTATAATGTTTAAAATTTTTTTTTTCACATCAAAATTGCTCGTTACTCTTGTCCTTGATTATTGATTCTGCTTGTGATAACTCTTCCTTTGGTTAGAGAGAGTGCTCCTATTCTCTAATATATGAGAAGATCTATTCACAACTTTGTCTTTAAAAGATCATAAAAGAGACTATAGCTTGCAAAAAAAAAAAAATGGCGAATGATGCCAATAAAAGATGCGCAAAGCGCCAAATTGAAAAATATAGAATACACAAAGTGTATCAAAAGATGCGCAGTGCGCCAACCAATTGTCACGAGGCATAAAATGAGCCCACTCCAAAACAAGCTACTCTCTCTTTTTAAATCTTTTAGAACTTAGAAGTGTTGGTTCTCAAAGACTTGACTTCGATTAAATTACGATTGTGAAAAATTTACTCTACCTCATTATTGTATGAAGATAGTTTTTCTTAAGCCAAGTGTTAAGTAAATTCCTTTTTTTCTCATAACCAATTAATTTCTTGAGTTAGGTCATTGATTTCAAAAGACAATTCTACCCTAAAAAATGTCTGAGCTAAGGGTAGCCATGATCGGATATTCTAACTCTATAGATTGATGAGCTTATTAACACATTAACTCACAAATTTTTGAATCAATCACATGGAATGCTATCATGTTCATGCCTTGATTAAAAAAAAAAAAAAAAAAAAGGGTCTCTTCGCTCTACTTTCTTGAATCCTCCATTTTAATAGGTCAAAAGGGGGAGAAGTTTATGAGGTTCCTTTTTACATCAATCCTGAATTTTTTTTCCATCTGTTTTCGTAGTGGTTTGCCATCATCAAAAAGGAGGAGATTGTTGCAAATCTAATTTTTCATGGCTTATGTTTTGATGATTGACAAACACTGTTTCTCTTGGACTACTTGTTGCTTCTAACTTTTCAGGAATCGAAGATCGGACGATCAAGAGGAAGCCAAGTCCAGGATCGCGTAGGTTTAGGGTTGAGTCAGTCTGTAATTTTATTTTTCACCTTTTGAGTCTACTTGTAATAATCAAAAAGACTGATGCTAAGTAACCCTTCACACACACACTTGAGAGGCTTAGAAATTCTGTTTTTATCCACATCGGCCCGGCCGATATTTATATCGTCCGGGACGATCAGCTTAAAACAGAAAGTCTAATTAAGGATTCTTAATTAAGGCAGCCGACATTAACATATCGGCCTGGACGATACGTGTATCGGCCAGGACGATAAGCTCAAAATAGAAAGAGATAGCCGCCTTAGACAGTTTAGGCATACTGAATTTTAAATTATCGTCCAGGACGATTCCAGAATCGGCCTGGACAAAATTACCAAATTATGCCTTAAATCAAGGGAGTAATTAAGGATGATTGATACGATCATATCGGCCAGGACGATCGTGAGATCGGCCTGGACGATCAAATCGGCCAGGACTGTTCCCAGGGCTGTGCTCAGGACAATTTACCTCTAATTTGAACTAGTCGGCCAGGACGATCGTGAGATCGGCCTGGACGATCAAGCCAAATTTCAATCGTCCAGGACTGTTCCCAGGGCTGTGCTCTGGCCGATCTTCCTTAATTTGTACTAATCGGCCAGGCCGATGTCCATATCGGCCTGGACGATAAAGTCGGCTACTTGCAATTAATGAGCTCCTCTTGAGCTCTTCTATTTAAAGAGCTCTTCTTCAATGTTTTGAAGAGACCTTTGGCTGTTGCCTTGACCTGAGAAGACCTTGAGGAGAGAAAGAGAGAGAGGGAGAGAGAGAGGATCTTGTGAGGGGGAGCTTGTGAGGGGATTCACAAGGGTTGCTCAAGGATTGCTCTGCTTGTCTTTCGTCTGGAGTTTCTCGTCCGTGGAAGGGTCGGTAGAGGTAAGGAGTTTTGCCTTTGGTTGTGGTTTTCTGCCAGCTTCAGGAGGAAGCAAAAGGAGGTAGGTTCTCTGCCTTGCCGGGGTGGCAAAAAGGAGTTTCTTGTGAGGGCTTCTCCGCCTAGCTGTGGGGGCTAAAGGAGAGTCACGTTTTGTAGTGCAATACTTGGAGGGTGCCTCCAAGGAGTGGACGTAGGTCGAGTCGACCGAACCACTATAAATCTTGTGTTCTTATTTTTGCTTCCGCACTTTTAAATTCCGCATTTGGTTTGGTGGTGTGATTTGGTTTGTGAATTTATTTCTTTGTCTTAAGAATTTTTAAAATACCAATTCACCCCCCCTCTTGGTTAGCTTGGGACTAAGTTCATAGGGCTTAACGTCCCGAACGAACTTTCAGATTGCAGGGTTAGAAGTTAAAGTGGCCCCCAACTTGAACGGCGAAGTAAAGAAAGTCCAGAAATTCTTTCCTGGCTCCTCCTCCGCAAGGAATGAAAGTGATGTAACCCTTGAGGAGGCAGATTTTAATGAATTAATGGAATTACCTTTCGACTACTTCCCTGTTTGTGTGAAAAATACTTTCTCTAAAGGTTCTATACCATACCGATGGACTAAGGGTCAGGCTAGATACCACAAAAATATTTGGCAAATAAAAATTAAGGATAATCCTACAAGTGGTATCGGCTTTGGAACTGTTAGTTCATTCGATGACGATGAGTATTGCCTAATGATAACTTACCATCTTGAATCGCCAAATGTCCCTACAGATCCTTTCTGTGCTCTTGATGGGCTCTTTCTGGAGACTTTAGATGATCCCGATGACCTTCAAGTTTGGGATGCACCCCCTGAATTAGAAGAAGAAATTAAAACGACAATCAATGAATTAAAATAAATTAACCTGGGAACCGATGATGATCCCCGTCCAATCTTTATAAGTGCTCTACTGAGCGAGGGTGAAACCAAAGATTTGATTCAACTTTTGTCTGAGTTTAGGGATTGCTTTGCCTGGACATACGATAAAATGCCTGGTTTACCTGCTGAGGTAGCGTTTCATAAACTTAGAGTTCGGCACGATGACATTCTTGTCAAACAAGCTCCTCGACGCATGCACTTGGAAATCGAGCAACAAGTCGTTTCTGAAGTTAAGAAATTGGCCGAAGCTGGGTTTATTCGAGAGGAACAATACCCCTCTTGGGTGGCCAGCGTCGTGCTGGTCCGAAAGAAAAATGGTCAAATTCGGATTTGCGTCGATTATAGGGATCTAAATAAGGCATGTCCTAAGGACGAGTTTCCTTTACCAATACCAGAACTCATGGTGGACATTGCCTCCTCACATGCCATTTTCTCATTCATGGATGGCTCGTCGGGTTATAACCAAATCAAGATGGCCCCAGAAGATGAGAGAAATACTGCGTTCAGAACCCCTATCGGAATCTTTTGTTACAAGGTGATGCCATTTGGCTTAAAGAATGCCGGAGCAACCTACCAACTGGCCATGACTCGTATCTTTGACGACTTAATTCACAATCAAGTTGAGTGCTATATTGATGATTTAGTTAAAAGAGCAAGGTCAAAGAGGCTCACCTGTATGACTTGAGAGTTGTATTTGAGCGGTTGCACCGCTACGATTTGAAAATGAACCCCTTGAAGTGTGCCTTCGGCGTCACCTCAGGGAAATTCTTAGGATTCGTAGTGAGGCACTGCGGAATCGAGATCGACCCTGCTAAAATTGAAGCCATCTTAAATATGCCATCTTTTAAGAGCCTTACCCAGTTAAGGTCTCTACAAGGTATATTGGCGTATATAAGGAGGTTTATTTCTAATCTTTTCGTGAGATGTCAACCCTTTTCTGTCCTTGCAAAAAAAGACGCTAAATTCGTATGGGACGAGAAGTGCCAAAATGCTTTCGATGACACTAAACAATACTTTTCTAATCCGCCAGTTCTGGCAGCTCCAATTCCAGGAAAGCCGTTAATTTTCTACACCGCAGCCTTAGATGAGTCTTTAGGCGCCCTGTTGGAACAAGTCAACGACGAAGGGAAGCAGAATGCTCTCTATTACCTTAGTCGAAGACTTCTTCCTACTGAAATTCGATACCATCAATTGAGAAGCATTGTCTTGCTTTGGTTTTTGCAGCTCAGAAACTGAGGCACTACATGCTCTCCCACTCAATCAGTTTGATTTCAAGAGTTAATCCTTTGCAATATCTTATGACCCGACCTACATTGTCAGGATGTTTAGCTCGTTGGTCTATGATATTATTGCAATTTGAGATTACTTTCACTCCTCTTCGTGATGTGAAAGGACAAGCCGTTGTCGATTTTCTGGCAGCACACCCGCTGCCGGCAGATTCTCCTCTGAATGATGATCTACCCGACGAACAAATCATGAGTTTGAGGGAATCTAGCGAGGCCATCTGGGAATTGTATTTTGATGGAGTAGCATCCTCTCGTAGGAATGCAACCCAACAATCTCTAATTCCTAGAAAGGCTGGAGTCAGTCTAATTTTCATAACGTCGGAAAAAGGAATGATGCATTTTTCCTACCATTTATCAGAGCCCTGCACAAATAACGAAGCTGAATACGAAGCTCTGATAATCGGTTTGGAACTTGCAATTCTAATGAAAATTAAAGAGATTAAGATCTTTGGAGATTCCCAGTTGGTGATTAACCAAGTGGCCGGAACTTATAAAGTCTTGAATCCTAATCTCCTAAGATACCACCAGTACACACTTCACTTGTTGGAACAAATTCCTACTGCCACTTTGTATAGGGTTCCCCGTGGAAGCAATTCCGCGACGGATGCCTTAGCAAAACTTGCAAAGGAATTTGCATGTTTTGAGGAGGATTCCATCCCTATAGAGATTCAGGGTCGTAAAGCCCTCTCTCTTATAGATTTGGAACACATTAGTAAGACTCCCCTTCAGATCCTGTCTGCCTCTTCGACAACCGACGAACAAGGCAATTGGAGACGACCCTTAATCAACTACCTTAAAGAAGGGAAGCTTCCCCAGGATAAATCACTCTCCAACCAGATTAAGAAAACTGCCCTATCATACTCACTAGTCAATAACTTGTTGTACCGTCGGTCCTTCGATCACATGTGGCTGCGCTGTCTAGACAAGCGAGAAGCCCTGAATATTGTTAATGAGGTTCATTCAGGACTATGCGGTGCACATCAATCGAGTCCAAAAATGAAATTGAAGATTAAAAGACTTGGATACTACTGGCCTACAATGATTTACGATTGCATGAATACTGCAAAGCACTGTTATCAATGTCAGGTCCATGGTGTGGTTTTACATCAGCCGCCTAATGTGTTACACCCTACGATAGCCTAGTGGCCCTTCGAGAGTTGGGGCACAGATATCATTGGGCCGATTGACCCTCCCTTCGCGAGAGGTCATCGTTTCATATTAGCAGCGACTGATTACTTTTCAAAGTGGGCGGAAGCGATTCCCCTACGCAACGTAACATCACACCATGTCTTAAAATTCTTTCGTGACCATATCGTATACCGATTCGGCGTACCCCGCAGAATCATATCCGATAATGGGTCCGCATTCAAGTCTACAAAAATCAACAGTTTTGTAAGACGCCATAATATTGATTGGAGATACTCGACGATCTATTACCCTCGGGCAAATGGATTAGCCGAGGCCTTCAACAAAACATTGGTGCAAATTGTTAAAAAGACCCTTGATGATAACAAACGACAGTGGGATGAGCGGTTGGTGGAAGCTTTGTGGGCTTATCGTACCACTTATAGAACCCCGACCCAATCCACCCCGTTTGTACTAGTGTATGGATCTGAGGCCGTTCTACCCTTGGAAATACAAATCCCTTCGCTCAGGATTGCAGTTCAGAATCAAATCACAAATGAACAAAATGCAAAATTGCGGTTGGAAGAATTCGAATGCCTTGAAGAGCGACGTCTCCAAGCTCAACAAAGTTTAGAGTTATATAAGTCCCGTATGGTTCAAGCCCATGATAAGCTAGTGCGACCTAGGACCTTCCAAGCAAGAGATTTGGTATTGGTCCTTCGGAGGCCTATCTTAGCCCATCGAAAGTTGGGAGGAAAATTTGAACCCACTTGGGAAGGACCCTTCGTTATAGAGACTGTCTACGAAGGAGGCTCGTATCAGTTAGTAGATTGTAAAGGAAACCACCCAATGTTACCTGTCAATGGGCGTTTCCTTAAGAAATACTATGATTGATGTAGCTCATTTTATCAATTAATAAAATTTTCTTTCTCTATTCGCAACCCGATTCTCTCCTTTTTAAGTTCTTTCACTTTTTAACGCTCTTCGCCTTTTCCTTAGGGTCAGATTGTTCCCTCCCTTAGGATCGCACCCTGCTAGTGGTGGAGTACGCCCTCCGTGGCACCACCCTGGCATTTGACTTAGGGATTAGTGGTGGAGTACGCCCTTCGTGGCACCATCCTGATTCATATTCGCTAGTGGTGGAGTACGCCCTTCGTGGCACCATCCTAGTTTGTCAGTTTCGGTCCTCTGTGTGGAGCAAGTTTCCTCCCCACATGATCATTCGCTTGTGGTGGAGTACGCCCTCCATGGCACCATCCTAGTTTTCCAGTTTCGGTCCTCTGTGTGGAGCAAGTTTTCTCCCCACATGACCATTTGCTAGTGGTGGAGTACGCCCTTCGTGGCACCATCCTAGTTTGCCAGTTAATCCGTCTACTAGGAGTAAGTCTTCTATCAGCATCCTGTAGACCTAAGGTTAGGTGATGCCCTTCCTTAGACCCAAAGCTAAGTATTCCCTATTTTGGTTTCCAGTTAATTTGCCTATTTGGAGTAAGTCTTCTATGAGCATCCTATAGGCCTAGGGTTGGGTGATGCCCTTCCTTAGACCCAAAGCTAGGTATTTCCTACTTTGGTTTTCAGTTGATCCGTCTACTAGGAGTAAGTCTTCTATCAGCATCCTGTAAACCTAACATTGGGTGATGCCCTTCCTTAGACCCAAAGCTAGGTATTCCCTACTTTGGTTTCCAATTAATTTGCCTATTTGGAGTAAGTCTTCTATCAGCATCCTATAGGCCTAGGGTTGGGTGATGCCCTTCCTTAGACCCAAAGCTAGGTATTCCCTACTTTGGTTTCCAGTTGATCCGTCTACTAGAAGTAAGTCTTCTATCAGCATCCTGTAGACCTAAGGTTGGGTGATGCCCTTCCTTAGACCCAAAGCTAGGTATTCCCTACTTTGGTTTCCAATTAATTTGCCTATTTGGAGTAAGTCTTCTATCAGCATCCTATAGGCCTAGGGTTGGGTGATGCCCTTCCTTAGACCCAAGGCTAGGTATTCCCTACCTTGGTTTCCAGTTGATCTGTCCATTAGGAGTAAGTCTTCTATCAACATCCTATGGACCTAAGATTGGGTGATGCCCTTCCTTAGACCCAAAGCTAGGTATTCCCTACTTTGGTTTCCAGTTCTCTTGCCTATTTGGAGTAAGTCTTCTACCAGCATCCTATAGGCCTAAGGTTGGGTAATGCCCTTCCTTAGACCCAAGGTTAGGTATTCCCTACCTTGGTTTCCCCAGTTCTCTTGTCTAATAGGTGTAAGCCTTTTATTAGCATCCTGTAGACCTAAGGTTGGGAGATCCCCTCCCTTGCACTCTTAAGATTCTACTTCTATTCGGTCAACGCCAATGTGTGCAGCAGAAGTTCCTTCTACCACACACATTGGGGGTCCATTTGTTGACCTCATTTTTGTATGAGGTCACTAAGGCTCTTCCAAACTCCAGATTAATTCTAGATCCTAGGATCCACTCTAGACCTTAAGATCCTTTCCTAGAGCCAGACCTTAGGATCCACTCTAGACCTTAAGATCCTTTCCTAGAGCTAGACCTTAGGGCCCATTCTAGAGCTTAGGATTCTTTTCTATCTCAAATTCTACAGCCCCTCTAGATCCTAGATCTTAGAGCCCCTCTAGATCTTAGGACCTATCTAGACTCAGATCAATCCTTGCCTTTGATCAATTCCAACCTCAAATCAATCCCTACCTTTGATAAACTCCAACCTCAATTTGATCCCTACTCTTGATTAATTCAAATATCAAACTTCATTCAATTCAAATCCAAATTAATTCAAGTTCCAAATATATCCAAACTTTGACTCAATCCACTTGAGAATCCAAATTCCAATCTAGACTTTGATCCTACCTTTGATCTAGCTTTGACCTTACCCATTCATTAACAATCACCACATGATTGTAAATGATTTGGATACTCCAATCATTTAAACTTAAAATCCATTCCAAATCCAGAAATCCAGACTCAAATCCAAAGTCTTAAGGCCCTGTCCTAAAGACCTTTTTCAAAGATTTTTCAAACATTTCAAAATCCAGTCAAATGGCCTCTGATTCAGGGTCTATCACTTACAAAGTGATAAGACATGTCTCTAGAGGTTACCCTCCAATTTTAAGCCCACTCTAAGGTCTCTAACCCCAGAATCTGAATTAAAATCCAAAGGCTGTAAAACCTTCAAATATTTACAGCCTATGCCATTGGACTTAACACCTTGAAAATTTTGATCTTGGAGCCCTTATCAAAGCCTCCAATCACTTCCAAACCCTTGATTGTAACCCATTGAGCAGCAAATTGCATTTTTCAGACCCATTTTTAACCCTAGTTGACCAATGGGTCAAAATTGACCAAAATACCCCAATGGGATTTCAAATGCCCATTTCAACTCAAATCAACTTCAAACTCTTTGAAACCACTTTCAATAAGTTTCAAATATCAAACCCAACTTGTTGAACTCAAACCCAGACCTTGGGTCAACCTGGTTGACCAAGTCAACCATGTTTGACCCATTAACCCATACACCTCTTCCTTGTCAAATCTTTGAATCAAGTCCATTCCAAGTCCTTTGAATGCAAGGGATGACCCCTTGGGTACCCAAGAGACCTCTCTTGGAGACCCAAGCCTTGGGCTCACCTGGGTTAGCCATATGGCTTGACCCAAGTGACCAAGGAGAGGCCTCCCTTGAGCCATCTCTTGACCTTAATCAAATTGAATCCAAATCAAGATGTCATTGGGTTCCCATTGACCCAATGCACTTTCCTTGACCAGCCCAACCCTTGGGCTCACTTGGGTCAAGAGTTAGGCTAACCCAAAGTGCCAAAGAGCACTTGGGATTGAGCCAATTCTCAACCTAAGCCCAATTGGACTTGATCAACACCTCCCATAGGTGGCCCTAGGTCCAACACACCCCCTCCAGCCAGCCCATGCCTTGGGCTAACCTGGGTCAGGGTTTAGGCTAATCCAAAGTAGCCAAAAACACTTGGACCCGAGCCATCTTCCAACCCAGATCAAATTGGACCCAATTGCCACTTGCTTTAGGTCCACCCGACCCAGACCCACTTCCCACCTTAAGACCAAGGCCTGACCTGACCTAGTTTGAGCTCAAATCGACCCGAACAGAGCAGATTTGGATCAACCTGAGCCATCTTCTAACCCAGACCAAATTGGACCCAATTTCCACTTGCATTGGGTGCACCAGACCCAGACCTATCTCCCATACCAACCCAAGGTCTGACCTGACCTGGATCGAGCTCAATTCAACTCGAACCGAGAAGGTTTGGGTCCAACCCAACCACCAGTTCAATCCAGACATTCCCAGGCCAAATTGACTCCACCCTTGGCTACAGCATGTCCCCATCGGCCTCCCCCAGTCAACCCAACCCAGACCACGGCCGGCGGCGGTTGGAGCCAATGGAAAATGAGTTCCGGTGGTCCCCCCCCAGACAATTTCTAGTTCAAAGCTGCTGCCCACCGGTTTGATCCCCACGATCTCCTTAGGACGTCGCCATCGTCCACCTGGCAGCGATCCGAGCCCTCTCGAGCTTAATTCTGGCCGTCCAAGCTCCCGAAAGGTGGTCGAATATCCTCGAGCTCCCTAGACCTCCAGAAGCATCCACATTCGTTCAAAATTGATTCCCAGAGCTCCTTCAAACTCCCAGACGCTCCCTCCGAGCTCCCAGATCTATCCCTCCTTCCGTTTGAGCAAGAGCCCGTGAAAGCTTTCGGTGTCCCGCTCGAAGTCGCACCTCCGGTCGTCCTCCGGTCCTGACGTCTGAAGGAGAGCAGTTCATCATCATCCCATGAAGCTTCCTGATAGAGAAGCTCATTCGTTGAGGCCTTCTCTGCGGTAATCCCTCCATCCCAAGTTCCCTAGCTAGGTAGTCCGGTCAAGTGTGAAGGAAACCTTCACCCCAACGGATCTCCACCGTTGGATTGAAGGTTTTCACCGTCCTGATCCTCCCTGTGAAATTTCATCAGAGATCGCCGGCGGGATCGCCCGGACCAAGCCGGAGAAGCTCTGCGGTCTTGGATACGCGCGGGAGGTTGAAGACGAAATCCCAGCCGTTGATGTCGATCAACGGCTTGGATTAGATCCCACGGTATCGGAATGCTTTTAATCCCAGCCGTTCGATCCGCCATCCAATGACTGTGGTTAACCCGACCGTTAACGGTTAGCGCCAATCATTGCTCGGCCAATTGGCGCACGGCGCATGTAAAGGCCTGCTGACTGTGTAATTGCCGGATTAATAAATCTAGAAATTCAAGGGAACTTCAAAAATTCATAACTCCCTCCACACTTGTCCAAATTAGGTGTTCTTAGGCTCATTGGAAAGGTCTCAGGGAGATCTACAAATCCATATGGTTCCAGACCGTGGTTAGATCAGTGTTAGGATTAATTTTAATTTGAGCATTTTATGAATTTCCTTAATTACTTTTTAAATACAAGTCCACCAGGTCTGGAATTTTGGGAGATTAAAATTGGACATGTTTCTGACATGTCCAAATTTTATCTCCCAATTTTAAGGTTTTCAAGAGCATTTTCCCCAATTTTTAAGTTTAATGGTCATGGTTTGACCCTTAAATTCAAAATGGGATATAGACCTATCCAATGGGATTTAGGGTGTAATTTTTGGTGTGCTGATGATGAGTAGGATAAGGAGTGTAGAGCCACTGATTTTTCCCCAATCCAAGCCTAGGGTAGACCCCTATACTGATTTGAAGGTGACTTAGAGCTTACCTTGGGTGGTTTGGTTAACCACCTTAGAGTACTTCATTTGAGCTCAAATTTGGTGGGTTTAGTCCTTAGGGTAAGGTGATCCTATGGTCAAAAATTCATCAAATTTGGAGTTCATTTGGTTCCCCAAGTAGGAGCCTCAAAAATCCTTCTTAGAAATGGCCTTAACCCAAATCAATTGATAATGAACTATTCTTAATTTATAAAATCCATTAAAATGTCCATAATTGTCCCTAATTAATCCCCTAATCAATAAGAATTGAAACCCTCTTAAATTGATATCTAGATTAGTCTTAATTTAGTCCTTAAATAAAATTAGGGTTTAATCCATTTTAATTAATCTTAAAAACCTTAAAAATCCCAAAAGGGTTTTAAACACTTGTTGATCTGTCCTTGGGTCATTTATGACCTTTGTAATTGATCCCAAGGAGTTTAGGGCTCATTTGGGTTCAAACCCTTAAGCAGACCCCTTAGTCATAATAACCTGGTAACCCCTACGAATACGTATAATTTCTAAAATTCACTGTTAATTATAAAAAAAATTTTGACTAATCAAAATCAATGATTAATGACTTCAATTAGAATCTATCATTCTCTAAAATATTAAACCTTCATAATTTGGTCAAAATCAAGGACTCAACACCTTAGGTAACTTTAGGTCAAAACGGGCCAGAACATCTAAAAATCATAACTTTTCGTAGAAAACTCCAAATTGAGTGTACCACCTGTCTAACAACTCATAATTAGGTCTAGTATTTATTAAAAATCTGAAACCCTTAAGATTAACCCTAGTTTTGAAAGTCAAATTTTGACCCCTTAGTTAACGTATCCGGGTAACCCTTTAAAATCTATTAACTTCCACAGCTCCTAAAATTTTCTTAATAGGTTAATAAAATTCTCAACCAACCCATTAAAACCAGTAATCAATTCCCCTTAATATTAATTTACTCCTTTAATTCCAACCAATTTAAAATAACTTAATTAACCTCAATTGCTACTGGGTAACCCAGGCCTACGAGGCTATTAACTTAGCCCCAAGGAAGGTGAAATAAACTTCACGGCCTTGGTGTGAAACATAGGTAGTAGTCAATTAACTTTTAAAATACATTTAATTAAAATTCCTAATTTATTAATATTTAAAGTTTAACTTAAATCTCCCTTTTAAGCCTTAACAAACCCAAAACTCTAGACGACTTTAATTAATCACCCAACTTAAGATTTACCCCAGCCACACGACCTTTTACACACACTTTAGATGATGTGCTAGGATTCTAGATCTAGGTTAGGCCTATGTTTACTTTACTGCTGTGTACTGGATTTTTCGTAGTTTTCACTGCATGTTGTGAATGAAATTGCTTTGCTGTGTCTGCTTACTTTCTTCGCACTCTGTGGATGGATTGATGTGTTTGGCGACTAGATTACCCTTAGGATAGGTATGATCTGGATGTTCACATAGTTTTCTGCAGGTGGCCACGCTCATGCAGGGCAGTGAAAGGGGGCTAAATAAAAAAAATATATTATTAATTATTATAAATGCTTGCACAGGTGCTTCGGCTACTAAAGCCCCCAAATAAAAAGAGCGTGGCCAGTGTGTTTTACTTTCCTTTCTGCACATATATAACTGCTTCTTATTTATTAACTGCTTAGGATAACCCTACAGGTGAGTCTAGATTTTATTTTGATATAAATGTAATTTGTGTAATTGTCAAGTGTTGTGAAAGTTAATTTTGAGTTGGGATACATAGACCCAATGCTTGGATTCCAAAGAGGAAAGGATGCCCTTTTGGGAAGTATTCCTTTTTCCATTTGGAAATCGAAATTTGGGTCACACTTCCCTTATACCCAAAGAGGAAAGAGTGGCCTTCCCCTTAAAAGGGAAGTGCCCTCTTATCCATTTGGGTAATTTACCACGAAGAATCCAAGGAATTTGAAGAAAAGGAGTCCAAATAAGAGCAAGATTGAAGACTTGAAGATTGAGAGTATCCCACTCAAAATTGCTTGCGTCATTACTAGGTTTAGAATCCGGATTGTTGTCAGTGGTGCCCGGCCACTTTACTTTCTGCAAAACTCTAATTTGTAATAAGCAAGGCAACTTTGCCTATGGACATTTATTAATTAGTTAATATTTGATGTGATGAATTGATTGCCTTTAGGATTGCTTGCTTTTCCTAGTTTTTTGGCGATTGTGTGCCGCTTTTTTTTCGCCTGGATACGTGAGACTCATGAGGGTGTGAACGTTTTCTACTCATAATCTTAAATGTCTAAAAATTTAGTGAGTCTAAATAACATAGAAAGATAACGAATCTAGGGATTTAGCCGAGGAACGACCCCGGGGTCGCATGCATATTTCTGCACTTCTTCTTTCCTTGTTTTAGACCCTTCCCCGCCTGCGGGTAGAGTCTGGATAGTCTGACCTATGAGGACGAGGTGCCGGACCTGGGGAAGTCCAGTCTTCTACAAAATTATTTTATAAGCCTGCTTTTAAAATTTCAAGAATATTTGATTTTGAAGTTATCGACCAGCATACATTGCATTAGATATAAATTAAAAGAGTCAAAATTTTAATTGTATCAGTTTTAGCATTTTAGCACCCAACATAAGTCAAAGGGGCCAATTAGGAAAATTTTTAGATGTCGGCCCAATTCTCCAGAACCTTAAGTACAACGTCCCTACCACTCTTTCATAAAAGACCGGACTCATCTATTTTAAATCGATTAGATGGTTAGCTGGCTCCCCAATCCTGGTCGGGGTAAGTCCAGACCTTGCACTGCATTAGTTAGGTTCGGACGACTGTGGTCTAGCGTCCAAATTAGATTTAGGATCCGGGGCAGGTCATTGATTATAAGACCCCAAATTTTGGGAATATATTCCCAAATTTCTAATAAAATGCTCAACTCAAATTAAATCTCCATTCAATCCTAAAATGTAAAGCCCAACACTTAGATTAAGTTGGGACACTTCCGGATGGTTCTAGAATCTCAAAGTGTCCCCTACCTCTCTTCCATTGATTCTGTTAATAAATGTTCAATCTTGATCCATTCCCTTTTGATTTTCTAAAAGATTTCATTCACTTTCTTGATATCACTCCTAGAAAATATAACAAAATTTCATTCTTATTTTAATCGAGAGTTTTCGTAGGGGACTCTGTCTCCCTCTGATGTAATTAACTACGAGGGCTTGCGCTCGTACGAGATTTGGAACCACACACACGTGATTTCAAAATTAATCTTTTCAAAAATCTTCTTAGATTTCTTTGGGAAAAGTTAAAAAATGATTGTCGTTATCATATTAGAAGAATTATCATTGAAAGGTGTTATCTCCCTTTGGGGAGATACATCCTTCTTTGATAAGGCTTTGGATATGAATTCGACAATCCTACTCCTTGAATATCATAACCAGATATTTAGTTGAACTTTACCTTGTCGCCTCGGGGCCATGTGAAGTTCTCTTTACTAGCCATGATATTCAAGATGAATTTCATAATTCTAAGTCTGAACACCATTATGGAATTTTATTTTCGTCCTTCAGGGTGATATACTTTTCCGAACGAGTTGATTCGACTTCTAGAATTAGAATTCGATCTCGATCTTTAAATTCCCAAAGAAAACTAATATTTTTCAAAACCTATTTTTGAAATTCCACCAACACTTTTATTTTTAAAAGTCTAATATATCATTATTTTAATTTTTAAAATATATTTATTTATATGTTAAAAGAAGGGAAGGGAGGATTGAAAGAGTAATTTATTTTATTATATATATATATATATAAAAGTATTTAAATAGTTTGCTTTATTTATATTTTGAATGATTCTCTTTCAATTAAATCCGTATAGTCGGATATTAGACCGCTCCAAAGGTCGGGCTAATATTCTTCTATTGATTCTAAAGAAGGAGAACGAAGATTCACTTTTTTAATCAGGTATAGTGTAGGGAATTTATGAATCATCCTAAAGGATGATTGATATCTTCCCTATATACCTAATTAGGCTAATGAATTGTTAATTCATTCCTTGAATCAATTATATAGACGATATTTGATTTACTCGCGAAAGTAAATCAAATACCTATCTATTTCTTGATTACAAGCATGAATTTAAACAAAATTTAGATAAAGAAGGATTTTTCAAAATGAGGTTTTATTCTCTCACAAGATTCGCCTTATTATTATTTAAGATGTCCTCTCCCGATTAAATCCACATAGTTAGATATTATACCGTCCCAAGGGGCGGACTAATATCCTTCTATTGATTTTAAAAGAAGAAGCATACAGTTTATTCTTCTAATCAGGTATAATATAGGGAATAATCATATCATCCTAAAGGGATGACAAGTATATTCCCTAATCGACCTGATTAGATCAATGAAGTGTGAATTTATTTCTTTAATTAAATATATAAGACATTTGATCTACTTGTGAGAGCAAATCAAATATCTATCTATTCTTTAATTATAGAAATAACTTCCCAAATATGAATAAAGCTTAATCTACATCCATAGATCTTTCCCCTAACCCATAAAGGAACTAAGGTAGGGTTTAGATTATTCTGGGATCTAGACTCCCTATAGGGGCAAGCCCCTATAGTTAATTACATCTCCTAAGAGAATACTCTTGATTTAAATGAAGACTAATTAGTTTTAAAAATTATTTATAATTTTAATCAAATATTTGGGCTAATTTAAATTTTCACGATCAGACTTTAGATTATACAATTATTGTTTTGAATTTATAAGAGTTTAGAATTGATTAGAAGGATGAATGTGTAGAGAGAAGTGTATACGATCTGGACTTACCACTACCTAGAGTGGGCCGCCAGCTAATAATCCTAATCACAATAATTCATCGATGATGCAAGATTTTAAGATAGCTCTATCCTAGGAATCAAGGAGTGGTTTAAGGATCCTAAACCATATGCAATTTAATATGCTTACAAAAAAACCAAAAATCTACACGAATGCTAATGATGCATGAAACAGATATATATATGAAAGAGATGATTTTATTAATATTGATTTTATCGGTAACATCTCAGAATTTGTAGTAAAGTAAAGGTGGCCAGGTCCCACCGATAACAAGCCTGGATTCTAAGCCTACAAAAAAGTAGAATTAAATACAACTGCTTATGACCTTCAGGCTCCAAGTTTTCTATGGAATTCCAAAAAGGAATGTCCTCCTGAGGGAGGATATTACTTTTTGGAGCCCCATTTGTATGTATATATGCAGTTGTTTTTAATTCTTTTACAGACTCCAGACGCTGTACAGACTCAATCTATATACAACAATTCTAGAAAAAGAAAGCTTTACATTTTCATTTATATCAGTACATCAGACCCTAGGAACATTCTACTGTTGCAGTAATATAAAAGACAGAAAAGTAGAAGCAGTTGTATAGCTATGCATGTTATGAGTGCATGGTGTACAGTTATATATGCAGGAAAGAAAAGATAGTAAAGTAAAGTACACGACCCTCACTTTATTCACTCTACTCTCTTGTGTACATATAGGAAAATAAATATGCTATGTTATGCAGTACAGAAAAGTAAGCAATCACACATAGGTGCCCTCTAGTCAAGACACCAGCAAATAAACCACAACAAACCACCAGCCTAGCCTAGGCTAAAGTTGGTGGTCCTAGCAAGCATCTAAGTGTGTGAAAGAGGTCGTGTGGCTTGGATAGGTCCTATAGGAATTATTGGTTCAAATTACATGTATTATTAGAGTTTATTTATTAAAGCTCAAATGGGAATTTAATTGAAATTTAAGTAAAATGTATTTGAATTTTGAATTAGTCTAATTTTAAGTGTTGAAGTTATTTGATTTAGTTATAGAGAAATTATAGATTGATAACTCCCTAAGTGCAGGAAATTATCAATTTATAAGTCCTAAGACTTTCAAAATGCGAACTCGTCTTATAAAGAAGATAAGTGTTCATTTGAGAATCCCCAAAATTTTATTAGAGAGAGAAAGAAGGGACCTTATAAATGCAATACCACATGCCCTCTTGAAGGAATCTAGCACATCGTATAAGGTCGGTAGATTATTATATTTGTTTAAAGATTTCCAAATCCAAATGGATTAGTTCTTTCCTAAAAGGAATCGTGCACAATCCATGGGAAATCTCTTTGTTATTTATTTGTATTAAGGGTCTTTTAAAATCAGAATGCCTAGAGTCCTCCAAACAGAATCAAACTCTAAGCATAGAAGACCCGAATTCGTTTAATCTAAAATAACTATCAAATTTGATTGATTAAGATAAATCTTAATCAATCAAATTATAAAACTAATTTAGATTAAATTAATTTAGGATTTAGTTTAATAATTAATGGATTTTATTATAATATTCACAATTATTAAAGATTTATTAAAATTTTAAATGAATTAATTAAAAGAATTATTGATTAATGAATTATTAATGAGTTTTAAATTTTAAAATGATTTACAATTAGGATTAACATATTTCTAGTTTTATTTGATTTTAAAAGGGTTTATTATAAATTTTTAGTACTTATTGAAATTTTAATGGATTTAGTATATTTATTAAATTAAGATTCAATTAAGAGTTAACTAAGGATTGATTAAAGTTTTAGGGATTCATGTTTTTGTTTTGATCTTTTTAAAGATTGTAAGTTCATTTTTAGGTTTGATTTGATTTAATTGAAATTTTATTTAGATTTTAGGAATTTATTTGATTTATTTGGGTTTGTTAAAACAAAAACAAAAGATCCTTAATCTACTAGTTGTTCAGAGATTGATTAATGTCAAATCAGTGTATATTTGATTAAAGTGGTGATGACACTAGTTTTCTATGCTGAAGTTTTATCCCAAAAGGGATATGTGTAGTTCTCCCTAGATTTGGCTAAGTTGACCAAGACATTGTCCTTAATTGTTGTCCTTGATGTCACTAAGTTGTAGGATACAAAATCAAAGTTCACTAACCCTTGGACACTAATTATAATCAAACCATAAAGCAAATCATGAACAAGATAAAGTGTCCTAATACTCTATGGAATAATTATAGTAAATTATTAAAGTCATAGGTCACATAATGACCTATGAATTTAAATATTTAACTATAAAAGATAAGGAGCATCGAATTGAATTAGAGACATTTAAGAATGTAGGCAAACATTTTCAAATAAAATTTAACCCAATTTGAAGTCAAAATCAAGTATAGTTTGAACATTATGTATATATAAAATTATATACATATAAAAGCTAATTTAGAATTCAAACCATACATGATTATGATGAATGAATATTCATCAGTAGAGGAGGGATCGTTATTGATTCCATAGAGTTCTAAATGCAATGATTGCATGATTATAAGGTTTGCAATGAATTTTCAAATATTTGGTCCAAGTAATGGGTCATACATTTAAAAATTCATTTGTGATTAATGTTGAGCTCTAAAAATCTCCCTCAGGGAGCATAGAAATACTAAACTTCAGGTATAGTGCCATTTAATTTTTGATTTAACTAGATATTTAAATAAAATATAATTAAAATAAATTAGTAAAATCAAGGGTTTAAAATGTAACTTTCAAAATAATGAAAATTAGGCTCTAATTTTTTTTAGAAAATAGAGAATTTTATTCCAAGAAAAATGAGTGGTTGTACAAAAATTTTGGCCTAGTATTTTATTTTATATAATTGTTTGAAGTTTTGGAATTAAATATAATTAATATAAACCTTAAAACGGGATTTACACATGGCGGCGGCTGATTGGTCTAGGCGGAAGGCGGCGGTCAAGTGGGCCAACTCACTTAAATGAGTCAGCGCCATTTATGAGCTGTTCGATCCCGCGGCTTCTGATCCAATGGACGAGATCAGATCCCGTGGTTTGATCTCATTTAAGAGATCGGACAGCTACAGAGACTCCTGCGGTTCGCAATGGATGGATCAGATGCAGTCGGACGGGATCATGTCAACCCTCGATTATAAGAGATCGGAGCCGAGTGTTCATCTAGACGAGATCCTGGCCATCTGTGATAAATAGAGAAAACGGACGGCCCTGAATTCGTTACTGAGCTCAGGAACCCGAAAACCCTAAATTCAAAAATCATTTTAAACTCCATTTTAAGAGGATTAAATGGCTTGATCTTTGAGATTTAGATGACAGTCATTGAGTTAAAGAGTGGGGAATATTTTATAGAGCTCGATATGAATTCCTTAAAAGCCTATTTAGGAACCTAAGTATTATCTAGGGTTCAAGATTTACCAAGCTAGAGGTGATGGATTTGGATGATTCAAGTACGGCTGAATTTGTTAACTGTCCGCGTGTTTATCTCCTTCAGACTTCGAGCTTGGAGAAAGCTTCTACATAGAGTTGAGGAAATTTGGACAGAAGTAGCTTCGGTCCTTTGCTCCTCTCGTCACCGGTGAATTCCAAACAGTGGGAAACGATGGAGAAATGGAGGTAGAGCTCTAGGAAACCAGAGCGAAATCTCAAGAGCTCTAGAGATGTACTGGTGTGAGAGTTTTTTTTTTAGAATGGGGTGAATCCCTTCTCATTTGCCCTATTCAGGAATTTAGAGCCAAAACTAAGGGCTAGGATCACTCAGGGTGATGGCTTAGATGCTAGACACATGCCTCTGCTGTTAGAACACCAGAGGATGAGCAGCTCAGATGTTAAGGACTTGTTATCCTTCCACGATCATGGGGGGACCGCAAGCCATTAGGGCTGAGCTCGAGGCTTGCCAGACATTGGGCTAGGTCAGGTTAGCCTCTCGGAAGCTTCTGGAGTCGAGTCTAGGGGCTGGAAAGGCCTAATTTAGGCTGGTTAAAGCTTGGTGGGTCGGGTTAACTAAATGAGCTCATTTGAGCTCTCGATTGAGCTCAAGAGTACGCCAAGAGTTGGGCCAGGTCTAGCTAGCTTCAAGGTACCCTCTAGAGTCACTCTCATGAGCTGGATGGATATGGTTTGGGCTAGATTCATTGGGTCAAAGGTTTTGACCATGAAAATGGGTCATTAAGCCTTAGGTTGACTGGTTTGACCAGTCAACTCATTCAACATTTGATGAGGTGGAATTTAGGTATGGTATAGAGTCATTTGGATTGAAGCGTAGGTCTAGCTCTAAGCAAGGAAGTCAAGTTCATAGGTTTGGTCATGGAAATAGATCCAAAACTTAAATTGATCAGTTTGATTAGTCAACTTTAAGAAATGTTAATAGGCTAGAGGGTAATCAAGGTTTAGGTGTAGATTTGGTAGAGTATGCGGGGTTTAGAAGGTTGAATAGTTTGAAATGACCAATTCAAAGCCTTAAGAGAAAATTAGGTCAGCCCGATGGACTGGGTTAACCAGGTTCACCCATGGTGTGGGTCTGGGTTGGACAAGTTTGATTAGGTATCTGGAGTCTAGTAGATGTGGTTTCAAGGTTCAAATAGGTTGTTTTAATCAAATCACTCATTTGGACCTTGAATGGGTCACTATGTCAATCTTGGTTGTCTGGGTCAACTAAGTGGGTCGAGGTCCTAAAAATGGGTTCAATCAATTTGAAATGACATTTAGAGGCTCTTGGGGATGGTCCTAGGGCTTAGATAAGTCGTTTCAATCAGATCAGCTATTTGGACCCTTAAAGGACTTCTTAGGTCAACCAGGTTAACTTGGTCAACCAGGTTGACCCAGGGTCTAGGAATGGGTCCAACAGGTTTGGTTTGATATTTGAAATTTTCTGGAGGTGGTTGCATTCATTTTGGAGCTCATTTGGTTAAAAATGACTACTTACACCCCTTAGGGGCATTTTAGTCATTTTGACCTCAGGTCCACTGGGGGCTGAAATAAATCCAGAAAAAAAGCAGTTTATTGATCAACATGTCATGATTGAAGGTTTGGAAGTGATTTAAAGCTTTGGAGGAAGCTCCAGGGTCAGGATCCACTGGATGAAAGGTCTAGTGGCATAGGCCATAAATATTTGTAGGTTTTACAGCCTTTGGAATTCAATTTAGTTTATGGGGTCAGAGACCTCAGAATGGGCTCAAATTTGGTGGGTTGACTCTAGAGATATGTCCCATCAGTATGAAATTGATAGAGCTTAAATCAGAGTCAATTTGACTAGGTTTTGAAGTGTTCAAAAATTAACGAGAAAAGGTCTTTAGGACAGTGCCTTAGGACCTGAGATCTGGGTCTGGAATTGACTTGGATTTGGATTGATTTGAGTTTGAGCTAGCTTTAGGATCCCATTAGAGACCTCATACAAAACTGAGGTCAACATCTCTCAAACTCCACCCTTTCCTCACTCCCTTTCAAGCTCTCTCTTCAAGTTTCCCCTAAAAGAACGAAGCTAAAATGGCTTCCAAAGACAGTTACCAAGTGTCATTTTATAGCTTCAATAGAAGATCTCAAAACAAGCTCGTTAATGCAACTTGCTGACAGTATCATCCAGGATGATAGACATATCATTCTGTACGATTAGTATAAATTCTGCTCATCAGCCCGAGACGTTTTGGGACAATAAGAAGAAAATTGGTTACATCGTCCTGGCCGATCTCACGATTGTCCCAAACGATTAGTTTAAAACTGATTTCAATCGTCCTGATCATCTCTCGGAATCAATGCTAGCCGATGTAAATCATCTAGGACATCATCTCGGTCGATCCTACGATCATCCCGGACGATGTGATCGTATCAATCAGCCATTAATGCTTTCCAAAGATACCAGATCAAATTAGGCATAATTGAGTTAGATCATCCTGGACGATGAGTATATCATCTTGGACGATGAGTATATCGTCCTGGCCGATTTCCCAAAATAAAGAATACCTAATCTGATTATGGCGGTTGATTGTTTCTGAATTGAGCCTATCGTCCTAGCTGATACAGGTATCGTCCAGGTTGATTAACATATGATGTATGCCTTAATAAGGATGCCCTAATTAGGGTTTCTATTTTTGGACAGATCGTCCAGGACGATATAAATATAGTCCCGAACGATGTTACCAAAAATAGAAATCTTTAGGGAACAACAGAAAATCTTCCAAGTTACAAATCATCAGGTGCCAAACCAAATACAACAGACTCAAGAAAGAAAAAAAGTGTACAAATAGACTCAGACCTAGTCTACCCAATCTTGAGCTGGTTCCAAATTGCATTCTGATCATGTGGACCTGAAATGTCAGTACAAAAGGCAATCATAGAGAAATAAGAGTGTTTGTTATTATCAAAATTATAAACTATAGATCTGCAATAATCTCCCCCTTTTTGATGATAGCAAAATATTTCAATTTGAATTTTCAAAAAAGTAAATACTTTTCCTAATCTCCCCCCACTAGAATAACACTTTTAAAAATAGGGGAGATATAAATAATTTTGTTGTTTTTATATTTTTTTTAAAGATATAAATATGATAACAATATAAAAATTCAACAATACGTTCTCCCCCTTTGACATTATCAAAAATAGAGGAGGCACAAATAAAAATCAAAACAAACAAAAGACAAAAACGTTCCCTGATCTAGTGAAAAAAAACAAGTATTCTTAAAATGAGAAATTTACCTCTTGGTTTTAATCAAAAACTTAGTAGAATTGGATTGACAACGCATAGCCCAGAAAATGTTAGAAATTCAGAATTTGATAATCCAAACTCAAGTTCTTTAAAAAGGCTTAGAAACATTTTAATTCAATATCTAAATCAAGGAATAAATTAGAAAAAGAAACACTAATTTTTCAAAACACCTTTCATAAAATATATCAAATACAAGATTAATGCACGAATTGTTCAATCAGGAATCATGTTTTTTAAAATCAAGTATCGAAAGTATCAAGGGTTTTCTTAAGCTTTTAAGAAGTACAAAAATGGTAAGCATTAAATTTTGTGGGCTCATTTTATGCCTTTATCAATTTGAATGGCACTCTTTGGGCATCTTTTAATTTTTGATACACTTTGTGTATATTTTTTCAATTTGGCGTCTTTGCGAATCTTTTATTTTTGGCATCATTGGCCAATTTTTTTTTAATATGCTACCTTTCTGAAATCTTAAAAACAAAAGTAAATCCATCCTATTGATAAAACAAATTCTTGATTAAAAAAGTTATGAGTAAGATTCAACAACTTGCGAAAGATCTCTTTGCGATAAATAAAATGTAGGGAGATAAAAAATTTTAGTTTCAAAGACTAATTTAAAATATGGAAAAGATTTTAAATTAAAAGTAGAATAACCTCTTTTTGGAAATAGAGATTGAGAGTAAAAAACATGAGTTTCCTTCCTTTTACTATTTTAGAGAAGTCAAACACAACTTACCAAAGATTTCAAGAAAAATAGGAAGTAGATTTTTCATTTTTAGAAAAGTTTATGTGTGTTGATCAGAGAAAAACTTTCATGAAAAAAACATTTTCAAAGAATAAACAAAACAAAATCACAAAATAAAATTAAAAACATAAAAACAAAAACAAAACACAAAAATAAGAAAGGCTTTTAACCATTATCTCTCTCCTGATCCGATGCTTCAGAAATCAGATCTGCCCATGAAATTTTTTGCCTTTCATTATTTCCCCAGTTTAAATTTTGCTTCGCCTTGCCCTTTCCTTTAGTAGAAAGAATTTTTAAATTAGGGCACTGATTTTTCATATGTCCAGGCTTCCTACATCGAAAGCAAATAACGTCAAAAGGAATATGAACATCCTTACCATTTTTACCTTTTTTCCACTTTTGCTTATGCTTTGGTGAGCTTTGTGATTTGCTTGACAAGTCATTGCATTCGTCACCAACTAAGCTATCTCTTTCTCTATCTTTAGCTTTTAGAACAATCGTTCTAGCTGCATTGAAAAGTTTTTGACCCAAATTTTGCTCGTAGGCAATGAGTAAGCCAATAAAATTATCAATAGAATAATCATTCAAATATTTTGATTCACAAATAGCAACAACTTTGACATCAAATTTTTTAAGTAAACAGCTAAGAATTTTTGTTAACTTTTTCAAAATTTGAAAATTCTTTTCCTAAGCCATGCAATGATGTTACAATTTAAATGAACCTGGTATACATGTCTAAGATCATTTCAAAAGATTTCATGGAAAACAGTTCAAAATCATGTATTAACATATTCAACTTGGATTGCTTGATTTCACTAGTGCTTTCGTATATGGTGTGTAGTTTATCCCAAACTTCCTTACCAGTAGTGCACGTTGATACTAATATAAAATCTTCAGAATTTAAAGCACAGAAAAAGCAATTTAAAGATTTTGTATTCAATTGAGCATTTACTTGTTCTTCCCTATTCCATTGATTAAAAGGAATATCAGTTTTAACTCCATTAACAATACGTGACGGTGATGAATAACCAGTTAAAATCATATGCCACATGTGAAAATCAATCGATTGCAAGAAAGTAGTCATGCGAATTTTCCAAAAATCAAAAGTAATATTTTCAAAAAAAGGCGGTCTGGTGATTGAATAACCTTCCGCAATATTATGATTTAAAAAATTAGTCATGGATCAAAATTTAAAAGCTTTTAAAAACTTATTTTTTGAAAATGGCTCTAATACCACTTGAAAATGCTCAGATGACACTAGAAAGTGCTCTGATACCACTTGAAAGTTCATTAGGGATGTTAGGCCCTATGAACTGGCCCAAAGCTAATTAAGAGAGAGGTGAATTGGAAAAGAAGAATCTTTAAATCATAACACAAACCAAAACTAATATCACCATAATAAAAACCAACGATGCGGAAATTAAATGCGGAACTAATAAAGAAAGAACACACCGAATTTATAGTGGTTGGGTCAAACCTTAACATATGTCCACTCCTTGGAGGCGCCCTCCAAGTATTGCACTAAACTAAGTGTCTCTCCTTTATCCCCCACAGCTAGGTGAAGAAGTCCTTAAAAAATCACTTCCACCTTACCCGGTGCAGCGGAGTCGCCGGGTCCTTTGACACCAAAGAGATCTTCTTCTTTGGTGAACTTCCCTCTAGACAAGCCTTGAATCCAACGGTATTCAGGTGCGAGCTTGCCGGAGCAACCGTGTGGAACCCCCTCCACACTCCCTTGAGTCCCCCATCACAGGATCTTCTCCCTCTCTCAAACTCCACCCTTTTCTCACTCCCTTTCAAGCTCTCTCTTCAAGTTTCCTCCAAAAGAACGAAGCTATAATGCTGCCAAAGACACTTACCAAGTGTCTATCATAACTTAAATAGAAGATCTCAAAATAAGCTCATTAATGCAAGTTGCCGAGATTATCGTCCAGGATGATAGGCATATCATCCTGTACAATTAGTACAAATTCAGCTCATCAGCCCGAGATGTTTTAGGACGATCAAAAGAAAATTGGTTACATCGTCCTGGCTGATTTCACGATCATCCCAGACTATTAGTTTAAAACCGATTTCAATCGTTCTGATCATCGCCCGGAATCAATGCTGGCTGATGTAAATCGTCTAGGACATCATCCCGACCAATCCTACGATCGTCATGGACGATGTGATCGTATCAATCAACCATTAATGCTTTCCAAAGATACCAGATCAAATTAAGCATAATTGAGTTAGATCGTTCTAGAAGATGAGTATATCGTCCTGGCCGATTTCCTAAAATAAAGAATACCTAATCTTATTAGGGTGATTGATTATTTCAAAATTGAGCCTATCGTCCTGGCCGATACAGGTATCGTCCAGGTCGATTAATATATGACGGCTGCCTTAATGAGGATGCCCTAATTAGGGTTTCTATTTTTGGACAGATCGTCCAAGATGATATAAATATCGTCCTGGACGATGTTACCAAAAATAAAAATCTTTAGGGAACAACAAAAAATCTTCCAAGTTACAAATCATCAGGTGCCAAACCAAATACAACAGACTCAAGAAAGGAAAAAGTGTACAAACTGACTCAGACCTAGTCTACCCAATCTTGAGCTGGTTCCAAATTGCAGTCTGATCGTGTGGACCTGAAATGTCAGTACAAAAGGCAATCATAGAGAAATAAGAATGTTTGCTATTATCAAAATCATAAACCATAGATCCGCAACAGAATTGAGCTAGGAGGCCCCTGAGAGATTCATACAGGGCTGCAATGTAATGGATTAATGGTTTCCAAGGAACAGGGGCTGCTAAAATTGGAAGATTTGTCAAGTATTATTTGATGTTCTGGGTGGCAGATTGACATTTCTCATCCCAAATTAATTTGACATCCTTTTTAGTGATGAAAGAGAATGGTTGACATCTTTCATAAATGTTAGAAATGAATCTTCTTATATACACCAGCCTGCCCTATAAAGACCTTTTTTGAGTGAGGCTCTTAGGAGGCAGTATATTTGAGATATCTTTGATTTTGGTAGGATCAATTGCAATTCCGCATTGTCTAACTATAAAACATAGAAATTTTTTTGAAGTGAGACCAAAAGTGCACTTCAAAAGATTAATCTTAAGGTCATAGTGGAGTAACCGCTTTAAGATGATCCTTAAGTCATAAAGGTGAGCCTTTTTCACTTTACTCTTAACAACTAAATCATCGATGTAGCACTCAACTTGATTATGATTGAAGTCATCAAAGATTTGAGATATGACCCACCCTGGTAGGTTTCACCAGTATTTTTATGGCTAAAGGGCATCACTTTATAACAAAAGATTCCCAAAGGGGTCCTGAATACAGTATTTCACTCATCTTCTAGGGCCATCTTGATTTGGTTATAACCTTATGAGCCATTTATCAATGAGGAAATGACATGCGCGGAGTCAAATCCACCATAAGTTTTGGTATGGGCAAAGGAAATTCATCCTTGGGGCATGCCTTATTCAGATCTTTATAGTCAACAAAGACTCAGATTTAACCTTTATTATTTTGAACAGGCACGATGCCAGCTTCCCAAGTTGGATATTGTTCCTCCAGAATAAATCTGGCTTCGGCTAATTTCTTTACTTCAAAAATGACTTATTTTTTTTTCTCTAGATGCATACATCTAGAAGCTTGCCTAATAGGAATGGCATCATGTCAAATTCCAAGTTTATAGATTATTATATTTGTGGACAAACCTGGTATTTTTTCGTATGTCCAGGTAAAGCAATCCCTAAACTCGAAAAGAAGTTAAATTAGACCCTTAAACTTATCCTCACTCAACAAATAACTTATGAAGGTGGGGCAAGGGTCATCTTCTAGTCCAAGGTTAATTTTTTTAAGTTCATCAACTCTCGATTTTATTTTTTCTTTAAATTCATGGGGAGCATCTCGAATGGGAAGTTCATTAGAATCATATAAAGTGTCTAAATAAAGTCTATTTAGTGAATCTACGACTTCAGTAGGGATATTTTTTTATTCAGCATGACTAGTTATCATCAAATAATATTCATCATCATTAAACAAACTAATGGTACAAAAGTCGATGCCACTTGTCCAATTTTTATTAAATTTTTAATTCTAAGGAATCTCTTGGTATCTAGATTGGCCCTTAGTCTATTGACTCAGAGTGAGACCTTTAGAGATAAGTGTTTTGACATCAACAAGAAAGTAGCCAAAACATAATTCCATTAATTCGTTAAAATATGCCTCCTCAAGGGTTATATCATCTTCATTCCTTGAGGAGGAGGAGCTAGGGAAGAACTTCTAGACATTCCTTACTTCTCCATCTAAGTTAGGGTCATCCTTAATTACTAATCCCAAGACCCTATTGGCAGACATTAAGGTTAAGGCTAAGGATTCAACTACCCTATTATTCTTTTCATATAGAGTTAATTTAGGCTCGTCACTTTGAACTTTTAAATTTTTACTCTCCAGGTCACTATTCAATTCTAAGGTTAGACCAAATTTTGGAGGAGGAATTGTTTTCTGATATTCAAATGCAATTCTTTCCCCTCTCAATTTTTGATTCTTCATCAAAACTTTATTTAAGTTTGAAGTACATCGAGGAATTTCTTTTCTTAACAGAAGCATGGCCTCGACCGCGTGCTCTTTGGGACATCATCCAACCTCTTTGAGGTAAATTTTTGGAGGCCTAAAGACCACGTGCTCAACATCGTCTTCACTACTAGAATTCTATCTCTTTCAATTTTTGACTTTTTCTTTTCTCAACTTTTGAATTTCTTTTGAACCTTGATATTATATTTTCTCATCTTTAACATTGATCTCTATCTTAGAATAGGCTGTGTACCCTTTAGGTATGTAGTATGCAACATTCTCATTGATCACAACCTCATAAATAGATAATGGTTGAAGATCACCATTAATTTCATACTCAAATCCATCTTGTTAGTATTTGATGCATTGGTGTAGGGTAGAAGGAGCCATCATATACTCATGGATCCAAGGCCTACCTAGGAGCATGTTGAAGGATGTCACCAAATCAATTATATAAAATTTTGCTTCATTCTCTCCAAAAGAAGGGTGATTAAACCTATAGCCTTCTCACCCTATTCAATTAACCAATGAAGCACAACTTGTTGGTTGAAAGCTTGCTAGTATCAACTCTAAATTATGCGAAAGTTTTTATGTTCATCATGTTGACCAATGCACCTGGATCAACAAGAAATATGGATAACTTAAATTTTCCCACATTTATAGTGATTTAAAGTGGGTGATTATGATTGACTATTTTTGAGGAGTAGATCTTTGTCGTAGAAGTTAACCCCTGGGATTTCATTGAAGTACAAAGCTTCTTCTTCAGAAGTCAAAGCTAATTGAGCTAAGAAAATCTTTGAGTTGAGAAGTGCTTTAATTCCAAACTCCATAATCTTCTTTAAGAGGATGAGAATATCATAGATGCTCAACATAGCATGTAACTTCCTAAGATGAGGTAAGATGATGTAATCAACACTTGATACATTAACATCAAGACCTAGTGGATTTGAAGGAGGATTTGATTATTGAGTGGGGATTTGAATTGGATCATTGGAGGTAACTTACTTTCCTTTTCCTCGGGAGGAAGACAAGGGGGTAAAACCTTGCCACCACGTATTTGTACTTGCATGATCTCATCGGAATCATAAGCTATATATGGGTCTACACTCTCCTTAGGCAATTGATTATCATTTTCTGAGTGGGAGTCTGAATATGAGAATTCTATCATAACAGTAGTTAATTTTAGGGGTTTCCCCATCTAATAAGACATTAGATTCATTTCCCCATTAGGGGGGTAAATCAGGAGAGCAAAGGTTCTGAAGGTCATGATTGATCTAAGCTGATTCTTAATTATTTTCAATAGATTATTCATTATGAATTACATTCTCAATATTAATCATCAAAATATTTGTAGAATGATATTACTTTTTTATTAATTTTTGATCATTTTCCATTGATGGGGCAAAATAAATGTTAGATAATATCAGTGAGGATAGTGGTTTTAAGCTACCTTCAACCACTTGTACATATCTCTCATCAATAAAATCCTCTCTATAGAAGGTTTACTCTTTTTTTTTTATTAATTACACTAGTTCCTATAACTACTAGAGACTAAACTATCCCAATGTCCTCCTACGATGCCTCCAGGTTAACCTTCTAGATCAGGCTAAGGGCTCTCATTGGTAAATGTTGAGAAAGACGAAAAGATTTGTTAATCGACTTTTTAAATCCCCCGTATAGTGCTATATCCCAACCATCTTCAATAGATAGAGAAGGATTAAAATTTTTATCTGTAATGGATATTAGAGACCCTTGATTCAGATTGTCCAGATACTCCTTTAGAATTATGATATTACCTTGATGGAAGTTCTTCTCAAGCCAATTCTTGAAGATTATGCAGTCTTCAATTGTATGGACCAACATGCGGTGGTAGGGGCAAAAATTAGGATCATCTTTTTTATTTTTATCTTCAAGTTTTTTGGCCTTCGGCAATCAGAAATTTAGTTTCTTTTGAAGGCTCTCAAATATTTTTCTCACCAACCCCTTTTTAAATGAATACAAATGAGCCAATATCTCTTAAAAGTAATCGGGTGAGACTCCATAGAAAATTATGTTGTTTCTTGAAAAGGTTGTTGTATCTGAATTGGTTGAGGTGGTGGAGGATTGTTTGACTAATAGCTGGTTGGTTTTTTCCCTTTATAAACCATTGAGATTAGGCCTGATTTCCTTTCAAAAGACTTTACTGGTTTGTTGGCTTTCTTTTCCTCAGATAAATTCTTTAGGAATGGCATTCTAGAAGCCTCTTCATGCAGATTACTGGCTTTGTTGAGAAGTTTTTCAAAGGTTTTAATTGTCAAACCCTTTAGAAGAAAAGCAATAGGTCCATTGATATTCTTTAGAAGAATATCCACTATATGTTGCTCCTGCAGCTGGGGTTCACACTTCATTAAAAGGTTTCACCATCTCAAGATGTACTCAACCAATGACTCGCTAGGTTTTTTTACTTTTTGATGTTGAGATTATCAATGGTTACATGTTGTTGAGCTCTGAGAAACTCTTTAAGAATAGACCCTCAATCTCTATGAAATTTTTCACTGAACCACTCGACAAATTTATGTACCACTTAAAAGAAATACCAAACAAACTACTCAAAAACTGGTGAAAGTGTAGAGCATCCGTCCCTCTTATATTGCAACAACTCTCTCAGAAGTGGGCCATATTGAATATTGAATAAGTTGTTAAACCTAAGCTAATGTCCCATGGCTAACCAAGATGGGGAGGGGGTGAATTAGTAATTTTAAAATTTGCTCTTGGATTTAAAATTTGAAATCGATTGATTCACAAAGCAAGTTAATTAAAGTTTTAAAATAACATTTCAACCATGAAATAAAATCTTGCAGTAAGTGAGCAACATAAATTTAAACAACACAAAGATTTTTAGTGGTTGGATCAAACACAACAAAGATCTACTCATTGAAGACTCCCTCTTCAGGTTTGCACTATTCTCAAAGTGACTCTCCTTTTTCTCCATAGTAAGGTGGAGAAGCCTTTATAAAACTCTCTTCCACCAATCCCCAATGCGATAGAGAATTGTCGTACTTTCACATCCTCCAAGTGTAGGCAGAGAACCTTTGTCCTTTCATACCTCAAAGTGTAAGTAGAGTTCCTTCGGTTGTTCACACTCTCCAAGTGTCGACAGAGAACTATTGGTTGTTCACACTTTCCAAGTGTCGGCAGAGAATCGAATCTTCTTCAAAGTTCTTATCATGAGCAATCTAGAAAGACAAGAGGAATAGTGAAGAACACAAATCACATTAAGTAACCTTGTGAACCCTTCACACTCCACTAGCAAACATCTCTCTCAAACACTCTCTCATACTCTCTCCTTCAATTGACCTTAAAAAATCACAAAGATATATTAAATCATCTCAGTTTTTAATGGACCTTTTATACAAAAGAGGCAAGAAACCGTCAAGAAAACTGATGTTTTCAATTTTCAGAGCTCTCGATCTTACAATACGATCTAATTTTGTACATACGAGCAGTTCAAATACTATTGCGTACGAATGTGTTATGAATCGATATAAAATTATTTCATACTAGTTCATCGTCCGGTATGAACCAAGTTCATCTGGGACAAACATTATGAAAATTTTCAAATTTCATCTAAACGAAATGTCATGAAGAAATAGGATCTCACATTTTTGTACTCTAGAAGGCAATGTACGAACTGGGTTCATACAGTACGAACCATACTTAGAAAAAATATTTTAAAGCGAGATCAGACCCGAGACGTTCATACTCGTGAAGTCATGTATGAAAAGGAATCATCCCGTATGACCCATACTTAGAAAAAATATTTTTGAGCGAGATCAAACCCGAGATGTTTATACTCATGAAGACTTGTATGAATTGGAATCGTCCCGTACGATTCATACTTAGAAAAAAAATATTTTGAGCAAGAATGGACCCAAGACGTTCGTACTCATGAAAGCATGTACGAACTCGGTTCATACAGTACGATCCATTCCAAAAACTATTTTTGAGAGAGGAGTGACCTGAGACGTTCGTACTCCTGATAGTATGTATAAACTAGGTTCATACAGTATGATCCATACTTAGAAAAAATATTTTTGAGAGAGGACTGACCCGAGACGTTCGTACTCATGAAAGTATGTATGAATTGGGATAATCCCGTACAATCCATACTTAGAAAAATTTTCATTTATGTTCATTTGACTGCTTGCTAAGAAAAATAACTAACCATATCATCCCGTACGAAGTGATATCGTACATTATGATCAGTTTAAAAAAATATATGAATTTTAATCAATCCCTTGATGTGTGTGTGCTCAGTTACTCAATTACAACCACAGTCTCTCAGACTAAATAAAATTGAAAATATAGACTTCAATTATAATAAAATCTAAATTAATATTGATTTGAAGTCTTCAACAATCTAGAGTATAATTTTCCTGAATTGATAGTAAGCACAAGAACAAAATAATTCTTCTAAAATATGTTAGGAGAAATAATAATCAAAGCAATAATATTTGGAATCATAAAAAATATACAAGTTGTAATAATATCAAATAGGTAAAAACTTAAGTAGCAACTATCTCTATAATTTCTCCCTTTTTTATGACAGCAAAACAATTATTGTTTGAATAAAATTGAATACCCTAAATTTCTCCTTAACTCCCCCTAAATGAATAAACATTGAATATAAGGGAATTTCTTTAAGAATAAATAATTTTTTTTAATTTTTCATAAACGCACGCAAAACACAGAAGTGCACACAAAACATAAAACACAAAAGAACAATACTAAAAAACCAAACCAAACAATCAAACACATAAATTAAAAACTAAAATAAACATGAAAAACCAAACCAAGCAAACCAAATAATATTACTACTTCTTTTGACAACAACAAAAAGAAGGAAGTAGGAAAAGTTTAAATGAAAGAAGTCATATGAGAAGCCTTTAATAATTGATCTTAAAGAGATTGAATTATAATGGCAATAATAAGATTAATGTCTATTAGATAAAAATAAAGATTCAAACTAATTAAATGAAAATATAACATATACAAGAAAAAAAAAAAGATTAAGGTCTTGAAATATTCTAGATAATTTAGATAAGAAAAATTATTGCAAAAGTCACGAAATGAAGATTAGATAATTTCAATTTTTAATATAAAACATAATCGAGAATTACATTGATTTGAATTTGAAGATTAAAAGATAGAGGAAAGAACATTTTAAATTAACGACTTTGCTCATCTTTTCAAATATTCGGGGCACACTTTGTGTATATTTTTGTATTTAGGCTAATTTTGTGCCTCTTTTCAATTTGTGAACCATAGCACATACTTTTAATTTTTGTACACTTGTATATTTCTTTTTGATACTCCCCCTTTTTTTATTGATCTTTCCATAATTAATAATCGATAAACTCAAATTTCTCTAAGTATAAAGATATTTATATTGAAAAGAGAAATACAAAAATAATATGAAATCAAAATTGTAATAATAATATTTAAATTATGTATGTCTAAAAAAAATAAGAGATTGATAGTTTTTGACTTAATAAAGTTATAAATTAATTTAATTTTTTTAAAAATTAGATTTTATAATTAAATTAATTTTGTATTGTAGTTAATTTATAACACTTTTTAGATCAATTAAGATAGAATTAACATATAGGTAAACTAATAATTCAAACAATGAACAAAAGCAACTAAAAAAATAAGACATTTTTTATTAATATCAATTTTAAAGAAGTGATATAATGAAGCACAACTGATATCAATACAAAAAACTCAAAAACAAGATAACATAATTATAAGTACAAAAAACTAAACAAACACAATATAAAAATTATCACATCACATCTTAAGGGACTGGCAAAGACAACACTCAAGAAGTATATCTAGTAATTAGAGGGCCCCTGGTCTGGATGAGGTGGCTGGTAGAAGATAGAAAAATAGAAGATAGAAAAATAGTTATTCATCATAGCTACATTAGTGTTCACAGATTCAAACTATCCTCGAATCCACCCCATGTCCTACTAGTACTATGCATCCTGCTGATTTAGATAAGTCTGAATTTGATCAAAGCGCTGATCAAAATGATTCTCTAGCCGGTCAAAGTGATGGACCATCTCCTAAAGTCAGGTGCATGAGCAAGCACAGGTGCTGGTACTAGGGCTCCCCCTGCTCCCTCAAAATCCTCACTTGAATTATCACCTTTTCTAAAAAGTGCTCAAAATAAGGCATCAATGAAATAGATAGGCAATTCAAGTAGAGGCTCAGGATGAACAACATTATACTTCTTCTCAAGGATATAGGTCTTAGGTATCCTAAAGCAATGTTCTTCTTCCTCTTATAAGAGACTTGCCCAATTTCAGAAAGGCTATGAATATAGTCAAGAATAAGTTGGGCTTCATTTATAGGTTGTCCAGTCATGATAAGGTAGGTAATAGTGGACATAAGAGGAGTAATGTTAATACATTCACCAGGTTTAGGAATAATAGATATTCTAAGGACTTGCTGAATGACCCTTGCATTTTGGTTTAAGGTATAGACCCTAGGCAAATGACATACTTGTTCAATCCCTCTAATAACTTTATTATTTTGGTCCAATCAAAATTAGATGAAGAAGTCATTATGTGGGCTCTAATTCCTTGAGTTTTTAAATACAAAATGGTTCATAAATCTTTCTTAGTGATTTCTATTTTCTTCTTAAAAACATAAGATCTGATCCTACTCTCATCCTCTCTGAAAGATATGTTTGCAAAAAAATAGTGAAAGGTTTCTTTATTGTAGGCATGAATCAAAGTCAGTATAAATGCAAATTGAGTAGTGGCAAAAAGAGGCATCACTTGGAAGTGAATATCCTCTTTAAGTAGGATTCTAGGAGTAATTTTGGCAAAAACAAACCGAAGGAAAGAATCCTTATTAGCCCTAGATAGAAAGTTGTCATCTCCACTTCTAGAAGACGATCCCTTAGTGAATCTACCCCTCTTACTAGAACTGGCCATTGCTAAGTTCAGAAGGATTGGAAGAGGCTATTGAAGTGAATGAAAATGAATTTTAAAGCCCTCCTATTTAAAGAAAAATGATCTTTTATACGTACAAAAAATGGCTCGTATAACACGATTGATGATTCGTGCATGAAGAATTAAATTTTATATAAACAAATGAATACATTTGAAATGAAATGACTTTCATAATAACGCAAGATACGAAGCATCCTTTCATACTGGCTTTTTGACTAGATGATCGGACGTCGTCCGAGATGATTGGTTATTTAAGATCATTTTAATGTTGGTTAGGTTCTCCCTTCACACCGAATGACACGTTGTTTGTATGTACAAACTAAAGGTTCGTAAGTACGATTGGTTATAATAACTAATTCTGCCCTTGAACCATCTACATACGTACAGACAAAATAATACAAATCATTTAGGATGATATAAATATCATATAGTATGATATGTATTAAAAATTAAAACTTTATGCAATCAATTCAAAATAATGATTGATATGCTATAGAATTCATATGGGATGAAAATAATTTCATATAGTATGAATATAACACTTAGAAAAATTTGCACGATCGATTAGAAACAAAAAATCTAATGTGTTAATAACATATCCAAAACATACAAAAACAAAAAAGAAAGAAAATAAAAAAAAACACAAAAATAAAAACACATAAAAACACATATCAAGTTTGCAGAAAATTTTAATTAAGCATTAAGGTCAATCACACCTAGCCTTGTTCTTAATGTGCTAAAGGTATCGAAGGCTAGTAATTTTGTAATAATATATGCAAGTTGATTTTTAGTAGAAATATGATTTAATATAATTTCTCCTTCTGATATATGATCCCTAATGAAACGATGCCATATGTCTATATGTTTAGTTCTAGAATGTTGAATAGGATTTTTTGAAATGCAAATGGAACTAGTGTTATCACAATAAATTGGAATTGTGCATATTATAAATCCTAAGTTAATCAACTATTATTATAACCAAAGAACTTGTGCCACACAACTTCCTAAGGCATTATATTCAGCTTCAGCGGTTGATAGGGCTATGAAATTTTATTTTCTACTGGACCAAGAAACTTAAGAATTTTTAATAAATTGACAAGTTCCAGAGGTACTCTTTCTATCAACCCTACAATCTATAAAGTCCAAATCTGAATATCCAATTATTTCAAATAAAGAGCTAAACTTAGGATACCAAATCTTTAAGTTCTGAGTTCCCAAGAGATATCTCAAAATTCTTTTTAATGCTGTCAAATGTGATTCTTTTAGATTTGATTGAAATCTAGCATATAAATAAACACTTAATATAATATCGATTATGCTAGTAATCAAGTAAAGCAAAGAACTAATAATTCCCCTAATTTTTTTTATCAAAAGATTTTCCCTTTGGGTCCTTATCCAATAGAACCGAGGAACTCATAGGTGTACTAACTAATTTAGCATTATCCATTTCATACTTTTTGAGGATGTCCTTAACAAAATTTAACTGATTAAGAAATATTCCCTTCTCAATTTTCTTAATGCTAAAACCTAGAAAGTCACTAAGATCTCCCATCAAACTCATCTCAAATTCACTACTTATTATTTTAAAAAAATCATCACAAAGATTTTTATTTATAGATCCAAAGTTGATATCATTAACATAAATATGTACAATGAGTATATCATCTCCCAATTTCTTTAAAAAGATAGTGGTGTTCACACTTCCTTTTTCAAAACATCTCTCAAGTAAGAAAGTGCTCAACCTCTTATATCAAGCCCTACGTGCCTGTTTCAATCCATACAATGCCTTTTTTAGTTTAAAAATATGATTTGGATATTTTGAATTTTTTAAACCTAGAGGTTACTCAACATAAACTTCCTCTTGAATTATCCCATTTAAAAAGCCACTTTTAACATCCATTTGAAATAATTTGATTTTTTTAAAAAAGGTAAAGGCTAACAAAACCCTAATTGTTTTAAGTCTCACTACAAGGGCAAAAGTCTCCTCAAAATCAATTCCTTCAATCTAATTATACCCCTTAGCCACCAATATAGCCTTATTTCTAACGACAACTCTTGAGTCATTCATTTTATTTTTTGAATACCCACTTAGTTCCAATTACACTTTAATCCTTTGGCCTTGCAATTAATTCCCAAACATCATTTCTCACAAACTGATTTAATTCTTCTTGCATTACCAAAATCCAAAATTCATCCAAAAGTGCTTGATTTATATTTATGGGCTCTATCATTGAAATAAAGGAAGAATGATTTACTTCTTAGATTAGTACATGCGTAGTCCTAACACTCTCACTAGGTTCACCTAAAATCAATTTCTTAGGGTGATTTTTTGAAAATCTCAAATCTCTAGGCAACGGATTTTCTATCTCCAAATTTTCATCCAAAATAATCTTCTCAACCTTTTGGGAGTTATTTCCTATTTCATCCTCTTCCAAATTTGGCTCTTTCAAAATTCTAGATTCATCAAATATAACATGTGTGGTCTCCTCAATTACCAAAGTTTTTTTTTGTTAAATACTCTATAAGATTTTTCAATACTAGAGTATCTAAGAAAAATTCCTTCATCTAATTTTGGATCAAATTTTCCTAAAGAAGATTTTCCATTATTTTGTATGAACACCTTACATCCAAAAACATGCAAATGTGACAAATTAGATGTTGTTTCCATAAGAAGCTCATATGGTGTTTTATTTAATTTCAGTATGATGTTCATCCTATTTAGAACATAACATGCAGTGCTAACCGCTTCAACTTAAAAATATTTAGGAATTAAATATTCTGTCAACATGACTTGAGCAGCTTCAATTAATGTTTTGTTCTTTCTTTCGACTACCCCACTCTGCTGAAGGATTCTAAGTGCAGAAAAATTATTACCAATTCCTTTTTCTTTATAAAATCTTCAAATTTTTATTTTTAAATTCACCATCTTGATCACTTTGGATAGTTAATATCTCACATCCTAGTTTCCCCTAAATCTAAGTCAAAAAATCTCTAAACTCCTCAAATGATTCACTCTTATGATATAAGAATTTAACCCATGTGAATCTAGAAAAATCATCTACAATCATAAGTTTGTATACCTTTCCTCCTAGACTTACAATTTTAACCAATCCTAAAAGATTTATATGTAAAATCTCCAAAGGTTTACTAGTTATAAGATCCTTATTGGAATGAAAAGAGGACTTGATCAGTTTTCCTAATTGACATGCATCGCAAAGGTGATCCTTAGTAAAGTCTTGCTTTGGTATACCTCTAACCAACTCCTTTTGGTTAATTTTTCTAAGGTTTTTCATACTAGAGTGACAGAGTCTCCTATGCCATAATCATGATTCATCAGAAAAAGTTTTCAAACAAAAGTATTAGGAGATTTAATATAATTTAAATCTAGCATATAAACATTATTTACCCTTAATCCATACAAAACATTATTACCATTTAAGCTTAATATGCAGTTAGTATGAAAAAAATTTACACTGTATCTTTTATCACATAGCTAGCTAATACTTAACAAGTTATGCTTTAAGCCTTTAACAAGTAGCTCATTTTCTATGAAAAAATTTTGCAAGTTTCTAATCATACCTGATCCAACCACTTTCCTAGTGGTGTTATCTCCTAGTGTAACCCTACCTCCACTTCTAGTTTTTAGTGATATAAATTGCTTAGTTCTCCAGTCATATGCTTTGAGCAACTGCTATCTAGGTACTAAATACTTTCACGAGGCCTTATATGAGGGCATGCCTTAAAAACCATTAAATTTTAGACCTAGCAAAATAAAACTAGATACATGTATAATATGTCTAGGTTTATGCATCTTAGGTTTCCACACTAAATGAGTTTTTCTATGTAAGGTACAACTATGTGTTATATATTCAATCATCTCACAAGAAAAGCATTTTACTCGAGGAAATAGATTTTTTAATCTTCTATAATTACTCTGTCTCTTCTTGAGTTGTAATAATTTTAGATACAAAATAAGATTAGTAAAATCTTCAAGTGTTGGTGGTTTCCTATTTTCTTTAAGAGCTTTTACTTACAATATTAGAAATGTGTTTAGATCTTCTAACACATATTTATCAAAATTCAAATAATGTTCTATACTCTCTAATTCATCCTTAAAAACCTTAAATTCTTTTTTTAATTGAGTAAAGGATGATTTCAAAATATTATTCTTCTTATTCAAGTCATCAAATTGATCAAGTAAGCTCATGTGATTGTTATCTATTAATGCATGAGATTTCCTGCAAATTTCATGTTCTCTTTGTAATTCTTATAATTCTAAATTTAGACTAGCATGCATTTTCTTTAGTTTTCTATATGCATCATGAATTCTTTCATAAATTTCTAACATTTCAGCATAGGTTAAGTCACATACCTCTTCTTGATTTGACTAATCAAGATTATCAGCCATTAAGTATAAATTGGTGACTTCCTCCTCATTTTCTATTTTTAATGAATCCAAGCCAAGTCAGCCCAAAAAACTCTTTAGAATCTCTTCTTACCTTTCTTCATATTTAGTTTCTCCTCAACCTTCTCCTTTTTAGGAGTGGCTTTTAGATTTCGGCATTCTGATTTTATATGTTAGGATTTCTTGCATTCATAACAAATCACGTCATTAAAAACCTTAAGATTCTTATTAAATTTACCACTGTTCCACTATTGGAGTCTCCTCTGCTTCCTTTTAAGAAAGCTCCTGAATTTCTTAGTCATCAATGCAATTTCATCCTCATCCTCAAGTTGTGAAAGATCACTCTTTGGCTCCTCCACTTTCAATGCAATGTTATTCTCCTTTCACTCTTCACATGCATCAATCTTCCTTTAACTCACTCCTTGCTCGAAGGCAATTATTGAACCAAGAAGATTATCAATAGAGTAAATATTCAAATTTTTAGACTCTATAATAGCAGCTATTTTAGAATCATATATAATAGGTAAACAACAAAGAATTTTATTAATCATTTTAGCGTTCGTTAGTTTCCTACCCAATGCATGTAAAGAAGTGATAATTTGAATAAAATTGTATACATTCATTTGGTTTCATGTCAAACAATTCATAAACATGTAACAAGAAGTTTAGTCTAGATTGATTTACTTCATTTGTCCCTTCATAAGTAATACAAAGTCTATCCCATATGTATTTTCCACTTTTGCAAGTGGAAACTCGCATGTAGTCTTCTGACTTAAGTGCATAAAAGAAATTGTTTAAATATTTTGCATTAAGTTTTGCTAAGTCATGTTCTTCAACAGTTTAATTTGTAAAGGGTGTTTTAACTCTAATACCATCAACTAATATAGTTAGTTTTGTATACCCTTCTTGAACTAAGATCCACATATGATAACTAGTGACTGTAAAAATGTAGACATGCTTATTTTCCAAAAATCAAAAGGAATGTTGTCAAATAAGGGAGGTATATTAATCGAGTAACCTTTTAGTGTGTTCTAGTTTCCAAAAGTAGCCATGCTCATTTTTCAAAAAGTAGTCTAAACTTATGATTTTGAAATAAGGCTCTGATACCAATTGTTGAATATTGAATAGGTTGTTAAACCTAAGCTAATGTCCTAAGGCTAACCTAGAGGAGGGGTGAATTGGTATTTTTAAAATTTGCTCTTAGATTTAAAATTTGAAACTGATTGATTCATAAAGAAAGTTAATTAAAGTTTCAAAATAACTTTTCAACCATGAAATAAAAACTTATAGTAAGCAATGTAAATTTAAATGGCATAAAGATTTATAGTGGTTCGATCAAATATGACCTACATCCACTCCCAAAAGACTCCCTCTTCAGGTATTGCACTATTATCAAAGTGACTCTCCTTTTTTCCCCACAGTAAGGCGAAGAAGCCTTTACATAACTCTCTTCCACCAATCCCCAGTGTAGCAGAGAAGCATCATCCTTTCACACCCTTCAAGTGTAGGCAGAGAACCTTCATCCTTTCATGCCCTCTAAGTGTAGGCAGAGTAGCATCGGCTGTTCACACTTCCAAGTATCGACAGAGCACTATTGGTTGTTCACACTTTCCATATTTTGGCAAAGAACCAAATCTTCTTCAAAGATCTTCTCACGAGCAATCTAGAAAGATAAGAGGAATAGTAAAAAACAAATTCACATACATAGATTCTTACCTTTGAGTAGCCTTATGAACCCTTCACACTCCACTAGAAAAAAATCTATCTTAAACACTCTCTCACACTCTCTCCTTCAATTGCCATTGAAAAATCATGAAGATAGATTAATTCATGTCAGTTTTTAATGGACCTTTTATGCAAAAGAGACGAGAAATTGTCCAAAAAATCTAAAGTTTTCAATTTTGAGCTCTCTCGAAGTATGATCGGCTTTCATACGTATGAACAATTTAAATATTGTTTCATATGAACGTGTTGTGAATCAGTACGAAAACATTTCATACCCGTTCATCATCTAGTACAAACCAAGTTTGTCCGGGATGAACAAAAAGAAAATTTTCAATTTCATCTGAACAAAATGTTGGGATTAAATGGGACATCAATTTTTTGTACTCTGGAAGGTATGTACAAATTGGGTTTGTACAATATGATCCATACTTAGAAAAAATATTTTTGAGCGAGATCGGACCTGAGACGTTCATACTTGTGAAGTCCTGTATGAACTGGAATCATTATGTATAATCCATACTTAGAAAAAATATTTTTGAGCAAGATCAGACCCAAGATTTTTTGTGCTCGTGAAGTCCTGTACGAAATGGAATCATCTCGTACGATCCATACCTAGAAAAAAAAGTTTTTGAGTGTGAACGACCCCGAGACATTCGTACTCATGAAAGCATATACAAGCTGGGTTTGTACAATACGATCCATACTTAGAAAAAATATTTTTGAGCGCAGAATGATCCGAGACATTCATACTCATGAAAGCATATACGACTGGTTTCATACAGTATGATCCATATTTAAAAAAATTTTCATTTCTATTCGTTCAACTTCTTATCAGGGAAAATAACATACGAGATCATCCAGTATGAAGTGATATCGTACAGTATGATCATTTTAAAAAATTTAAATATTAAATAATTTCCTGGTGTGTGTGTGCTTAGTTACTCAATTACAATCACACTCTCTCAAACTCAATAAAATTGAAAATACATACTTAAATTATAATAAACTCTAAACTGATCTTAATTAGAAGTCTTCAAAAATTTGGAGTATGATTTCCTTGAAATGTTAGTACACACAAGAGCAAAACAATTCTTTCAAAATATTTTAGGAGAAATAATAATTAAATAAATAATATTTGGAATCATAAAAAATATATAGGTTGCAAGAATATCAAACAAGCAAGAACTTAAGTAGCAACTATCTCAACAGGCTAGATGCTGTCTCAGGTTTTCTAAACTATTAAAAACTATGAATGAAGGTGTCACAAAGCCCTTTGGATAATGAACTAAATCATATTCTTCAGGGTGGGATATACCCTTTGGAATAGATATAATCCCTTGAGAGTGGGCTAGGGCCTCCCTTAACTGGGTCTCGATAATCTAACGGATGTCTTTTCTACGGGAGACAATGGGGAAGTAACCTTTAGAATCCTGGGCTCGAATCTTCCTTCCTGTTGTGCACACCAACTATGTATACTATAGGTTATAACTACTCGGGTTTAGAATTCTATGATTGAATGAGTTTATTCTACATTTGCTCAACTCTTAACATCATCTCCTCAACTTTCCTTTATAAAATCTAAATGTATTCATCCTTCTCCCTCAACCTGATAAAGTTGTCTGAATCTAAATAGATGTTTTTAATTCCTCCTCTTTATCGGATTAGTGCTTTGAAGGCTTAGCATCTTTAATTGATGCTCGAGTTTCAATCATGCCGATATTTCTAACTAAATCTTCTTCCATCATAAAATCATTAGTGTTTAGATTGAAGGCCTCAATTGCCTTCTTCTTAAGTATATCCTAGATCTCCTTTACAACCTCATCGATTGATTTACCATCAATTTCTTTTGATTCAATTGGTAGGTACCCTTAATATTCCATCACTTAATCCAGCTCTTCTATATCTAATTTGGAGAGGATTTTCTCAACTTTGACATCGACTTTAGTGACTTGCTCCAAAACTAACTGGTCTAAAAACTCATGATTAAAATCTAAAACTATCCTCTTCCCTCTAATTGTTCTATATTAGGTAGTCATGATGGTTTCATGTTTAGTAGGTAAAGGGACTTCCACCATAATTGTTTATAGAGGAGTTTGAAGAGTCAAAGCTCCAATGTCAGTAGGAATGGAGTCCTAGCCTCCCTGAGCTGGAAGCTGAGAGACATAATCTAGTAGTACAACTGGATTGTCACAAATCTATATCCCTATAAATCTACTCAACTTCATTAGTACATATGGTTCTTCTGGCGACATGGGCCTCTTACCCTTAACATCAACTATTATAGGGGCTAGTTTGGACAACCTTGAAGGGGGGATTGGTGGTCTACTATTGAAAGGGCGACCCTTGCCAGATCTGATTAAAACTATCTCCTCTATCTTTATAAATTGATGGTACGGCACACAATGATATCCGTCCACTAGCATTGAAGTAGTAGGATGCTTGACAAATTTCGTATTTCTCCACACAAGCTGAGGAGTCAAGTTCCTTGTTTCAGGCTTCTCTTCTTTCAACACCTCCTTCTCCAACTTGTGTGAGAGTGTCTCAGATCTAGAGTACCCTTCCTCAAATATAGGTTTAACTTTTGATTTAATAGTAGGCTTCTATTGCTTGTCCTCCTAAGTAGATGGTATATAAGGTACGGAGGTGATGACATACTGAATTTTAAGAATGGATGGGGCATCAGTCCTTTCCCATACTACCAAATCAACTACATAAGCATCCTTATCGCCTTCAACAATGAGATTAATTCTAGCCCCCCCCCCCCCCCCCCCCCCCCTTCCAATCACTAACAACTTCAAGGACTTGAAACCCATCCCAAATTAGATCATGTTGTTGTGAATCAACTATTCAATGTAGAGATCTTGGTCAATTGAGAAAAGCAGCTTTCTGGCCACTGATTCAGAAGATTGATTATTTGAGATTTAAAAGAGGATATTTGAATTACAATTTTGAATTAGAAATTGAAAAGGAGTTTATATTTTATCAAGTATACCAAATTATAAGGACCATAATCTAGCATGCATTGATAAAATATAAAGATTAACTTTGATTTGAAGAAAATATGAATTTTCGATGTATATGTTTAACTACAACAGAATGTTGTAGAAAAATATATATCAATGACAATCTGGATTTGATTTGAATGAGGTTTGAAGAGAAGTTTGAATTTTTGAAAGTTGAAAGAATTTCCTCGAATTTTAAAACTCAACGCATTAAACTTACAATCAACATGATGGTTTATAAATTTGAAGGGAAAACCAGGAAATTTTGGCTCAAAATTTTCACCCACCAATTGATTTAGCGGTAAAATGTCAAAGCTCTAATTTAAAATTGAAGTTGCATTGCATGTATTTAACTATAAGAGAATGTTATAGAAAACCCATATCAACGATGTTCAAAGGTTATTTAAAGGGGATTTTTGAATGGATTTTTAATGTTTGAGAATTTGATAGAACTTTCTTAGATTTTAAGACTCAATACATTGAGTTTTGTTCAATATACAGGTCTATAAAATCAAAGAAAAAACCCAAAGAACTTGACCTGACTCTTTCACTGCATTGACTTGCTTAGAGTGAAATGTCAAAATCTAGAATTGATTGAGGGTTTGAATTTGTAATGCATATGTTAAACTACAAAAAGATGTTGTAGTAAATATATACCAATGGCGATAAAAGATGATTTGAATGATTTTAAAAGGATTTTGAATTTTTGAAAATTGGAAGATCTTCCCTGAATTTTGAAACTTAACATGTTTAATATTCACTCAACATGAAGGTTTAGAAATTCAAAAGGAAGATAAAAGAGTTTTAGCCAATTCTTTTATCTTGTTAATTGACTCGGGGGTAGAGTGTCAGAGTCCAAATTTGATAGAAGAATTAAAATTTGAAATTAACTTTAGAAAAATTTGAATATGCATTACATATGTAAAACTACAAGAGGGTGCTGTAAAAGAACATATGACAATGAGAATTGAATTAGATTCTAATGATTTTGAAAGGGGTTTTTGAAGTTTAGAAATTTAACAGAATTTTCTCTTGTTTTAAGACTCGGTACATTGAGTTTGCACCTAATACAAAGGTCTATAATATTAGAGAGAAAATTTGGGGAGATTTGACTTGACACTTTTACCATACTAACTAGCTTAAGGTGAAATGTTAGAGTCTAGATTTTGCTAAAGGGATTTGAATTTTAATTTTGACTTCAAAGGGGATTCTGGAGGTTTAAAAATGTCATAGAACTTCCTCAAATGTTTTGAAACTAGATATGTTGAATTTGCAATCAATACAACGGGTTTACAAAATTAATGAGGAAATTCAAAGGAATTGACTTGACTCTTTCACCCTGATGACTGACTCAGGGGTGAAATGTCCAAGTTCATATTTACTAAATAAACTTGAATTTGGGTTTTAAGACTAGAGGATTTTTTATAAATTATGAAACTTAGCATGCTTAAGATTTGTTTGAGCTTGCAAATTTATAATAATTATAGGAGGATTTTGAAAAGTTTGGCATGACTCCTTCACTCTACCAATTAACTTGGAGAAAAAACATCAAAGACGAATTTTGATAAAGGTTTTCTCGCTCACCTCTCTTTTGACATGCCTTATAGATGTTGGCCACACTCCCCAAGGAAGAAATGGGTAGGTGGACCAATGAAAGGAAGGTTAATTAAAATGACCAATATAATAAAATTTCTACTGCTATTAAAGATGGAGAGAGAAATTAATCCCCACTGGAGTCGCCATTTTTTGTTTGATAGAAAAAGTTGAGTTTTTAAAAAATATGATTTTATCTTTGGGAGAATTTAATATTTTTGGATCCAAATTTGAAATCAAACACATCAATATGAACAATATATCACCTTGGGAGAAGAACATATCATTCTCTAATGGGTTTGAATTAAAAAACTGTAAGTACATCCTGATTATTATACTCAAACTCAGGGAATGATAACATATAATTCCAGAGGATTAAAATGAAGTTTGATCAAGAGTTTAACTATAATAAATAAGATAAGAGATCATTAATTTTATAATTAAAATCATGATAATAGAATGATATATCTTCCCGATGAAAGAATATATTATTTACTATAAGTTATTTGAAAATGATGGTAATGATCGTCAAGCTTGATTTTCCCAAAGAGAATTAAATGAAGTTTTGAAAAACTTAATTTTGAAGACTAATCTGGATTTCTAAATCTCCTATGAGCGCAAGCACTTGTATTTAATTACATCATAGGAATTTGTAGTTTCCTACAAATACTCTTGATTAAAATAAAGGAAGAAATTTTATTTTGAGAATTCAAGGCTTGATGACAAAGGAAGCATGGTTGGAAATTTAACAGGGATTGGATAAAAGGAAAATACTTACTTTTGGAGATCAAAGGAGGAAAGGAAGGAGGTGCTTCAAGATTCTAAAATATTTTAGAAGCACTCCAGCCTATCCTAAGTGTTGGGCTTAAATTTTGATTTAATTTTGAATTGTAAATTTTATTAAAAAAATTGGGATTCAAATCCTTAAGGTTGAGAACTTACATCTTGAGACAGCCTCAGAACCTAAACTAAATTGGATATTAAAAATTAGTGACCTAAACCTAGCTAATGCAATGCAGGATATTGACTTACCCCATCCTAGATTGGGGAGCCAGCTAATCACCTAGGTTCTTTAAAACTATGTATTTGATCTTTTATATAAGAGTGTTAGTGATATTATTTAGTTAAGTTTAAGGAATTGGTGCTGACATTTAGAGTAGATCCTAACTGGCCACTTAACTGATGTTGGGTAATTTGATGATTAAAAGTAAAAATAGAAATTAAATTTTTAGACACTTTTAAGTTTGTATATAATGAAATACATGCAAATTAACATGATTAAAATGCATATATTTGAATGAAATAGTTTAAAAATTAGGCTTAAAAATAATTTTATACTAGAGATTCTATAACTTCCCTTTGATAGGACTATAGCTTAATTGGCCAGGTGGCTTGCTAGAACCAACAAGCGAGGAGGTGCCTAATAAGATAGAGAAAAGTCAAGATGATGCATGCGACCCTTAATGAGCCTGAGCTTACTTCTTAAATGAATTAGAGTTTCTATGTTATCTAAATTTTATTTTTTATTCATACCCTAGTGAGGGGATTGTGACTTTGGGCGATCAAGTCATTAATAAGAGTACATGTTTTATATATCTTGGATCTATTGTTCAGAGCGATGGTGAAATAGATGGGGATATTATCAGCAGAATTCAAGTTGGATGGTTGAAGTGGAGGAATGCATTGGGCTTGTTATGTGATAAAAATATACCCCTCAAACTTAAGGGGAAATTCTATAAGATGGTCGTGAGGCCAGCAATGCTTTATGGTGCCAAATGTTGGCCATTAAAAGAGAAGCATAATACTAAGTTAAGTGTAGCAGAGATGAGGATGCTTAGGTGGATGAGTGGCTTTACCCTTAGAGATAGGATATGAAATGAGCATATACGTGAAAAGGTTGGAGTAGCTCTAGTAGAAGATAAGATTAGAGAGAGTCGCCTTAGTTGGTTTGGTCACATAAAAAGGCGGCCTTCCGATGACCCGGTTAGGAGAGTAGAGGTATTAGATTTGACTTGTTTTAAGAAAGGTAGGGGTAGACCTAAAAAGACTTGGTTAGAAAATATTAGGAATGACCTTTCTTTATTAGATTTAAATGAGAATTTGACTTTTAATAGGACACAATGGAGAAAAAGGATTCATGTAGCCGACCCCACGTAGTGGGATAAAGGCTTGATGTTGTTGTTATTGTTGTTGTACCGTCATAAGCCTCTAATTGGGTTCTAGGCTAAAACAAAATGGACATGCATGATCGCTTAAGAAAACTACTAAAAACATGCAATCCTAATCACAAAGCAAGTACATCAATCAATATTAAAATCAATTAAATTAATATTCAAATTAAAAGTGTATTTGGCAAGTGCCACTTAATATTATAATAAAAAATTATAGAAAATTAAGTGTCTAGGTAATGTTGACCACAAGCCCAGGATTTTTAATCCTAACAAAAAAGTGATTTTGAGAATGGGTCTTCTCATTCTTCACTTCTTCATCTTAATGTGGGCTCCTTGGATCTGCCAGGTCTGGATATCCAAATGAAATGAAACCCCTCTCAAAAGGGGTGTTCCCTTTTCCCTTTAGATATTTGAAAGTTATCTTGATTTAGTTTTTCAAATGGAGGAGAACTCTCCCCTAAGGGATGTTCTCTCCTCTTTGGAATCTAAATAGGATATATATATCCCATCTCAAATTTCACTTTGAACTTGCAACTCAATTGAAATTAAACTACATTAAATAAAATTAAAAATCTAGACTAATGTATAACCTATAGGGTTATTCTAATAAATTAACATTTAAATAATACCAAGAAGTTAATATATTAAAATTAAAATATTCAAACCAACCACACTTTACCATACACTTTTAATATTAAAGCGGGTCTTAGCATGCTTAGAATCTGCACAAAATATGTTAATTGAAAGCTTGATTTATTTTGCCCCTTTAGCTTTTTATGTATTATATGAACATGGCCACCTAAATAAGATTGTGTCAGCATTTAAATTGTCCCTAACCTAAGGCTAAATCTAAAGCCCATCATATTAATATAAATATTGTAGAAATTAAGTAAAAAATCACATTAATCTATACTAGAAACCAATATGTAATGAAAACCATAGAAAATCTGGCACACATTAGAAAATTAAACACAAGCCTAGCCTAAGACTGGATTTGGTTGTCCTAGAAAATCATCTAAAGGGGGTGTAGAAGATTATATGATTTGGATATGCCATATGTAGAGAAATTAGTTAAAGTTGTTCGACATTCTAGCTGGTTGAAATGCTTAAAGTAAATTTTTTAAATTAAAGTTTAAATATTAATGATTTAAAATTAATTTTAATATGTATTATTTTTAACTTAAATGACTGCCACCTTTGTTGCTCACAAAGAATGTAATGTTTTTTTCACCTTCATTGGGGCTAATTCTATAGCCTGGTAGGCCTGGGTTACCTAGAAGTAAAAGGTCTAATAAAATGAATTGAGTTGATTAAGGTCTAAAGGTTGATGATTTTTAATTAACATTAATTGTTTGATGTTTTTTAAATATTTAAATTAATTAAGTTTTCCATTAACTCGTTGGTGGTGTTGTCATAATGAACACTAGGAAGCAAGCCTCATTAAGACACATAGCCTCACAGCCCAAGATAATCCTGCCTAAAAACCTAATTAATGTAGTGGGATTGAGGATTTTAAATTTGGTTAAGTAATTGTACATCAATTAAATTTAAAATTTTTCACTCCATTGAATCCGTTGGTGACATTGTCATAGTGGGCTCAAGGAACCAGGCCTCAATAGGATACTTAGCCCCGCAGCTCAAGGTAGTCCATCCTAAAACTTCATTTGTTGGAGTGGTTTTTGTGTGTTAAAGGATTGGTTGAATGATTTTAATGTTGGTTAATGTTTGCCGAAATTTTAGATGATTTTTGAAATTTTAAATTTTCTAGATTATTTTAATCATTTAATTAAGGCGTAAAATTTTAACTTTTAGATTAATATTTATTTTAAAAAATTTAGTATTTTTCATAAATATTAGACCTTATGATGAGTAATTAAACTATAAATTTGTTGTATTTTGATTTTTCAATAGTTAGTTATAAATTTTCAAAATTTTGACTCAAATTTTAACTTATGGTTGACCAAATTATTCACTTTTTAAATTTGAATTATTTCTAGTGGTTTGATATTTTTAATAAATCTTAGAACCCAGATTGAATCCAAGGCCTTTAATTTAGATCAATTTTAAAATTTCTAAAATTAGTTAAGATTTCTCAAAGTTTGTGTATTTATTGGAAGTAATTAATTAATTAATTAAAGGGGTTTTAATGATTTTACTCCAAATGAACTCCAAACTCCATGAAATAAACTCCAAAGGTCATGAATGACAAAAAGAGAGATTCCCAATGTTTAGAAATTTTTTATAATTTTTAATTACTTTTATTTAATTAAACTAATTAAATATTAATTTTTAGTTAAAATTAAATTAAGTTTAAATCTTAAGTTAAATAAAAAAGGTTTTAATTTTCTCAAATTAATATTTAAATTCTAGTTAATTTGAGGTATTATATGTAATTATTAGACTTAAATTTGATTTATTAAATTTTTTAGAAGTTTTTAGTGCTTAATTAAAGGATTAATTAATTAAATATCTTAATGATTTTTAAAAACATTTAAAATGTTTTCAATGGGCTGATGTGTCACTAAGTTCAAATTATTTGAATTTTATGTCAATAGGAGGTGTATCCTAATTTCTAGAATTATTCTAAGTTTTTAAGAAATTCCCTTCATTATTGTCCTTAATGATGTCACTAAGTTGTGTAGGTTTGAATCAAGATTTTGCTAACCTTTGGAAAAGCATATGAATACACACACAATCACAATCAAGCTCTTAAATCTAGGAGAGCCTTAGACTAAGTGAGTGTATGTATCCTACTCATGCAATATATTCAATTAATTGGAAGATTAATCAATGAGTAATTTGAAAACTAATTACTCATTAATTAATCATCACTCCCCATCAAATCTATTTAAGTAAGCTCAACCTATATTTAAAATCTTATGGGATCTCTCAACATTCAAATGTAATTTTAAAACAAAATTTTAAAATATATATACATAAATACTTATATATGAAGATATAAGTTTTGAAATTTAAAACTTAAAATATCATCAAAATAATTTAAAATATTAGAGATCCTTTGATAATTTAAAATATTTTAGAGAAAAACTTTTAATTTTAAAAATGTACTATATAATATTTAATTAAATATTAGAATAACTAAGTAATTAGAATTATTTAAAATAATTTAACATTTTTTTTAAATTAATTTTAAGTTAAAATATTTAAAATTATAAAAATTGTTAGATATTATACACATTTTTTGAATTTAAAATAAATTTCTTTTGAATTTTTAAGGTTTATGTTAATTAAATGCATTTAAAACAATTTAAATTTAATTAATATTTAAAATAATTCTTAAATTAATTTAAGTTAAATATTAAATTTTTTTTAATTTTAAATTATTAAAATAATTATTTTTAATATTTTTAAAATTTTAATTGAAAATTAATTAAATATTTCAAAATTATCTAAAATTTATAATATATATTAAATTTAATTTAATTTAATTTTAAATATTTTAGAATAATTCTCTAATTTTTAAAATATTTAAAGAATTAATATTTAATAATATTTTAATTAATATTAATTAATTATTTATTAGATAATAGTATATTAAATTTATTTAAGAAAATTAAAGAAAATATTTTAAATTAAATTAAATTTTAAATTAAATTAGATTTTTAAAAAATAACTTAAGTATTTATCTAAATATTTTAAAATAAAATTTTAAATTTTATAAGAAAAAATTTAATCATTTTTAATTAATTATTAAATTTAAATATTAAATATTTACTTTTTATAATAATTCAAAAAATATATAATGTGTTAGATTAATTTTAATTTTAAATGATAGAGTTATATTTTCTAAAAATTTTGACATATTTTACTTGATTTTAGATTAATATTTAATTTTTAATAACTTAATTAAATTTATTTAATTAAAATTATTTTTGAAAAACCCTACTTATCTACTCTAGAGGCGCAATGGCGGTGGAGGACGCGTCGTTTCCTGGTTGGGTGATTAAAAGCCATGACGGAGGGAGCATTTAATATCAATGATTGCACCATCACTCAATTATATATTTTAATGATCCACAGGGGAGCGGTGGTGCTGCGCGGCATTAAATACCAATCATAGGATGGCAACACTCACGTGATTTTGACTTATCCATATTGGCGCATGATTTCAACCATCTGATCCAGTGCTATTTTGAATCATGGGCTACAATGCAGTCGAATGAGAAATTTGTCCAATCAGAACATTCACGGTCGGATGAGACACAAAATAACGTGATATAGACTATTAATCGTACCATAGGAACAAACTATAAACCAATGCCTGATCAAAGAAATGGCTCAAACTAAAGATTGGATTGATCATTTGACTTGAAATTTTAAACATGAATACCTTGATTGAACATAAATAATGGGGAGATAAAGTTATGGTATAATAATCACTTAATAAAAATCTTTCTTTTCATTTTTTTTAAATTAAAACCCATGGAGGGGGCTACGTATTAATATAAAAAAACAGGTTACATAGTTCTTATAGGAGACCATCAGCTCACTAATGCTCTTACGAGCTACAAAAAAAATTAAAAGAAAACCTACGAGCCAATTGTCTCCACTAAAAATAATTACAAGAAACCCTACTAACAATCTAATGATGTAATTGACAAGCATCTAAAAAAGAAAGATCTTAAGGTAACAATAAGGCCCAATCTTTCTGCCAAAAAAATTTAAAACATTCCGAATCAGCTCCACCTGCAAGGAAGAAAAGATGCGAAAGAAAAAGCTACACCAAAACAAACTATTAGTAAAATAAATGCCAAAAATGGAATAGGTGCTAGTGAAAAAGAAACATAAAACAAAACTGTTCGAAGTAAAGCTAGTCTTAGACTTCAGACCAATAGAGCTCAGAATACTCTCATTAATACTAGCCTCATTAGGAGAGTCCACAAGCCACTCAATCCTACCAGGGGAGCCTTCCAAAACTACCACAGATACATTCCACCAGCTCAACCTCATAATACTAACAGAATAGCACGGGTTAACCAGAAACCAAACAGGGATAATAAAGGAAAACCACCAAACCCAACTAAAAACATAGAACCAATAAATAGATATATCAACATTATTATTCTAGAACTCACAACTCCCCTCAACAACCTAGCATACATACATGAAAGAGCTCGGCTTACTGAAATTTTCAGGAAACATGACACCAAAATAGAACCAGTAGCTGCACATAATAATCCCACCAATAGAAGCTAAAAACCCAGCCTTAATACCGCCATTACCTGAAGCACCTAACCAGGTAGGATAGCAACAATGGGACATACCCTCAGCAACTAAAGCAGAAAAATCATAGCTCCAGTCAAAATCCATAAAGACATTAGCTAAACAAGGAAACCCATCAAAATGCCAACCACCAAAAACCCAGACATGAAAAAACTAGGTGCTACAACAACAGCAGAAAAAAACCTAAAGACAGGAAAGATGCACAGCCAACATACCATAAAGACCATTCCAGCAATGCACCCTAACAGCAAGAAAGAAATAGAACCACCAGCAAAACCAACACAAGATAAGATGGCCAGAAAAGATGCAGCCAGCAAAACAAAAGCACCAAGGAGAACAAGGTTTAAACAAAAGACTCCATAAGACCAACAGAATAGTCTAAGAGTGCTAGAAAAACAAAAAAGTCTAGCACACACAAAAATCCAGGGAGAAGACTAACCAGAACAGCAAAAAACAAGAAACATAGTGAAGAACTAACATAAGGAGTACCACATGCATCCATGTAATGCAAACCATTAAGAGGGATAGGGATAGTAGATGGAATAACTTCAGTAAAACAGCTAAGACTTCAATCCAAATTAGCAAGCCATGATGCACAAGAATTACCAACCATATTAACATGGCAAAAAGACAAATTCACAAACAATAATAGCCTTTTAATTACCCTAACATAATAGAAGATATTGGGGTTGCAACACACATCCTCAACATCCTGAAAAGGAATAATAACACCAGAATTAACTTTAATATACAAATTAGTTAAGTTAAGAGGGATGCATAATTGAATACCATAAAGAATTTCCCTAATAAGAGTAGTATCAACATTACCACTATGAATCGAGCCCGCAAAGGCAACAATAAGATGGCCATTACTATCTCGAATAAGACCACCCCAGCAAGCCATAGAATCAGAAATAACACCATCAACATTCAATTTAAAGAAATTAGGAGGAGGCTGTTGAGTCTAGTAATTAGTTGTTAAGCCTAAGTGAATGTCCCACGGCTACCAAGAGGGGGGTGAATTGGTAGTTTTAAAAAACAAAGTTAAAATTTAAGACCCCTTTTTAAATATTATTGAACCGAAATAAAATCTCTTTTAAATTTTATAGAAAAAGGTTTTTCAACCACAGAGTTTTTTTAAACTGAAATAAAAAGTGCGGAAACGTAAAAACCGTAAAGTAAAAGACACCAGATTTATAGTGGTTCGGTCTATAACCAGACCTACATCCACTCCTCAGAGGCACCCTCTGAGTATTGCACTAACACCAATAGTGACTCTCCTTTTGCACCCACAGCAAGGCGGAGAAGCCTTTACAACACACTCTTTTCACCACTCCCCGGTGCGGCAGAGAACCGTCCGTCCTTTTACACAATACCCAGTGTTGGCAGAGAACCGTCCGTCCTTTCACACTATCCCCAGTGTGGGCAGAGAACCCTTTGTCCTTTTACACTCTCCTAGTGTGGGCAGAGAACCCTTCATCCTTTCACACTCTCCTAGTGTTGGCAGAGAACCCTTCGTCCTTTCACACTCTCCTAGTGTGGGCAGAGAACCCTTCGGCTGTTCACACTCTCCAAGTGTCGGCAAAGAACCGGATCTCCTTGACAGATCTTCTCACAAGTATCTAGAAGGAAGAAAGAAAAGAGTGAAGTAATCTCAATTCACAAGTAGAGACTCTTACCTTTGAAATCCAAGTGAAGCCTTCTTGCTTCAGTGGTAGAAATCCTCCCTTGAATGCTCTCTTCAACTCTCTCCTTGTCTATTCTCTCAATAGGTACGAAGATTAAATGACAAAAAGATTGGGTGGCAGTCTAATTTGAACTATTTATACAAAAGACAAGAAAAACCGCCCAAAAACTGCAAGTATTCAATTCTGTACGCAGTGGATCGTCCTGTACGAACGTGGATCGTCCTGAACGATTTTACTTAAACGATCTGAAACGACCCTATTTGTATATGTGTACGAAATGTCTTCGTACAGCTGATCGTCCTGTACGAACTAGGTTCGTCCAGTACGAACGGTTATTACAAGGTTGATTCTAGAAACTGCTGAAAACTGTCCTAAGTCGGTTAATCGTTTGGACGAAAATATATTCATCTGGACGAAATTTTTACAGAGGACTGATCGTCCTGTACGATAATTTATTTCGTCGGGACGAAAATTTTCCCGAGGACTGATCGTCCTGGACGATAATTTATTTCCGTCTGGACGAAAATTTTCCCGAGGACTGATCGTCCTGGACGATAATTTATTTCCGTCTAGACGAAAATTTTCCAGAGGACTGATCGTCCTGGACGATAATTTAATTTCGTCCTGGACGAATAGGACTTAGAAAAAATTTCAAGCAAGTTCCTATTCGTTCCAAATGCTCTATAGGAGATAACTGTCTGATCGTCCAGTACGAACAAAATATCGTCCTGTACGATCAGTATAAATTCTACATGATCTCCTTATGTGTGAATGTTTTTATTTTCTCAACATACAATCACTCCCTTTCAATTTGATTTCTAAGAAAAGTGCAAGCTTCAAATTTTACAAAGTATCTCATGCTGAATTTAAATTGAAGTCTTCGTAGTCTGGAGTTCGTTTTTCCTGAAATGTCAGTACACACAAGAGCAAATACAATTCTTCTAAAATTGTTAGGAGATAACTACACATTTGAACAATAATGTTTGAAATCATCAAAACTTTATAAGTTACAAAAATGAAAAGCATGCAAATAGCAACTATCTTAACAATCTCCCCCTTTTTGATGATGGCAAAACAATTATTGTTTGTATGATTTCAATTTAAACAAATCTTTCTATCTCCTAAACTCCCCCTGAATTGATGAATACATGAAAATAAGGAGGCAATTTGAAGCAAAAAAAAAATTTTATTTTTCAAAAAAAAAAAAATAACTAAAATAAACTAGAAACTCAAACAACAAACATATGAACAAACAAAGCATACAAACATAGCATACAAACACAAAGATTTCTCCCCCTTTTTGACAACAACAAAAAGTGAAGAAGAAATAGACAAAAAATGTAAGTAATTGTATGAAATTCATTGGAACATTTAATCTAAATGGTGATTGTTACAAGGTATGCAATTTTAAAAACTAAAAATATTAGGTGAATCATAGAAATTCATGAAATTAAAAAAGTGATATAACATTGTAAGTAAGAAGAATTTAGCAAAGACATGATTCAATTTAGACATTCCAATATAGAAAATCATTACTAGAGAGATGAAGAAAAATTCGATATTTCAAAGTTCAAAAGAATATAAATGAACATAAGATCAATTTGAATTAAGAGATTGAAAGAATTTGGAAAGAAGCGAATTACCACAAGTGGCGCTTTGCGCATCTTTTTCATATAGCTGGCACATTTTTGTGCATCTTTCTTTATTGGGCTTATTTTGTGCCTCTTTTTCACATTTGCAACTTTGTTGCGCTTTCCTTTTGATTTTGTACATTTGTACAATTTTCAAGAGTAATTGAATTCTTTCCAAAGACAATAATCTAGAATCTCAAATTTTTTAAGTGCATAAATATTAATTGAACTAGGAAATACAAATTAAGACAACATCTAAATTGCAATAATAATATTAACTTTTATGTAGTCTAAATGAATAGACATGAATTTAAAAGTTCTAATTACAACAAGTTATAAACAACTTTTAAATTTAGAAAGACTAGATTTTCTAATGTAGATAATCTCAAATTACAATCTAATTTAAGCACTATGAAGATTAAATAATACTAATGAAATTCATAAAAATTAACCACATTTCAATAACTAATCAACATTGAAACAAGTACGAAATGCATTGATATTTATGAAAGGGTTACACATTTCACAATATCTAAACATAAAGCAAAAAGACAAACAAACACTTAACATACACACTAAAACAACAACTACAACACGAGTACAACAAAGACACAGAAATTCATCTCTACTGTTCTGGAGGAGGAGGAGGAGGAATGCCACCGAAAAGGTTAAAGTAGGAGGCCATCAACATTACATTGGTATTGATATCATGTACTTCATTTCTAATTATACCAATGTCATGTTGTTGCTGCATAAGTTGAGCATCAAATTGATCAAACCTTTGATCAATATGAGTCTCTAATCTATCAAATTTTTCAATCAGATTCTGATAATCTGACTGAGGTGCAGAGGTTTGCGCTCCTTCTTCTTCTTCTTCTTCTGAAGCACTGGCATGCACTTTTTCTTTTTCTTTTTCCTCCCTGAAGAGCAATCTGAATGATGCATCATTATAGTAAACTGGCTCTTCATATTCTTCATCAGGATGCACCAAATTATATTTCTTCTCCAAAATGTAGGTAATTAAATGTCCCAAAGAAATATTCTTTTTCCTCTTTTGTTTAGCATGTCCTATTTCTGAAAGAGTATAGAGATGATCTATGATAAGTTGGGCTTCGTCGATAGGGCGACGATCCATAATCAAAAAGGTTAGAATAGAAAGGAGAGGAGTAATGTTTATCCTATCACCAGCTTTAGGAATGATTGAAGATCTAAGGATATGCTGGATGATACGGGCATTTTGGGTCATCCCAGATACTCTAGCAATATGATAGGTTACGCCACTTTTTCTAATTACCATATTGACATCTTCCCATCTGATTCTGTTTTCAGTCATAACGGTGTGAGCTCTATATCCTTCAGTCCTTAGGTTTAGAAATGCACCAATGTCATGCTTGGTGATTTCTACTTTTTGCTTGAATACATAGGAACTAATGGAAGAGTGGTCGGAGTTAAAACTCATGTTGGCTAGAAAGTAGAGAAATGTTTGCTTGTTGTAGAAATGGACGAGAGAAAGTATGAAATGGAATTGGGTTGAGGCAAAAAGGTGTATTACCTTAAAATTTATCTCGCTTTGGATTAAGATGCGAGATGGAGTTATTTTTGCGGAAGCAAAACGAGAAAATGATTCCTCATTTGCCTTAGAAAGGAAGTTTTCCGAGGCATTCCTATTCGGCTTCTTCGCTAACACCTTTTGTCTTTTGCTTGAGGAGGCCATTGACAATTTGAAGTAGAAAGAGATTGAAAGAGAAGTTTGAAATTGTGATTGTTGACTTAGAAAGCCTCCATATTTAAAGAAAACGATACGTTCGTCCTGGACGAAAACGGTTCGTCCTGGACGAAAACGGTTCGTCCTGGACGAAAATCATCGTTCGTCTGGACGAAAATTATTTCGTACAGACGATTAAATTTGTCCAAAATGTAACGGCTTTTCGTAATCATTACAACTTACGATGCGTCTCTTCGTACAGACCTTTGACTTGACCGATCGTACATACGAACAAAAGTTCGTACAGATGATCTAGAATTAACTCGTTTAAATGTCTTTTGAAAACCGTCCCCTACACTGAAACGACATATGTTCGTCTGGATGAACCAAAATTTCGTACAGACGAAATCCATATTAAAAACTGTCTTATCCACTCAACCGCTGCATTCAATCGTCCCAACGTTTGAGAATAAAAAAAAATTCGCCCTGGACGATATTCAGATCGTACAGACGATTTAATTAAAAACTGCTCTCAAAACTTGTAAAATGCACGCAAACCAATTTTTCTCCCATCGTCTAGTACGAACCAAAAGTCGTCCTGGACGATTTCCTCCAATTTTTGAATTTTTAAATTTTAATTTAAGAAAATCAAACCAAACCTTAAAAAAAACACAGAAAACAAAAAAAAACTTACACTCAAAAACAAATTCATTCAAAACACACAAAAATTCACATAATCAAAAACAAAACAAAAACATAAACATCAATGTTGCAAAGACATTTTGTTTAGGCATTTAAATCAATAACACCTAACCTTGTTCTTAAAGTACTGAAGGTATCAAGGGCTAAAGGTTTTATAAAAATGTCTGCAAGTTGATTTTCAGTTGAAACATGTGTGAGTTCAATTTCTCCTTTGGATACATGATCCCTTATGAAATGATGTCTTATATCTATGTGTTTGGTTCTAGAATGTTGAATAGGATTTTTGGAAATGCAAATAGCACTAGTATTGTCACAATAAATTGGAATAGTGCCTACAGATAATCCTAAATCAATCAACTGTTGTTTTAACCAAAGTACTTGTGCCACACAACTTCCTAATGCAATGTATTCTGCTTCTGCAGTAGATAGGGCTACTGAATTTTGTTTTCTACTGGACCAAGAAACTAATGAATTTCCAATGAATTGACATGTTCCAGAAGTGCTTTTCCTATCCACTCTACATCCTGCAAAGTCAGAATCTGAATAACCAATAATTTCAATTGAAGAGCTAAACTTAGGATACCAAATTCCTAAGTTTTGAGTTCCTAGTAAATATCTTAAGATCCTTTTTACTGCTGTCAAATGTGATTCTTTTGGATCTGATTGAAATCTAGCACATAAGCAAACACTGAACATAATATCTGGTCAGCTAGCAGTCAAGTAAAGCAAAGATCCAATAATCCCTCTATATTTCTTTTGATCAACAGATTTTCCCTTAAGGTCCTTATCTAACTGAACTGAGGAACTCATTGGTGTACTAACAGGTTTAGCATTGTCCATTTCATATTTCTTGAGGATGTCCTTAATATATTTGGTTTGACTAAGAAATGTTCCTTCCTCAAGTTGCTTGATGCTAAAACCTAGAAAGTAATTTAAATCTCCCATTAGACTCATTTCAAATTCACTACTCATTGTATTAGAAAAATCATCACAAAGATTTTTATTTGAAGATCCAAAGATGATATCATCCACATAAATTTGAACAATGAGTATTTCCTTTCCAAATTTCTTTAAGAAGAGAGTTGTATCCACATTTCTTTTTTCAAAAGATCTTTCAATTAGGAAAGTGCTCAATCTCTCATACCAAGCCCTAGGTGCCTGTTTCAATCCATATAATGCCTTTTTTAACTTAAAAACATGATTTGGGTATTTTGAATTTTCAAATCCTGGAGGTTGTTCTACATAAACATCTTCTTCAATAATACCATTCAAAAAGGCACTTTTGACATCCATTTGAAACAATTTAAAACTTTTAAAACAGGCAAAGGCAAGTAAAACCCTAATTGCTTCAAGTTTTGCTACAGGGGCAAAGGTCTCCTCAAAATCAATTCCTTCAATTTGATTATACCCCTTAGCAACTAATCTAGCCTTATTTCTAATGACTACTCCTGAGTCATTCATTTTATTTTTGAACACCCACTTTGTTCCAACAACACTTTGATCTTTTGGCCTTGTAGTTAATTCCCAAACTTTATTTCTTACAAATTGATTTAACTCTTCTTGCATGGCCAATATCCAAAATTCATCAGAAAGTGCTTGATCAATATTAGTGGGTTCTATGGTTGAAATAAAGGCTGAATGATTGACTTCCTTATTTAATCCACGCCTAGTTTTAACACCCTCACTAGGTTCTTCTATAATCAATTCTCTTGGGTGGTTTTTAGAAAATCTCAAATCTCTAGGCAAAGGGTTTTCTCTTTCAAAGTTTTCTTCCACATTTTCTTCCAAATTTAATCTATCAATTTTTTGGGAGTTTTCCTCAATTTCTTCTTCAACAATATTTGGCTCTTCTAAATTTCCAGATTCATCAAATACAACATGTGTGGTTTCTTCAATAACTAAAGTTCTTTTGTTGAATACCCTATAAGATTTTCCAACACTTGAATATCCAACAAAAATTCCTTCATCTGATTTTGGATCAAATTTTCCTAAGGCAGATTTTCCATTGTTATGAATGAACACCTTGCAACCAAAAACATGCAAATGAGACAAATTTAGTGTTCTACCTTTTAGTAACTCATAGGGTGTTTTATTTAAATTTGATCTCACATTCACCCTATTCAGAACATAACATGCAGTGCTAACCGCCTCAGCCCAAAAATATTTAGGAAGAGAGTATTCTGCCAACATTGCTCTAGCGGCTTCTATTAATGTTCTATTTTTCCTTTCAACTACCCCATTTTGTTGAGGGGTTCTAGGAGTAGAAAAGTTGTGATCAATCCCTTTTTCCTTACAAAAATTTTCAAATCTATCATTTTCAAATTCTCCTCCATGATCACTTTGTATAGACATTATTTCACATCCTAATTTTCTCTGAATCCAAGTTGAAAAATTTCTGAATTCCTCAAATGATTCACTTTTATGAAAAAGAAATCTAACCCAAGTGAACCTAGAGAAATCATCCACAATAACAAATCCGTATACCTTCCCTCCTAGACTTACAGTTCCTACTGGTCCAAAAAGATCCATGTGAAGAATTTCCAATGGTTTACTAGTTCTAAGATCATTATTGGATTTAAAAGAGGACTTCACTTGTTTTCCTAATTGACATGCATCACAAAGATGGTCCTTAGTAAAGTCTAGTTTTGGTATACCTCTTACTAAATTCTTTTGGGTAATTTTCCTAAGATTTTTCATACTAGAATGACAAAGCCTCCTATGCCAAAGCCAAGATTCATCAGAAACAGTTTTCAAACAGAAAGCTATAGGAGTATGAAATGAATTCAAATCTAGCATGTAAACATTGTTTACCCTTTTTCCATTTAAAACTTCTTTCCCATTTAGGCTTAATATGCAGCTAGTAGGTAAAAATTTCACATTATAACCCTTGTCACATAGCTGACTTATACTTAACAAATTATGCTTTAAGCCTTCAACCAATAGCACATTGTTTATAAAAAAGTTTTTGAAATTACCAATCATACCTGATCCAACCACTTTCTTTGTGGTATTATCTCCAAGTGTAACCTTGCCTCCATTCCTGGCTTCTAGCGATATAAATTGTGTAGTGTCTCCAGTCATATGCTTTGAACATCCGTTATCCAGGTACCATATGCTCCCACGAGGTCTTGTGTGAGAGCAATCCTCTTTTTGATCTGAGTGATCCACTTTGTCTGCCATCAAGCAAAGATTAGTGACTTCTTCTTCTTTTTCTGTCTCAGATGAGTCTGAAGCTGAGTCCGCCCAAAAAGCTCTTTGAAACTTCTTCTTGCCCTTCTTTACCATAGGTTTCTCCTCCACTTTCTCCTTAGCAGGAGTGGCTTTGAGTTTTGGGCAATCAGTCTTGATATGACCTGGTTTCCTGCATTCATAACAAATCATTTCATTAGAAACCTTGCCATTTTTGTTAAACTTACCTCTATTCCATAGCTGGCGTTTCTTCTGCTTCCTCCTTAAAAAGCTTTTGAATTGTCTAGTCATTAGTGCAACATCATCTTCATCCTCAAGTTGTGAGTGTTCACTCTCTGACTCTTCCACTTTTAGTGCTATATTCTTCTCCTTTCGTGGTTCACCTGCATCAATCTTCCTTTGACTTACTCCTTGCTCATAAGCAATGAGTGAATCAAGAAGATTGTCAATAGAATAAATGTTTAAATCCTTAGACTCTGTAATTGCAGTAATTTTTGCATCATAAGCAGTAGGTAAACAACGAAGAATTTTATTGACCATTTCAGCATTAGTTAATTCCCTACCAAGTGCATGCAAAGAAGTGACAATTTGTGTAAATCTTGTGTACATGTCGGAAATAGATTCATTAGGTTTCATGCGAAACAATTCATAGTCATGTAACAAGATATTAAGCCTTGATTGTTTAACCTCATTTGTCCCTTCATAAGTTATACAAAGTCTATCCCATATGTCCTTTCCGCTTTTGCAAGTGGAAACCCGCATGTAGTCTTCAGATTTTAAAGCACAAAAGAAACTGTTTAAACATTTGGCATTTAATTGTGCTAAGTCACGTTCTTCTACAGTCCAATCAGTAAAAGGTATTTCTACCATTACTCCATCAACTAATCTAGTTGGCTTAGTGTAGCCATCCTGGACTAATATCCACATGCGATAATCAAGTGACTGTAAGAAAGTAGACATGCGTGTTTTCCAGAAATCAAAAGGAATGTTATCAAACAGTGGAGGTCTAGTAATAGAGTAACCCTCAGGTGTGTTCCGATTTCCGAAAGTAGCCATCTACGTTAATCAAAAAGTAGTTCAAACTTATGATATTGAAACTAAGCTCTGATACCACTTGTTGAGTCTAGTAATTAGGTTGTTAAGCCTAAGTGAATGTCCCACGGCTACCAAGAGGGGGGTGAATTTGTAGTTTTAAAAAACAAAGTTAAAATTTAAGACCCCTTTTTAAATATTATTGAACCGAAATAAAATCTCTTTTAAATTTTATAGAAAAAGGTTTTTCAACCACAGAGTTTTTTTAAACTGAAATAAAAAGTGCGGAAACGTAAAAACCGTAAAGTAAAAGACACCCGATTTATAGTGGTTCGGTATATAACCAGACCTACATCCACTCCTCAGAGGCACCCTCTGAGTATTGCACTAACACCAATAGTGACTCTCCTTTTGCACCCACAGCAAGGCGGAGAAGCCTTTACAACACACTCTTTTCACCACTCCCCGGTGCGGCAGAGAACCGTCCGTCCTTTTACACAATACCCAGTGTTGGCAGAGAACCGTCCATCCTTTCACACTATCCCCAGTGTGGGCAGAGAACCCTTCATCCTTTCACACTCTCCTAGTGTGGGCAGAGAACCCTTCATCCTTTCACACTCTCCTAGTGTTGGCAGAGAACCCTTCGTCCTTTCACACTCTCCTAGTGTGGGCAGAGAACCCTTCGGCTGTTCACACTCTCCAAGTGTCGGCAGAGAACCGGATCTCCTTGACAGATCTTCTCACAAGTATCTAGAAGGAAGAAAGAAAAGAGTGAAGTAATCTCAATTCACAAGTAGAGACTCTTACCTTTGAAATCCAAGTGAAGCCTTCTCGCTTCAGTGGTAGAAATCCTCCCTTGAATGCTCTCTTCAACTCTCTCCTTGTCTATTCTCTCAATAGGTACGAAGATTAAATGACAAAAAGATTGGGTGGCAGTCTAATTTGAACTATTTATACAAAAGACAAGAAAAACCGCCCAAAAACTGCAAGTATTCAATTCTGTACGCAGTGGATCGTCCTGTATGATCGTGGATCGTCCTGGATGATTTTACTTAAATGATCTGAAACGACCCTATTTGTATATGTGTACGAAATGTCTTCGTACAACTGATCGTCCTGTACGAACTAGGTTCGTCCAGTACGAACGGTTATTACAAGGTCGATTCTAGAAACTGCTGAAAATTGTCCTAAGTCGGTTAATCGTTTGGACGAAAATATATTCGTCTGGACAAAATTTTTATAGAGGACTGATCGTCCTGTACGATAATTTATTTCGTTGGGACGAAAATTTTCCCGAGGACTGATCGTCCTGGACGATAATTTATTTCCGTCAGGACGAAAATTTTCCCGAGGACTGATCGTCCTGGACGATAATTTATTTCCGTCTAGACGAAAATTTTCCAAAGGACTGATCGTCCTGGACGATAATTTAATTTTGTCCTGGACGAATAGGACTTAGAAAAAATTTCAAGCAAGTTCCTATTCGTTCCAAATGCTCTATAGGAGATAACTATCTGATCGTCCAGTACGAACAGAATATCATCCTGTATGATCAGTATAAATTCTACATGATCTCCTTATGTGTGAATGTTTTTATTTTCTCAACATACAATCATTCCCTTTCAATTTGATTTCTAAGAAAAGTGCAAGCTTCAAATTTTACAAAGTATCTCATGCTGAATTTAAATTGAAGTCTTCGTAGTCTGGAGTTCGTTTTTCCTGAAATGTCAGTACACACAAGAGCAAATACAATTCTTCCAAAATTGTTAGGAGATAACTACACATTTGAACAATAATGTTTGAAATCATCAAAACTTTATAAGTTGCAAAAATGAAAAGCATGCAAATAGCAACTATCTTAACAGAGGCTTATTCCAATAGATAACATTAAGAGCAGAAGGAGCTCTCTCCCAATTAGCCCCTAAAGTAGTGCTAACATCATAATAGTTTTTAAAACTCTTAACAGTAAGCAAGTTAACCACCACAAGAGCTAAAATCTTATCATTCACCCTTTGAATAACATTGAGATGTTCATTCTCACTCCATTGAAAATGGAGTTATTCCTCTCTAACCAAAGAAACCAATGAATGAGAAAAGGAATAGCATTGCAAATTTGACCTTTAGTATCAATAAACCAAGACTTAAGTAAAGAATAAAGGGAAAGGTGAGCATTAAAACAACTTAAATGAAACATATCATCAAAATAAATTCATGTTCTAACAGCCACAGGACTAGAAATAAAAAACATGACGCATATTCTCCATGTGAAAACAGTATTGACACTTAGAAGCTAAACTTAAATATTTTTAATGAGATTGTCCTCCGTATAAATAAATCTATGTAAAACTCTTCGCACAAACACAGAAACCATAGAAGGTATGATCTTATTCCAGATATTAGAAAAAATATTGTCAATGTAGCCTTTATCTCTAAAGGAGTGTCAAGCATTCTTACGGTGGAAACCACCAACTTTGGATAAGTCACATAAAATAATATCTTTGGAAGTAGAATTAATAGGCTGGTTTAAAATATGATGAATAACATAGTCAGTAATCATACTAGAGTGTTTATCATAGTCCCAATAATTCTCATTGAAGAAAAAAATAACTTTAACTGATGCAAAAGAAGAAGAAGAATTTAGAATAGAATCAGTAGAATCTTTACCTAATCATTTATCATGCCAGAAAAAAATATTACCTTCCCCAAGCCCCCAAGAAATAAAGGGCTCTACCTCCCATTTGACCTTGCAAAGCCTTTTCCAAACTTTAGAGTCCCCAATTTTAGGAGAGGTATTAGTCGGATGGTTGCCCACAGAATATTTAGAAATCATAAAGTTAGCCCAGAGATTCTCTTTAGTGCATAAATTATACCAAAGTTTAAAGAAGAATTCTTTAGCAAGGTCATGCAAATTTTTGCAACCAAGACCACCTTCAGCCAAAACTCCACAAGACTTCTCCCAAGAAGCCCAAGTAATTTTAGAAGAAGAGAAAGAACCTTTCCAAAAGAACTTGTTAATAAGCTTATGGATCCTACTGCAAACAGCATGAGTAGGAAAATTAGTTTGAAACATATAAACAGCTAAAGTACAAAGAATACTTTTGATCAGAGTCACTCTACCACCAAAACTAAGAAAGTTAGAATCCCAAGATAAGAGCTTATTCTAAATAGAAGCAATTAGATCGTCAAATAAAAAAAGTTTGTCTTCTACCTTTAAACAGAGGAATACCAAGATACTTGGTAGGCCAGTTAGAGTGAGTAAAACCAGTAGCATCTTTAATAGGTAAAATACACTCATTGGAGATCCTCTTAGAAGCAATAAAGCAGCATTTATTTTTACTAAAAGAAAGGCCATTAACCATTTCAAAAAGATTAAAAAACTCTATAATTTTATGAACTCTATTAATAGTCACATTAGTAAAAGCAATAAATTCATCAGCAAAGCATAAATGAGATATATCGAAGCCTCCTAAAGTTCTAAAGTAAAGACCATGATTAATCTCAAATAAATTAGAGAGACCCCTAGACATAAACCAGCCGCAATAATATAAAGGGCAGGGGAAATAGGATCACCCTTCCTTAAGCCAAGAGAAGATTTGAAGAAACCATGATTGGAGCCATTAAGAATGATGAAAAAATACACATTTTTAATACATTTCTTAATAAGATTAATAAACACAGAGTTAAAGCCAAAAAGCTCAAGCATAAAGTAAATGAAATTCCAATTTATATTATCATAAGCCTTAGCAATATCAAGTTTTAAAATCACATTTCCCCCTCTAATCCGGACATCCAAATCTTGACTTAATTCTTGAGCCAAAAGAATATTCTCCGTGATAGCCCTACCTTTCACAAAACCCATCTAATAAGGAGAAATAATTTTAGGTAAAATCAAAGAAAGATGATTCAAAAAAAATTTAGATACAAATTTGTTGAAGAAAGTACAAAGACTAATAGGACAAAAATCATTCCAAGTTTAAACAGAATTGTTTTTAGGAATAAGCACTAATGAGGTAGAAGTAAAAAATTTAGGGATAGGATTACCCACAAAAAAATTCAAAATAGCAGAAAAATATCATTATGAATAATATGCCAACATTTTTTAAAGAAAAGAGTCGTGAAACCATCAGGACCCACCACAAAATCACTATTCATGCCCAACAAAATTTCTTTAATCTCCTCAAAAGATTTCGGCCTAAAAAGAGAAGCATTATCCTCAAGGGAAAAATGGTTTGGAATAAAGGGATGGTCCATAACCTAAAAAGGAGTGAAAATTTATTCAAATGATTTTGAAAATGAAGCACATCTAGATTAGCTATCTCAACAAGGTTATCAAAATAAGAGCCATCCTACCTTTGGATGTTGTTGACACTATTCTTAATCCTTTTTCTCTTAGTTAAAGCATGGAAGTACTTTGTATTTTTATCACCCTCAACCAAGTGCCTAGCAGAAGCTTTCTACTTCCAAAATACCTCTTCCTAATCTTGAAAGTTAAAAAGATCAAGTTTAGACTGCTTTAACAAAGAAAAATTAGCATTAGAAGGATCGTTCTGATATAAATTCTCATTAGAGGCCACACATTATTCATCTTGTAAAATATTAAAAAAGATATTTTTGAACACATTGTGATTCCACCAATTCAGAACTTGCTTAAACCTCTTAAGCTTTAACCAAAGTCTTTTCATACCAAAAATTAGAATTATCAGGATGTAAAGGAGCTTGCTAGAAAAAATTAACAACATCCAAAAAGGAATTATTAAGTAACCACATATTTTGGAATCTGAAGTGAGAAGAGGCATTAAATTGTTTATTCTTAATATTGATAAGCAGAGAAGAATAATAAGACAACGTTCTACTAAGATGTTGCACATTAGTGTAATTAATATAATTAATCCAAGAATCATTAAAGAGCTCATAATAAAGCCTTTGCCATAAGTGACCCCTATTCCAATTAAAGTTATTGCCAAAAAACCTAATATCAATCAAATTACAAGACAAAATCATATTATTAAAATCATACATAGAACGATAAGAAGGGGCAGACCCACCAATCCATTCAGAGGGGGTAGTGATAGCATTAAAGTCACCACCAACCAACCAAGGCAAATGACATATATTATGAAAATTCGTAAGCTGATCCCATAGCAATTTTCTAATGTAAAGGGAAGAGGCCGCATACACAAAAGAAGCACATCAATGAATATTAAAAGCCTTAATTTTACAGTGCAGGACTTGAATAAAATCTCCAATAACATCAATTTTAACAGGATTTTTCCAAAAAAAACCCAAGATTTTGTTAGCTACATTTGAAGTTGCATGGTTAGAACCCAGAAAATGAGAGGTACTAAGCAACCTAGAAGCAGAGATAAGGGGTTTAAGTAAGACTAGAATAGAAATATTATAAACATGACATAAATTTTTAACATAAATCCTAGAAGATGGACAACCAATGCCCCTAACATTTCAAATAATAGTACTAAACATAAAGAAATACTAATGAGAAGTATTCGAACGAGTATTTCTAGAAGTGTTTCTAGGTGGTTGCAAAGAGATATGCTTGGGCTTCTGCCCTCTTTAAATATAAAATTTTATAAAGCTAGTATCATTATCATCCTTGGCAAAGCATTTAGCAGCAATATGCATCTCCTCAGTATCAGTAAGAGTATCACTATTATAATTAGAAGTTGAAGGAGTCTTACTATCATTAGAATGAGCCCTATATAAATTAGGACAGCCATCCTCCATAAACCTACCATCATCCTCCCAATTATCAGTAGACTTCGTAATCGATTTTTTAAAGCAGGTAGAAGGTAACAGATGGTGATCCATGGAAATAAATTCTCCATCCTCTAAAGCCATGTCATCCTTTCACCTTCAATAACAACCAATTGATCAACAACATTAGTGACCTTCATGAATTCCTGAATAATTAATGGATTATGAATCTTAATATCACTGACATCAGATATATTGTGATTAATAATGCAAGAAAGAGATGTTTAAACATTATATAAAGTATGGTTCATAATTTTCTCACAATCAGCAGAAGACACATTTAAAGAAGTATTTAGGCCAACAGGAAGAGGGTCTTTCTCGGTTCCAGTCAACGAATTCTCACACATAGAAGAGTGGATAGAGTTAATATCCACCAAAGATATCAAAATAAGTTAAGGAGCATCCGTAGGTTCAAAAGAAGCCATCTCAGTACGTATATCCCCATTAGAATATTTCAAAGAGTTCTTATCAGAATGCAGGTGAGGGTGCTTCTGAAAATATTAGTACAAAGCATGCCCGTGCATTTTATAAAAAAACAAAATATAGATAAATTCTCAAACTCAATTTTTTTGAAATAACCTTTGACTTCGGACCCAATCCAAATTTCATTTGGATGTTTTTTAGAAACATCCAATTACAAAACCGTCTAGCAACTGATGAACTCAAAACCGAAACACTAGCTTGACAAGTCTTTAAAGGATGGCCAAAGATAGAAGCCATACCAAATAAAATTTGATGGTTAAAACAATGTAATCTCAAATTAGGAAATGACATCCAAATCAGAACAATAGGAGATTCATCCCTAACATCAAAATCCGGGGTCCATTTAAATAAACGCATATGTCACGCTCTAATATAATATGATCTTCTAGCAAAAATCTGACTATAGTCAAGGTCATTAGCTAGTTGAATGGCAACATGACTTTAATCGAGTAAACCCACATGAAACGAGCCAGAGAGCTTAAGATTAACAAAGAACTTATGAATGACATCAAGATTAGGCCTTCTCAAAATAAATTTACCAACTAAAGTTAAGGCATAAGGAGCAGCTAGTTGATCCACCACAGAATCCTCAAAAAGAAGAGCCAGAGAGCCCTTAAATGATGATTGAACAAACCTAAATTTTAGAGATGATGAGTAAGTTCCAGCAAGAGCCTCTTTAAAAGATTGAGTTTTCCCCTCAAAACTAGAGGAAGGAAGAGGGTTCGATGATGACGAGGTCTTCATCTCCCCACTCAAAAAAGCAAAAAGAAAAACAAACTCAAGCATGACAAAGGTACAGTAGAGAAGAGCAATAAAAACAAATCTAAATAACAAAAAATCCAAGACAAGAGGGCCAGGATCGAGCGCATAGAGAGGAGCCCTAAAATTGCCGAGAAATCACCTCAGAGCAGAGAGCGCAACGGCCGCACAATATTCATGAAGAGGAAATCAGAATTTTTGCACATAATAAAAATCTTTTTAATTGTAAGTGTTTTAGACTAGGGTTTGAGATTTAAGAGGATCTAACCATTCATTTTAAGTGATTTTAATTTCTACGAAACTGAAGTCTCTCTACACATGTTTCTCTAGCTGGAGTCATAGCCTGAAACATGGTGGATCACCTGCTTTTGGAGTTATATGGAGTTAAATTTTGTATGGTTAAAAGCTCTCCACCACCAGGCGCTAAGCAAAGGGATTGGGCTTGGGATGGGTAGAATAGGGCCTGAGAAGTTTTTACGAACTCACAAAATTGCTTTAGGATGGCTCGAGTGGTGAGAGAGGCTAACTTGAGTGAAGGAGGCTCAATTGGGTGTTTTTTCCCTATTCAATTATCTCATGCTTGAATGAAGGGCTGGGATCTACTAGATAGACTCACTAAAAGCTGCTAAATGTGTTGGGGGTAGTTGGAAATAGAGAGAATCAAAGGAAATAAAGGACATCCCAAGTGGAAAGCTTATTTTGTCACCTAGTAACCATGTGAGATGGCTAAGGACAGTTGGATCTTAATCCAAGTGCCTGGATGGAGTAAAGAAAGGATCTTTAGACTACTATAAATAGCTAGAGTGGTTTAAGTGGAGTGGGTTTAGCTTGAGAGGTTATTTGACCACTTAAACCCTCTCTCTCTATTTCTTGTTGACTAAGTTGACTACTCAACCAGCCACCTTGGATGCTGATGTGGCATGAGGGAAAGCTTGAGCTAGTGGATTGAATTAGAAATGGGTTCAAAGTCTAAGGGTTAGAGTTTTAATACATTAAAGAGGGTTTCAATGTGGTTTAACCATGTTTGTTTGAGTTGACCAAGTCAACTTTATTTGGGTTTGATTAGTCAATGATAAGAACATATTTAGGCTATGATTGAAAGTTGATTTGAAAGTTTATTATGGGTTAGATATATTAAATGGGTTTAAATGACTTATTTAAAGTCTTAAGAGACTATTGAGTCAACCTAGGTTGTCTTGGTCAACTAAGTTAACCCTGGACTTAGGTTTTGGTTCAATGGATTTGGTATGATATTTCAAGTTTAGTAGAGGTGGTTTGAGGGATCTGAATGGTCATCTAGGTCAAATCACCTAATTGGGCACTTAATGGGTCATTGGGTCTATTTAGGTTGACTTGGTCAACCAGGTTGACCCATAGGTTGGGTTTGGGCTCAATAAATTTGAAATGATGTTTTAAGATTATTGGAGGTGGTCCTAGGGTCTGGGGAAGTCATTTCAATCAAATTGACTACTAGGACCCCTATAAAAGCATATTTGGTCAACCTAGGTTGACTTTGTCAAGTAGATTGACCTAGGGTCTAAGTTTGGGTCCAATAGATTTGAAATGATATTTTGAGATCAATGTAGGTGGTTATATGGTCTAGAGAGTTTAATTTGGTCAAAATTACTATTTAGGTCAACCCTAGTTGACTTGGTCAACCAGGTTAACCTAGGGGCTTGGATTGGGTCCAAAATGTTTAGTTTGATGTTTAAAACTTGTTGGAATTGGTCTCATACAAAAAGGAGGCCATTTGGTTTGAAATAACTATTCATACCCTTGAGGGGTATTTTGGTCTCAACTAATTGACTTGGAAAACCAAGCTTGACCAAGGCCTGGTCTTGAATCCATTACACTCCTAACACTGATTAGGATGCATTATAAGAGGTTATAAAATTTGATTTAAATAGGCTAAGTTGGAGTTTAGAGAAAACTTCAATTTCGCCCATAAGGGGCATTTTGGTCATTTTAAGTCCTGGTCAATTGGGGGTCAAAGTGGGTCCACCAAAATGTCATTTAATGCTTAACATGTTATAATCAAGGGTCTGGATGTGCTCAGAGGGTTTGGAGAAGGCTCCAAGTTCAAATTCCACTACGAGACAGGCCTAGTGGCATATGCCATAAATATTTAAAGGTTTTACCGCCTTTAAAAATAGATTTATTTTTTGAGGCTAGAGATATCAGAATGGGTTCGAATTTGGAGGGTTTCCTTTAGAGACACATCCTATCAATATGCAATTGATAAACTCTGAATTGAAGGTCATTTGGCTAGGGTATGAAGTGTTTGAAAAACCATTGGAAAAGACTTTTAGGACATAGCCTTTAAACCTTAGATTTTAATTTAAAAATCTAGATTTGAATTAGGTTTTGAATTTAATTTTTTGTTTTTAAATTATCTAAATCAATGTAAATTGTTTAAATGAATGTATATGATCAAATAGGACTGGAGTTTGATAAGAAGTTGGATTGATCTAGAGTTTAGGAAACTCTGGAATCTATAATGGTTTAATGATTGTATTGATCTGGTCTGGATTGGTCCTAGAATCTGGAGGAATTCTAGGGTTTAGAATCTAGAAAAGTCTTAAGTCCTGGATAAATCCTAGGGGTTAGAATCTAGAAGGAACCTAGGGTCTATATAGGCTCAGGATCTTGATTTACAGCCATAACATGTTTTAGCATTAGTTTTCTTTCTCAACTCCAGCAAGTGTTTTATGAAAGTTTGTTCGGAATGTTAAGCCCTATGAACTTAGTCCCAAGCTAACCAAGAGGAGGGGGGTGAATTGGTATTTAAAAAACTTTTAAGACAAAGAAATAAAATCACAAACCAAATCACACCACAAGAAATTAATGCGGAAAAAAAAAGTGCGGAAGCAAAAATAAGAACACAAGATTTATACTGGTTCGGTCGACTCGACCTACGTCCACTCCTTGGAGGCACCCTCCAAGTATTGCACTACAAAATGTGACTCTCCTTTAGCCCCCACGGCTAGGCGGAGAAGCCCTTACAAGAACCTCCTTTTTGCCACCCCGGCAAGGCAGAGAACCTACCTCATTTTGCTTCCTCCTGAAGCTGGCAGAGAACCACAACCAAAAGCAAACTCCTTACCTCTACCGACCCTTCCACGGACGAGAAACTCCAGATGAAAGACAAGTAGAGCGATCATTGAAGCAACCCTTGTGAATCCCCCTCACAAGCTCCCCCTCAAAAGATCCTCTCTCTCTCCCTCTCTCTCTTTCTCTCCTCAAGGTCTTCTCAGGTCAAGGCAGCAGCCAAAGGTCTTCTAAAACGTTTGGACAAGAGCTCTTAAATAGAAGAGCTCTCAAGGAGCTCATTAATTGCAAGTAGCCGACTTTATCGTCCCGGCCGATATATACATCAGCCTGGCCGATCAATACAAATCAAAGAAGTTCGGCCAGAGCATCGCCCTGTTTTGGGTGCTGGACGATTGAAATTTGGCTTGATCGTCCTGGCCGATCTCACGATCGTCCAGGCCAATTAGTTCAAATCAGAGGCAAATCGTCCTGAGCATCGCCCTGTTTTTGAGCTGGCCGATATTTATCGTCCTGAAGTAACTTAAGGATTTTTAATATATCATCCTGGCCGATCTTGCGATCGTCCAGGACGATATGATCGTATCAATCATCCTTAATACCTTCCTTGATTTCCTGATCAATTAAGGCATAATTTGGTAATTTCGTCCAGGCCTATACGTGGATCGCCCTGGCCGATAATTTAAAAATACAGTATACCTTAATTGTCTATGGCGGCTACTTCTTTCTATTTTGAGCTTATTGTCCTGGCCGATACACGTATCGTCCAGGCCGATATGTTAATGTCGGCTGCCTTAATTAAGAATCCTTACTTAGACTTTCTGTTTTAAGCTGATCGTCCCGGACGATATAAATATCGGCCGGGCCGATGTGGGCAAAAATAGAAATTCTAAGCCTCTCAAGTGTGTGTGTGAAGGGTTACTTAGCATCAGTCTCTTTGACCATTACAAGTAGACTCAAAAGGTGAAAAATAAAATTACAGACTGACTCAACTCTAAACCTACGCAAACTTGAACTGGCTTCCTCTTGATCATCCGATCTTCGATTCCTGAAAAGTTAGAAGCAACAAGTAGTCCAAGAGAAATAGTGTTTGTCAATCATCAAAACACAAGCTATGAAAAAATAGATTTGCAACAAACTCCCCCTTTTTGATGATGGCAAACACAAGTAGGAAAATTTTCATTAAAATATCAAGGTTACAAACCCAAGACCAAACAATTTTTTCCTACACCATCGTACTCCCCCTTTTGTCATCACAAAAAGAGGGTCCAGAAACACAAGAAAAACATCACAAAAGACTAATCAAGCAAACTAAAAAGGACAGGAAACAAACAACACAAAGTACAAACTAAAAAAGCGAGGGATCCAGATCATCTGATGGAGGTGGTGGAGGTGGTTGCTGAAAGTAGGTGGCAAGTGTGGTGAACTGAGCATTGAACTAGGCGATGTCCTGGTCATGTTGCTGCTGCTGCTGAGTAACGAAACTGTCAAATCGAGCTAAATCCTCAGTGCAGTGCTGCTCGTAGCGGGTAATATCCTCAAAGTGTTGCTGCTCCTGTGCAGCCACGTAGGCGTCAAACCGAGTCTCCCAACGATCAAACCTCTCGATCAACTGATCAACTGGAGAGTGTTGGTGGAGAGGGACAGGATCAAGAACGGGAGCGAGAGCGGGAGCCTCCTCCTCTCTAGCCCCCCGACCTTCCCCATCTCCTGGGTGGTGACGAGTACTATGAAGGGAAGTGAAGGAATTGTTTGAGTAGAAGGGAGTTGGGAGGTTTGGTGGAATAGGATGCTGAAGTTGGTATTTGGTTTCAAGGACATAGGCTATGATGTGTCCTAAAGCTAGATTGGGCTTTCTCTTATGGCCTGGATCGCGAATTGTGGTTAGGTGATCGATGTAGCGAAAGAGTAGATCAGTGGCATTGAATTCTCTTTGGGCCATAATGTAGAAAGTAGTGAGGGAAAGTAGCGGTGTGATGTGGATCTGGTCCCCGGCTTTTGGAATTATGGAGGTGCGAAGGACATGTTGGATAGTCCTAGCATCTTTGACTAAAGAGCTAGTCTCTCCAACATGGAAAGGTGCATTGGTCTGGCGAAGGAAGTGATTTGTCGTGGACCAGTCAAAATCAGGATCAGAGGCTATTAGGTGCAGCTTATCCCCGGTGGTGGATAGCTGTAAAAGATCAACACAATCCTGATATGTGATTTCGACAGGGCGTCGATTCACATAGGAGGTCAGGGCTGTGAAGGAGCGGTTAATGCACAGGCTGGCATAAAATTCATAGAGGAGTTCGGAAGAGAAAGGGACGGCGAGAGTGAGTATAAAACAAAGAGAGGTGTGGGCAAAAAGATTCATTACCGGATATGAGAGATGGGCAGGATTAATTGTCCGGGAGAGGGTGATGCTACATTCTTTATAGCGACGGTAGGCAGCCTGATCTTCTGCCTCCCTGAATCGAGGATCCAAAGTCGACCTCGAAGAACTCCCAGACGCCTGACGAACATGCTTCCCACCAGTCATAGAAGAAGGTTTTAACAAGAAAACACAAAGGAAGAAGAGTGGAGGGTGAGAAAGTATGGCTGGAATTGGCCTGTATTTAAAGAAACGGCCATATCGTCCTGGCCGATCGCATAATCATCCAGGCCGATATGGTTCAATAATTACGTATAGGCCGATTGGTCAAAAAGGCGGTCTGATCGTCCGGGCCGATCAGATATCGGCCAGGCCGATCAGACACAGGCGATCGGCCCGAGGAGTCAGGCCGAACGACCGTTGAAAAAGCAAATCGTCCTGGCCGATTAAGTGTATCGTCCAGGACGATGCACAATAATTGATCGTACCGGCCGAAGTTAAAACATTTAAAATGCTTGCCACGTGTATCATCAAGGACGAACAGTGGATCGGCCCGGACGATTGTCCAATAATGGATCGTCCGGGGCCGAATTTAAAGATCAAAACGTGCTGACACGTGGATCGTCCAGGACGATCCAGTGTATCAGCCAGGACGATGCACATAAAATGCATCGGCCAGACAAAATATACTATCGGCCAGGACTATCACCATGAGTTCGATCAAATCGTCCAGTACGATATAGGATCGTCTGGGACGATGAGTTATAGCAAGCACAGAAATAGGTCAGCAGATGGATTTTGAACAGAATTTGTCATATCGTCCAGGACGATGTGACTTGAAATTGAAATCAAGAGATGAAGGCTGATGATCATGACCTTCAAAAAAATAAAACAAAAGAAAGACAGTCAAAACATAGAAAAATAAAAATAAGGAACACAAGGAGAATAAAAAACGAATATTTTTGGATTTTAATTTTTCTAATTTTTTTTTTGTATTTATGGAGGCATCATATGAGAATTCTTTTCAAAAAGTTAAACTTTTAGAGTTCCAAGAGATCAGGAAGTTTAACAAATCCCAATCAGAAAAAGGTAGAACATATGATTCTGTTAATCCTAGATCGGACATCTTTTAGGGTACAAAATTCTTTTGGAAAACAAAAATTCAACTCAGAATAACTAAATAAGATAATAAGATCTATTCAAGACTTGTTTACAAAGAAAATATCTCATAATTAATAATTCAAAGTAATTTTTCTCAATCATGAAAATTGAAGTCAAGTCTTTGAAAGCATCACATAATTAATGAGTTTTCTAAGTTTTAAGAGTTTTACCAAAGAGAGGATAGCTTGCATCTAGTGGGCTCATTTTATGCCTCTTGTCATTTTGATTAGCTCTTTTGAGCATCTTTTGATTCTTTCATACACTTTTATGTATATAGCTTCTTTTTCAATTTGGCTTCATTGGCCTCTTTCCTTTTTAATTCTTGCAAGCTAGAAACTCTTTAATATACCCTTTAAAAAAACTTAGTTGTGAGTATATCCTCCAAATATTAGAGAATAGGAGCTCTCTCTCTAACATAGGGAAGAACAATCCACAACACAAAATCAAAATCATGTGATAAATGCAATGGCAAGATTTCAAAAGCTTGAATGATATCTAATAACTTTGGCTATTATGCATAAGATAAATTAATGTAGCAAGACAAGAAAAAGATCTTAAATAACAGGCCATTGGTTAAACCGAGTTTAGACTTTTGTTTTAGAGAGGAAAATCATACCACTAAATAAAGTCAGAAGGTGGGAAAACATCAACAGTAACCTCCCTTTAACCAATTTTGAAAAGCTAAACACTATCTCCAAAAACTCCAAAATCTAAAAGTTTGAAAGGATTAATCATATGGAAGGCCATATTTAAAGAGCAACGTGTAGACAAAACAAAACAAAATAAAACAAATGAAAATAAAGCAAACTAAAATCAACACAAAGTGAGCACAAAAACTAGCACAAAAAAAATAAATAAAAGACATAAAAAAAAACTAACAATTTCAAGCAAGTGATAAAGCAGCGAGTTTAAGTAATTTTGAGCTGCAAGCCTCCTTATGTCCAGTTATCCTATGCTCCCACGAGGTCTTTAGTGAGAGCACTCCTGCAAAACTCAACAACAGTCCGATTTAGGAACCCAAACAGGTTTGGGATCCTTCTTAGGAAAAGTATAATACAATGCAGGTATGGTATGCTGTGAATCCTTCATCTTAGGTCTCCACACCCAATGTGTACTACGGTGAATGGTGCAAGTGTGTGAGATGTGTCCTAGCATGCCACAAGAAAAACATCTAACTCCAGGAAAAGGGTTTCTTAAATGATTTGAATTATAATGCCTCTTCCTAGGTTCTGGCTTAAGATCAAAAGTGGAAGTCATCCGATTTTTCTTACATGTATCAAAATCATTTTGAATTCTCAAATTTGTTCTCTTTAATGCATCAATCTCAATCCTCAAATTTTTCTCAATCTCTTTAGATTTCTTAAGATCAAAACTAAGTGAGGTGTGTGAAACTTTTAATGCATTATGTTCATCAATTAATTCCAAATGCTTTTTGTTCAACTCATCAAACTCATCAAGAAGAGTCATGTGATTAGAATCAATTGTTGCATGATCTTTAAGAATGACTTCATGCTCTTTTTGTAGATTTGAATGTTCTAATTTTAAGCTAGCATGTGTCTTCTTAAGTTTTTTGTATGATGCATGGATTTTTTCACAAATTTCAAACAATTCATCATAGGTTGGTTTACATACCTCTTCCTCATCACTTTGATTTTCTCCCATGAAACACAAGTTTGTAGTCTCTTCCTCTGGTTCAGTCTCAGAGGAATCAGTACCAGATTCTGCCCAAAAACCTCTTTGGATTTTCTTCTTGTCCTTCCTTGACTTGGCTTTCTCCTCACCTTTTTCCTTTTCTTTGCTTGAATGATTTTGAAGTGTAGGGCAATCGGCTTTCACATGTCCAGGTTTCCTGCATTCAAAACAAACAACATCAGAAGATCCTTTAACATGTTTATGATCCTTACCTTTCCTCCAACTTTGATGATGCTTTTGTTTCTTCCTTAGAAAGCTTTTGAATTGCCTTGTGATGAAGGCAATTTCATCGCTTTCAGACCCGGAAGATTCATAATCCGATTTGTGCGCCTTCAGTGTGATTGTTTTCTCCTTTTTCTTCTCACCTGCATCAAGATTTCTTTGATTCACCCCTTGCTCGTAAGCAATGAGTGAGCCAAGTAAGTTATCAATAGAATAGGTGTTCAAATCTTTAGATTCAGTAATGGCAGTAATTTTTGCATCATAAGATGAAGGCAAGCAACTCAAAATCTTGTTAACTTTTTCATAATTTGAAAGCTATTTTTTAGTGCATGCAATGAAGTAACAATCTGAGTAAACCTAGTGTACATGTCAGAAATCGATTCATGAGGTTTCATACAAAAAAGTTCGTAGTCATGCAAGAGAATGTTTAAACGGGATTGCTTAACTTCATTAGTACCTTCATAGGTGATGCATAATTTATCCCAAATCTCTTTACCAATTTCGCAAGTTGAAACACGCATGTAATCCTCAGATTTCAAAGCACAGAAAAAACAGTTCAAACACTTTGCATTTAATTGAGCCAAATCACGTTCATTGAAAGTCCATTCAGTAAAAGCAACTTCAGTTTTAATACCATTAATTTCACGAGAAGGTGGAGAATAACCTTCTTGAATAAGCATCCACATGCGATAATCAGTAGATTGTAGAAACGTTGACATGCGGGTTTTCCAAAAATCAAAAGGTAGGTTATCGAACAGGGGAGGTTGGGTAATGGAATACCCTTCCGTAGTGTTACGATTCCCAATGTTAGCCATGGATCAAATTCAAAAAGTTTTCAAACTTAAATTTTTGAATCCGGCTCTGATACCACTTGAAAGTTCGTTCGGGATGTTAAGCCCTATGAACTTAGTCCCAAGCTAACCAAGAGGGGGGGGTGAATTGGTATTTAAAAAACTTTTAAGACAAAGAAATAAAATCACAAACCAAATCACACCACAAGAAATTAATGCGGAAATAAAAAGTGCGAAAGCAAAAATAAGAACACAAGATTTATAGTGGTTCGGTCGACTCGACCTACGTCCACTCCTTGGAGGCACCCTCCTAGTATTGCACTACAAAACGTGACTCTCCTTTAGCCCCCACGGCTAGGCGGAGAAGCCCTTATAAGAACCTCCTTTTTGCCACCCCGGCAAGGCAGAGAACCTACCTCCTTTTGCTTCCTCCTGAAGCTGGCAGAGAACCACAACCAAAAGTAAACTCCTTACCTCTACCGACCCTTCCACGGACGAGAAACTCCAGACGAAAGACAAGCAGAGCGAACCTTGAAGCAACCCTTGTGAATCCCCCTCACAAGCTCCCCCTCACAAGATCCTCTCTCTCTCCCTCTCTCTCTTTCTCTCCTCAAGGTCTTCTCAGGTAAAGGCAGCAGCCAAAGGTCTTCTAAAATGTTTGGACAAGAGCTCTTAAATAGAAGAGCTCTCAAGGAGCTCATTAATTGCAAGTAGCCGACTTTATCGTCCCGGCCGATATGTACATCGGCCTGGCTGATCAGTACAAATCAAAGAATATCGGCCAGAGCATCGCCCTATTTTGGGTGCTGGACGATTGAAATTTGGCTTGATCGTCCTGGCCGATCTCACGATCATCCAGGCCGATTAGTTCAAATCAGAGGCAAATCGTCCTGAGCATCGCCCTATTTTTGAGCTGGCCGATATTTATCTTTCTGAAGTAACTTAAGGATTTTTAATATATCGTCCTGACCGATCCTGCGATCGTCCAGGACAATATGATCGTATCAATCATCCTTAATTACTTCCTTGATTTCCTGATCAATTAAGGCATAATTTGATAATTTCGTCCAGGCCGATACGTGGATCGTCCTGGCCGATAATTTAAAAATACAGTATACCTTAATTGTCTATGGCGGCTACTTCTTTCTATTTTGAGCTTATCGTCCTGGCCGATACACGTATCGTCCAGGCCGATATGTTAATGTCGGCTGCCTTAATTAAGAATCCTTACTTAGACTTTCTGTTTTAAGCTGATCGTCCCGGACGATATAAATATCGGCTGGGCCGATGTGGGCAAAAATAGAAATTCTAAGCCTCTCAAGTGTGTGTGTGAAGGGTTACTTAGCATCAGTCTCTTTGACCATTACAAGTAGACTCAAAAGGTGAAAAATAAAATTACAGACTGACTCAATCCTAAACCTACGCAAACTTGAACTGGCTTCCTCTTGATCGTCCGATCTTCGATTCCTGAAAAGTTAGAAGCAACAAGTAGTCCAAGAGAAATAGTGTTTGTCAATCATCAAAACACAAGCCATGAAAAAATAGATTTGCAACATTTTAAACCTATAGGCCACTGACAGCACACCTCCTCCCCTTCGCTTTATTCACCTTAAAGCTGCTTCTATTCTCACCCTACTCGTGGATTCATTCTGCACGTTTCAAAGAGAAAGGAGGAGAAGCTAAAGTAAAATACTTTTTTCTTTTTATGTCTTACTTTTACTATGATTTTACTTATAACATTTTTTAGCATTAGTTTTTTTTTTTAATTAATAGCCATCACTATGGACTTTATGTACATATATATAGATTACTTCTTTTTATTATGCATGTAATAGTATTTTACTTTATATTAGATCTTGTATGTATATACATGTTATCTTCTGTTAAGTTATATGTATATGTACATAAATATATTATTTTCTATTAAGTTTTATATGTATATAAATATACTATTTTATATTAAATTTATTTTTATTTTTATTTTTTTTTTAATTTTTATTAGCTACTAAAAAACATAAAGTAAAAAAAAAAGAGTTTCAAAAAAAAGAAGGAAAAGAAAAGGAAAAAAAAAAAGAAATATAAAAATGTGTTACCTTGTTTTTTTTGCCCTCTTACCTCGACAAGCGTGTCGGGCCGGCAAACCACCTATGCACACCTTTGTTGAGCGTGATAAGAGGGAACCCAGTGCGACACCTACGATGAGGTAGATGAGTGACCCCTCGATCCACATGTAAACACCGACAACCTCGTGAAGGTACGAATTTTTCTAAACTCATATTTTTGCTCTTAATGTTCGTGGCAGACTGGAAAACAACCCATGCACGCCTTTGTTGCGCATGGTGAGATGGGACCTCGGTGCGACACCTACGATGAAGCGGGGTCACTCATAAGTACCCCCGAGCGGGGGGAAAGCAAACTGCTTTTTTTTCAAAAAAAAAATACTTTTTTAAAACCCCATGCACGCCTTTGTTGGCGTGGTGGATGAAAAATTAAAAAAAAATCACCGCCGCAGTGTCTCACAAACACCATCCATCCACGTCTTTATTGACGTGGTAGGTAGGCGGCATCTTAGTTTTTTCCCCTAAACGGGGGAGACTCCAGGAGGCTACCGAATTTTTGTCTGAAATAAGACAAGGACTTAAAAAAATGAACTTGAGCTTGACTTGAACTTGCAAGGTGGACTTGAACTCGGACTCTGATTTGAACAAATATTTGACATTATTTGGACAGCAGAGGACTTGATTTTGGACTACATGAAACATATTCCAAACTTAAATGATTAATAAGATACTTAAAACCAAATAAATGATCTCAAGCTTAAACTCAAACACTAATTTTTGGATAACAAAGAAATCATCTTAGACTCATATGGATTTTAATCAAATGACTTTGAACATGTGATGAATTTGAACATGAAGCAAGGCTCCAATGTTTTGAACTTGGACTTGAGTTTGAATATTGACATTAAATGAGCTAAATGGGAACATTGAACTCAAAACTTGAATTCAAATGAGCATTGAATAAATGATTTTAAATCCAATTTGGATTAAAGCTTAATGTTTAAAGTAAAAATCATGAACTATTTATGAATGATAAAATCAAAAATTCATGTATAAATTGATCATATGCTTTAACATGCAATTTTTTAGACATTGAAAAATTACAATCATCATCTCAATTGTAATGGAGATGTTGGTGAGTATACAAAAAGAAAAACTGTAAGAAGGTATGGCTTGATTGCAAAGCCATCAATATAAGAGCTTTGGAGCATGATAGTTATTTTGTAATATAAGGCATAACTCACTCCTAAATAGCAATTGATTGAACAAGAATGAGGAATACCATGAATAAAAGCAATGTACCTCTATCATGCTCTTAAGTGATTGAAGGTGAACTGAAGATGATTGGTGTCGAGCAATCGATCCAATATGCATAGTGAAATTATCATCCAAATAATGAAGTCCCTTTTAAACTACAAGTTATGTTCAAGGATAATGAATATTTTGTGATCTCTAGCATCATTCACTCTCAAATTTTAGTGAAGGGTCATGCAAATTGTTTGGCTTGAACAATCCACAAAGAGCATGAATGATTGTGACAATTCATACACAAGCATATACTAAGGACTTGTGGGCTTCGATGTAATTTGCTTGAAGTGATTTCATCCAAATGAACTTCATGCAAGCAATATAACTCAAGTGAAGGTGATGAATGTCACAACACCTTTACAATCTATCATTGTCCAATGTCAAGAAAATATGTTGATCCGTTATAAGTAAAGATTGACGATACTATAATAAGTGATAGCACCTACAAACTATGTAACAAGAGCCAATGAATGTTGTAATGCTCTTGTAGTTAACCATCATTCAACATCAAGCAAATATATTGGACCTCTACAAGCAAGGATGTAAGATTTGCAATACATACAAGTCCTCCACAAATACATATGTGAGTACCACAGTTCACCTGTGGGTAGATGCAGAAAGACTTCAGTAAATGCAGTATCCTGTCGTCAATTCCATTATGCAAATGAATACATCTACCTATAACAGTAGTGGATGTAAAGATCAAAGCCACAGTGGAGTGCATAAAGAATACGATAGATAAAAGCTCCCACGAGCTTCTGTTGGAGCCCCGCTATAAATATCACATATCATAAAGGAACAACATGTAAGATGACTATAACAATTGCAAGTATCCATGGGCCACTGTAGAAGACTCGTAGTACACCCAGTCTATTGTGCACGAGCAAGATATAAAGTAACTATATCAAGTACAAGTGCTGATGAGTTATAATGTGAAATTCATCATACATGCAACAAGCTATCTACTAGCATCTACAAGTACAAAGTAGGAGATTAGTTAGTGCACTACAATCATCCTATTGAAAGCAATAAATAGTGCACAACAGTCTACCTGTATAAGGCAGCGAATAACTCTATTCAGAAGCTGCTACGCCATGCCACCGGATCCACAACTTCTATGCAAGCGAACAGAAGGCGTCTACAAGTTCATTCAAATTATCCCCATACGTGCACCGTAGTTTGTATACACATAGGTACAATAAAAGGTGTAAAAGAAATCACAAAACCCGCATGGGCCCCCGTGAGCATGTTGTAGGAACACACGTGATGTCTAGGAATGCTGTGCGGGTCAATAAGTGAATTCAGGTTCAAACCCTATCCTCCTATACGGATCAATAGGAGTCGACAGGGTTCAAACAATTAAACAAATACACAGTTATGATGACCAGTGTATTTCTTTTTATGCATTCATATTAGACCTTCAAAGCCTAAAATCAATATAATTACTAACAAAGGTATAAAGCCTATGAAACCTGATCCTCTATCAATAGCTAGAAAGAGTCGACAAGTATCAAGCTACAAATAAAAACATCCACAAGCACCCCGATGACGTGTTGAACAAGGATCTCAATCGGAGGGATCCACAAGCATTTTCAAATATCTTTCAAATTCCATTCAAATATTCACAAAAACTCAAAAAAAAATCCAAAAATCCAAAATCCCAATGAAATTGTAAATCCAAATGTTTAAAATTGAAATAAACTATTACACACTTAAAGCAAAATCCATCCAACCTTCACAACAGTTTGTTAGGTGAACAAAATAAAAACTACTTTAGCACACAAAGAGCCAAATGCCTAGTCAAAAATATCACTAGGATACATTCTCAAATAATCTCCTGCCAATAAGAACGTGGTATGTGTCCTCTAACCGGTGGTTTTGCTGCCAAATAGCATCGAAGGAAAAAGGTTATGACCCAGGGCTCTCTGAACCAAGTGATTTTGCCGCCAAATGGCACCACTAGATAATGGTTATGGTCAAAGCCAGTACGCTCCTTAATGATATCAAATCCTTGAGATATGAATCCATATGATATTATCGATACGGCACAAAGCCCTATGTTAGCTAAGGTGGATTCAAATTTGTCTCCTTAGACAAATATTCACCCTAGGTCTATAAGGTCCCCTTGGATGAAGTAACCCATGGCTTTCGATAAGGATCCTTCTGTTAGGTTGGGTCGACTACCTCTTCTAACTAAGTAGACCCAGTACCACGATGGCCCGAGATGACGGAACCATGGGATTTTAATCAGGTCCATCATCCATTCCCCCACCATCCACTTTAAGTGCAAAATGGTGCAATTTCCATTTTAAATATCAAATTTTCCAAATCCAACTTCTACCAATACCAATACCCATTGCTGCTACTATATCACAGATATGTGTATCTTTACGTATCTGATTGATGACTAGCCTTAATTGAAAGTTCTCTCTTGTGATCGGGAGGGGTAATTAACTATAGGGGCTTGCACCTATAGGAAACCAGAACTCATATCATAAAGTCCTTGCAAAATGAAGGCGAAATCTCTGGGTAGTGTCTTATCTACAAACCCATCTGCCTTCAAAAATTTACCCCAGAACTTATTCTGTTAAAACTCCATCACCAAAAAAAATCAATAGAGCGAGCGGAGGCCAGGGCTAAATTTTTGGAGCCCACAGATTTTTGACGACTCCGCTGGGGAATGGTTTCTCTTTCCATCTTTGACTAGTCATATCAGTGCTATAGTAGCATCCATATCAATTAGTGTTTAAAATTTTGAATCTTTTAAAATGTTCATTTAGCAAATCAAAATTTTAAAATCATTTTCTATATGATTATTCATATATTCATTGAGATAGCTTATTCATTATGGCTTTAAATTTATGTTACTTTTTACTGCTTGCTAATAGTTATCTGCTTTTATCTTTTATTTTATGCAAGTCTCTATATTTTGAAAGTATGGGGTGATGTATCAGATTCTGATTACTAACTCTTGCCTATCATTTATGCAGATGGATCTACAGAACACTCCTTTCACTGTTCAACTAGGTGGTGGAGCCAGCATTCAGTTGGCAAATGCTCTGATCAACACTGCAAAGGTTAGAGCTACAATCCAATTTGGTAGCATTGACTTCCTGTCAATCGCTGCAAGGAGTGCCGCCATTCCTACGAATGGCGTGAATGCTGAGAGGTCTGCAAGAAGACTTAATACCGCTGAAGCTCTTACCGATCATGTGAATCTGCCAGCACAATGACCTTCTATTAAAAATCCTCATATAAGGATTTCTGTGTTTGAACGGCTGTCACAGTCAGAAGCCCCGGCTAGCAAAAGGGTTGTAGCCGGAGGAAGGATTTTTGTGGTGGCTGTAAACATCGTATCTCTGCCAATCGGGTTACCAGCACCCAAGAAGAATAATTTTGAAGTTTCCTCATCTAGAGGGAAGCTAACAAGGAGATAGAAGATAAAACTGAATGATGAGGTCCGAGCTCAGCAGCAATCTGTGCCTGTGCACCCATCAAACCTGCCAGCCCAAGAACTTGAGGCCAATATCCCCACCCAAAATAAGTTTACCAATCTTAAGTGGGTGAAAAGAAATAGCCCTTCTGGTGAACTCAAAAAGTCATTCTAGGAGCATCAACAAGAGGCACCGACCCCTCAGAAGATTAGAGGACCTGAATGACTATCGGCCCGAGTACATTGAGTACTAAAGACAGTCAAGGTAAGGGGACTGAAGAAGAAGAGGTTTCAGATGCCACTAGTTATTGAGGCTAGAAGAACCCCTCCGAGAGAGAGGCTATCATCTGCTGTGATAGCTGAACAAGGAAGATATAGATATGACTGGCTCCGTATGGTGAACATCAGGGCATGACACCTACACCTCATGTTTAGGGATCTGCCGCCGAAAGGTCTCAGCTTAAAGGGAAAGAAACCTGGAGGCCAAAGCCTTGCAAATAACAAGGAAGAGAAAGAATAATTTATTTGGGCGTGACATCTAGTATAGCTTCCCGGAGATCCGCCCCTGCCTACAGTCAAGATAAAAAGTGGGTCCTAAAGAAGACCTTCGATAAAATCCCTCTTGAAAGTTGACACCTTGGAAAATCCTCCAAGGGATCCCGTCATTCCCTGAACCCTCCAAAAGAAGAGACTAACTTCGATCGCAGCCCACTGATTGAAGAAATCTCCTTATCTAATCAAGAACCGGAGATCCAGGGGCGCCGTCGCTCAGAGATCCGAGTATTAGAAGCATAAAGGTAAGGAGAAGAAGACATGAAAGAATGAGAGAAATATGTCGAAGAGGAAGAAAATCTCAAAGAGAATATAGAAGAGAATCTCGAAGAGAATATAGATGAGAACCTCGAAGAAAATATAGAAGAAATCTTGATGAAATATTGATGAGTTCATGGAAGAAAACCTAGAAGAAGAAATGGAAGATATCATGAATCTTAAAGTCATCTATATGGAAAGATATACATGTGCTATCAAGGATTTCTACCATAGTGATGTTGAAGATGATGGCGATTGGCAGCCACAACCTAGGCAAGTACTCCAATGAGAGACTGGTTCAATTGCTGGCTGAGGTGATCGCTCCCCAAGAGAGGAAGAAATAGAAGATGTTGAGGAGAATCCCTTTGATGACCGAGACACCATGCTCCCCGACATGAGAAGATAGATGAGGCGACAGATGAGGACCAAAGATAACGAGATCTCTCAACTAAATGAAAAGATGAATGAGATGATGACCCAAATGGCAGCAGTGATGTAGATGATGCAGAGAACTGCTGTCGATGGTGCCATGCTTAATCCTCCTATTGATCCTCCAAATCATCGAATGCCTCAAGTCTCGGGAGTACGAGGCACTCCTGAGCATGTTTATGAGGCTCAAAAGATAACTCGCCAGCCTACTCCTTAAAACATTGTCATTACCTCTGAGCCTGTAACGGTTGCACAGCTTGAAGGGATAATTACAAAGAGAATCAAGGCTATCATAGCCATTAATTAAGCAGAAATGATAGTTGGCAAAGGTCGCCCATACCCTGCAGAATATGACCAAGTGCCGTACCCAAAAGGGTATTCAGTCCCAAAATTCCATATCTTCAATGGCACCAATAATCCTCGATAGCACCTGGCACAGATCAAGGCCATCTGCAAGAATACAGGGGGAAATGATGCCCTACTCTTCCGATAGTTTGTTAACAGTTTGATAGCAACTGCATTCGAATGGTATGCCGAGTTTCCAAATGACTCTGTAAAGACTTTTGCAAAATTGGAGGCAATATTTGTGAAGAGATTCGCTAGTGCAACCAAGAAGATCACGATCACCGATCTCGCTTTAGATAAGCGGAAGAAAGAGGAGTCGGTATCAAAATACATAACTCGCTAGCGTAATCTAAGCATGAAATATGAACAGCAACTTGAAGAAGAATATGTCGTGCAATTATTAATGGGAAACATCGATGATAAGATATAACCCTTCTTAGGCATGGCTACAATCATCACATTTCAAGACCTGCTAGACAGAATGGCTCAATTTGATAAGCTGAACTTGTTAAGATCAGAGGGCCACTCTAGCAAGCTTAAGAAGCCCATAACTTCAGAGACAAGAAGGAGTGAAACTTACTCTGCATCCTCTCTTAGGACAAATAGAGGGAAATAAGTGGTTTATAATGCAGATAAAGGCAAGCAATCAATGCAGTATGAAGAAAAGCCAAAACAAGTCTACAACCCTAACCCCCAACCAAAGATGATACTTTGGGGAAAAGATAAGTCTCAAAGTTTTTAAAGCAGAGGGGAACGTCCGAGGAAAGCAATAGGAACCGGTGATAGAACATTCCCATCTCTTAAAAATAAAATGAATAAAGAGTATCCATTCAAAAGAGAGAGTATCGCAAAATTATTTCGATGGGCATTAAAAACAGGACTAGAACTACCAGAGTGCAAGAGGCCAGAGGAGACAAAAGAAACTAACAGCCCAAATTACTACCCGTATCATCGAGTGCTTGGCCATCCCATTGCAGATTGTTATATCTTCAAGGATTGGGTTGAAAGGAAATACCGGAAGGGAGAGCTCACATTGTTAGATAATGTGTTAGTTAATCCCAGAAAAGAGTCAACCCAGGTAGTTACAACTTCTTCCATACCCCAGGTTGAAGAAAGAAGAGGAAAAGAAGTCGATTCAAGAAGAGCACTAGGAGACTGTAATCTCCAAGAAAATAGTGAAGATGCTGAAACAGCTTGAGGTTGTTTCAGGTGTGAAGTGGAAGTCTCCCACATAATCGGTGATAGATCCCAAAGTACTACCTATAATGCGAACACCTACTTTCAAACAATTTCCCAACCAAGCTGGCACTTTGAAGTCTGGGAAGGTGAAATTCTCCAAAAAGAAAACTAAATTAAAGAAGTCCAAGGAGAAAAAGATAGCAACCCAAAGGGTTATCAATAGTTTGGATGAATACTACCAGACTGTAAGACGCCCCATTAAGCTTGTTGATTTTATAGCAGAACTCAGAGTTGAGGAGGAAAAAGAGGTCGATGAAGATCCACTCTATGTAAAAACTTATCGAGTTGTCTTGACAGTGATGGTGACATTGAATAAAAATGAAAAAGAAACATCCTCTGATTCTTGTATGATGGTATCACCAATGGATTACAGTGTCCAGGAGGATCTATATTTTTTAGAAGATGATGAATCTGAGCTTGATATCACTTCGCAGATAGAGCAGGTGAATTTGGGCAGCAACTCTGAAATAATAGACGAACCTCCAGATGAGGCAATGATTGATTCTGATGATAATGCACTGTTAAATGAGTCTGAGCATGAAGAAATTGCCCAAGTGCAATTGAGAAGTGATAAAATACTACCGTCTCCACCAAAAAAGGGATCCCTGATAAAGATAAAAGGAAGGAGATTGTCGTCAATGAAAATATCATTACCAAGGACTCCAAGAAAAAGGAGACTTCGGGTAAAGAGATTGATTATAATATATTATCTCTTCTAAGAAAAATTATAGCACAACTTAGCATATACGATGCTTTGGTGAGGTCTAAAGACCTTTGGGAGACTTTGATTCAAGCTCTCAAGGACCCTAAAAGATATGAGGCATATTTTGCTGAGCGTAACTTGATTGAGGTCCTGCAAGCTCGGAATGAGCCAATTATTACTTTTGCTAAGGATGACATGATGCTTGGAATGGCAGATCATAATCGGCCTTTATATGTTACTATAAAGAGTGACGAGATGATAATCAATCAAATTCTGATTGATCCTGGGTCCTCTATTAACCTTTTGAGCTTGAAACCATTGAGATCACTTTGTCTCGATGTGCAGCAACTCGGGCAAGATAAATTAATGGTGCATGAAAGTTCGTTCGGGATGTTAAGCCCTATGAACTTAGTCCCAAGCTAACCAAGAGGGGAGGTGAATTGGTATTAAAAAAAAATTTTTTAAGACAAAGAAATAAAATCACAAACCAAATCACACCACAAGAAATTAATGCGGAATTTAAAAAGTGCGGAAGCAAAAATAAGAACACAAGATTTATAGTGGTTCGGTCGACTCGACCTACGTCCACTCCTTGGAGGCACCCTTCAAGTATTGCACTACAAAACGTGACTCTCCTTTAGCCCCCACGGCTAGGCGGAGAAGCCCTTACAAGAACCTCCTTTTTGCCACCCCGGCAAGGCAGAGAACCTACCTCCTTTTGCTTCCTCCTGAAGCTGGCAGAGAACCACAATCAAAAGCAAACTCCTTACCTCTACCGACCCTTCCACGGACAAGAAACTCCAGACGAAAGACAAGCAGAGCGATCCTTGAAGCAACCCTTGTGAATCCCCCTCACAAGCTCCCCCTCACAAGATCCTCTCTCTCTCCCTCGCTCTCTTTCTCTCCTCAAGGTCTTCTCAGGTCAAGGCAGCAGCCAAAGGTCTTCGAAAACATTTGAACAAGAACTCTTAAATAGAAGAGCTCTCAAGGAGCTCATTAATTGCAAGTAGCCGACTTTATCATCCCGGCCGATCTGGACATCGGCCTGGCCGATCAGTACAAATCAAAGAAGATCGGCTAGAGCATCGCCCTGGGAATAGTCCTGGATGATTGAAATTTGGCTTGATCGTCCCAGACGATCATACGATCGTCCTGGCTGATTAGTTCAAATCAGATGCAAATCGTCCTGAGCATCGCCCTGTTTATGACCTGGCTGATATTTATCGTCCTGAAGCAACTCAAGGGTTTTGAATGTATCGTCCCGGCCGATCCTTCGATCGTCTAGGACGATATGATCGTATCAATCATCCTTAATTACTCCCTTGATTTCCTGATCAATTAAGGCATAATTTGGTAATTTCGTCCAGGCCGATATGGGCATCGTCCTGGCCGATAATTTAAAAATACAGTATACCTTAACTGTCTAAGGCGGCTACTTCTTTTTGTTTTGAGCTTATCGTCCTGGCCGATACACGTATCATCCAGGCCGATTTGTTAATGTCGGCTGCCTTAATTAAGAATCCATAATTAGACTTTCTATTTTAAGCTGATCGTCCAGGATGATATGAATATCGGCCTGGCCGATGTGAGCAAAAACAGAAATTCTAAGTCTCTCAAGTGTGTGTGTGTAGGGTTACTTAGCATCAGTCTCTTTGACCATTACAAGTAGACTCAAAAAGAGAAAAATAAAAGTACAGACTGGCTAAACCCTAAACCTACGCAATTCTGAACTTGGCTTCTTCATGATCGTCCGGTCTTCGATTCCTGAAAAGTTAGAAGCAACAAGTAGTCCAAGAGAAGTAGTGTTTGTCAATCATCAAAACATAAGCCATGAAAAAATAGATTTGCAACAATCTCCCCCTTTTTGATGATGGCAAACACAAGTAAAAAAATTAAAGAGGTTTCATTAGAATATTCAAAGTTACAAACCCAAAACCAAACCCAAAACCCAACAGCTTTTTCCTACACCCTACTCCCCCTTTTGTCATCACAAAAAGGGGGTCTAGAAACAAAAGAAAAACATCACAAAAAAGATAGGAAACAAATAACAGAAAGTACAGACTAAAACAACGAGGGATCCAGATCATCAGATGGAGGTGGTGGAGGTGGCTGCTGAAAGTAGGTGGCAAGTGTGGTGAAATGAGTATTGAACCAGGTGATGTACTGGTCATGCTGCTGCTGCTGCTGAGTAAGAAAACTGTCAAATCGAGCTAAATCCTCAGCGCGGTGCTGCTCGTAGCGGGCAATGTCCTCTGAGTGTTGCAGCTCCTGAGCAACAACGTAGGCGTCAAACCGAGTCTCCCAACGATCAAACCTCTCAATCAACTGATCAAACGGTGAGTGCTGGTGGAGAGGGACAGGATCAGGAACGGGAGCGGGAGCGGGAGCCTCCTCCTCTCTAGCCCCCCGACCTTCCCCATCTCCTGGGTGGAGACGAGTACTATGAAGTGCAGTGAAGGAATTGTTTGAGTAGAAAGAAGGGTGAAGGTCAGGACTAGCAGGATATTGGAGATTATATTTGGTTTCAAGGACATAGGCTATGATGTGTCCTAAGGCTATATTGGGCTTTCTCTTATGGCCTGGATCACGAATTGTGGTTAGGTGATCGATGTAGCGAAAGAGTAGATCAGTGGCATTGAATTCTCTTTGGGCCATAATGTAGAAAGTAGTGAGGGAAAGTAGCGGTGTGATGTAGATCCAGTCCCCGGCTTTTGGAATTATGGAGGTGCGAAGGACATATTGGATAGTCCTAGCATCTTTGACTAAAGAGTTAGTCTCTCCAACATGGAAAGGTGCATTGGTCTGGCGAAGGAAGTGATTTACCGTGGACCAGTCAAAAGCAGGATCAGAGGCTATTAGGTGCAGCTTATCCCCGGTGGTGGATAGCTGTAAAAGATCAACACAATCCTGATATGTGATTTCAACAGGGCGTCGATTCACATAGGAGGTCAGGGCTGTGAAGGAGCGGTTAATACGCAGGCTGGCATAAAATTCATAGAGGAGTTCGGAAGAGAAAGGGATGGAGAGAGTGAGTATAAAACAAAGAGAGGTGTGGGCAAAAAGCTTCATTACCGGATATGAGAGATGGGCAGGATTAATTGTCCGGGAGAGGGTGATGCTACACTCTTTGTAGCGACGGTAGGCAGCCTGATCTTCTACCTCCCTGAATCGAGGATCCAAAATTGACCTCGAAGAACTCCTAGACGCCTGACGAACATGCTTACCACCAGCCATAGAAAAAGGTTTTAACAAGAAAACACAAAGGAAGAAGAGTGGAGGGTGAGAAAATATGGCTGGAATTGGCCTGTATTTAAAGAAACGGCCATATCGTCATGGCCGATCGTAGAATCGTCCAGGCCGATATGGTCCAATAATTACGTACAGGCTGATTGGTCAAAAAGGCAGTTAGATCGTCCAGGCCGATCAGATATCGGCCAGGCCGATTAGACACAGGTGATCGGCCCGAGGAGTCAGGGCCGATTAGGTGTATCGTCCAGGACGATGCACAATAATTGATCGTACCGGCCGAAGTTAAAACGTTTAAAATGCTTGCCACGTGTATCGTACAGGACGAACAGTGGATCGGCCCGGACGATTGTCCAATAATGGATCGTCCGGGGCCGAATTTAAAGATCAAAACGTGCTGACACGTGGATCGTCCAGGACGATCCAGTGTATCGGCCAGGACGATGCACATAAAATGTATCGGCCAGACGAAATATACTATCGGCCAGGACTATCACCATGAGTTCGATCAAATCGTCCAGGACGATATAGGATCGTCCGGAACGATGAGTTATAGCAAGCACAGAAATAGGTCAGCAGATGGATTTTGAACAGAATTTGTCATATCGTCCAGGACGATAAAGGTATCGGCCAGGACGATGTGACTTGAAATTGAAATCAAGAGATGAAGGCTGATGATCAATACCCTCAAAAAATAAAACAAAAGAAAAACAGTCAAAACACAGAAAAATAAAAACAAGGAACACAAGGAAAATCAAAAACGAATATTTTTGTATTTTAATTTTTCTAATTTTTTTTGTATTTATGGAGGCATCATATGAGAATTCTTTTCAAAAAGTTAAACTTTTAGAGTTCCAAGAGATCAGAAAGTTTAACAAATCCCAATCAGAAAAAGGTAAAACATCTGATTCTGTTAATCCTAGATCGGACATCCTTTAAGGTACAAAATTCTTTTGGAAAACAAAAATCTAACTCAGAATAACTAAATAGGATAATAAGATCCATTCAAGACTTGTTTACAAAGAAAATATCTCATAATTAATAACTCAAAGTAATTTTTCTCAATCATGGAAATTGAAGTCAAGTCTTTGAAAGCATCACATAATCAATGAGTTTTCTAAGTTTTAAGAGTTTTACCAAAGAGAGGATAGCTTGCATCTAGTGGGCTCATTTTATGCCTCTTGTCATTTTGATTGGCTCTTTTGAGCATAGTTTGATTCTTTCATACACTTTTGTGTATATAGCTTCTTTTTCAATTTGGCTTCATTGGCCTCTTTTCTTTTTAATTCTTGCAAGCTAGAAACTCTTTAATATACCCTTAAAAAAAACTTAGTTGTGAGTATATTCTCCAAATATTAGAGAATAGGAGCTCTCTCTCTCTAACATAGGGAAGAACAATCCACAATACAAAATTAAAATCATGTGATAAATGCAATGGCAATATTTCAAAAGCTTGAATGATATCTAAGAACTTTGGCTATTATGCATAAGATAAATTAATGTAGCAAGATAAGAAAAAGATCTTAAATAACAGGCCATTGGTTAAACCGAGTTTAGACTTTTGTTTTAGAGAAGAAAATCATACCACTAAATAAAGTCAAAAGGAGGGAAAACATCAACAGTAAACTCCCTTTAACCAATTTTGAAAAGCTAAACACTATCTCCAAAAACTCCAAAATCTAAAAGCTTGAAAGAATTAATCATATGGAAGGCCATATTTAAAAAGCAACGTCTAGACAAAACAAAACTAAACAAAACAAATGAAAATAAAGCAAACTAAAATCAACACAAAGTGAGCACAAAAACTAGCACAAAAAAAAAGACACACAAAAAACTAACAATTTCAAGCAAGTGATAAAGCAGCGAGTTTAAGCAATTTTGAGCTGCAAGCCTCCTTATGTCCAGTTATCCTATGCTCCCACGAGGTCTTTGGTGAGAGCACTCCTGCAAAACTCAACAACAGTCAGATTTAGGAACCCAAACAGGTTTGGGATCCATCTTATGAAAAGTAGAAGGTGATGCTTGTGTGCCATGCTGTGAATTATTTAATTTTGGTCTCCACACCCATCGTGTACTACGATAAACTGTGCAAGTGTGTGAGATGTGTCCTAGCATGCCACAAGAAAAATATTGAACTCCAGGAAAAGGTTTTCTTAAATGGTTAGGGTAAAAATGCCTCTTCCTATGTTCTGCCTTTTGATTAGTAGTTGGTGTCATCCTAGCTTTCTTACATGTTTCCAAATCATTTTGAATCCTCAAATTTGTTCTTTTTAATGCATCAATCTCAATCCTCAAATTTTTCTTAATCTCTTTAGAATTCTTAAGATCAACCTTAAGTGAGGTGTGTGAAGCTTTTAATGCATTATGTTCATCAACTAATTCCAAATGATTTTTGTTCAACTCATCAAATTCATCAAGAAGAGCCATGTGATTTGAATCAATTGTTGCATGATCTTTGAGAAAAACTTCATGCTCTTTTTGTAGATTTGAATGTTCTAATTTTAGACTAGCATGAGTCTTCTTAAGTTTTTTGTATGATGCATGGATTTTTTCACAAATTTCAAATAATTCATCATAGCTTGGTTTACATACCTCTTCCTCATCACTTTGATTTTCTCCCATGAAACACAAATTTGTAGTCTCTTCCTTTGGTTCAGTCTCAGAGGAATCAGTACCAGATTCTACCCAAAAACCTCTTTAGATTTTCTTCTTGTCCTTCCTTGACTTGGCTTTCTCATCACCTTTTTCCTTTTCTTTGCTTGAATGATTTTGAAGTGTAGGGCAATCGGCTTTCACATGTCCAGGTTTCCTGCATTCAAAACAAACAACATCAGAAGATCCTTTAACATGTTTATGATCCTTACCTTTCCTCCAACTTTGATGATGCTTTTGTTTCTTCCTTAGAAAGCTTTTGAATTGCCTTGTGATGAAGGCAATTTCATCGCTTTCAGACCCGGAAGATTCATAATCCGATTTGTGCGCCTTCAGTGTGATTGTTTTCTCCTTTTTCTTCTCACCTGCATCAAGATTTCTTTGATTCACCCCTTGCTCGTAAGCAATGAGTGAGCCAAGTAAGTTATCAATAGAATAGGTGTTCAAATCTTTGGATTCAATAATGGCAGTAATTTTTGCATCATAAGACGAAGGCAAGCATCTCAAAATCTTGTTAACTTTTTCATAATTTGAAAGCTCTTTTCCTAGTGCATGCAATGAAGTAACAATCTGAGTAAACCTAGTGTACATGTCAGAAATCGATTCATGAGGTTTCATACAAAAAAGTTCGTAGTCATGCAAGATAATGTTTAAACGGGATTGCTTAACTTCATTAGTACCTTCATAGGTGATGCATAATTTATCCCAAATCTCTTTACCAATTTCGCAAGTTGAAACACGCATGTAATCCTCAGATTTCAAAGCACAGAAAAAACAGTTCAAACACTTTGCATTTAATTGAGCCAAATCACGTTCATTGAAAGTCCATTCAGTAAAAGCAACTTCAGTTTTAATACCATTAATTTCACGAGAAGGTGGAGAATAACCTTCTTGAATAAGCATCCACATGCGATAATCAGTAGATTGTAGAAACGTTGACATGCGGGTTTTCCAAAAATCAAAAGGTAGGTTATCGAACAGGGGAGGTTGGGTAATGGAATACCCTTCCGTAGTGTTACGATTCCCAATGTTAGCCATGGATCAAATTCAAAAAGTTTTCAAACTTAAATTTTTGAATCCGGCTCTGATACCACTTGAAAGTTCGTTCGGGATGTTAAGCCCTATGAACTTAGTCCCAAGCTAACCAAGAGGGGGGGGTGAATTGGTATTTAAAAAACTTTTAAGACAAAGAAATAAAATCACAAACCAAATCACACCACAAGAAATTAATGCGGAAATAAAAAGTGCGAAAGCAAAAATAAGAACACAAGATTTATAGTGGTTCGGTCGACTCGACCTACGTCCACTCCTTGGAGGCACCCTCCTAGTATTGCACTACAAAACGTGACTCTCCTTTAGCCCCCACGGCTAGGCGGAGAAGCCCTTATAAGAACCTCCTTTTTGCCACCCCGGCAAGGCAGAGAACCTACCTCCTTTTGCTTCCTCCTGAAGCTGGCAGAGAACCACAACCAAAAGTAAACTCCTTACCTCTACCGACCCTTCCACGGACGAGAAACTCCAGACGAAAGACAAGCAGAGCGAACCTTGAAGCAACCCTTGTGAATCCCCCTCACAAGCTCCCCCTCACAAGATCCTCTCTCTCTCCCTCTCTCTCTTTCTCTCCTCAAGGTCTTCTCAGGTAAAGGCAGCAGCCAAAGGTCTTCTAAAATGTTTGGACAAGAGCTCTTAAATAGAAGAGCTCTCAAGGAGCTCATTAATTGCAAGTAGCCGACTTTATCGTCCCGGCCGATATGTACATCGGCCTGGCTGATCAGTACAAATCAAAGAATATCGGCCAGAGCATCGCCCTATTTTGGGTGCTGGACGATTGAAATTTGGCTTGATCGTCCTGGCCGATCTCACGATCATCCAGGCCGATTAGTTCAAATCAGAGGCAAATCGTCCTGAGCATCGCCCTATTTTTGAGCTGGCCGATATTTATCTTTCTGAAGTAACTTAAGGATTTTTAATATATCGTCCTGACCGATCCTGCGATCGTCCAGGACAATATGATCGTATCAATCATCCTTAATTACTTCCTTGATTTCCTGATCAATTAAGGCATAATTTGATAATTTCGTCCAGGCCGATACGTGGATCGTCCTGGCCGATAATTTAAAAATACAGTATACCTTAATTGTCTATGGCGGCTACTTCTTTCTATTTTGAGCTTATCGTCCTGGCCGATACACGTATCGTCCAGGCCGATATGTTAATGTCGGCTGCCTTAATTAAGAATCCTTACTTAGACTTTCTGTTTTAAGCTGATCGTCCCGGACGATATAAATATCGGCTGGGCCGATGTGGGCAAAAATAGAAATTCTAAGCCTCTCAAGTGTGTGTGTGAAGGGTTACTTAGCATCAGTCTCTTTGACCATTACAAGTAGACTCAAAAGGTGAAAAATAAAATTACAGACTGACTCAATCCTAAACCTACGCAAACTTGAACTGGCTTCCTCTTGATCGTCCGATCTTCGATTCCTGAAAAGTTAGAAGCAACAAGTAGTCCAAGAGAAATAGTGTTTGTCAATCATCAAAACACAAGCCATGAAAAAATAGATTTGCAACATTTTAAACCTATAGGCCACTGACAGCACACCTCCTCCCCTTCGCTTTATTCACCTTAAAGCTGCTTCTATTCTCACCCTACTCGTGGATTCATTCTGCACGTTTCAAAGAGAAAGGAGGAGAAGCTAAAGTAAAATACTTTTTTCTTTTTATGTCTTACTTTTACTATGATTTTACTTATAACATTTTTTAGCATTAGTTTTTTTTTTTAATTAATAGCCATCACTATGGACTTTATGTACATATATATAGATTACTTCTTTTTATTATGCATGTAATAGTATTTTACTTTATATTAGATCTTGTATGTATATACATGTTATCTTCTGTTAAGTTATATGTATATGTACATAAATATATTATTTTCTATTAAGTTTTATATGTATATAAATATACTATTTTATATTAAATTTATTTTTATTTTTATTTTTTTTTTAATTTTTATTAGCTACTAAAAAACATAAAGTAAAAAAAAAAGAGTTTCAAAAAAAAGAAGGAAAAGAAAAGGAAAAAAAAAAAGAAATATAAAAATGTGTTACCTTGTTTTTTTTGCCCTCTTACCTCGACAAGCGTGTCGGGCCGGCAAACCACCTATGCACACCTTTGTTGAGCGTGATAAGAGGGAACCCAGTGCGACACCTACGATGAGGTAGATGAGTGACCCCTCGATCCACATGTAAACACCGACAACCTCGTGAAGGTACGAATTTTTCTAAACTCATATTTTTGCTCTTAATGTTCGTGGCAGACTGGAAAACAACCCATGCACGCCTTTGTTGCGCATGGTGAGATGGGACCTCGGTGCGACACCTACGATGAAGCGGGGTCACTCATAAGTACCCCCGAGCGGGGGGAAAGCAAACTGCTTTTTTTTCAAAAAAAAAATACTTTTTTAAAACCCCATGCACGCCTTTGTTGGCGTGGTGGATGAAAAATTAAAAAAAAATCACCGCCGCAGTGTCTCACAAACACCATCCATCCACGTCTTTATTGACGTGGTAGGTAGGCGGCATCTTAGTTTTTTCCCCTAAACGGGGGAGACTCCAGGAGGCTACCGAATTTTTGTCTGAAATAAGACAAGGACTTAAAAAAATGAACTTGAGCTTGACTTGAACTTGCAAGGTGGACTTGAACTCGGACTCTGATTTGAACAAATATTTGACATTATTTGGACAGCAGAGGACTTGATTTTGGACTACATGAAACATATTCCAAACTTAAATGATTAATAAGATACTTAAAACCAAATAAATGATCTCAAGCTTAAACTCAAACACTAATTTTTGGATAACAAAGAAATCATCTTAGACTCATATGGATTTTAATCAAATGACTTTGAACATGTGATGAATTTGAACATGAAGCAAGGCTCCAATGTTTTGAACTTGGACTTGAGTTTGAATATTGACATTAAATGAGCTAAATGGGAACATTGAACTCAAAACTTGAATTCAAATGAGCATTGAATAAATGATTTTAAATCCAATTTGGATTAAAGCTTAATGTTTAAAGTAAAAATCATGAACTATTTATGAATGATAAAATCAAAAATTCATGTATAAATTGATCATATGCTTTAACATGCAATTTTTTAGACATTGAAAAATTACAATCATCATCTCAATTGTAATGGAGATGTTGGTGAGTATACAAAAAGAAAAACTGTAAGAAGGTATGGCTTGATTGCAAAGCCATCAATATAAGAGCTTTGGAGCATGATAGTTATTTTGTAATATAAGGCATAACTCACTCCTAAATAGCAATTGATTGAACAAGAATGAGGAATACCATGAATAAAAGCAATGTACCTCTATCATGCTCTTAAGTGATTGAAGGTGAACTGAAGATGATTGGTGTCGAGCAATCGATCCAATATGCATAGTGAAATTATCATCCAAATAATGAAGTCCCTTTTAAACTACAAGTTATGTTCAAGGATAATGAATATTTTGTGATCTCTAGCATCATTCACTCTCAAATTTTAGTGAAGGGTCATGCAAATTGTTTGGCTTGAACAATCCACAAAGAGCATGAATGATTGTGACAATTCATACACAAGCATATACTAAGGACTTGTGGGCTTCGATGTAATTTGCTTGAAGTGATTTCATCCAAATGAACTTCATGCAAGCAATATAACTCAAGTGAAGGTGATGAATGTCACAACACCTTTACAATCTATCATTGTCCAATGTCAAGAAAATATGTTGATCCGTTATAAGTAAAGATTGACGATACTATAATAAGTGATAGCACCTACAAACTATGTAACAAGAGCCAATGAATGTTGTAATGCTCTTGTAGTTAACCATCATTCAACATCAAGCAAATATATTGGACCTCTACAAGCAAGGATGTAAGATTTGCAATACATACAAGTCCTCCACAAATACATATGTGAGTACCACAGTTCACCTGTGGGTAGATGCAGAAAGACTTCAGTAAATGCAGTATCCTGTCGTCAATTCCATTATGCAAATGAATACATCTACCTATAACAGTAGTGGATGTAAAGATCAAAGCCACAGTGGAGTGCATAAAGAATACGATAGATAAAAGCTCCCACGAGCTTCTGTTGGAGCCCCGCTATAAATATCACATATCATAAAGGAACAACATGTAAGATGACTATAACAATTGCAAGTATCCATGGGCCACTGTAGAAGACTCGTAGTACACCCAGTCTATTGTGCACGAGCAAGATATAAAGTAACTATATCAAGTACAAGTGCTGATGAGTTATAATGTGAAATTCATCATACATGCAACAAGCTATCTACTAGCATCTACAAGTACAAAGTAGGAGATTAGTTAGTGCACTACAATCATCCTATTGAAAGCAATAAATAGTGCACAACAGTCTACCTGTATAAGGCAGCGAATAACTCTATTCAGAAGCTGCTACGCCATGCCACCGGATCCACAACTTCTATGCAAGCGAACAGAAGGCGTCTACAAGTTCATTCAAATTATCCCCATACGTGCACCGTAGTTTGTATACACATAGGTACAATAAAAGGTGTAAAAGAAATCACAAAACCCGCATGGGCCCCCGTGAGCATGTTGTAGGAACACACGTGATGTCTAGGAATGCTGTGCGGGTCAATAAGTGAATTCAGGTTCAAACCCTATCCTCCTATACGGATCAATAGGAGTCGACAGGGTTCAAACAATTAAACAAATACACAGTTATGATGACCAGTGTATTTCTTTTTATGCATTCATATTAGACCTTCAAAGCCTAAAATCAATATAATTACTAACAAAGGTATAAAGCCTATGAAACCTGATCCTCTATCAATAGCTAGAAAGAGTCGACAAGTATCAAGCTACAAATAAAAACATCCACAAGCACCCCGATGACGTGTTGAACAAGGATCTCAATCGGAGGGATCCACAAGCATTTTCAAATATCTTTCAAATTCCATTCAAATATTCACAAAAACTCAAAAAAAAATCCAAAAATCCAAAATCCCAATGAAATTGTAAATCCAAATGTTTAAAATTGAAATAAACTATTACACACTTAAAGCAAAATCCATCCAACCTTCACAACAGTTTGTTAGGTGAACAAAATAAAAACTACTTTAGCACACAAAGAGCCAAATGCCTAGTCAAAAATATCACTAGGATACATTCTCAAATAATCTCCTGCCAATAAGAACGTGGTATGTGTCCTCTAACCGGTGGTTTTGCTGCCAAATAGCATCGAAGGAAAAAGGTTATGACCCAGGGCTCTCTGAACCAAGTGATTTTGCCGCCAAATGGCACCACTAGATAATGGTTATGGTCAAAGCCAGTACGCTCCTTAATGATATCAAATCCTTGAGATATGAATCCATATGATATTATCGATACGGCACAAAGCCCTATGTTAGCTAAGGTGGATTCAAATTTGTCTCCTTAGACAAATATTCACCCTAGGTCTATAAGGTCCCCTTGGATGAAGTAACCCATGGCTTTCGATAAGGATCCTTCTGTTAGGTTGGGTCGACTACCTCTTCTAACTAAGTAGACCCAGTACCACGATGGCCCGAGATGACGGAACCATGGGATTTTAATCAGGTCCATCATCCATTCCCCCACCATCCACTTTAAGTGCAAAATGGTGCAATTTCCATTTTAAATATCAAATTTTCCAAATCCAACTTCTACCAATACCAATACCCATTGCTGCTACTATATCACAGATATGTGTATCTTTACGTATCTGATTGATGACTAGCCTTAATTGAAAGTTCTCTCTTGTGATCGGGAGGGGTAATTAACTATAGGGGCTTGCACCTATAGGAAACCAGAACTCATATCATAAAGTCCTTGCAAAATGAAGGCGAAATCTCTGGGTAGTGTCTTATCTACAAACCCATCTGCCTTCAAAAATTTACCCCAGAACTTATTCTGTTAAAACTCCATCACCAAAAAAAATCAATAGAGCGAGCGGAGGCCAGGGCTAAATTTTTGGAGCCCACAGATTTTTGACGACTCCGCTGGGGAATGGTTTCTCTTTCCATCTTTGACTAGTCATATCAGTGCTATAGTAGCATCCATATCAATTAGTGTTTAAAATTTTGAATCTTTTAAAATGTTCATTTAGCAAATCAAAATTTTAAAATCATTTTCTATATGATTATTCATATATTCATTGAGATAGCTTATTCATTATGGCTTTAAATTTATGTTACTTTTTACTGCTTGCTAATAGTTATCTGCTTTTATCTTTTATTTTATGCAAGTCTCTATATTTTGAAAGTATGGGGTGATGTATCAGATTCTGATTACTAACTCTTGCCTATCATTTATGCAGATGGATCTACAGAACACTCCTTTCACTGTTCAACTAGGTGGTGGAGCCAGCATTCAGTTGGCAAATGCTCTGATCAACACTGCAAAGGTTAGAGCTACAATCCAATTTGGTAGCATTGACTTCCTGTCAATCGCTGCAAGGAGTGCCGCCATTCCTACGAATGGCGTGAATGCTGAGAGGTCTGCAAGAAGACTTAATACCGCTGAAGCTCTTACCGATCATGTGAATCTGCCAGCACAATGACCTTCTATTAAAAATCCTCATATAAGGATTTCTGTGTTTGAACGGCTGTCACAGTCAGAAGCCCCGGCTAGCAAAAGGGTTGTAGCCGGAGGAAGGATTTTTGTGGTGGCTGTAAACATCGTATCTCTGCCAATCGGGTTACCAGCACCCAAGAAGAATAATTTTGAAGTTTCCTCATCTAGAGGGAAGCTAACAAGGAGATAGAAGATAAAACTGAATGATGAGGTCCGAGCTCAGCAGCAATCTGTGCCTGTGCACCCATCAAACCTGCCAGCCCAAGAACTTGAGGCCAATATCCCCACCCAAAATAAGTTTACCAATCTTAAGTGGGTGAAAAGAAATAGCCCTTCTGGTGAACTCAAAAAGTCATTCTAGGAGCATCAACAAGAGGCACCGACCCCTCAGAAGATTAGAGGACCTGAATGACTATCGGCCCGAGTACATTGAGTACTAAAGACAGTCAAGGTAAGGGGACTGAAGAAGAAGAGGTTTCAGATGCCACTAGTTATTGAGGCTAGAAGAACCCCTCCGAGAGAGAGGCTATCATCTGCTGTGATAGCTGAACAAGGAAGATATAGATATGACTGGCTCCGTATGGTGAACATCAGGGCATGACACCTACACCTCATGTTTAGGGATCTGCCGCCGAAAGGTCTCAGCTTAAAGGGAAAGAAACCTGGAGGCCAAAGCCTTGCAAATAACAAGGAAGAGAAAGAATAATTTATTTGGGCGTGACATCTAGTATAGCTTCCCGGAGATCCGCCCCTGCCTACAGTCAAGATAAAAAGTGGGTCCTAAAGAAGACCTTCGATAAAATCCCTCTTGAAAGTTGACACCTTGGAAAATCCTCCAAGGGATCCCGTCATTCCCTGAACCCTCCAAAAGAAGAGACTAACTTCGATCGCAGCCCACTGATTGAAGAAATCTCCTTATCTAATCAAGAACCGGAGATCCAGGGGCGCCGTCGCTCAGAGATCCGAGTATTAGAAGCATAAAGGTAAGGAGAAGAAGACATGAAAGAATGAGAGAAATATGTCGAAGAGGAAGAAAATCTCAAAGAGAATATAGAAGAGAATCTCGAAGAGAATATAGATGAGAACCTCGAAGAAAATATAGAAGAAATCTTGATGAAATATTGATGAGTTCATGGAAGAAAACCTAGAAGAAGAAATGGAAGATATCATGAATCTTAAAGTCATCTATATGGAAAGATATACATGTGCTATCAAGGATTTCTACCATAGTGATGTTGAAGATGATGGCGATTGGCAGCCACAACCTAGGCAAGTACTCCAATGAGAGACTGGTTCAATTGCTGGCTGAGGTGATCGCTCCCCAAGAGAGGAAGAAATAGAAGATGTTGAGGAGAATCCCTTTGATGACCGAGACACCATGCTCCCCGACATGAGAAGATAGATGAGGCGACAGATGAGGACCAAAGATAACGAGATCTCTCAACTAAATGAAAAGATGAATGAGATGATGACCCAAATGGCAGCAGTGATGTAGATGATGCAGAGAACTGCTGTCGATGGTGCCATGCTTAATCCTCCTATTGATCCTCCAAATCATCGAATGCCTCAAGTCTCGGGAGTACGAGGCACTCCTGAGCATGTTTATGAGGCTCAAAAGATAACTCGCCAGCCTACTCCTTAAAACATTGTCATTACCTCTGAGCCTGTAACGGTTGCACAGCTTGAAGGGATAATTACAAAGAGAATCAAGGCTATCATAGCCATTAATTAAGCAGAAATGATAGTTGGCAAAGGTCGCCCATACCCTGCAGAATATGACCAAGTGCCGTACCCAAAAGGGTATTCAGTCCCAAAATTCCATATCTTCAATGGCACCAATAATCCTCGATAGCACCTGGCACAGATCAAGGCCATCTGCAAGAATACAGGGGGAAATGATGCCCTACTCTTCCGATAGTTTGTTAACAGTTTGATAGCAACTGCATTCGAATGGTATGCCGAGTTTCCAAATGACTCTGTAAAGACTTTTGCAAAATTGGAGGCAATATTTGTGAAGAGATTCGCTAGTGCAACCAAGAAGATCACGATCACCGATCTCGCTTTAGATAAGCGGAAGAAAGAGGAGTCGGTATCAAAATACATAACTCGCTAGCGTAATCTAAGCATGAAATATGAACAGCAACTTGAAGAAGAATATGTCGTGCAATTATTAATGGGAAACATCGATGATAAGATATAACCCTTCTTAGGCATGGCTACAATCATCACATTTCAAGACCTGCTAGACAGAATGGCTCAATTTGATAAGCTGAACTTGTTAAGATCAGAGGGCCACTCTAGCAAGCTTAAGAAGCCCATAACTTCAGAGACAAGAAGGAGTGAAACTTACTCTGCATCCTCTCTTAGGACAAATAGAGGGAAATAAGTGGTTTATAATGCAGATAAAGGCAAGCAATCAATGCAGTATGAAGAAAAGCCAAAACAAGTCTACAACCCTAACCCCCAACCAAAGATGATACTTTGGGGAAAAGATAAGTCTCAAAGTTTTTAAAGCAGAGGGGAACGTCCGAGGAAAGCAATAGGAACCGGTGATAGAACATTCCCATCTCTTAAAAATAAAATGAATAAAGAGTATCCATTCAAAAGAGAGAGTATCGCAAAATTATTTCGATGGGCATTAAAAACAGGACTAGAACTACCAGAGTGCAAGAGGCCAGAGGAGACAAAAGAAACTAACAGCCCAAATTACTACCCGTATCATCGAGTGCTTGGCCATCCCATTGCAGATTGTTATATCTTCAAGGATTGGGTTGAAAGGAAATACCGGAAGGGAGAGCTCACATTGTTAGATAATGTGTTAGTTAATCCCAGAAAAGAGTCAACCCAGGTAGTTACAACTTCTTCCATACCCCAGGTTGAAGAAAGAAGAGGAAAAGAAGTCGATTCAAGAAGAGCACTAGGAGACTGTAATCTCCAAGAAAATAGTGAAGATGCTGAAACAGCTTGAGGTTGTTTCAGGTGTGAAGTGGAAGTCTCCCACATAATCGGTGATAGATCCCAAAGTACTACCTATAATGCGAACACCTACTTTCAAACAATTTCCCAACCAAGCTGGCACTTTGAAGTCTGGGAAGGTGAAATTCTCCAAAAAGAAAACTAAATTAAAGAAGTCCAAGGAGAAAAAGATAGCAACCCAAAGGGTTATCAATAGTTTGGATGAATACTACCAGACTGTAAGACGCCCCATTAAGCTTGTTGATTTTATAGCAGAACTCAGAGTTGAGGAGGAAAAAGAGGTCGATGAAGATCCACTCTATGTAAAAACTTATCGAGTTGTCTTGACAGTGATGGTGACATTGAATAAAAATGAAAAAGAAACATCCTCTGATTCTTGTATGATGGTATCACCAATGGATTACAGTGTCCAGGAGGATCTATATTTTTTAGAAGATGATGAATCTGAGCTTGATATCACTTCGCAGATAGAGCAGGTGAATTTGGGCAGCAACTCTGAAATAATAGACGAACCTCCAGATGAGGCAATGATTGATTCTGATGATAATGCACTGTTAAATGAGTCTGAGCATGAAGAAATTGCCCAAGTGCAATTGAGAAGTGATAAAATACTACCGTCTCCACCAAAAAAGGGATCCCTGATAAAGATAAAAGGAAGGAGATTGTCGTCAATGAAAATATCATTACCAAGGACTCCAAGAAAAAGGAGACTTCGGGTAAAGAGATTGATTATAATATATTATCTCTTCTAAGAAAAATTATAGCACAACTTAGCATATACGATGCTTTGGTGAGGTCTAAAGACCTTTGGGAGACTTTGATTCAAGCTCTCAAGGACCCTAAAAGATATGAGGCATATTTTGCTGAGCGTAACTTGATTGAGGTCCTGCAAGCTCGGAATGAGCCAATTATTACTTTTGCTAAGGATGACATGATGCTTGGAATGGCAGATCATAATCGGCCTTTATATGTTACTATAAAGAGTGACGAGATGATAATCAATCAAATTCTGATTGATCCTGGGTCCTCTATTAACCTTTTGAGCTTGAAACCATTGAGATCACTTTGTCTCGATGTGCAGCAACTCGGGCAAGATAAATTAATGGTGCATGAAAGTTCGTTCGGGATGTTAAGCCCTATGAACTTAGTCCCAAGCTAACCAAGAGGGGAGGTGAATTGGTATTAAAAAAAAATTTTTTAAGACAAAGAAATAAAATCACAAACCAAATCACACCACAAGAAATTAATGCGGAATTTAAAAAGTGCGGAAGCAAAAATAAGAACACAAGATTTATAGTGGTTCGGTCGACTCGACCTACGTCCACTCCTTGGAGGCACCCTTCAAGTATTGCACTACAAAACGTGACTCTCCTTTAGCCCCCACGGCTAGGCGGAGAAGCCCTTACAAGAACCTCCTTTTTGCCACCCCGGCAAGGCAGAGAACCTACCTCCTTTTGCTTCCTCCTGAAGCTGGCAGAGAACCACAATCAAAAGCAAACTCCTTACCTCTACCGACCCTTCCACGGACAAGAAACTCCAGACGAAAGACAAGCAGAGCGATCCTTGAAGCAACCCTTGTGAATCCCCCTCACAAGCTCCCCCTCACAAGATCCTCTCTCTCTCCCTCGCTCTCTTTCTCTCCTCAAGGTCTTCTCAGGTCAAGGCAGCAGCCAAAGGTCTTCGAAAACATTTGAACAAGAACTCTTAAATAGAAGAGCTCTCAAGGAGCTCATTAATTGCAAGTAGCCGACTTTATCATCCCGGCCGATCTGGACATCGGCCTGGCCGATCAGTACAAATCAAAGAAGATCGGCTAGAGCATCGCCCTGGGAATAGTCCTGGATGATTGAAATTTGGCTTGATCGTCCCAGACGATCATACGATCGTCCTGGCTGATTAGTTCAAATCAGATGCAAATCGTCCTGAGCATCGCCCTGTTTATGACCTGGCTGATATTTATCGTCCTGAAGCAACTCAAGGGTTTTGAATGTATCGTCCCGGCCGATCCTTCGATCGTCTAGGACGATATGATCGTATCAATCATCCTTAATTACTCCCTTGATTTCCTGATCAATTAAGGCATAATTTGGTAATTTCGTCCAGGCCGATATGGGCATCGTCCTGGCCGATAATTTAAAAATACAGTATACCTTAACTGTCTAAGGCGGCTACTTCTTTTTGTTTTGAGCTTATCGTCCTGGCCGATACACGTATCATCCAGGCCGATTTGTTAATGTCGGCTGCCTTAATTAAGAATCCATAATTAGACTTTCTATTTTAAGCTGATCGTCCAGGATGATATGAATATCGGCCTGGCCGATGTGAGCAAAAACAGAAATTCTAAGTCTCTCAAGTGTGTGTGTGTAGGGTTACTTAGCATCAGTCTCTTTGACCATTACAAGTAGACTCAAAAAGAGAAAAATAAAAGTACAGACTGGCTAAACCCTAAACCTACGCAATTCTGAACTTGGCTTCTTCATGATCGTCCGGTCTTCGATTCCTGAAAAGTTAGAAGCAACAAGTAGTCCAAGAGAAGTAGTGTTTGTCAATCATCAAAACATAAGCCATGAAAAAATAGATTTGCAACAATCTCCCCCTTTTTGATGATGGCAAACACAAGTAAAAAAATTAAAGAGGTTTCATTAGAATATTCAAAGTTACAAACCCAAAACCAAACCCAAAACCCAACAGCTTTTTCCTACACCCTACTCCCCCTTTTGTCATCACAAAAAGGGGGTCTAGAAACAAAAGAAAAACATCACAAAAAAGATAGGAAACAAATAACAGAAAGTACAGACTAAAACAACGAGGGATCCAGATCATCAGATGGAGGTGGTGGAGGTGGCTGCTGAAAGTAGGTGGCAAGTGTGGTGAAATGAGTATTGAACCAGGTGATGTACTGGTCATGCTGCTGCTGCTGCTGAGTAAGAAAACTGTCAAATCGAGCTAAATCCTCAGCGCGGTGCTGCTCGTAGCGGGCAATGTCCTCTGAGTGTTGCAGCTCCTGAGCAACAACGTAGGCGTCAAACCGAGTCTCCCAACGATCAAACCTCTCAATCAACTGATCAAACGGTGAGTGCTGGTGGAGAGGGACAGGATCAGGAACGGGAGCGGGAGCGGGAGCCTCCTCCTCTCTAGCCCCCCGACCTTCCCCATCTCCTGGGTGGAGACGAGTACTATGAAGTGCAGTGAAGGAATTGTTTGAGTAGAAAGAAGGGTGAAGGTCAGGACTAGCAGGATATTGGAGATTATATTTGGTTTCAAGGACATAGGCTATGATGTGTCCTAAGGCTATATTGGGCTTTCTCTTATGGCCTGGATCACGAATTGTGGTTAGGTGATCGATGTAGCGAAAGAGTAGATCAGTGGCATTGAATTCTCTTTGGGCCATAATGTAGAAAGTAGTGAGGGAAAGTAGCGGTGTGATGTAGATCCAGTCCCCGGCTTTTGGAATTATGGAGGTGCGAAGGACATATTGGATAGTCCTAGCATCTTTGACTAAAGAGTTAGTCTCTCCAACATGGAAAGGTGCATTGGTCTGGCGAAGGAAGTGATTTACCGTGGACCAGTCAAAAGCAGGATCAGAGGCTATTAGGTGCAGCTTATCCCCGGTGGTGGATAGCTGTAAAAGATCAACACAATCCTGATATGTGATTTCAACAGGGCGTCGATTCACATAGGAGGTCAGGGCTGTGAAGGAGCGGTTAATACGCAGGCTGGCATAAAATTCATAGAGGAGTTCGGAAGAGAAAGGGATGGAGAGAGTGAGTATAAAACAAAGAGAGGTGTGGGCAAAAAGCTTCATTACCGGATATGAGAGATGGGCAGGATTAATTGTCCGGGAGAGGGTGATGCTACACTCTTTGTAGCGACGGTAGGCAGCCTGATCTTCTACCTCCCTGAATCGAGGATCCAAAATTGACCTCGAAGAACTCCTAGACGCCTGACGAACATGCTTACCACCAGCCATAGAAAAAGGTTTTAACAAGAAAACACAAAGGAAGAAGAGTGGAGGGTGAGAAAATATGGCTGGAATTGGCCTGTATTTAAAGAAACGGCCATATCGTCATGGCCGATCGTAGAATCGTCCAGGCCGATATGGTCCAATAATTACGTACAGGCTGATTGGTCAAAAAGGCAGTTAGATCGTCCAGGCCGATCAGATATCGGCCAGGCCGATTAGACACAGGTGATCGGCCCGAGGAGTCAGGGCCGATTAGGTGTATCGTCCAGGACGATGCACAATAATTGATCGTACCGGCCGAAGTTAAAACGTTTAAAATGTTTGCCACGTGTATCGTACAGGACGAACAGTGGATCGGCCCGGACGATTGTCCAATAATGGATCGTCCGGGGCCGAATTTAAAGATCAAAACGTGCTGACACGTGGATCGTCCAGGACGATCCAGTGTATCGGCCAGGACGATGCACATAAAATGTATCGGCCAGACGAAATATACTATCGGCCAGGACTATCACCATGAGTTCGATCAAATCGTCCAGGACGATATAGGATCGTCCGGAACGATGAGTTATAGCAAGCACAGAAATAGGTCAGCAGATGGATTTTGAACAGAATTTGTCATATCGTCCAGGACGATAAAGGTATCGGCCAGGACGATGTGACTTGAAATTGAAATCAAGAGATGAAGGCTGATGATCAATACCCTCAAAAAATAAAACAAAAGAAAAACAGTCAAAACACAGAAAAATAAAAACAAGGAACACAAGGAAAATCAAAAACGAATATTTTTGTATTTTAATTTTTCTAATTTTTTTTGTATTTATGGAGGCATCATATGAGAATTCTTTTCAAAAAGTTAAACTTTTAGAGTTCCAAGAGATCAGAAAGTTTAACAAATCCCAATCAGAAAAAGGTAAAACATCTGATTCTGTTAATCCTAGATCGGACATCCTTTAAGGTACAAAATTCTTTTGGAAAACAAAAATCTAACTCAGAATAACTAAATAGGATAATAAGATCCATTCAAGACTTGTTTACAAAGAAAATATCTCATAATTAATAACTCAAAGTAATTTTTCTCAATCATGGAAATTGAAGTCAAGTCTTTGAAAGCATCACATAATCAATGAGTTTTCTAAGTTTTAAGAGTTTTACCAAAGAGAGGATAGCTTGCATCTAGTGGGCTCATTTTATGCCTCTTGTCATTTTGATTGGCTCTTTTGAGCATAGTTTGATTCTTTCATACACTTTTGTGTATATAGCTTCTTTTTCAATTTGGCTTCATTGGCCTCTTTTCTTTTTAATTCTTGCAAGCTAGAAACTCTTTAATATACCCTTAAAAAAAACTTAGTTGTGAGTATATTCTCCAAATATTAGAGAATAGGAGCTCTCTCTCTCTAACATAGGGAAGAACAATCCACAATACAAAATTAAAATCATGTGATAAATGCAATGGCAATATTTCAAAAGCTTGAATGATATCTAAGAACTTTGGCTATTATGCATAAGATAAATTAATGTAGCAAGATAAGAAAAAGATCTTAAATAACAGGCCATTGGTTAAACCGAGTTTAGACTTTTGTTTTAGAGAAGAAAATCATACCACTAAATAAAGTCAAAAGGAGGGAAAACATCAACAGTAAACTCCCTTTAACCAATTTTGAAAAGCTAAACACTATCTCCAAAAACTCCAAAATCTAAAAGCTTGAAAGAATTAATCATATGGAAGGCCATATTTAAAAAGCAACGTCTAGACAAAACAAAACTAAACAAAACAAATGAAAATAAAGCAAACTAAAATCAACACAAAGTGAGCACAAAAACTAGCACAAAAAAAAAGACACACAAAAAACTAACAATTTCAAGCAAGTGATAAAGCAGCGAGTTTAAGCAATTTTGAGCTGCAAGCCTCCTTATGTCCAGTTATCCTATGCTCCCACGAGGTCTTTGGTGAGAGCACTCCTGCAAAACTCAACAACAGTCAGATTTAGGAACCCAAACAGGTTTGGGATCCATCTTATGAAAAGTAGAAGGTGATGCTTGTGTGCCATGCTGTGAATTATTTAATTTTGGTCTCCACACCCATCGTGTACTACGATAAACTGTGCAAGTGTGTGAGATGTGTCCTAGCATGCCACAAGAAAAATATTGAACTCCAGGAAAAGGTTTTCTTAAATGGTTAGGGTAAAAATGCCTCTTCCTATGTTCTGCCTTTTGATTAGTAGTTGGTGTCATCCTAGCTTTCTTACATGTTTCCAAATCATTTTGAATCCTCAAATTTGTTCTTTTTAATGCATCAATCTCAATCCTCAAATTTTTCTTAATCTCTTTAGAATTCTTAAGATCAACCTTAAGTGAGGTGTGTGAAGCTTTTAATGCATTATGTTCATCAACTAATTCCAAATGATTTTTGTTCAACTCATCAAATTCATCAAGAAGAGCCATGTGATTTGAATCAATTGTTGCATGATCTTTGAGAAAAACTTCATGCTCTTTTTGTAGATTTGAATGTTCTAATTTTAGACTAGCATGAGTCTTCTTAAGTTTTTTGTATGATGCATGGATTTTTTCACAAATTTCAAATAATTCATCATAGCTTGGTTTACATACCTCTTCCTCATCACTTTGATTTTCTCCCATGAAACACAAATTTGTAGTCTCTTCCTTTGGTTCAGTCTCAGAGGAATCAGTACCAGATTCTACCCAAAAACCTCTTTAGATTTTCTTCTTGTCCTTCCTTGACTTGGCTTTCTCATCACCTTTTTCTTTTTCTTTGCTTGAATGATTTTGAAGTGTAGGGCAATCGGCTTTCACATGTCCAAGCTTCATGCATTCAAAATAAACAATATCAGAAGATTCTTTAACATATTTGTGATCTTTACCTTTCCTCCAACTTTGATGATGCTTTTGTTTCTTCCTTAGAAAGCTTTTGAATTGTCTTGTGATGAAGGCAACATCATCGCTTTCAAACCCGGAAGATTCAGAATCCGATTTGTGCGCCTTCAGTGCGATTGTTTTCTCCTTTTTCTTCTCACCTGCATCAAGATTTCTTTGATTCACCCCTTGCTCGTAAGCAATGAGTGAGCCAAGTAAGTTATCAATAGAATAGGTGTTCAAATCTTTGGATTCAATAATGGCAGTAATTTTTGCATCATAAGACGAAGGCAAGCATCTCAAAATCTTGTTAACTTTTTCATAATTTGAAAGCTCTTTTCCTAGTGCATGCAATGAAGTAACAATCTGAGTAAACCTAGTGTACATGTCAGAAATCGATTCATGAGGTTTCATACGAAAAAGTTCGTAGTCATGCAAGATAATGTTTAAACGGGATTGCTTAACTTCATTAGTACCTTCATAGGTGATGCATAATTTATCCCAAATCTCTTTACCAGTTTTGCAAGTTGAAACACGCATGTAATCCTCAGATTTCAAAGCACAGAAAAAATAGTTCAAACACTTTGCATTTAATTGAGCCAAATCACGTTCATCAAAAGTCCATTCAGTAAAAGCAACTTCAGTTTTAATACCATTATTTTCACGAGAAGTTGGAGAATAACCTTCTTGAATAAGCATCCACATGCGATAATCAGTAGATTATAAAAACGTTGACATGCGGGTTTTCCAAAAATCAAAAGGTAGGTTATCGAACAGGGGAGGTCGGGTAATGGAATACCCTTTCGTAGTGTTACGATTCCCAATGTTAGCCATGGATCAAATTCAAAAAGTTTTCAAACTTAAATTTTTGAATCCTGCTCTGATACCACTTGAAAGTTCGTTCGGGATGTTAAGCCCTATGAACTTAGTCCCAAGCTAACCAAGAGGGGGGGTGAATTGGTATTTAAAAAAAAACTTTTTATGACAAAGAAATAAAATCACAAACTAAATCACACCACAAGAAATTAATGCGGAATTTAAAAAGTGCGGAAGCAAAAATAAGAACACAAGATTTATAGTGGTTCGGTCGACTCGACCTACGTCCACTCCTTGGAGGCACCCTCCAAGTATTGCTCTACAAAATGTGACTCTCCTTTAGCCCCCACGGCTAGGCGGAGAAGCCCTTAAAAGAACCTTCTTTTTGCCACCCCGGCAAGGCAGAGAACCTACCTCCTTTTGCTTCCTCCTGAAGCTGGCAGAGAACCACAACCAAAAGCAAACTTCTTACCTCTACCGACCCTTCCACGGATGAGAAACTCCAGACGAAAGACAAGCAGAGCGATCCTTGAAGCAACCCTTGTGAATCCCCCTCACAAGCTCCCCCTCACAAACAACAATTATTACGTCAACTGACCGAATGGTTTTATAGGTTCGGCCACCATTAAATTTACGCCACGTAGCAGCCCGATGACCCGACCCAAACCCACGGTATTTTGGATATTTGACGTTTCTTTTTCGCTTAAACGGGCGGGAAAACTTTAAAAGACGCGGGTATATAAACTTCTGGTCGATTATCTTCACTGTACACAGAACGTTATACAGTGTTTAGGGATATCGAAACTTCCGCATAGCGTTCCACGAGATGGATTCGAAGGAACCTACTCTGGGAACTCCTACTTTGGAAGAGTTAGACGATTTCGACAAAACATTTGACACTTATACTTTGGATGACGATTTTTCCTATTTTTTACAAGTAAGTTGTCCTCCATCGTCATCTGATCCTCTCATATTTGTTTGTACCTAACCTATAGATAACTCGGTACTGGTCGTTAGTTAAATGTAACTTGATTTTTTATAAGTAGGTACTGCTCAATATTTGTTTATATTGCTTCAATTTGTTTTTTATAGTTATGAAGAAGAAATACCGAGATTTCTGATAACTCGGTATTTCTCGGTATTTATAAGTATAACTCGGTATTACGTATTTTTTAATATTTTTACATCATTTATGTCCTCTACATAACTAGATTTTTATTTCTATTACTTGAAATTGATTTTTGTACAGATATTATACTTATGTACAACTTGTACCGAGATTTTTGATAACTCGTAATATCTCGGTATTCCTACTGAAAACTCGGTATAGATAAGTTTTTGTTAGATTTACGTCAATTTTGACTTATATACCACTAGAATTGAAATACCATATATTTATACCGAGTTATTTATAACTCGGTATTGAGCTTGTACCGAGATTTTCATGTATTTATTAGGGAATTTTTCCGTTATTTTAATGAATAATGTAATTTATTTTACTAGGGGGTTTACAAATCTGAGAAGGAAGCATATGTTAAATATTGCGAATATGCACATAAGCATGGCTTCAGTGTTCGCAAAGAACATCTTTCTTACTAGCCTGGTACCAGGAAGTTGAAAACAAAGGTTTTTGTCTGTTCAAAATCTGGATTCAAGAAGGAAACAGAGAATATACAGAAGGTTAAATTTAGAAAATCAACTACAAGAACTGGATGCCCTGCTATGGTGAGATTTTTTGTTAGTGAAGAAGGGATATGGACGGTGAAAAATTCGGTAGAAACACACAACCATGAATTGGCAAAACCGGATGATCAACATTTGCTGAGATCATCTAGGCACATCACTGAAGAGAATGCCTCTGTTCTGAAATCAATGGCTGATGCGGGAATAAGAACAATAAATGCATTCTCCTATCTATCTGAGGAGGTTGGAGGAGTAGAAAATCTTGGCTTTACCAAGAGAGATGCATACAACTATATTCAAAAGGAGAGAAGAGAAAAAATTTAGAATGGGGATAGCAATTCGCTAATCAAATTGTTCAAAAACCGGTCAGCTGAAGACAATCTATTTGCATGGGATGTGCAAACTGATGAGAAAGACAGGTTGGTAAACTTTTTTTGGGTAGATGGTTTGGGGAGAGTGGATTATGACTGCTTTGGGGATGTAGTAATTTTTGATACTAGCTACCGTCTGAACAAATATAATTTAGTATGTGCCCCTATTATTGGAGTCAATAATCATTGGCAAAACATTATATTAGGGATGGCCTTTCTATCTGATGAAAGAATTGATTCATTCTGTTGGTTATTTCAAACCTTTTTAAGAATTATGGATAATAAACATCCAATTACTATATTCACTGATCAGGATCAAGCAATGGCTAGGGCGATAGAGCTTGTATTCCCTAAAACAAGACATCGGTTGTGCCAATGGCATATACACAAGAAGGCTCCTTCGAAAGTTTGGTGTTTTAATAGTAACAACAAAGTAAAAGGCCTTTTTATAGTTGCTTCAACAAGTGTGATTCAGCGGAGGAATTTGATAGTTTGTGGAATGAGATGATTAGCGAAGGAGACTTACACAACCATCAGTGGTTAAATGATCTGTACAAAATAAGGGAAAGGTGGTCTACAGCTTTCAACAAAGATTGCTTTAACCTTGGAATATTGTCTACACAACGTAGTGAGTCTACAAATTTAGTTTGCCATGGTATTTCAAAGGCTACAAGTTCTCTAACGAATGTTTCCTTGGATTGGAGAAACTTATAAACAGTTGGCGTAGGAATGAACGAGATGAAAATTTTAGATGTTCTCAAACTAAGATACAACCGTACATGAAAAGAAGTCCGATACTAAAGCAAGCAGCCAAATTTTATTCAAGAAAGTTATATTCATTTTTTGAAGAGGAGTTTTTGAATGGTTTAGGTGGACTACGCATTGATCACTCTTCACCAGACTCATCAACATTTTGTGTGAAAAACATAGACCAGACTTTTGGTTCACACAAGTGGACTGTTTTGTTTAGTGCAGCTGAAGGAACTATAAAGTGCAGCTGCGGAAAGTTCGAGATGATGGGAATCTTGTGTTCTCATTGCATGAGAGTGATGAGTCTGTTGGATGTTACTAATATTCCTCAGAAATACTTAATTCCAAGATGGTCAGCAACTGCTAGGAACTATCTTTATAGTGGATTGAATGTCCAGCTTACAATACCGAGTTTGTGCACATTAAATCAAGGTTCCCGAAACATGATTTTTAGAAATTATGTTTGTCGATTTGCTTATCAAATTAGCAGTGAAGCTCAAGGTAATGAGGATGCAGAACAGTGTATGATAGATGGTATGAGTGCATTGGCATTAAATGTTCAAAACATTATGGAAGGAAAAAGAAATATATGTATCACTGAAGGGCTCCATAAAACAATAAGAGATCCTCCAAAGCGCCGGCCTAAAGGAGTTTCAAATGCTAGATTAAAGGATCATTGGGAGAAGAGGAAGGCCAAAAAAGTGAAACCAACCGTGCATAATCCTAATCCAACTTTATATTTTACACCTGCAGAATCAGGAAGTCAGTCATCCTTTATGTAAGTGTGATCAAGATCTCAGAATAAGAAGGTATTATTCGATACTAGCATTTCATACTCGGTATTAGTGGCAGTTATAATCACATCAAAATAAACAAAACACAAAAATATCATATGCACAAGTATAAATTTATTTTATCGTACTACAAAAAATGGCATAAGCAAATTCTGCCCTAAATAAGGCCATATTACTTTGTCATTTCTTATGGATGTCCCAATCAGTATCATTAATTTGTATAACTTGTTCCATATATTTACAGACAAACATTCCACAGTCGACACTATTTTCTTGTGTTGGCAAGTTTGGGATCGATTGGATCTGCCAGGTTCTTATATCATCCTCAAAAGCATCTTCTGCATCATCGTATAAATGAGATATCTGGAAAGTTAATAAAATTATTACAATTATCTTCAATAAAAAATATTAAACCAAAGATAATTCTAACTTTATACCACTGCCGGAGTAATAGCCTTATGCGTTGCTTTGGGTAATGAATCCATAAAATCCCATGTTTTGTTCTTCATGTTTGCAACCAGTAAAGTCCAATGTTTTTCATTTATGATTGGAACAAACATAATGTTCGCATTCTTAACAGCATCTTTTGTGATATTATCCGCAAATGATGTTGTTTTCTCCTGTTTATTCGCAATATAATAACCCTGGAAAAAAAGCCTTTCAGTCAATTAATGATATACACTGTACCTTAACTATAAATGATTACTAACCCAATGAAAAGCCGAAATATATAAAAAAGGTTGATTCAGTCCTAGAACTATTTTATTTTTCTCAGATAAAAGAAATGCAAAAGTGTCAATATGGTTGGTGTCAAGCTCTTCGCATAGCAACAATTCGTCCATTTGGCTTCTAAAAATAAATGCATTTCCACTTGCGAAGATGGTATCCTCCCAGTATAATTGGGTATTCAGTAAAAAAATAGCAATACCGAGTTGTACCGAGTTTTTTATTTCTCGCTACTAATCAATATTGCGAATAAAACCATGTACTTGACATTCATATATGAAAAAAAATATAATTAAAGTTAAATACCGAGTTATACCGAGTTTTTTATATCTCGGTACAATTCGGTATTCAGTACAATAATAGCAATAACGAGTTGTACCAATTCGTGCCGAGTTTTTTATTTCTCGTTATTAATCAGTTTTGCGAATAAAACAATGAACTTGACGTTCAAATACAAAAAATATGTCTAACAAAAATTAAATACCGAGTTGTACCGAGTTTTTTATATCTCGGTATTAAACAGTTTTGTCAATAAAATTAAGTACTTGACGTTCATATACGGAAAAAATAGCTAAAAAAAGTTAAATACCGAGTTGTACCGAGTTTTTAATTTCTCGGTACAACTCGGTATTGTTAATTAAAACACGCACTGTTTTGTGTACTTCTTAAGAAAGTTATCAATTGTATTCCTCTTCTCTTCATTAAGTAATAATCTTCCTGGGTAATCCAAAAATTCCTTTGCCGCACGTTCTACATATTTGGAATCCTCAACATCAAAAATTGCAGTTTTTGATTTTTCAACTGGTGGAGCAGAAGGAGCAATTTTCATAGATTCATCCTTAGGCGCAAAAGCTTTTTTAGTATCAGTTAACTTCTCTTTCAGTCTTGTTGCAGCACGCGTGACTGGTTTTCTTCTAGTAACTGATATTTCCTTCTTACTAACTATTTCAGCTTCTTTATTATCCAACTAAGCTTTCTTCTTCTTCCTATCACCTGCTGTGAATGGAGTTTTAACTCTTTTCCTTTTTCTGTCATTCCTCAGATGTACTCTTTGAGCAATTCCTCCAGTTCCTGATGTTTCCTTCTTTGAAGGGAAAGAAAATTCCTCATCTTCGGATGTTTCCTTCTTACCAACTATTTCATCAATAATTTTCTCAACAGTTTTCGATACTTCATCAAAATTGTTGTTAGATTCCGTTCTTGAACTTGAGTGAACCGGACTACCGATTTTCTCAGATGTGAAATAGTGTGGAAAATGATAACTTAATATCTTATATATACCACAGAATTTTTCATTGTTATCAGATTTTAACTGAAATACTTCATTGTCCAATGCTTCCACCCGTTTTTGAAGCAGAATTTTGTCCATTTTGAGTGATGAAATTTTTTTGACCATATATTCATGCTGTGTAATAAGTTTATATATGGATTGATTGATAATCCTCAAATTTGTTTCATCAGGTTCACCACGTTGTGCATCACTTTCTTCTCTAAATTCTGTTCGTAAAGGAGAATCAATGGGACTTCGACAATCAGTGGGACTAACAATAGGAATTGTAGGATCATTCTTCAATGGCTATTCAATTGGACATTCAGTTTTCGTTGGAGTTTGAATAGGAGACACAGTTGGGCTTGGACTTTTTGGAGATGAAGTTGCTTGTAAAGATGGAGTTGTCTTGCTGCTAGACATATGTACACTTCTCAGTGGTGTTATATCCAAACTATTTGATGGATTACTAGTCTGAATTAAAGTCTTCTCATTATCTGTTATCTCTTGTAAATCTGTCAATATCTGGACCAAATCTTTTATAAATACCCAAAATAAATTGTGTACAAAATAAAGTTAAATGAGTGAAGATATGAATTGTACCTCAGAATCCTGAAGGCTTTTTAGTAAATTATCAACATCTTTAATTCTATAATTAAATTTTTCATCCCAACGAAGGAGACGGGGTCGAGCCAAATTATCCACAACTGGGTGGAACTTTGTATACTCAAAAAACCAAATCTAAAACATAAGATAAAACAATATAAATTAGTGTATGCAATATAGAACCTATTAAAACAGTGAAATAAACAAAATAATGTAATATGTGTAAGAATTACTCACAATTATAATCATAACAAATCCATTAACATATCCCAATGATTGACCTTTTGATTGTTTTTTTGCTATTGTATTAAAGTCAATAACAAGGAAATCCCGAATGGATTGGGGTCAATTGTATGCTTTGAACTTCTCAACATTCTTTGCAACGTCCAATATTGTTGATTGCACTCGGAAGTTGGCCATTGGAAAGAAAATATTGGACAATAAGTATACAATAAATTGTTCCCTAACAATCTCGATAGGCGTTGAGGATTCCAATTTCAGAATATCATGCCTTATGTCATTTGCTGTTTTACCAGCAATTGTACCACTCCCAGGTTCAAATTTAATACCTCTGTTAGGTAAGCCAATAATCAACACTATTTCATCAGAAGTGAAAGTTAAAGTCCGGCTATTAATAACAAAACTTTCAGATTCGTTATCCCACGTTGACAATAACATATAAATAATAGGAACATTTTGTGGGAACCGAGGTAGTAATAGAAACTGGTTAATTTGTAGCTCACTTAGGCTACTAACAAACTGATCCCCAAATTTCTCAACCAATTCATTACAAACTTCTCTAAATCCTAATGTCCGACATCTGAAATGAATCTTGGGGGTATATCCCTGCATAATAAAGTGTAACAAACACTAAGAAAATAACAGTTTTACAGAGATATTCCGTGAAAAACTACGTGAAATAAATAAGTGTAACAAATACTAAGAAAATATCGAGTTTTGACAAGAAATACCGAGTACCTAGTACCGAGTACTCAATTTACCGAGTACCGAGTACCGAGTACCGAGTACCAAGTACCGAGTACCACGGTAGAACAGAACCATAAACCCTAAATACACATCGTTTAGGATTCTGTTCGATTTACTAAGGAAAACCTAACATGTCTACGAAATGTGTACCGAGTTTTATCAACCAGTAACGACGTTTACCAAGTTTTAATCATCAAATACTGAGAACATCGAACAAAACCTAATACCGAATACCGATTAGTACCGAGTTTTAGAATGTGTACCGAGTTTTTAAAAACAACCAGAAATGTTTACCATATCCCTAAAACTCGGTACTTTTAGATTGGTAACAAGATAAACAAACTTTTTAGGTAATTTGTTTCGAACCTCAGGCATTATATCAGCGACGGTTTTCGAATGGAGAATACGAAGAACTACGAGTTGAAATGCTGGAGAACTACGAGTTGAAATGCTAGAGAACTATGAAGGAAATGCTGGAGAACTCCGAAGGATTTGCTGGAAATCTAAAAAACGAAGTAAACAGTAACACGGATTCGAATCTCCGTAAAAAGGTGAAGCGTCGCACTTCGAAGTGTTTGTGATGTTTTCCATTTAAAATTTAACACGTGCAATAACCCAAAACATAGCGGGTCGGGTCGGCGACTTTTCTTCATTCTACGTGGCGTCAAAACATTGGTGGCCGAACGTAGAGGAGCGTACGTTCACCGGACTAAATAATTGTTCCCCCCTCATAAGATCCTCTCTCTCTCCCTCTCTCTCTTTCTCTCCTCAAGGTCTTCTCAGGTCAAGGCAGCAACCAAAGGTCTTCTAAAATGTTTGAACAAGAGCTCTTAAATAGAAGAGCTCTCAAGGAGCTCATTAATTGCAAGTAGCCGACTTTATCGTCCCGGCAGATCTAGACATCGGCTGGCCGATCAGTACAAATCAAAGAAGATCGGCCAGAGCATCGCCCTGGGAATAGTCCTGGACGATTGAAATTTGGCTTGATCGTCCCGAATGATCATACGATCGTCCTGGCCGATTAGTTCAAATCAGATGCAAATCGTCTTGAGCATCGCCCTGTTTATGACCTGGCCGGTATTTATCGTCCTGAAGCAACTCAAGGGTTTTGAATGTATCGTCCTGGCCGATCCTTCGATCGTCCAGGACGATATGATCGTATCAATCATCCTTAATTACTCCCTTGATTTCCTGATCAATTAAGGCATAATTTGGTCATTTCGTCCAGGCCGATATGGGTATCGTCCTGGCCGATAATTTAAAAATACAGTATACCTTAACTGTCTAAGGCGGCTACTTCTTTCTATTTTGAGCTTATCATCCTGGCTGATACACATATCGTCCAGGCCGATATGTTAATGTCGGCTGCCTTAATTAAGAATCCTTAATTAGACTTTCTGTTTTAAGCTCATCGTCCAGGACGATATGAATATCGGCCTGGCCGATGTGGGCAAAAATAGAAATTCTAAGTCTCTCAAGTGTGTGTGTGTAGGGTTACTTAGCATCAGTCTCTTTGACCATTACAAGTAGACTCAAAAAGAGAAAAACAAAAGTACAGACTGACTCAACCCTAAACCTACGCAATTCTGAACTTGGCTTCTTCATGATCGTCCGGTCTTCGATTCCTGAAAAGTTAGAAGCAACAAGTAGTCCAAGAGAAGTAGTGTTTGTCAATCATCAAAACATAAGCCATGAAAAAATAGATTTGCAACAGTGCATGGTTTCAATAAAAATGGATAAAAGACCCTTGGATCATTCATACTCCCTCTAGTATTTGGATAACTCCATATCGAGGTAAAATTTCATGTGATTAAAGAGGATACCTCATTTAAGGTGCTTCTGGGTCACCTGTCATTGCACGATTATGACATTATCCCATCAATACTACATCAATGTATGAAGTACATCAGGGATGGAGAGGAGTTTAGAATCTCCGGTGATATTCAACTATTTGCAGTTCATGAGGTGAAAATTTATGAAGATGCTAGATATTTCATCCCCAAAGAATCAAAACTATCAATTTCTCTTGAGACTAAGGCAGCAAACCCAAAGGCTTCAAGGCGGCCCAAACAAGAAGATGAGAAGAAGAATGTGGGAAGAAAGAAGGCAACGCCGACTCTTTCCAAAGCAATAATCACTCTTAAATTGAGAAAATATGTGCATCATCTAAGGAGTGACACAGATGAAGATGATGTCATCCCTGTTAAATCTCAGGAAATATGCCAATCAATAGCAAGGGGAAAAAAGAAGGCAAGATATTCAGATGATGATTATGACTAAGAGTCAATCTACATGAATAATGTGCAACATGTACTTTCAAAGATGATAGATAATCTCTCAATTTTAGATAATGAATGTGTAGTCACGCATATTCCCCTGTAACATTTCAAGGAAAACATCCCTCGAGAGGTGCATAATGTCGAGGAACTTGTAATATTTTATGTGCCTCTTCGAAGAAATAGGGGTGGATCGAGAACCCTATTTGACAAATTTGGAGAGCGCGGAGATGAAGAGAATTGAGACTGGCTTTACAGGCCTAACGAACATAAGGAATTAGTGCCTACGAGAATGCCCATATTTATTACTAGCAACATACGGAGGATGTTGCAAAAACAAGTTGGAATTCACACCCCTTTGCAACAACTTCACCTTTGCTTGAAGCTTTTGTATCGAAGAAATTCTCATACAATAAGAAAAAAAGGATATTCTCGCTAGAAGAGACCTCAGATTTATCGTGAGAAGGCATTCCCAAAGGGAGACATGTCATGTCATTACATGCAGGGAAATTGAATTTGATGATGATGATCCCGAAGAGATTTATACAGCTGACAAATATGAGGATCAGCTAGCAGGTGTCAAGCCTGCACCTAAAGAGCTCGAAGATGATGGACAGGAGGCTACTATGGATGAGCTAAAAGAGAGTAATTTAGGGACTGAGGAAGACTCTCGTCCAACCTTCATTAGCTCTCTACTACAAGAAGATCAAGTAGAAGAAATGAAAGAGCTTCTCTGTGAATTTAGAGATTGCTTTGCCTGGACATATGCTGAAATGCCAAGCTTATCCCCTAATGTGGCAGTTCACAGATGGGCATCAAGCATGAGGCGGTGCCTATCAAGTAAGCTCCAAGAAGAATGTGATTAGAGATAGAAGAACAGGTGATTGCCGAAACTAAGAAGCTTATAGAGGCGGGCTTCATCCGAGAAGAAAAATATGCTGACTGGATTGCCAATATCGTCCCAGTCAAAAAGAAGAATGGTTAGATTTGTATCTTTATCAATTTTTGGGACCTCAACAAAGCATGCCCAAAAGATGACTTTCCTCTCTCGGTGTCCGAACTCTTGGTTCATAGTACATTCAATTATGATATGTTCTCATTTATGTATGGATCATCGGGCTACAACCAGATCAAGATGGCACCTAAAGATGAGAAGCATACAGCATTTAGAACACCCATCAGTATATTCTGCTATACAGTCATGCCCTTTGACCTGAAAAATGTTGGTTCCACCTACCAACAGGCAATGGCATGTATCTTCGATGAGTTAATACACCAGAAGGTTGAGTGTTATGTTGATGACCTAGTTGTTAAAAGAATTGATCGCAAGGACCACTTAAAAGACCTAAGGATCATATTTAAGAGAATCAGAAAGTTTGATCTGAAGATGAACTCTCTCAAATACGCCTTTGGTGTTTCTTTTGACAAATTTATGGGGTACGTAGTCCGTCATCAAGGAATTGAAATTGACCCCAACAAGATCAAAACGATTACAGAGATGCCACCACCAAAGAACTTTCGACAGCTTTGCTCACTACAAGGACAACTAGCTTTCATTCGATATTTCATATCGAATCTGTCGGGTAGGTGCCAATCATTTTCAAACTTAATGAAGATGGATGTTCATTTCAAGTGGGATGAAGAGTGTCAGGAAGCATTTGAGAGTATTAAAAGATATTTGTTGAATCCTCCCATTCTCGCAGCGCCAATTCTGGCGAAGACTCTTACACTACACACGACATCACTAGAAGAGTCCCTCGGAGCATTATTGGCCCAACATAATGAAGAAGAAAAATAAAATTCACTTTACTACATCAGTCAGAGGTTGATCGGAGCAAAGATCCACTATTCTCCAATTGAGAAGCATTGCCTAGCATTGATTTTTGCAGTTCAGAAACTTTGCCACTATATGCTGTCTCACAAAATCATACTGATATCAAAAATTGATCCGCTGAAGTTCTTGATGATAAGACCAGCATTGACTAGGTGGGCAGTATTATTACTACAGTTTGATATCATGTACATGCCACAAAAGACGATGAAGGGATAAGCTTTGGCAGATTTTCTCGCCGCGCATCCTATCCTGGCAGACTCTCCACTTAATGATGATATGCCTGGTGAACAAATCATGCAAATTGAGAAATATGAGAAAGTACCATTTTGGGAGATGTATTTCGATGGAGCATCGTCATTAAATCTGCCCAACCTCTAAATCTTGCTAGGGCATAAGCCGGCATCAGCCTTATTTTCATAGCCCCTGAAGGAGGTATAATGAGATTTTCATTCAGTCTAACTGAACCTCAGACTAATAATGAAGTTGATTATGAAGCTTTAATTATGAGACTAGAGATCTCAATCGTTGTTATAATCCAAAATCATTAAAATTTTGGCGACTCTTAACTTGTAATAAATAAAGTCCTAGGGGTTTATAAGATTTGCAAGCTTGAGTTGGCTCGTTACCACCGGCGAATTCTTGAGCTCCTGAAACAGGTGCTAAATGTTGAAATAGCTCGAGTTCCTAGAGGAAAGAATGGCAAAGCAGATTAATTGGCCAAATTGGCCAAGGAGATGGCAAATAACAATAAATATAAGCCCATATTCATCGGGGTTTATAACCGTCGAGTCTTGAAGCCTGCTCTATTACCATTCCCAATGGCAGAAGAGGTACCGAATTCAGGCAAGCAGGATGTAATTCCAGTTGAGCCTCAACCCCTCCATTAGATTGTCATGGAAAATTATCCGGAAGAATATCGTATGGCAAAGAGACGTAAAGCTAGTCAAGCTTCGGAATCGTGGTGGTATTGTTTAGATATTGAAGTCAAAAATGATTGGAGGCAGACATTCATTGACTTCTTCAAAGAAAATAAACTCCCGACAAAAAGTCTATAGCAGCACAAATTCAAAAAAGTGCACTACGATATGCATTTGTAAATGACACATTGTATCGACAGACTTTTGATCAGATGTGGCTAAGATGCCTAGGGACCTAGGAAGCTGATAAAGTAGAAGCAGAAGTTCATGAAGGACTTTGTGGTGCACATCCATCAGGTCCTAAAATGGCTGCTAAAATCAAGAGGATGGGTTACTATTGGCCAACAATGGTGACAGATTGCATTAACCATGTTAAGAGGTGCTACGAGTGTCAGATTCACGGTGATGTTATTCATCAGTCGCTAAATCCATTGTACCCGATAGTATCTTCCTGGCCATTCGAATGCTGGGGCAAAAATATAATTGGTCTGATTGATCCACCATTATCGGCCAGATACTGATTCATACTGGCAGCAAAAGATTATTTTTTTAAGTGGGCAGAGGCAGCTCCCTTCAAAGAAGTCACATCCGAGCATGTGATTAACTTCTTCACCCATAACATTATCTATAGATTTGGTGTACCATGCCATATGATCTCAAAAAATGGTACAACATTCAAGAGCATTAAAATATACAAATTAATCAAATAACACAAGATCGAGTGGCGATATTCATCAATATACAATACAAGGGCTAATGGCTTGGCAGAGGCCTTTAATAAGATGTTGGTGAAACTGTTAAAGAAGATCATCATCAAGAATAAACGAGAGTGGCACATTAAAATGGTGGAGGCACTCTGGGCGTATCTTACTACTTACAAGACGCAAACTAAAGCCACTCCCTACTCATTAGTCTTTGGGGTTGAAGCTGTATTGCCACTAGAAATTTAGCTACCATCACTCCTTATAGCTATCCAGCACAACTTAACTCAGGAGCAAAATGCTCAATTGAGGATAGAAGAATTTGATGCACTCAATGAATTCAGATTACAAGCTCAACAGAACTTAGAGATCTATCGGGCAAGGATGACGAAATCATTTGATCGAAAGGTACGTCTTCGAGCATTTTAAGAAGGGGAATTGGTCCTGGTGCTGAGAAGGCCAATCATCCCACACTAAAAAATTGGAAGAAAGTTTGTGTCCAATTTGGAAGGCCCATTCGTCATTAAGAAGGTATATTTGGGAGTAGCTTATCAATTGATTGACCTGGATGGTCAAAGGCCTATGCCACCAATTAAAGGTCGATACCTGAAGAAATATCATGAATAGGGATAAATATCTGTTTAAAATGTATAATATATTTTATATAAACCTATTAGTATATGTGCGACATATATTTCCAAATTCTCTTGTAATACAAGAATGCATTTAAAAAAAGGGTCATTTTTATATATTTATTCAGGTCGACATCACGCTGTGTGCCGAGATCCCCAAATAAATATTTAACACTCCAAAATGTCAAATTTTCCAAAAAAAAAAAGAAGTCTTTTTTATATATTTATTCGGGTCAACATCGCACTGCATGCTGAGATCCCCGAATAAATATTTAAAACCCTGAAATTTAATTATGCTAAAAAATATAAAATAATAATAAAAATAAAAAACTTGGAGTATTTTAAATATTTATTCGGGTCGATATCGTTCTGCATGCTGAGATCCCCGAATAAATATTTAAAACCTCTAAATATCAAAACTTACAAAAGTTTGAAATTTCCCTGTGAGGTAGGGGCATTTTAAATATTTATTCGAGTCGACATCGCGTTGCGTGCTGAGATCCCCGAATAAATATTTAAAAACTTCAAATATCAAACTTTTTTCATTTTGAAACCTCCCTACGAGGTAGGAGGTATTTTAAATATTTATTCAGATCGACATCTTGCCGCATGCTGAGATCCCTAAAAAAATAATTAAAATTATCAACTACGAACAACCCTTTAAATTAGGATGTGGAAGCATTTATTATCATTGTATATGTGAGTAATTTTCTCTGAAGTTCAGGACATCTCGCCTTCCTGTGTAGTAAGATTTCAAAAGTCAAAAAGGGAGATTTTTGTGAATATACGCTCCAACAAATTGAGCCAAAAAGGTTTAAAATCTTTCAACAGCCTAAAGCCTAAGGTTCAAATTGGTGTAAAAGGCAGGATCCAACACGCCCAAATATGATCGGATCACTGGCAGCTCTGTCTACTCAATACGTCATAAGAAAGGCCGTAGTAGCAGAACCCCCACTTCATTAATCCATCAGTAGGGACTACAGGGAGATTGAAGGCTGATTTGACTCAACGAGTTCTAGGAGTCGTAGTCTACAATATTTCTCTAATTGATTGGAGAATCAAAATTCCAGTGGAAAAGAGGAGTCCCAAACACCTACCATATGTGTGTAGATTCCAAGTCTTCAACCACAAAGGATGACTTCAAATCTACTAACTTCATAAGATTCAGTATCAGGGAGCACATTTCCTATGGCTTGAGTTTGAAGCCTGAATGGGTATAAAAGATTGGATCCAACACTCACAAATATGGCTGGATCGCTGACAGTTCTGTCTACTCAACACACCATAAGAATGGCCACAATAGAGGGATCCCGTTTCAGCAACTAGAGGATAAAGAGCTATTAAATCCTAGTTCTCCTAATCTGATGAATTCAAGTAATTCAGATTAAAAGTTTCTTCAAGTGGTTAAGGATTAAGATAATATCCACATTTGATACTATTAACTGAATAAAAAAAAACTACAAATCTTTTGCAAGTTCGTCGCACAAAGCATGGGAAATAAGGAGCCAAAAATTTTTAAATTTGAGCTAAATCTAATGGCTACTGATTCCAACTAGTGGCTGAAGCGACACTATTTACAACTATCCTCAAAGACTAGGGGAATTTTAAATATTTATTTGGATCAACATTATGTCGAGTGCCGAGATCTCCAAATAACTATTTAAAATCCCTAGTGATACCAACAACACAAATCTAAAACTCAAGCTTATAGTACAGCTCCAATACACAGCTCAGCACAGCTCAGAGTATAAAAAAAAAAGAAGAAACACTAAAAAGAAAAAGTCCTCCACATATACATATAATAATCATCATGAGGTACAAGTATATGGAGATTCAAGATGCTACAAGAGTATAGACCACACAAAAAAAACTAGGACGTGTCTAGAAAGACGAGCCCGTAAACTCTTCAGCATGTCAGTCATCCTAGCCAAAGTTTGAAACTCTGACTAATTGATCTGAAACTTCTCTACGGCCTGTGCTAGTGAAGAGTCTGCCTCTAGCACCTCCTGCTGCAATGATCCACTACAGGAAAAATGTCATTTTCTGGCAGACATTTTCACCGGAAAATTGGCCAAAATTCGTCGGAAATTAGCATTTTCGGTGGATTTCCGGCGAAAATATTTTCGTCGATTTGACGCGCATCGCAAAAGGCCTCCTGGCATATAATAATTCACCAGAAACATTTGCCGCAGATTTTTCGCATGAAAAATATTTCCGACAGATTTTTTTTGCACCGGAAGTTCAAGAAAAATTAAAAAAAAAATTAATTACAAATTCTAAGCACTCGACCTGCCTGCAGCTCCGATTTTCGCTCAGCCCAAGCAGCATATAGAGCCAGCGAGCCCAGGCGCGATCAAGCCAGCCCGCCCAATAGGACCCACGTGGTCTCTGCCTTCAGCGGGGTTCGAACCCTGCCATCCTCCCTGCACGCGTGTTCTACAGCCACCATCTACCATCTTGCCATCAATTAAAACCAGTAAAAAGAAGATACTTTATTTTATTTAACTTATAGCTACTATATATTAAAAGTAATAATAATTTTAAAAGTAAATTTTTTAAAGATAAAAGAAATATAATTTAATTTAACAATAAATAGTTAAATTAGTTAATTTAATTTAACACTAAATTATTAAATTATTTAACTTAATTTAATAAATAATTAATTATAAAATTGTATTATAATTTAAGTTTTAATTTAAATCATTTAATTTTTTGTTATTTAATTAATTTATTTAAATTTAAGTTATCAAATTCAATAATTTAAGTTATTTTTTTAAATATAAAATATTTAATTTGACTTTAAGTAATTAAAATAAAACTTAATTTTTTTAATTTTCGTCATAAATCTGTCGAAAATTTTACCAGAAATTCCTTTAAAAAAATTCGTCAGAAAAACAGTCAAAAAATTTGTTAGAAATTGGTTGAAAATTTTTCGTCAGAAATCCGCCTGAAAATCCGTCGGAATTTGTGACGAATTTAATTCCGCCGGAAATTTTGTCGGAAATGAGCTATTTTCCTGTAGTGATCGGTGACGCTACTCCTCCCTTTTGATGAGATGATCCTGTAGGCCATGTCTCTCCTATAAGTTAAGCGTCTGGGACACTACCTTCCTAATGTCCCTCCAAAGGTCCTGCACACGGGTTATTAGCCCGTCTATCACCTGAACTATGTTAGAAGAATTCTAACAATGTCTCCTCAAAGCCATTGCACTATGGTCCTGTCGGTCGTGAGCGCTATCAGCTCTCACACTGCAATTGACAACTAACCTCTCTAACTATAGAAGTAAAACCGTAGACTGGGTGATCAAGAGGGAGCTCAGTTTCCAGATGCAAGACTCTTCCTTGCGGCACACCGCCTCCCAAAAAAGTAACTCAATGGTGCTTACCCCATACTTGAAAAGTAGGCCAATGAGCTGGTTGGCGGTAGAAGAAAAGTCATACCAAGACTTTGAAGACTGTGGGTCAATGCTGGAAACTAACTTCCTCAGAGCCTACACCAAGTAACTGCACATTTCAATGGTCATGGACGTCAAAGGTAGAGGAACAGGGCAAAAAATTTTCGAAGTGTAATCATATCCCTCAGGAACTACACAAAGGATTATAAGCAATTAATATGAAGAAAATATTATGATAATATATTCAAAATAAATGGACTCATAATAAATGCATACCTGTGGAAGGACCCATAATGTAGACCGAGTAACTGGCTTGGGCAGAGGAAGGGCCTACAAGGTCGATCGGGTAACTAGCTAGAGCAGAAGAAGGTCCTATAAGGTCGGTCGCGTAACTGTCCGGGATAAGAGAAGAGCCTACAAAGTCAGTCAGGTGGCTCTCAGGAAAGAAGGAGAAGTCCATGGGCACCAAGCCTAAAGGCGACAATGTGTGTGGATGCCCTCCAAAGTACTCTAAAAGTAAAGTGGAGCCGGTACCAGAAGACTCGCCGGGACAGAATGACCCATAGGGGTCCACCAAAAAAGAAAAGTTATAGGAGGGTCCTGGTGTACTGTACCCCATGAAGTCTGACCTCCATGGCTCCTATGAACTCTCCCCATGGTCCCTACGAGAGGGGCAAGCGTCTATGGACCTCATAGAAGAGGTAACAAGCTGAGAGCTAGCCCGTCGATAAGATGAACGGAAAGACTCTGCCTGAGATGGCACAGGTGCCACATCTAGAACTCTGGCAAAAGAAGGAATAACATTTGTAAAAATGGTATAAGCCTCAGTGTGTGTCCCTGCACCAAGGAAACACATATAAAATGACCAAATATATATCAAACTAAATGTTGACAAGAAGAAAAGAGGAGAAGGGGCTAGAGAAGTACCTCTATCACCAGCAGCCTCTAGAAAACTCCGACGGGACCTACGTCCGCTCAACAACCCAAGCTGCTGTACTCGACGCTCGTACCTCATAGCGCCATGCTCTAAAGTAGGTCTGAAAGACAGCTATGCTCATGATAGTTTAGTGTAACTGACTCCTGTCTGATCAGACGGCTAGGCTAAAAGAAAATTAGAACCTGTCCCCAGCTTTAGTAAGTGAGCCCAAATCACAGCTGCAATGAAAAAATGAGTCTATGGCGAAATCGTCCCCATGTGTCATACATCTATGACCCTTGGGAGGAGTACCCGCCCATCATAGGCTGTATCATGTGAAAACCCAATCTGCCTGGCCACCCTGTTGGGCTAGTAGCCCTCCAACATCACAAAGCCACCCTAACAGTAATATAACCACCCTGGGTGTATGTTGATGAAATACTCAACAACTGTCAAACTCTGATTATGGAAAAGCAGTGTACACCTGCCTCTATTATCAACTCCGTCAACTAGAACTATACCCCTCTGGTGGGGTGCAAGCTAACTGTGTCTGGCTGGCGTACTAAGGAAAATTGGTTTGAGACTAACTGCGGAGGAAATAAGAACAGTCTCATCCTCTCTGACTCTAAAGTAAAGGATGCCTAGGACAGTTGCAAAACTGCAGGATACCCTCTCTTTAAGAAATAGGCTGGAGACTCCAGACAATAAAAAGCACACTGGACATGTAAGTGAGCTCAGTCGTACAAGTACTGCCACGGTAGAATTGAATCTTATACCGCCTGGGAGTTAGCCTCAGAATCCATAGGACCTCGTAAACTCTGGCAAGGACAGCAAGAGCTAAAGCAAGTCTCTGACCCACTGATAATTGACTGGCTGCTAAGAAAATGCTGCACCTCAAAGACCCCATCCTGAGTGAAAGTACAAAAGTGCTGAGCCAAAGTGCCAAAAACCCCGCCAACAGAAGCTGCTCGTCAACATCTACTAATCCAGGAGAAACGTAACTGGTTAAAGAAGGAGGCTTCGTGATCTCCTCAGACAGTGGAGTCTCGCGCTGCAAGTCATAGCCAAAAGGGTCGTATAGTGACGCTATAGTAGGAGACATGTAGCTGATCTCCTAGAGGAAACTGCTAACCCAAACACCTACGAGCATTATGGCCCGAGAGCGCATCTGCAAACCCCGTGCTGACCGAAAAGTCTAATGGTATTGCTGGAGAACTTCAGGGTAAACGACGGCTAGTGACAACCTGCCTCTCCTATCATCGTCTGCAGAAGGAACTCTGTGAAACAACAGCTAATCAAAAGGTACACACTCCTCAAAATAGTGTCCAAAAATTGGAAGCCCGGAGACTGTCTATAAGTCTAAAAGAGTGATTGTAAGCTCTTTTGCTCCAATCCAGCAAGTACTATGACCAGTGTCCCAAAACTCAAGTAAACCCCGGGCCCAAGAAGTGAGAAGATGCCCATAGTCGAACAACGAGACATACAATGCCTCATAAATTCTAGCCGCCCGGAGAGTCTCCCTGTATGCCTGAAGTACATAGTGAGCCCAGTAAACATAGCCACTGATGGGGCTCTAAATCTGTTCAACTGATGAGTCCCTCGGCAACTCTAGAAGGGGTGACAACAATAGCTGACGGTGGCTAAGTAGGCTTGACTGTCCAATTGGCTTGAGTGTGTATGTTGCTGGCACTAGAACGTCGCAGGTACCCCAGCCAACCTGTGCCAAATAACTCTCCAATACGTGGTGCTCCCCGTACTGTAATCTGAGACTGGTGACCCACTGATCTGGATTCTCAAAGGCAACAGAAGCTAAAGGAAGCTCTAGGAGTGGGAGGAGCGAGCAAAGAAGTCGTGAAAAATGTCCCACCCTAGTAGCATGTCCTGTTGTTGCTCCAGTCTATCTCAAACATTAAAACTTCCCTGAGGGTCCTGTCTATCAATGGCCTCCCAGATGGCATCCTCACTAGGCTCGCCTGGAGGCAGGTCGTCGGGTCTCTTCCAACGAAACATTCCCTATAAAGCAAAAATAAGAAGAATGCATCAAAAGGAAATAATAAAAAAATATAAAAAAAAGGAGTGACTAAAGACCATCAACTGACATACAACAAATGTGGTTCACCTAGGCGCGTACCACATTTGTTCGGGGCATTTGTTGACCCCTACCACGTGGTCCTTGCATACAAATGATCTCATCGGTAGAAACAAGGCTAAGGAGTTGGTTATGCAATGGTTGAGGAAGCCATCAAATGATCCTTGGACAAGTTGGTATAGAAACATTTGTCTTCTATCTATAGTGGGCCATGGTGGTATGGAAAGACAACTCTCTTGCAACATGTTTATGAAGATGAAATGACAAAGGAATTTCATCTTAAAATATGGGTTTGTGTTTCCAGTACCCTTGACGTAAAAATAAAAAAAAATTATTGCAAAAATGTTAGAATCTCTTAATAAGGAGAGGCCTCATTTGGAGATACTTCAGACACTTCAAGATAGCCTTCGGACTGAGATCATGTCCAAAAAGTTATTACTTGTTCTGAATGACATTTGAAAGAATGATGAGAAGCAGGATAAAAGTAAATGGGTGAAGGTGCTCATCCCTTTGGCTTATGGGAGTTTTGGTAGTAGAATTTTGGTAACAACTCGAATGAGCTCAGCTGCAATGATGATTGCAATGGTCATTAAAAAGAAGGCGGAAGTATTTAGATTAGAGGGCTTGGAGAAAGATCAGTGTTGCAGCTCCTCAACTCTCATACATTTGCTGATGAGAAGACTTCTAATGATTATAAAAGATTAAGATCCATTGCTGGAGAAATAGATAAAAAGCTTTTTGGATCTCCATTTACTGCAAAGGTTATCGGTGGTGTCGTGAATTCCTAGGCAATTCAAATATGATATAAAGGCATGCATTACTAAGTAAACGAGGCCTCGAACATGCCCGGACGACGTCCGATCAACAAACGGACAGCACCGTTGCATCCGAAATGTCATCTCCATTAAGAGTCTATATTTTATTTGATCAAATTGGATCATTTAATATGGTGTCGCAAATTTCAAAGATGATCTAAATATGATGCGAAGGCACGCGTATTGCGGAAATTTGCTTCGACTACGGAGACGACATAATGTCTGATTGTCAAATGGATGGTACTGTTGTGTCCGGAACGTTGTCTACATTAAGAGTCTATATTTTGTTTGATCAAATTGAATCATTCGAGATGGTGTCGCAAATTTCAAAGGCGAACTAAATATGATGCGAAGGCACACGTATTACGGAAATTTGCCTCTACGGAGATGACATGATGTCCGATTGTCAAACGGATGGCACCGTTGTGTCTGGAACATCGTCGAAATTAAGAGTCTAAATTATATTTGATCAAATTGGATCGTTTGAGGTGGTGTCGCAAATTTCAAAGACGATTCAAATAAGGTGCAAAGACACACATCACGAGGGAAATTAGCATCATTAGTGATAAAACGATGTTGGATCGACAAACGGATGGCGCCGTTGTGTCTGGAACGTCATCGGCATTAAGAGTCTACATTTATTTTGATCAAATTGGATCGTTTGATATGATGTCGTGAATTTCAAAGGAGCGATCAAAATATGATGAAAAGATGCGCATTATGAGGAAAATGAGGCCTCAGCAATGCTCAAATGACATCCAATTGTAAAACAGACAGCGCCGTTGTGATCGGAATATCAGTAATACCCTAAATGCACTATCAATTTGTCTAATGTCTATATTTGATAAATTTGACATGCTAAATGAGGTGATTACACATATTTCGAGGTGACACACACGAATCGAGGAGTTGCGCAAATCCAAAAAATTCTAACAAGGTGTCATGCTGATATCATTTCAAGTGAACAGATAATTATAGTATTGTTTTGACTTTACCATTACTTTGATAAAAAAAGATATATATATATAATTATATATATATATAATTAATTGCACAAAGCCAAATAAAATAATCAAAATCTCATTTAAATACTAACCTCGTATCCACCTGTGAAAATCTCTGTCGAATCCCGGTTATCCGGTTGAGTGGAAAATCTCGGACAGATGAGGCCTCGTTCGAATACATTCTTTCAGCGTTAAAATGAGGACTAAGGCTTAGTTATCGGTTCTTCCTTTGCTTTGTTACCTACAAAAATCTACAGCAGCTCTTTGAATCCCGCACTCCCGTCTCTTCTCTTCCCACCTCCAACCTGCAAGATCTCACGCCCCTCCACGAACATCAACAACCCACTAAACTTCTGTCTCATTCCTTCCAGCCTATCACTAGATTTATCTCCTCTCTCAAGCCACAAGACCTCACTTATTCCGCCACCTCAACCCCACGTGAAGCACTAATCTCCCCTTCAGTCTATCAAGAAAATTCTTCACTCCCTTTGTCACAACAAACCGCAGTTCCAAATCTTCCTCCCCTCCCGCTCTCTGCTGCTTACACGAAACTAGCCTCAAACCCAAGCAGCTCTCCAATTGCAGGCCTCTATATAGCAGAGCACTAGTTATTTCATTGGAAGGTAATGAACAACAACGTGACATAATTTTGTTACTTTTTCTCAGCTAGATTCTCTTCCAATGGGGTCCTTTTTCTTTTATTATTAGTATTCTAGTGATAAAAAAAAAAAAAAAAAAAAAAGAGGTGACAAAGTAAGAGCAGTTCTCTCAAAAGAATATCAAGGGATTTAGTGGAAAGTGACAGAGAACAGCCTTTTTTTTTTAAAGCTAGTTATCATCTTGGAGTAGAAGTTTTCATTAGTATGCTTAAGTATTATTTTAGATTAAATTTCTGATGGTTGCGAGAATGATTGAGCTCCCTAATGTTCACTTCAGCACTTCTTAAGCCCTCGTTTTCTTCTGCCTTTGCTGTTGCTTCCAAAAAAAAATCGAACTAAGCCTCGTCTGTACACACTACTTTCCGTATTCTTTTAAAAGAAATCTTTCCTCTCAACTCCAGCAAGTGTTTTAAACCTATAAGCCATTGACAGCACATCTCCTCCCCTTGGCTTTATTCACCATAAAGCTGCTCCTATTCTCACGCTACCCGTGGATTCATTCTGCACGTTTCAAAAGAGAAAGGAGGAGAAGCTATAGTGAAATACTTGTTCTTTTTATGTCTTATTTTTACTATGATTTTACTTATAACATTTTTTAGCATTAGTTTTTTTCTTAATTAATAGCCATCACTATGAATTTTATGTACATATATATAGATTATTTTTTTTATTATGCATGTAAACGTAATTTACTTTATATTAGATCTTATATGTATATACATGTTATCTTCTATTAAGTTATATGTATATATACATAAATGTATTCTTCTCTATTAAGTTTTATATGTATATAAATATACTATTTTTTATTAAATTTACTTTTTTTAGCTACTAAAAAAAATAGAAAGCAAAAAAAAAAAAAAAAGAGTTTCAAAAAAAAAAAGTAAAAGAAAAGCAAAAAAAAAAAAAGAAGAAGAAAAAAATAAGAAATACAAAAAATGTGTTACCTCGATTTTTGTTCCCTCTTATCTCGACATCCGTGTCGGGCCGGTAAACCACCTATGCACGCTTTTATTGAGCGTGATAGGAGGGAACTCGGTGTGACACCTACAACGAGGTAGACGAGTGACCCCTTGATATCCACGTGCAAAAACTGACAACCCACTAAGGTACGAATTTTTCTAAACTCAGATTCTTGCTCTAAATGTTCGTGGCGGACTGGAAAACTGCGCCATGCATTCCTTTGTTGCGCGTGGTGGGATGGGACCCCGGTGCGGCACCTATGATGAAATGGGGTCACTCATAAGTACCCCCCCGAGTGGGGGAAAAGCAAACTACTTTTTTCCAAAAAAAAATGCTTTTTTAAAACCCCATGCACGCCTTTGTTGGCGTGGTGGATGAAAAATAAAAAAATCACTGCTGCGGTGTCTCACAAACACCAACTGTGCACGTCTTTGTTGACGTGGCGGGTAGGCGGCTTCTTGGTTTTTCCCCTAAATGAAGGACACACCGGGAGGCTGCCGAATTTTTATCTGAAATAAGACAAGAACTTAAAAAAAAACGAACTTGAGCTTAACTTGATTTTGCAAGTTGGACAAGAACTTGGACTTGAACTCAGACTCTAATTTGAACAAATATTAGATATTATTTGGACAGCAGAGGACTTGATTTTGGACTGCATGAAACATATTCCAAACTTAAATTATTAATAAGATACTTAAAACCTAATAAATGATCTCAAGCTTAAACTCAAACACTAATTTTTGGATAACAAAGAAATCATCTTGGACTCAAATGGATTTAATCAAATGACTTTGAACATGTGATGAATTTGAACATGAAGCAAGGCTACAATGTTTTGAACTTGGACTTGAGTTTGAATATTGACATTAAATGAGCTAAATGAGAATATTGTACACAAAACTTGAATTCGAATGAGCATGGAATAAATGATTTTAAATCCAATTTGGATTAAATCTTAATGTTTAAAGTAAAAATCATGTACTATATATGAATGGTAAAATCAAAGATTCATTTATAAATTGATCATATGCTTTAACATGCAATTTTTTAGACATTGAAAAATTGCAATCATCATCTCAATTGTAATGGAGATGTTGGTGAGTATACAAAAAGAAAAATTATAAGAAGGTATGACTTGATTGCAAAGCCATCAATATGAGAGCTTTTGAGCATGATGGTTGGTTTGTAATATAAGGCATAACTCACTCCTAAATAGCAATTGATTGAACAAGAATGAGGAATACCATGAATAAAAGCAATGTACTTCTATCAGGCTCTTATGTGATTGAAGGTGAATTGAAGATGATTGGTGCCGAGCAATCGACTCAAGATGCATAGTGAAATTATCATCAAAACAATGAAGTCCCTTTCAAACTACAAGTTATGTTCAAGGATAATGAAGATTGTGTGATCTCTAGCACAATCACTCACAAATTATAATGAAGGGTCATGCAAATTGTTTGGCTTGAACAATCCACAAAGAGCATGAATGATCGTGACAATTCATACACAAGCATATGCTAAGGACTTGTGGGCTTCGATGTAATTTTCTTGATGTGATTTCATCCAAATAAACTTCATGCAAGCAATACAACTCAAGTGAAGGCGACGAATGTCACAACACCTTTACAATCAATCATTGTCTAATATCAAGAAAATACGTTGATTTGTTATAAGTAAAGATTGATGATACTATAATAAGTGCTAGCACCTACAAACTATGTAACAAGAGCCAATGAATGTTGTAATGCTCTTGTAGTCAACCATCATTCAACATCAAGCAAATATATTGGACCACTACAAGTAAGGATATAAGATCTGTAATACATACAAGTCCTTCACGAATACATATGTGAGCACCACAGTCCAACTGTGGGTAGATGTATAAATACTTCAGTAAATACAGTATCTTGTAGTCAATTCTAGTATGCAAATGAATACATTTACCTGCAACAGTAGTGATTGTAAAGACCAAAGCCACAGCGGAGTGCATAAAGAATACGATAGATATAAGCTCCCACGAGCTTCTGTTGGAGCCCCGCTATAAATATCACATATCAACTACGAACAACATGCAAGATGACTGCAATAATTGCAAGTATCCACGGGCCATTATAGAAGACTCGTAGTACACCCAGTCTATTATCCACGAGCAAGATACAAAGTAACTATATCAGGTGAAAGTGATGATTAGTTATATTGGGAAATTCATCGTACATACAACAAGCTATCTACTAGCATCTACAAGTAAAAAGCAAGAGATTAGTGAGTGCACTACAATCATCCTGCAGAAAGCAATAAATTGTGCACGACAGTCTACCAGTATAAGGCAGCGAATAACTCTATTCAGAAACTACTACACCACGCCACCAGATTCTCAACTTCTATGCAAGCGGACAGAAGGCATCTATAAGTACTTTCAAAATATCACCACATGTGTAGTAGTTTGTATACACATAGGTACACTAAAAGGGATAAAAGCAATCACAAAACCCGCATGAGCCCGACGAGCATATTGTAGGATCACATGTGATGTCTAGAAATATTGCGCATGTCAATAAGTGAATTCAGGTTCGAACCCGATCCTCCTATACATATTAATAGGAGTCGTGAGGGTTCGAACAATCAAACAAATACATGGTTATGGTGACAGGTGTATTTGTTTTAATTCTTTCATATTAGACCTTCAAAGCCTAAAATCAATATAATTCACTAACAAAGGCATAAAGCCTATGAAACCCGATTCTCTGTCGACAGCTAGACAAAGTCGACAAAGTTCAAGCTACAAATGAAAATGCCCCCAAACACCTCGATGATGGCCGTGTTGAACGAAGATCTCAACCGAAGGGATACACATGCATTTTCAAATGTCTTTCAAATTTTATTCAAATATTCACAAAAACTCAAAAAAATCCAAAAATCCAAAATCCCAATGAAATTCCAAATCCAAATATTTAAAATTGAAATAAACCATTAAACACTTAAAGCAAAATCCATCCTACCTCCGCAACAGTTTGTCAGGGTGGATAAATTAAAAACTACTTCAGCTCACAAAGAGTCAAATGCCTAGTCAAAAATATCACTAGGATCAATTCTCAAACAATCTCCTGCCAATAAGGACGTGGTACGTGTCCTATAACCGGCAATTTTGCCGCCAAATAGCACTGTAGGATAAACGATTATGACCTAGGGCCCTCTGAATCGAGTGGTTTTGCTGCCAAATGGCACCACGAGATAATAGTTATGGCCAGAGCCAATATGCTCCTTAATTACATCAAATCCTTAAGATATGAATCAATAGGATATGATTGATAGAGCCCAAAGCCTTTTGTTAGCTAAGGTAGATTCAAATTTGTCCCCTTAGTTAAATATTCACCCTAGTTCTATAAGATCCCCTTGGATCAAGCAACCCATGGCTGCTGATAAGGATCCTTCTGTCAGGTTGGGTCAACTACCTCCTCTGAATAAGTAGACCCGGGAGGATGACGGAACCATGGGAACTTAATCGGGTCCATCATCCATTCCCCCACCATCCACTTTAAGTGCAAGATGGTGTACTTTCTATTTTAAATATTAAATTTTCCAAATCCAACTTCTACGAATATCAATACCCATTGCTGCTACTATATGCCAGATACACGTATCTCTACATATCTGATTGACAATTAGCCTTAATCGAAAGTTCTCTCTCATGATCAGGAGGGGTAATTAACTATAGGGGCTTGCGCCTATAGGAAACCAGAACTCAGATCATAAAGTTCTCACAAAATGAGGGCGAAATCTCTGGGTAGTGTCTTATCTACAAACCCATCTACCTTCCAAAATTTACCTCAAAACATTTTTCGTTAAAACTCCCTTGCTAAAAAGAAAATCAATCGAGCGGGCGGAGGCCGGGGCCAAATTTTTGGAGCCCATAATATGCAAATACGCATCGGCAACCAATAATATGGAACCAATCGTTAGCAACCCATAATCTGCAACCAATCACCGGTAACCCATAATCTGCAACCAATCGTCAGCAACCCATAATTTGTAATCAATAATCAACAATCATTACAAGGACCACCGAAGACCAATTCCTGGACCCGACAACATCCCGAATCCCTCGACCATCGAATATCTTTCTAGTGGGCGGATCAAAAGGGAATGTGCCCTCCCCAACCTCCTCGCAAGGGGAGAAGGCATCAGAAGGCTGCCAAATTTTTGATGGGAATAAAAATATTTTTTTAAAATCAAATAAAATCACTCAATCGGCAATTATCTATAATCAACAATTATCATAAGGACCTCTGAAGACAAATTTTGGGACCCAACAACGTGCCGAAGCCCTAGGCTATCGATTATCTTTCTGACAAGGTAGATTGAAATGGCAAGTGCTCTCTCGAACCTCCCCACGAGGGGAGGGAGCATCGGAAGGCTACCAAATTTTTGAGGGAAATAAAATTTCTTTTAAAATTAAATTAAGTCATGTAATCGAAATGTCACGCGCAATAAGGATTGTTAAAGACTATTAACGAAAATTATTCACTCTAATGAACTCGACGCTATCAATTTAATATGGCTGAGTCGAGCCAAAAGGGAAAGTTCCCTCCCCTACCTCCCTTCGTAGGGAGGGGACGCTGGGAGGCTGTCAAAATTTAGAACAATCAAATGACCATCATATAATTTTTTTTTAAAAAGAATTATAAAATTTTATTTAATTTGAAATAAAACAAATATTATAATTTGACTCGATTTCAAATTGTCTTGTTATATACATGCAAATTAAGATTTTCATCATGGTCTTGCGCTCAAATAAATAACAAGATTATTTGAGACTCTATTAAATCATGAATGATATTAATTTCATAAGCAATTTGAGTGAACTTGCGAACATTTTAACTTAAGATTGATGATTGATAATGAGCATCGTATTTCAAGAACTGTATATGCCCATCAACATAAAGATACTTATGTTTATTTGAGGGTTAATGGTGCATATCTAAACTTTTAAATAGTGAATGTTCGAATGCTAATACAATTGTTCTATTTCATGCTTCTCTAAAACTTTCCAATGCTATCTTAAAAAGTTCGATGTTGAAGAGAAGTTGTGTTTGACATTGATAAGTAGGTATGCACAAGATGAAGGAAATATGAAGATTTCTATTGAATCAAGTTTTCAAACCATAGTTACAAGATTATCGGATACAAGTAACATAGGTTGAAATGATTGAAAGAAAAGGATCTTATGACTTTCATGATAAAAGTAATCACCTATGAGCCACAAGACACCTTTACTATATGCTCAATAATCTCCTAACATATGTTTGAATGTCTCCAATGAACAGAAAGTCTATGTGTAATGAACATGATGACTCACCAGCCAACATGCATAAAAGAGTTAATGGTGAATGTAGCCCATTCAATAGTTAATACTAATATGCAAATGAATACTTTAAATTTTCATACAAGCGATATCAATAAAATCCTTAAAATCATAATAAATTCATTAAAATTAGGATTTAAAATTATATAATTTCTTGAATATGTTATTTTATTATGCCTAGCTCTGCACTTTGAAAGTGTCAGGTGAGGTGTCAATTTTAAATTATTAACCTCTTTCCTTTCATTTATGCAGAATGAAACTATATAATACTCCTTTTACCGTCAAATTGGGATGCAACACTAGCATTCAGCTAGCCAATGTTAACATCAACACCGAAGACTTTGAAGCCACTATCCGAATTGGTAGCCTAGAGTTTCTTGCAACTACTACAATGGTTGTTATTATACCTATTCCTAGCTTAACTGCTCCAGGCCATACTGCAAGTCCTGATTCGCTGAAACTTATGCATGAAGTGCTTATTCCATGTAACAGCCACGAGCTGATATAACTGCTACTGCTAAAGTAGTTCAATAAAAATAGGACCTCAATCTTCAAGAAACTCTCACATCCTAAAATTTTAACTATGAAGAGGACTGATGTCAAGCATAATACCCTGATGATCTTATCAGGCATCATCACACTGTCAATTGAGCCTTTCGTACCAAAAAGGTATGATCATGAAGCTTCCTCATCTAGAGGAAAATTATCCATAAGGAAAAGGAGGAAAAGGAATACTAAATTATGAGCCCAATAACCACTACTGGTACATCCGTCAACACTTCCAGCCTTGGAGCCCAAAGTTAATGGTCCTACTCATAACAAGTTTACAAATCTAAAATGGGTGAAGAGGAATAGTTTTACTTGTGAATTGAAACAATCTTTCTGGGAACAATAACAACAACAAATGCTTGTTCCTCAGAAGAAGAAGCACTAAATTCTATCCACCAGGGTATATACTGTTCTGAAAGTTGCCAAAAAAATGACTTAATGAAGAAGAGATATCAAAGGTAAATAGCAAACAAGAATATGAGAATCCCACCAAGAGAGTTATCATCTGCTATGATAACTCAAGAAAAATCAAAATTAGTTTACGGGATGTGTTATATATATATATATATATATATATATATATATATATATATATATATATATATATATATATATATATATATATATATATATATATATATATATATATATATATATATATATATATATATATATATATATATATATATATATATATATATATATATATATATATAACAAATCGTTGGCAACCCATAATATGCAACCAATCATTGGCAACCAATAATCTATAATCAACAATCAACAATCATCACAAGGACCTCTGAAGATCAATTATGAAATCCAAAAATGTCCTTAAGCCCTCGGTCATCAATTATCTTTCTGGCTAAGCAGATCCCCAACCTCCCCGTGAGAGGAGGGGGCATCAGAAGGTTGCTAGATTTTTTGAAGGGAATAAAAATATTTTTTAAATCAAATAAAATAACTCAATTGTTAATTATTTGCAATCAGCAATCAATAATCACCACAAGGATTTTCAAAGACAAATTTAGGGACCCGATAATGTCTTGAAGCCCTCGACCATCGATTATCTTTCTAGACAGGCATATTAAAAGGGAAAGTGCCCTCCCCAACCTCCGTGTTAGAGGAGGGAGAGCCGAAAGTTTATCGGATTTTTGAGGGAAATAAAATATCTTTTAAAATTAAATTAAGTCACATAATCTACACATCGCGTGCAACAAGGATCATTTAAGACTATTAACGGGATTGATTCGCTCTCCTTAATTCCTCACCATTGATTTTACCCAGGTGAGTCGAGCTAAAAGGGTAAGTGCCCCCTACCTCCCCTCGTAGGGAGGGGACGCTGGGAGGATGCCGAAATACGGAACAATTAAATTACCCTTGTATACTTATTTAAAAATGAAAATTTATAAAATTTTAATTAATTTGAAATAAAACATTATTATAATCTCACTAGATTTGAAATTAACTTGATATATACATACAAATTAAGATTTTCATCATAGTCTCGTGCTAAAATAAATAACAATATTATTTAAGCCTTTATTAAATCATGAATGATATTAATTACATAAGCAATTTGAGTGAGCTTGCAAACATTTTAACTTCATATTGATGAGTGATAATTAGCATCTTATTTCAAGAACTGTATATGTCCATCAACATAAAGATACTTATGTTGATTTGAGGGTTAATGGTGCATATCTTGCATTTTAAATAGTGAATGTTCAAATGCTAATACAATTGTTCCATTCCATACTTCTCTAAGACTTTCCAATGCAATCTTAAAAGGTTTGATGTTGAAGAGAAGTTGAATTTGACATTGATAAGTAGGTCTGCACAAGATGAAGAAAATGTGAAGATCGATATTGAATCAAGTTGTCAAACCATAGTTACAAGATCACTAATACAAGTAACTTAGGTTGAAATTATATAAAGGAAAGGATCTTATGACTTTGATGATATAGTAATCACTTATTGGCCACAAGACACCCTTAATATGTGTTCGATAGTCTCCTAACATATGTTTGATAGTCTCCTACGAACACAAAATTAATGTGTAATGAACATGATGACTCACCAGCCAGCATGCATAAAGTGATTATGGTGAATGTGGCAAGTGAATACACTAAATTTACATGCATGCTATATTAATTAATCTTCTAAGGATATATGTCACCTGCAAGTATGCATAGGACTTTTGCAACAAATATGATAGTCTACATGGATCTTATGTAAAGAAGAATATGAAGATTATAATGAGTGCAACCCACACTGCCTGCAAACAAAAGCAACAAGCTTATAATAAATGCAAGCATCTACAGGCAACTATTAAAAATTCATCATTGCACGATAGTTCATCTGCAAGAAGCAACAAGTGATCCATAGTGCAGCATAAAGCCACCGGATCCGCAATATTTGTAGAAGCAGACAAAATGCTATATCTTTATAATAACACCAACTATAAGTAAAACACAAAAGCCTAAATGCGCTTCGACAAATAAGTTAAAGTCACAAACATAAATGTCTGAGAATGCTGCGCAAGGTTAAATGTTCATTTTATTTTCAAACTAAATAAACCCGCATATGTCCTGACAAATGCAATAAAGTTACAAAATCTAATGTATGACAATGTTGTGTGGGTTAAATATTCAAGTATGATTCTCCTCCATGAAATGACTTGAGTCGACATGACTTGAAGAACGAAATGCCTCCCAAATTCTTACAAAAATATAATTGATTTAAAACTACATCACGATGATGGTCGTGTTGAATGAAAATATCAACCGGAGGGTACTCTTTAGTTCAAATGCCCCCAAACTTTCACAAAATTAAAATATTTTCAAGTGACTTCAAACTCCACTCTAATGATTGCCGTGTTGATAGGAAATCTCAACTAGAGGGGTTTAAATGTCAAATCCAATAAATTTCTAAATCCCTAAAATGAAACTTATCACTTAAAATTTTAAAATTATAACTCATCAACCTCTCGCAAGCATTTTTTAGGGGTGATAAATTAGAAATTAACCTCAGCTCTCGAAGAATAAATATTTTATCAGGTGTATCACTAAGGTTCATCCTCAAAAAGTCTCTTGCCAATAGGGACATGGCACACACCCTCTAATTGGGTGGCTTTACTATAAAATGACACCATTATATTACGATCATGGCCAAAGCCCATATGTTCTCTAACGGCTTCAAACCCTTGATTAATGAATAATAGGGTATATTTGATAGCATGAAGCCCTCTATCAGTTAAGGTGGATTTAGATCTACCCCCTAGATAAACACTACCCCAGGTATACAAGGTTTTCTTGGATGAAGCAGCCCATGGCTGCCAATAAGGTACTTTCTATCAAGTTAGGTCAACTACCTCCTTTGGCTAAATAGACCATGGAACATGACAGCCCGGGACGACGGAATCATGACATCTTGATCGAGCTCGTCTTCATTCCCTTCATCACCAGTTTTATGTTTATGGTGATAAATTCCAATTCTTAAAGTCAAATTCAAACCCTAAAATTATTGTTATTGTACATTGGATTTAGAACATATGTGACCTCTTTAATGAGTAGCCTTAATCGAAAGTTCATTCTCACTATCGGGAGAGGTAATTAACTACAGAGCCTTGTGCCTATAGGAAATAAGAACTCAAATCATAAAGTCTTCACAAAGAGGCAAAATATCTAGGTAGTGTCTTATCTAAAACTCAATCTGCCTTCTAAAAATTCACCCAGAACCTAAGCTTGCTAAAAAATCTCTGACATCACAAACAAAAGAAGAAAAATAGCCTAGCGCAGAGAGGCTCGTGTGCACATGGAATTTTTGAAGCCAATAAAATCACCTTGAAAAACTTAAAAAGTTTAAGAATTGTTCAAGTGTGCTATTAGAAATGAGTGTTGAAAAACAAGAATTATTTACCATAAGAAATAAATTATCTAAGGTTTATCCAATTTAACAGTACCAATGTTATGTATTTATTCTATTATTACATCATGAAAATTCCTCTTTCATATAATTAAAAACTATTTTGTAAGTTAATTTTTATAGTCAATAAATAAACAAAATGCAAATAAAAACTAATTTAAACATATTTTATATAAATAAATAAATAATTACTTCTTAAGAATTACATAAAAAAACATTATGACAAATGAAGCATAGGCTTTGTTTAGGATAGCTTTCTTACTGTTTTATAAAACTTTTTTTTATAGGCTTTGTTTAGGGCATTTTATTACATCATCTATTTTCCTCTCTGTTTAGAAGAAATAGGTTGAAAAAGCACTACAGTGTTTTGGCTAAGAGTGTTACAACACAAATATCTTTCTATACAAGGAGGCAATTGGGAGCATTATGGCATTGGAAGTGGGTGATGTATCATTAAGCTATTGGTTGGGAGCATCTGAAATATTTCGGCTGAGCACTGTGGCATTATGAGGAGTGGAATTGCAAACTTAGGATAAATTTAAGATTATTATATAAATATCTGAAAAGATTTTACACTTAAATAATTTCCATTCCTCATTCACAAGAAATATCAGGGAGGGGTCGAGGGAGGAGAAAAGAAGAGAGAGAAAAGAATAGATGAGCTTTGGAGGTTGTGGATTTGTATTTGTACCTAGGGTCAGTTGAAGGAATCATTTATATTAAGGTAGTATTTTTTTTTAGTACTATATTATTTCAATTTGAAAATTTTGAAAAATACTATGGTGCTTTATTTGATTTAAATGAGTTTAATCATGTAACTACTAATTTGTTGTAGCATGCATAATTCTCAACATTTTGTAAGTTTTTATTATAATCTACTTCTTCTTTTTTTTTTTTTTTTTGGTTAAAACCCTCTTACGCGTTAATGCCAAAAAACGGTTACAGAGTCCACAAAAGGACCCACCATCTCACTAACGCTCGATAGGGCTACATTTAAAAAAAGAAATAAAACCTAAGAGACGGTAGGTCCTTTTTCTATGATTACAAAAAGAACAAGTAAATAAGCTCGGGCTGTGCAGAAACAACACCCAAAAAAGAAAGAACAGATAAAACCTTTTCAGCTCAATCTTCCTGCAAAAAATAAATAGCACATAGATACTTAAAAAGGCAGAAGAGAAGGAGATTACCTTGCTGTCCTTGAAGCTCATATTACTCAAAAAGTATTGATACCTGCAAGATAAACTCCCAAAAGAGGTAAAACAGCAGTTGGAAACAATAGAAAAAACATCCCCAGAAACCATAGAATTGAAATTAATGACAACCAAGCCCAAGGGAAAAGATAAGGAATTCCAACTGGAGCATAAGTACCCAACCTCACTGACCATATGAATGCCTAAAACAACAGAATGACCATGCCCATCAATACTCACCCCTTTCATAATCCAATCCAACAAAATATCCAGAAACAAACCCAGAGAAACCCAATTCCTACAGCAATAGTTCCAGCACAGAAAAACTTCCCCGATAATCAACTGACCAGCAGCCATGATATTCCAGAAAATAACCCAACCAAATAACTCCTCCTTACAGTCCAGCCATATGAACACACCCAGATTATGGAACTCCAGAAAAACTAAAAACATCATATAGAAATTAACAGCTAACACAAGCAGAATAACCCAGACAACAAAATATTCCATCAACCACACCAGAAAGGAGAAAAAGGAATCAACCATGTCTGACATAGGGAAGACCGATTTTATCTAAAGCAATCATACCTTTAAGAGGACTAGGCAGATTATTAATCATCAAATCTTGATAAGAAGTTAAACCAGAGCCATAATTAGCCAACCAATCCGCAGCAGTATTCCCTTCTCGATAAATATGGGAAGGGAATAATTAAGGTTAGCCAACAGCATTTTAATTTTTCTAATAATATAAAATTCCTTAGGAAAAATAGCATCCATATTCGAAATAGCATGAATAGCAAGTTTAGAGTCCACTTCAATTAACACATGCTGGATACCCATAACCATACATAAATGCAAACAATGATAAATCCCCATTAATTCAGCATTAAAAGCAGAAACTTTATCCGTAGGCCCAGCAAAAATACCAATAGGATTACCAAGCATATTCCTAATTAAACCACCAAAACCCGCAGCATCCTTCCCAAAGGACCCATCCGTATTTAATTTGACATAAGGAGGATCAGGTTTTAACCAATGCACAATCCGGTCAATCTTAATAATATTAAACTCATTGGGAACAATCCCAAAATAACTAGCCATACGATTGCTATTCTTAAAATTTTTTTGAGAAATAAGATTAACAGCAATAAGTTTCAAAACTTTAGTCCTAACATTATGAATAATCTGATTAGCCCACATTTTAATGTTGTTATGCTTAGAATCATTCCTAGCTTTCCAGATATACCAAATAATCAGAATAGGGATTAAGCAATTAATATGATTTTTACCTTTAGCAAACCAATCCTTCAAGATATCCGTTAAACTCTGATGATAATTGAAATTATCCATCTCAGCAAGATTAGAGAAATGGCACCAAACCAAACGAGCCATGTTACTATTAACAAACACATGAATAGAACTCTCAATATTAAAACAACATTGACATTTAGAAGCAAACTGAAAACCTTTCTTAAACAAATTAGTATCCACAGGCACGAATTCTTTCAGACATCTCCAAGTCAACAAAGTATAGGATAAGGGGATCATTTTTTGCCAAAGAAAACCATAAACGTTAGAAACCTCTCCTTTAATCCTAATAATATCCCAAACATTTTTAGTGCAAAACTTGGCCGAAGTAGCTAATTTGAACATGATATTATCAGCACTATCAAGTTTAATAGGAATGTTAACAATATTATCAGCAATGCAAATAGGCACCACACTACAAAGTTTAACTTAATTCCAATTCCCATTAATAAAGAAATCCTTGACTTTGATATTAGCTTTGGTATGAGTATTAAGGAGATAATCAATAGAAGCACAACCCAACCAGTTATCTTGCCAAAAAGAAACGTCACCATGCCCAATGCCCCATTGAATAAAAGTCTCCGCTTCCCACTTAATCTTACACAGTCTTTTCCACACCGGAGAATCACCAATTTTATAATGGCACACAAGGGGATGAAGATCCTTACAATACTTAGCTTTCAAAAAGTTGGCCCATAAACTATTGTTAGCTCTAAAGCCAAACCAAAGCTTATGCGAGAAAACTTTAGCAGTGTCAGAGATAGACTTACAACCAATGGCTCCTTCATTAAACACACCACACATTTTATTCCAAGAAGTCCACTTAATGCAATACTTAGTATCAGTGGCCCCCCAAAAAAATTTATTAATCAACTTCTCCATTCTCTTACAAACCGTAATCGGAGGCTGTAAAGTGTGGAAAAGAAATATAGGAATAGAGTTAAGGACACTTTTAATTAAAGTCAATCTACCCCCAAAAGAAAGAAACTTAGAAGACCAGTTAAGTAATTTTTTTTGAAAATTAGAGAAAATATTTTCAAATAATTCAATTCTTTTCCTACCTTTGTAAATAGGAGTACCAAGATATTTAATGGGCAAAGAAGAAGGGCAAAAACCACAAACTCTTTTAATTCTAGCCTTTCTCTGAATATTCACAGAATTGCTAGTGATAAAATTACTCTTGGTTTTATTGATGTATAACCCACTACTCCTTTGAAATTCATCTAAAAACAGGTTTAAAACTTTAATACTTCTAATAGAAGCATTCGAGAAAATGATAAAATCATCAGCAAAACTAAGATGAGTAATTGGAATACCACCAATAGTTTTGAAAATAAGTTTAGGATTAAACCTGAATAAATTCTCGATACCTCTAGAAAGATACTCCATAGCAATAATAAAAAGCGAGGGAGACAGAGGATCCCCTTGTCTAAGACCTTGAGAAGAGCTAAAAAAACCATGATTAGAACCATTAATGATAAGAGAAAAGAAGCAATTTTGAATGCTGTTATTGATAAGCCGCAGGAAATTTTGATTAAAACCAAACTTAGACAAAACATTGTAAAGAAAATCCCAATTTAAATTGTCATATGCATTGGTGATGTCCAGTTTAAAAATGATGTTGCCACCAGTGATTTTAGCATTTATATCGTGAACCATTTCTTGAGCAAGTAAAATATTATAAAAAATACTACGACCTTTCACAAAACCAGTTTGATTGGGCGAAATTATTTTAGGCAAAATTAAAGCTAATCTCGAAGCAATAACTTTAGCAACAAGTTTATTAAAAAAAGTGCAAAGGCTAATAGGTCTAAAGTCATTCCAGAAAGACGGATTCTCTTTTTTAGGAATAAGAACAATATTCGTAGACTTAAAATATTTAGGGTAAGGATTCCCCCTAAAGAAATCCTGTACACCATCAATAACATCCTTTTTAATAATATCCCACATGTTTATGAAGAATTTAGTAGTAAAACCATCAGGACCAGCAACAGACTCCCCATTCATATTCTTGATAGTATCCCAAATTTCTTCCTCAAGAGGAAGACAAGTAAGCATCAAATTCTCAGTCTCATTCACAATGCAAGGAATCAAATTTGAAAAATTATACTCATTCGAAAGATTATTCCTATTAAAAATTTTACTAAAAAAATTAACACCAGATTCAGCAATGGATTCATCCGTATCATAAACAACGCCATTGTTATCCACTAACCTGTTTATACGGCTTTTGATTCTATTAGAATTAACTAAGGCATGAAAGAAAGCAGTATTTCTATCCCCCTCCAACAAAAAAGAAGAAGAAACTTTTTGTTTCCAAAAAGTTTCTTCTTGATCTTGCAATTTAAAAAGCGACATCTTAGCATTATCAAGATTCAAAAGATTAGAATCAGAAGGTAAATCCTGATATAAAGTTTCAAATTCCACCACTTTTTGTTCAGCCACTTTAATATTATCAAAAACATTTTTAAAAACATGTTTATTCCATCACCTAAGTAATTGCTTCAATCTGCTCAATTTAGCCCAAAGTCTAGCCATACCAGTCACATCATTGTTAGGAAAGACATCCGCATACCAATTATCAGAAATAGCAATTCTAAACTCAGGATGGGTAAGCCACATATTCTGAAATCTAAAAGACATAGAAGGTTTAGTTTTGTTACCAGAGACCGTTAAGAGAAGAGGAGCATGATCAGAAGCGTTCTGCTCAGGTGCTGAACCTGGGTTAATTGAAAGCAACTAATCCATTCATTATTAAACAACAGCCACATTCTAGACCTGCTCCAAGTAAAACTATAACCAGAGAAACCAATATCAGATAAATTACAATTAGTAATCATATCATTAAAATCATTCATTGCATTGACATTGGGAGGATTTCCCCCTCTTCTTTCATCAGCATGAGAAATAATATTAAATTCACCACCTACAGCCCACGGCCCCGTGATGTTTTGAGCAAAATCCGCAAGACTCTCCCATAAGGGAGATCTCCCCAATCTAGTAGATGCAGCATAAACAAAAGACACATGACAATTAAAGCTATCAAAGGATATGTGAGCATGAATAACTTGTTGAAAATCAGAAATAACATTAACATTTAGATGGTTGTGCCACATCATCCAAATCTTGTTAGAGCAATTAGCAAAACTATTTTTAAAACCCAAATTAGAAGCAGTAGTAACCAACTTGTCAACAGAAATAAAAGGTTCTAGAAGGACCAACAACTGAATATTGTGAATACGTTTTAAATTTCTAACACGATTTTTTGAGTCAAGACCACCAATCCCTCTCACATTCCAAATAAGTGTTTTAATCATTAGTACATTTGGAAGTAGCTTGAGCTCTGGTGGAACGTGGCAGCTCTGAAACGGGAGCCTTATTATTTTTCTTCTTTTTCTTATTAGTCTTAGGAGACCCTTCCTCCTCAACCCGTTTAGTAGACATAGTATAGGCATTAATCCTTTCCTCATTGTTATGAAGTTCCTCCTTTTCTTTATCAGAAGATAATAAAACCTTATTCCCTTCAATAATTTCACCTTCTTCACTTTCCTCCCCTGTTTCCATTTCCTTTTCATCTCCCATTTTATTAAGCAAAGAATTGGAAATATCATCATTATTAAGCATAGAATCAACAGAAATAAATATATCAGGTAATTGATGGTTCTCGATAGAGAGGTTTTCCTTAACAATTTCTTTCTCGGGTTCCACCTACGTTGAATCCACATTTAAAATCTCCTGAGGAGGTGCGACATCAGCATGGTTTCCAACCATCTCAACATTGGAAGGTTCTAAATCGTTACTCGCATCCTGAGGATTTCCTAAAAAATCCTTATCCACGGTGTTCACAGCCTCAGAATTAACCTTTCCAGTGGAGTTGTTGGAAGCTTTTTTAAGTTCAGGATGCAGTTTAAAGCAATCAGAAATCGCATGTCCATGCGCTTTGCAATGACTACAAAAATCAGGCACTTTCTCAAATTCCACTTTTTGAAGATAACCAAACGATTTAGATCCAACCCAAACTTCCTTAGCATGCTTAACAGTAATATCAACTTCAACTAACACCCTAGCAACAGAGGGACGAGTTCTAGAAGCAGTAGCTTGATCGGTTTGTAAAGGACGTCCAAAAATCGCCCCCAACGCATGCAGCACTTTCGAATTAAAAAAATGAAGGCGTAAGTTCGGAAACGAAATCCATATAGGCACAATCGAAGATTCTTCTTTGACATCGAAAAAGGGAGTCCATTTAAGGATCCTCATTTGACAGTTAAAAATAAAATAGGATCTACGAGAAAAAACACGACTGTAATCTAAATCGTTAGAAAGCTGAATCGCAATGTGTTTAGAGTCCAAAAGCCCTACAGAATAGAAACCAGAAAGTTTAAGATTACCAAAAAATGAACGAATCGCGTCGAGATTAGGCCTACGCAAACCAAACTTGCCAACCAAAGTAAAACGAAAAGGTGAAGCAATTTTTAAGACATCATCATCAGAAATCATCACTGCCGGCACACCATTAAAGGTAGATTGAGTTAGAGAAGGTAAGGTATCACCTGAAGATCCCGCTAGAACATCTTTAAAAGACCTAGATTTAGTAGGAGAAGAAGACTCCGAGTCAGGATTAAAGAACCCTTTTTTAGCATCTTGAGCTTTAGAGGAGAAATTCCCCCAAGGAGAAACCGAAGACGATCCAGCCATCGCTGAAGGCCCGAAGGCCACAAACACCCACAGGAACTAGTTGCACAAAACTCACGAGATCGCACACACAAGATCACCCGGAAGCAGCCGAAAGATCGGAGACACAGGAAACCCTAAAATCGCACAGGCGGAGCAAGAGAGGAGGAGAGAGAGGAGCGTGAGCTGAATGAAAAAAAAAAACGAACGAATCGCATCGAGATTAAGCCTGGTAATCTACTTCTTTCTTTTCTTGCTTCTGTCTCTTTTCTTAAATTTATTTTTTTTGGTGCTTTTGGAGGATTAGATTGGAATTCAACTTATTAATGCAAGTAATTACTGTTTACATTTTTTATTCTCTTCTTATTTATTTAAGAAATAGAGAAGTGTTTTAGGTGCAGAAATTTGCAGATTGAATGATATGGTTTTCATCCATTCGATGAAATTATAAATTTTATTGCTTGTGCGCTACATCTCACTGAAGTTTTTAAGAAATTTCATCGGCTCCTAAGCTTCATCATTTCATGAAAAAGCATATAAACTGCATCGGTGTACATCTGTATCACAAATAGATTTCTCATATTTGAAAATTTTAAATGGTAATTTTATTTGGATCAATATTTAATATTGCTATCTTTACTAGTGTTGATTTTTTGGGACCTGTTGGTCTGTAATAAGTTAAGTTAACATTGTAAGCACGTACACTGCCTATTTTTTATTACTAGTTGAAAAATCATTATAATACCACAATTTTAAGGAAAACTTGTCCCTTCCAAGTCTCACAATCAAGCACCCAAAATGGTCCCCCTCTCCCCTATTTATTACCTTCCACTTATTCTTTCATGCAATCAAATTAAACCTATAATTCAAGAAAGCCGAAGAAACAGGTCTGATGGAAATTGACAGTAGCTAGCCCTTGCCACATTTTCAATCTTGCTGTCAGTCTAACAACTATATAAGGATGGTGATATATTAATCTCGGTGCTAGATAGCTAGCTTGCTTGTAGATTTGGAAGTGAGGAAGTGGACTTACTGGGAAGTTTACGTGGGAAGGTAGGACTCACATGGGCTGAGTAACAGTCACTTTCTAATCAGCGTGAGATGATTTAGTTATGTATTTTTTAGGTATCTCACGTAAACATCCCAGTAAGTCCACATCCTCACTTCCAAATCTACAAGCAAGCTAGCTAGCCAGCACCGAGATTAATATATCACCATCCTTATATAGTTGTTAGACTGACAGCAAGATTGAAACTGTGGCAAGGGCTAGCTACTGTCAATTTCCAACAGAGCTGTTTCTTCGGCTTTATAGAACTCTAGGGTTAATTTGATTGCATGAAAGAAGAAATGGAAGGTAATAAATAGGGGAGAGGGGGACCATTTTGGGTGCTTGATTGAGACACTTGGAAGGGACTAGTTTTCCTTAAAATTGTGGTATTATAATGATTTTTCAACTAGTAATAAAAAATAGGCAGTGTACGTGCTTATTAACTTGAAAGCCATCGAATAGAACACTAGCTAAAGGTTAGCATAATTAGTCTTTCATGACTAGTCTCACCTAATTAATGGTACTTATGTATTAGTTGGGCCCACTTAGGCAATATTTCTTATTAGTGAAATTTTGCATTAATTTTGTCTTATTAACAAGCAGGAATCTTGCATGTGATACTGACTTTAGCAACTTGATGTGCTTGAGATGCAATATTTCTTTTATAAAAATATATTTAGAAAGATTTGGACTAAAAGTTTCAATTATTATTCCTAATGCATACTACCCATTTTTATCAACAATTATGTGCGTTTTATTTATGAGTGAAAGTTTCTTGAAAATATACATAATCAAACCATCATTAAGAAAATGCTCAGAAAAATAGCAGTCCAGGTCAAAATTCAAGTAAAACTTGGAGAATCATACTCCCAATCCATCTCATGTAGTCAATTACGATTATAATAGGGCTTGAATTCTTGAGAGAGAATGGTTTCAACTATCGCCTGAAATCTATGCAAAATAACTTAAAGTTGTGATAAATTAAGGCTTCGTTCGGAACGACTTTTTATTTCTTCATAAAATAGAGTTTTAGTACAAAAATTTTAATTTTTGTATTAAAACTCTATTTTAGAAAGCAATAAAAAAGCCATCCCAAATGACAACAAAAAATAATGTTAAAAAGATATTGCAGATTAAAGCGGAAAAGTAGTTTTTTTTTATTTGTAAAATTAATGTATTTTAATATATTATTTGTAAATTTTCACTTGCAGTTTTAATTCTACGTAAATTTGAGTATTCTGAAAAATATTTTGACACCATAAATAGTGTCAGAGTAAAACAAAATCCTTGAAATATTATTATAAATAATGTTTGATAATTTGTTTATGATCTAAAAAATATGAAAATTTGTGTGTGAGTTTAACCCCAAAATTTTATCTTGATATATTAGTATGACATTCTATGAAATACTATAATATGTCTTGATATGTCTTAAAAAATTATCTTGATCAGGCACGAATCTTGATGCATATCTGAATTGAAAACTTCTAAAATTATATTGGGACCATCAAAACTCTGATTTCAACAAACTTGTACTCAAACAGATTTCCTTGATGAGATGTTCATCTGATAACATCAAAATCATTCCAATCCAAGCCCAAATGAGCTTAAATCGAAGACTTATATAAATATTTGGAAGCTCCAAGGTATTAATTTGATGATGAGTTATATTCATGCTTATAGTCGAACTGAGTGGCTCGATGAGACAAATCCAATGAGCCCAAGCTCCATCGCTCGTCGACTATAGCTCCTCTGACCACCATTGCCCGCCAACTACAGTCTCTCTAACCATTATCGCCTGCCAACTACAATCCCTCTTATCAACATCACCCAATGATTGTAGTCCCTCTAACCAATGTCACCCACCAACTACAATCACTCTGGCCACCGTCGTCCACCGACTACAATCTGTCAGTTTTATTGACCAAACAAACATGCCAATATTCTTTTGAGAACAAATCTCATATCATTGGATCTTCAAACTCCCACGATGTAATGTTCTCTATATGATATATATTTGCAACATTGAACCAAGGCCTTCCCCTGAGGAAGGGAATTATTTGTAATTGACTATAAACACTAATATAATCATTTCAAGTCATTCAAGCCCTGTGGTTATTCCCCATTTTCAGGATTTTCTAGGTAAAAATCTTGTTATCTCTTATGACTCTTGCATCACACTCTTATTTGTGTGTTGTGCTAAATTTTCGTACCAAGCTAGGATGTTAACCGTACATCTCTCTACCACCTCAAATGTTTTAACACACAACAAGTCTGATACTATTTATTATATTTGAGAACATAATTTTTTCTATGTTTAAGCCTAAAATAAGTGAATTGGGGAAGTTTTGATGATTGAATAGGAGTTCTAATGTGTAGTGTTGGATGCTATAAGAGTCTAAATATTGATTTTGATGTCTAAATGGGAGTCATAAGGGTTTGAAGTTTTGAATATCTATGGTGTTAAGAATTGAGTTGAATATTGGGAAGTTAAACCACACCAAAAAAATAAATAAGGAAAAGAAAACAGTAAAAAGAACACCATGATTTAATGTGGAAAAACTCAAAATTAAGAAAAATCACTAAGTTTGATCACACCAAGAAATCCACTATTAAATTTGGAGAAATTGTACACATCACTTTTCTCACACTCTTTTTTTTTTCTCTTCATTTCACACACTCTATTTATCTCAAAATAGATAAGAGACACACTTAAAAAATCCAAAAGGATGCAACCCTTAAAGTGAAACAAGAAGAATAGAGAAGAAAAACTTCTTAACATAACTCCCAATGCCGCAATGCTCCACTCTTTGCCTTTAGCCTGAGCTTGAAGCATTACTGCACTCCAGTATACAACTCAACTGATGAAATTGAGGTTTGAGTAAACAATAAAGCTTGATTGATCAACATAATCTTATTAAAAAAAATAATAGTATCCTACTTTTAAATTGATTGCGATCAAATATTCTTCTGATTTGTAGCACCGATCATAGTATATATAGTGTGACTCACCCTTATCCCCCAACCTTCATGAAGACCACCAAAAGTTATACATAGCTTTAGTTATCAACTGTCACCATCTTCATCAGCATGTCTACAAGATTCTGGATAATGCATATTTCTCCAAAAATAATTGTCCATCTTTTAGAAGTGATATCATGAAATGATACCCAAACTGGATGTGCTTATTCATAACATGTAATGCAATAATCTTTGTTAGATGAATCATACTCATGTTGTCACTATGCAACTTCCCATTGCTTTGCCCAATCCTAAGTTCTATCATAAAATTTTACAACCATGATATATTCTTTCTAGTCTTAGTGATAAAAATGTACTTAGCTTCTGTGATTGAGAGTATAATAATCTTCTATTACTTAAAAACCCAACTCAATACTATGTCTCCTAAAGTGAAGTTATAACCTTTTGTACTCCTACCATTAATATCTCAAGTAAGATCAGAATCTACATGTGCATGTACGTAGTTCAATCCCTGCATATCCAAAGAAAAGAGCATTATCACTATATTGGTGCCTTTTGTTTGACATAAGCCTGTCAACTATCTTATACCGCTATCTTGGTGCCTACTTCAACCTTTACATATTTGTTTAGCCTACACACTAAATTTTCTTTACTTGTGATTACCAATCCATGAGATTGTGCATATACAACTCTTCTTCTATATCACCATATCTTCATCTCTATTTGTTCTAGATGTAAATCCTCCACTACTACTATGCTTAGCGCAACTCTGATCATTGTCATCTTCACCACTGCAGAATTTTAATGTAGTCCACTTATTCCTCCTATTTAAATTCCTTAACTACAAGCCTGATCATGTAGCACTTGTTGCCATCAAATTCATCTTTTAACATGTAAACATATTTATTATTCAGTACTTCCTTACTTTCTTGTAGCTCAGTTAACTCCTAAGTTTGATTTAACTTAAGCAAATACATCTCATCATCCATGGCTTGCTCTCACTTTTTTGAATCATCAACTTTAATGACCTCTTTATAGCACTCTAAGTCACCATCATCTATCAATAATTGATAATATAAAGAAAGAGAATACCTTTGTACTAGTCATGAGATTCTATTGGATCTCCAAACTTCAATAGTATGTGTTTAAGGAACTCTTTATGCTTCATCACACCTCTTGTCTTTGTCTTCCTGATCATCACCAACCACTATCTCAACATACATGAAAGAATCTTATGGTGCCTCATTTTCTATCATAATATAGTTAATTATCATTGAATGTAACATCCCTACTTTTAACAATTTTATGATTATGATAATCCCCAAATTTGTAGCCAAATTCATTTTAGTCCTATCCAATAAATGTACACTTAATAGATTTTGGATCAAGCTTACTCTTATATTATGCATCAACATGAACATGGAGGAACAACAAAAGAATCTTATGCGAGATAAACTTACCTTCTTTTTATTATAAGCTTCCTTAGAAAATCCCTCATATAGAGGAATTGATGGATCACAATTGATCAGATAAACATCAATATTTAATTCTTTTACCTAGAGTTGTTTGGGTAGACTAAGATACAACCTCAGGCTCTTAGGCCGCTCAATGATAGTTTTATTTATATGCTTTGCAACACTATTATGCTATAGTGTTCTTGGAATAGTGAAGTCATGCTTGATTATGATCAAATACACTTTTTCTTTAAGCTTGTCTCATTCTCAACCATGGCTTCCCATTTTTTGAACACTTCAAACACATCTGACTTGAGTTTTAAGACGTATACCAATATTTTTTCATTATGATCATCAATAAAGATTACAAAATATAAAGATCCTCCAATATAAAGAATTGGAGTGGGATCCCGTGCATCTGTATGCACTAATTCCAACTTCTTTGACTTCACCTTTTAACCAGTCATTGAAAGCTCACCTTCTGTTACTTGTCACATACATAAACTTGACCAAATTCTAAATATATAGATTTTAAACTCGAAAGCTTTTCTCTAGTTAGAAGTGAATTTGTACCCTTATTACTTATATGGCCAAGCCTACGATTCCAAAGATCTCCATCAACATTTGAATCAACTACTCCATTAAAATCTAGTAATGTTATCATGAGTTATAACCATAACCTCTTTTATAACCTTCCATGAATCTGCTATGAATGATGTCACATAGCTTGAACTCACAAAAACTAAATTTCATTTCATATAAGGAATATGTCTATCATTCTTTACTTTTCAAAAAGATGTATATGGCAATCTGATATCATTCTCTCTATATCCTACTATATTGTAAGGTTTGTTTCTCTTAAATAGACTTCCCCATATCAACTTGATTGTAATTTTTAAACACATCCTTATTTGGACTTGCATGAAATGAAGCACTTAATATAAAACCTAAGATTGAGAATTATCCAAAGATAAAATCAGATAATCATTCCAAAATGCTTCAACATATATGTTCATAAAGTGAGTACTTTTATCTTAACCTTCACCACTAGTCTACTTTGGAGGATTGTAGTCCAATTTGAAGTGACCTTTCTTTCACAATTCTAACACTAAACTTTACCACTTTCTAATTTGGATTTTCCTCTCCTCGATTTAGATCCACCCTTGCTTGAATTTTTATCTAAACCCCTTCTTCTAGTTTCAACATTCAGATCAGGATTTAAATATTCACCATTCATCTTCTTAAAACTTTTTCATTCAACACTAACCCTATAATATCCTCAAAGTTTAACTTTGTACTCCCTAAATAATTACTCACTATAGTAACTATCCCATCCTAACTATTTTGCAATGAAGATAACAACAATAAAGCTCTTACCTCATCATCAAACTTGATGCCAATAGAGCATAACTAACTAATCACAATATTTAAATATTTCAGATGTTCTTACATTTGACTACTTTCTACCATCTTCATATTGATTAATATCTTCATAAAAGAAAACTTTGTTTGAAGCCAATGGCTTCTTATACATCTTAATCAGTGCAACAATGAGATGGACTATAGTCTTCTCATTAATAATGTTGAAAGAAACATAAGAGAAAAGTTAAAGTCAAATCAAACCTAGGGTTTTCCGATGAATAACCTCTCTTCCCTCCATAGTCATTAATTATGGCTCCTTAGTGATTCCATATAGCACAAATACAACTTCTTTTGATTGAGTAGATCTTCAATTTGCATCTTCCCAAAAGCAAAAAGTATGAATCAATGAACTTCTTAATCTTGTTTCTTATTTTTTCAACCATTACTCTCACTCAAACGAAAGAATATGATTCTAATAGAAGGTATGAGGAAGTAAAACAATGCAATAAAAACAAGTAAGATAATAAAAGCAGTGAAAACAATGTCAAGATTTAATGTGTAAAAACCTAAAATTAAGAAAAAAAACTACAAAGCCATATCACACCATGAAATCCACTAAGTAAATTGGCTGAAATTGTATAGATCTCTCTTCTCACAGTTTATCTTTTTCTTTCTTAACTTCACACACACTCTATTAATCTCAAAACAAATAATTGAAAAACTCAAAAACATTGAAAGGTTGTTACCCTTCAAGTGAAATTTGAAGGAAAAGGAAGAAATACAACTCAACCTAACTCACAATGCCTCGATGCATGGTTGGAGCTCTATGGTGCTTCACTCGCTATCTTCATTTGAGGTTGAGTGTTTTATTGCTCCAACATATAGTGTCGTGGTGCTATATAGATAGAATTTTTTTTTGGGACATTGTCCTTGAACCCTTAAGAAAGGGGTGTGTTGCCCTACCTCATACAAACCCCCCAGCAAGCTACTTGTCAAGCTCTAGTGATAAAATAGAGGTTTGAGTCATTAATACAACTCGATTGATCAAAATAATCAGATTCCACATAAAACAAATATTATAAGGGTATGATATATGATATACTACCACAAGGAGTCATAAGGACGAAAATTCTAAAATTTTGATATATATATATATATTATATGTTTGGAGGTATAAGAACTTCAGGGTATTGAATGTGAAATGTTTTGAACGGTTTTTGTGATGTGTTCAATTTTTGTTATCTATGACCTGATATGCTGTCTTTATTATTTTTAGTTCTATTATCTATTTTGTATTTTGAACTATTAGGTTTGTTTTGAGATACTATAGATTCTCTCACTATTCTAAGTAAATGATTACTATTCTATTCTATTAATATTCAGCAGAAGGTTTTGTACGAATAATCTGTTCTACCTTTTTATTTTGCTATGCTTTATTTTGTTGTTTTAATTTTTTTAAATTTAGGTTGGTTCAATATATCCTACTTACTCATGGTTTGCATATACCCGCTATTCTCAATATATTTCAAATCAAGGTAAGAAAAAAGGGCTGGTTGAGCAGAGAGAGTCTGTAGATTCTGAGTTGTTTGTCGAAATCTTTTGTTAGAGATTTGGCAGCCATGACCTTTATGTTACAGTTCGACACAAAATGATATGTTTTTTATGTTAGAGATTTGGCAGCCATGACCTTGCAGGATTTATTTATTTCTTTCTTCTTGAAACCGTGAGCAAAGTCTGTCAAATATTTTATGCCTAAAATAACATATTTCTCATGAGACAGCCGCCAATTAGCCAAGTTTTTAAATAAAATCGTAGATACCAAATCACCTTTCACATGAGTCAAAGAAAATTATTTAAAAAAAAAAAGGTTCTGTAGCTCTACTAAACTCTCTTCAATATGTATTTATTTATTTCTTTCTTCTTTACCTATAACACCTGAGATGTGTCATGCTGGCAAATATTTCCAGTCGAGTCAAAGGAATCTCACGTAAGCCCTGTTAAGTACAAAAATCAAAGGATTTTAAAGAAACTTAATTAAACATTAAAAGCTTTCTTCGTTCGTGCTTTTTTACTTAACCAAATAACAGCTCAATAGCAGCTTTGTAATTCCACCAATCAGAAAAAAAAAAAAACACACACACACAAAAACACGAATACATATTTGTTTTGTACCAAAGTAACCAAACTCTAGACTCCTATCACCACTTCAACGTCCTCAGAAACCATAACTTGTGTTGCAGGCACAGTACCGTCACTGTGTTCTTTCTTTTTATTGTTGTAGAGACAGTAGATGATCATGACCATCTTTGCAAAGCCAAGAAAGCCGACTGAGATGGCTACAAGCTCGGAAACCATCTTTAAATTTGTTGGAGAACGAGAGAAAAAGATTAAAATTATGTCGGTAATTCTTAGGAGTCATATTTCTACAAACAGAAATGAAGTGTCAAAAGATGTATATTCTTTCCTTCTAAACTCTTAACTATCCCCAAAAGGATTTTATTGGTTTAGTAAGATAACAGAATTTTAGCTTTCACAAAAACTATCTAAGGCCAACCTCCTACCTTAATTCTCATGAGAAATTTAACTTTCACTAGCTTACTTCCTCTATATAAAGCCCGCATCGTTTCCAGTTCTCACATTCATTCACAGGGCTTTAGCTCTCGTTGCCCCTACTGTCGCTAATTTCTTGATTACTAACAAATTTTAAGATGGTTTCCGAGCTTCTAGCCTTTTTCTGCCGGAGTTCTTGGCATTGCAAAGATGGTAATGATCATCTACTGGCTCTACAACAAAAAAAAAAGGAAGAACATAGTGACGACGGTACTGTGCCTGCAATACAATTAATGGTTTCTGAGGACGTTGAAGTGGTGATAGGAGTCTAGAGTTTGGTTACTTTTGGTATAAAACATATATGTATTCGTATTATGGATTTCATATTTTTCATTTTGGTGTTATATAAGGCAAAGGTGGAGACGAAATACTAAACTTGTATTGAGGTGTGAGTGTTTATTTTTAAGAAGTGCTTTTTATAAACAAAAGCGTTACAGTGTCTCTAGCTATCTAAGTTTTAGTCTATGAATGCCTTTTATTTAGCCTCTTGATATTATTATTTGTAGTCAACTGATGTATGAAAAAAATAAAAAATAGTGACTGCTACAACTTGATAGATCTTCACAGGACAGTGTTTGGAGGGAACTTTCATCATTTTATAATCTACGGGGAGTGGATTGTCCCCTTCTTGCTAGTAAAGAACATAACACATACACTACTGGGTTACGCCATCCAATTAAGATCATTACTAGCAAAGAAATTAAGACTTCATTTTGAGACGATTTTTGTTGTTTCTTAAGATAATTTTTAAGTAAAAAATTTAAAATTTTTAACTAAAAAATTTATTTTAAGAAACAATAAGAAAGCTAAAACTCTTGATCTGAATTCAAAAATCTATCTAATATCATCACCAATATTGAAATGGGAAGCCATTAATCCAAAACACTGGCTAACTTATAAAAAAATGATGCAAATTTCACGTACCATCTAAATTTTTTTGTTCTTTTGTATTGAACATAGATATCGATCTAATTTTGTCATCTCGCTTAAAAACTAGTAGTTGAGATACAGCACTGAGAAAATATATTTTTGTCATTTAATAAGTTAATTAATACTCTAATATACATCTTTTGACACTTCATTTCTGTTTGTAGAAATATGACTCGTAAGAATTACCAATATAATTTTAATGTTTTCAACTAACAATCAGACTTATACCATCCTTCATAATTTCTAAAGGAATTTCTTTGGATGAATACAATTCATTATCCCTCCAAAGCTCCCTTTTTTGCCAACTTCTTGACTCCCATAAATAGTAGAAATTCTCCAAACTAACTTATTATGATATTAAGATCACCAATAATGCATTGAGAAAATGATTTCAACACAGAAAAGGAAGCCAATGTAGATCTCCAAAGAGCCAAAATACCTCCCGACAATCCATCCGAACGAAAATAACATAAGTCTCAATCTATGCTGATAAGGAAATTAACTCCCTTCCTATCAATGGAAGTTAATTTAGTCTCCAACAAAGCAACATAAACAACCTTATACTCCTTCACAAACTCCTTAGGATATAGAAAAGCTTTACTCTTCCTAACTCCTCTACGATTCCAAAAAGCAACAACCATATTAAAGAATCAGAGGGGAATCATCCCCCCATTTTTATTTACTTCCAAAATCAGTTTTTCTACTTCTAGGAATTAACTTATTAGGAACTAATCCTTTATGTTCTTTGGCAACCTACCTTTTAACAAAAGATGAATCACCCTCACAAGGCCCAATAGCATCCAACCTCAACTGGTTAATACCCTCCATAGCATCCTTATAAGATCCCCCATCTCCCGGCCCAACATCCACAAAATTCTCTACCTCAACAACCTTCTCAACCCCACCCATTTGAACTGGATCCTCAACTTCACCAATAACAGAAAACATATTAAACTTATTACCATATTGAATATGAGAAGAAGAATTTAAACCACCAGTCATACTCATCTTCACACCACCATCAACAAGAAAAAAAGAGTCCCTCTGATTTTGAGAAACCTTTTATCCATCCACCAAAACTTCTCCTGGATCATAAGCCGTAGCTATAACATGAGCAGACAAGTCCACCTCCCTTCTAACAACATCCACAACCCCCTTCAAAAAACCCATGTCTGAAAGCGATTCTTGGATTTCCCCCTCTGACTACCCATATTCTTAAATTTACCTTTACCATAGTTGACATGGATCCACTTTAGCACGAAAGGTGTACAACAACTTAAAAGAGAAGGAAAAGGCCAAATCAAACATACTCTTACACCCCTACGAACCCTCATCCAACGCAACACAATACCTGTCCGAAGACGGCCATATAATTTTGCAATTACTGTTAGCCCTTTTCCAAAAAAAATGTTGAAAAGTTTATCAATTTTGTTGCAAATCGTATGAGTAGGTTGATGATTTTGGAAAATATAGACAAGGAGAGAGCAAAAAATACTTCTAATTAGAATCCCAGGACAATAGCTTGTTCTGCACCGAAGTAATCCACTACAGGAAAAACAGCTCATTTTCGGCAGAATTTCCGGCGGAAATAAATTCGTCTGAATTTTCGACGGATTTTCTGAAGAATTTCCGACGAAATATTTCCGGCGGATTTTCCGGCGTACTTCCGACGTAGTTTTTGAAGTTATTTCCGACGCATTTTCTGTTAGTTTTTCCGACATAATTTCCGGCTGATTTGAGACGAAATTAAAAATTTTCTGGAAAATGACAATTAGTAATATTTAAAATTATTTATTTTTTTAAATTAAATTTAATATTTCTAAAATAAAATAAATTAAAAAGTTTAATAATTTTTTGCTAAACTAAATATAATAATTATTTTGATCTTAAAAAAAAGCTTTACTTTTAAATATTGTAATTATTTTAAATATAAATTAAATTAAACCATTATAAATTAATTTAGTTATTTTGATTTTTTTTAAGTTTATATTTTAAACTCACATTATAAATATTTTAAATAAATTATATTAAATATATTAATTAATTTAATCTTTTAATATATTAACTATTTTTAATAGTAGTTATTGTTTGCAATTATATAAATATAAAATATCTCACATATTTATATATTTTGCAAAGGTGGCCTGGTGGTTTGGTGGAGAGCAGAAGTTCAGAAGGGCGGGGGTTCGAACCTCTACGTGCATGCGTTGCGGGGGTGGGTCAAGCAGGTCACGGATTGAGCCAGACGTGTCGCAGGTCACGGGTTGGTCGCAGATCACGGGTTGAGCCAGGCGAGTCACGGGTCACGGTTCATGGGCGGGTTAGACCAGTTAGCTAGACAGCGAGGGTGCGGGTTGGGGGCTTCGGCGGACATAATTTTTTTTCTTTTTTCTTTTAATTTCCGGCTCAGTTTATTTTCGCCGGATATATTTCCAACGAATTTTTCGCCGGAAGTTTTTCCGGCGGAAAGTTTTGCGCCGATAACACTTTTCCGACGTGCGTCAAACCGGCATAAATATTTCCGTCGAAAATCCGCCAGAAATACTAATTTACGGTCGATTTTGGCCATTTTCCGACGAAAAAATGACGTCAAAATTGACGTTTTTCTTGTAGTGATCAAATCATCAAAAGAAAAATTTTCTTTCTACCTTTAAAAAGAGGAACCCCAAGTTACTTAATATGCAAATGAGCTTGCACAAATATAGTTAGGGCTTTGATAGCCACAATATGGTCATTAGCCACTTTGTTGGAAGGAATAAAACAACATATATGCTTGTTCAAAGAGAGACCACTAACAAATTCAAATTTATGAAAGAAACCCAAAAGTCTATTCATCCAATTTAAAGAAAAATTTGTAAAAACAATAAAATCATCGGAAAAATATAAATGAGAAATAGGAAATACACCCAACGACACCAAAACCGGTCCTATCCAAACCCAAACCATCCCAAATTAAGGGTATAATGCTTATTTGAAGGGTTTAAATTGGCTAACCAACATATCATAAAATATGGCTTGATTATAGTCAAATCAAGCGAATCGATGAGACGATTCCAATGAGCCAAAAATCATTTAATTTTGATATTATTAAGGCACTTAAATGCCCGATGAACGGTCTATGATCAAGGGGGTTGTTATCAACCATCCATTCTAACACTCCCAACTTGACCTTGATCTCCTTCATATTTACTAGAAATTCCACTCTAAAAACACCATAAATAGGCCCTCATTCTTCACATAAGAGGAGGAAGAATATAGATGGAAGAAGAAAGGAAGAGGAGAAGAAGATTTGGAGACCTATCTTGTCGTCAACCACCATCAACACTCTTCCCAACCACCGACGTCTTTTCTACCTCTAATGTTCTTCTCCACCACCGACATTCTTCCAAACCACCGACATTCTTACCAACCACCGACTTTCTTCTCCATCACTGAATTTCTTCTCCACCGCCAAATATCTTCTTGATCATCGCTAGAATTCTCTTCATCCACCATCGAAGTTCTTCCAAACTATCACTAGACTTTTGCACCAGGTCTAAAGATTGGTGGAACTTTTCAATATAATTTATTATACACATCCTCAGATTGGAGGATGGATTGATTTTTGTAATCTATCAAATTTTTAGTGGATCCATTTTAACTAGGCAAGGCCCCATAATTTTTCCCTTTCTTATTGTTTCCCACATAAAAATTATTGTGTTTTCTCTTTCATATATTTGTGTGTTGAACTTTTGTGCATTGCTAATACATATATTCTTTTTGCTCTACAACCATAAGTTTCTCATACCATAACAGTTTGGCACCATCTCTAGGGAGTATTTCCAACACTTCTTCTTCAATGGCTTATCAAAGTAATAGCAATAATATACTTTATCACTCCAACACTTATCAAACTAGGTTCCCATCTAGTAATCATAGATGTCATAACCACTCAAGGTGATAAACTTTTCCTTAGAAACTAAAATTTGAAGGATGGAAGAGCAAAAAGCATGAATCTTTCAAATACTGGAGGAATCTGTCCAACAAGGGATATCATCTCAAAATGATGAAGCTCCTTTCTCACATCTTCATCTACATAATATGTGTTGGAAATTTGAAAATACTCATCATTAAGCTAAAGCTTCTCCTCAATATAATAAAAAAATAGATGATGATGCAAGTTCATCACATCCTCTGCTTAGAGCCCATCACTTGTAAAATCTTTAACCCACTCTAGAAACTCCTTGCGATGTTATACTTGATGAGTTATGACATCTTGTCGAAGAATAATTTTTGATAAGGGAAAAAACCATTTCATTCTCTAGTGCAGTTTCTAAGAATCGTCTCCTTTGACAAACGATATTCTTTTACACCATATTCTAATAGGGTTCAAGTTACTAACCATTAAACCTTATGATGGATCATTCAATCCTTATGAGCACATTAATCATTATTGAATGATCATGCACATTTAGCTATCTTTTGATGCACTTCTTTGTCAAGTTTTCCATGCGACCCTCAAGGTTCAAGCTCACACCTAATTCTATACTCTCCCAAGAAATACAATCCATAATTTTGCTCATCTTCCAAGGGTTTTTTGTCGAATAATTCATTGCTAACCAATGAATTATAAAGGATTCATTGCATCTCTCTAAAATCCATCAAAATGGAAAAGAATCTTTTAAAGATTATTTTCAAAGATTTTTGTCTGAAACTAGAGAAATTCTAGGAGTATATCCTGAACTCTTTTGAGGTATTTTTCTTTTAGGTCTACACCCATAGCATTCTACTCTTCATTGATGTGAGAGACCATTCATTGCTATGCCGACCAAATTCACAAAGTGGAGGCTCAAATTTCTACTAATGAGGCTATCAATGCTTATGAAAAATAGTTTGAATAGCTTTCTAATAAAAGAATGATTTGACATGTAGATGTTGCCCAAAAATCCTAAAATCAAGATCTTCCACCCCCCAGAAAAATCAAGATTATAAACCAAAGAAGGAGCATACTCTACTAAATAAATCTCATGTTAACATTCTCGTGGCTATATAGAATGAGATGAGAGTTTGCCTAATCCATTGAAGCCAAATACTTGAAATCAAGATTACTATTATCACTTTCATCGAAGCCAGGGACATACTACTAAATCTTATGGATAATTGAAGGAATAAATTGAATGGTTGATTCAATAGGGATATCTTTTTCTCTTCACTCAAAACCTATCTGCACAAAATGAGGCTAATCCTACTAAGGGGAAGAATCAATAGCAATAGCTGCAACAACAAACTAATCACCAAATAGTTGGAGAAATTGAAACTATTGCTAGAGGACCCCTAATATCCTCTCAAGTTTTTTCTCATCGCCCAGATAGAACCAACATTAAAGAAGGCACAATTTGATCACTCATCATATATGACAATTCTTACTTTCAAGGTATTCATACTCCACACCAAGACCAACTTGTCATCAACGACGGTATTAGAGATCCATGTTATAATGTCAAAATAATATTTATTTATAATAGGAGCTCTATAGAAGTTCTATTCTATTCAAAATTTCTTAAAATGGTATTGTCCAGAGAAAAACATCAACATTCTAGTAGACCATTGCATGGATTTAAAAATCATCTGGTGGGGGTGGGGAGAACAATTACTCTCCCTATCAAATTTGGGGAATTCCCTGAAAAACTACCCCCTTGATCTAATTTGTATTAGTTAAGTCAGAATCATCATACAATGTAATTTTTGGGCGACCTTTACAATCAATTTTATAAGCTATCACTTCAGTGCCACATCTGAAGGTGAAATTCCCAAATCCAGCTGGAATTGGAGAGGTGAAAGGAAATTAGCAAGAGACCCAATCTTATTATGTTAGACTATCTCAACCTCACCCATCTATTATCTTAAGGATTAAAAATTCTAATTTGAAGGTTGAAAATGTCCTTCAGAGGGCTTTCCATGTGGAGGATTTCACTTGTGTCTCCATATTAGAAGAAGATCCTCTAAGAATGGTGTAGATTAGATCTTTGCTTTATGACAAAGAGAAGATGCAATATATAGATTTTTATAAACAAACCAATATATTTTCACATGGAATTTAGTCGATATGCCTGGAATTGACCATGAGACTATTGTGCATTCTCTCTAGATAAACTCAACATATAAATCGATTATCGAGAAGTAGAGAAAGTTTGAACCAAATAGTCAACAAGCCATAGAATATGAAGTAGAAAAACTTCTAAAAGCTGAATTCATAAGAGAAGTTTATTATCCAACATGGATTCCAAATATTAAATGGTTAAAAAGGTTTGTGGTGCGTGGAGGATGTGTGTAGATTACATAGATCTCAATAAGGCTTTTCCAAATGATAGTTTCCCACTCCCTTAAATTGATCAATTAGTTGATGCGACATTTATATATTAAATATTAAGTTTCATGGATATCTACTCAGGATATAACCAAAATAATGATTGATCCTATATATGAGGAAGCGTCTGCTTTCAAATTGATAAGGGGCTATATTGTTACAAGGTTATATTTCTTGGAGTTAAGAATTCTTGAGCTACATATCAATGCCTCACGAAAAAAGTTTTTAAGAACCTTAGAGGACACTCAATGGTGGTATATATAGATGATATGCTAGTTAAAATTCTGTAAAAACCATAATATATTTCTTATCTGGAGTAATGTTTTAGCCTCTTTGACGTTATAACATATAACTCAACCCTTTCTAAATATGCTTTTATAGTCACATCAAAAAAATTCTTGAGATTCATGGTTGATCACAGAGGTATAGAAGGTAATCCTAATAAGATCACATCTTTAAGAAATATTGTGCCCCCAAAGAATGTAAAAGAAGTTAAATGTCTGAATGGGAGAATCACGGTCCTGACTTACTTCTTGGCCCATTAAGGTGATTAATATTTATTTTTCTTAAAAATACTAAGAAATACTTAAAATATAGGATTTCAATGGACAGATGAATGTCATACAAGTTTTGAATATATTCTAAATTATTTGGCTTCACCCCCTCTTCTATCAAAACTAATCCAAAGAGAAAAGTTATTTTTGTACCTAGGTGTCTCCTTGCATTCTATAAGTTCAGTACTGGCCCAAAAAGAAAATGTTATACAATGACCAATCTATTATGTCAAAAAGATCCTTTCTAGATAGATGGATGTTACTAATTTGTGGATAAAATAACTTTGTTATTAGTATTTTCAACCAGGAAATTCTGCACATATTTTCAAGCTCATATGATTGGGGTTTAACAAAATCTTCCTTCAAAAATTGAAAGCATATGGGAGACTAATAAAGTGGTTTATATAATTGGGAGAATTTTACAGTCATTTCTTACCTAGAACATATATTAATACTGACAGATTTCATGGTCAAGTGTACCATTCCTATATACGATTAACCACCTCCCTTATCTCCATATTGGTCACTTTATGTTGAGTGAGCTCTTTAATTTTTGTGCAGAAACTCGAATCTTATTAATGACCCCCCCCCCCTGATCAGGCAACTATTGAGTGTAGGCTTCGATTTAAATTCCCCACAACCCAATAATGTCAATGAGTATGAAGCCATAATCGTCTGGTTGAGAATTTCTATAGATTACGAGGTGAAAAATCTAATCATTCATACCGATTTACAACTTGTAGTTTCTCAAGTAGGGGGAGAGTTTGATGCCCACAATCCTGATTAATATAATATTATAATGTGGTTAAGTCACTTCTCACCCATATAAAAAAGTATGAAATCATGCACATACTTCGAGAGAAAAAACTCATATAGACACTTTCAAAACTTGCTACATCACTATCTAGTGATCTTTTTAAAAGAAAATATATCAAAGAAATACAATTTACTAACATTGAAGAACCTTGGATTATACAATCAATCAACGAGACAAGTGAGCCTTCTTGGTGATCCTATATTATCATTCCTACAAAAAGAGTATTACATGAAGATCCAACAGCTAAAACACGACTTTGAAGACAAGTAGTGAACTTCAATGTTACTAGTGGAGAATTATATAAATGAGCTTTTACTATACCATACCTCAAGTGCCTTACACCTTTAGAAGCTGATTATGTGCTGCGAGAGGTTCATTCGAGCTTATACGGGGAACAATTAGGAAGAAAAACATTTTCCCACAAAATCATAAGAAAAAGTTCTACTAGCCTACTATAAAGTAAGATGCACTCAAATTCACACAAAGGTTGAATAACTATCAATTGCACTCTAATTTCTCTCATTTACCTACCATTGAACTTTTATCGTTGCTAGGCCCATGGCCTTTTGCCCAATAAGGGATTATTATAATGGGAACTTTTCAAATAGCTACCGGACAACAAAAATTTATCATCTTGGTAGTAGGTTACTTCACCAAATGGACAGAGACTGAACCCCTGGGAAAAATTACTAAAGAAAATGCAAAATAATTTGTATAGAAAAATATCATCTATTATTTTGGCATTCTTGTGAAGATCATCATTAACAATAGAATCCAATTCACTAGAAGAATCTTCATGTCATTTTATAAAGAACTCTATATACAACTATTACACACGGCTATCGCTTGTCCTTAAATAAATAGACAAATAAAGGTTATAAATTGGATGATACTTAAAGGACTAAAGTCACATCTTGGAAAGGCTGAGGGGTAGTTGGTTGATAAACTCGCAAACTTCCATTGGGCTTACCGCACTATTGTTAGAACTCCAACAAGAGAAACTCCATACATCCTTTACATTGGCATAAAAGCAATCATCAAAGTTGATATTAGAGTCCCAAGCCTAAGAGTTCAAACTTTTAACATCATCAATAATGAGGAAAAACTTTGAAGTGCATTAGATTTTCTTCCGAGATGAGATACATGGAGTCACTTAAAATTGTTTCATATCATCAAAGAACAGCTCGCCACTACAATCAAATGATGAAACCTTGATGTATCTCAGTCAGAGATTCAAGTTCTGTGTAATTTTAAAGAAGTTGGAAAGGACCCCCAATGTAACAAACTTTCATCATTATGGGAAGACCCTTATATGGTGGCATCCATAATCAAACCCATAACATTCAATTTGAAAGATGTTGATGGAAAGATGCTACCAAAGACATACAATATTGGAAATCTTCACAAGTATTACCAATTTTTTTTATAAAAAATATTTTCTAATTTGCTATTATATAGCCCTAGTATTTCTATGGAACATCATGAAATTATTGTATTATCTTCTAATATAGTAAAACATGGATCATTATTATCACAGTCTTCTTTTTAAATAAGATCACAATAATGGTTCGAAAGAAAATACAAAATATAATGTTGATTCAAGAGGTGCAAAATATTCATTTTATCTCAATCAACAAATAATCAATTTCAGGTGGATTTGATTCAACCTCTTATACACAAGTTAATTTCATCAGCAATACTTTTACAATACAACCTTGGATAGGTTAAACAACCTAAAAGAATGTCTTTGAATCTTTCATATTTGACGACCAATCCAAGGGAGATTCAATCCATTCTCTTCCACATATATTAATTTCATCAAGCAATGTTTTGACAATATAATATTGGATATCCTAAGAGGATGTCTCTCAATTATTTCAAATTTGATGATCAATCCTAGGGAATTCGCTCCAACCTCTTTTATATAGGTTAATTTCATCAAGAAATGCTTTGAAAATTTAATCTTGGATAGCTTAAACATCTTAAAAGGATGTCTTTCTATTCTTCAAAATTAGTTAACTTCATAAAAAAATTTCTACCATTAAACTTGAATGAACTACAAATTATTAAGTAAGTTTTTTTTATCTCTTTTGAATACAAAGTTATAAGAAGCCTCAATATTTCTTTAACTTCATCCAATAGATAGGGGGATACATCTCTAGAAACATAATGGATACATAAAAATCTCTAAGAAAAATAAATGCAATACAGCCCATAATAAAAAATAATATACTACATAACCTCAATATCATCATCATCATCATTGAAAAAAGTTTTTGTAGCTCACTTTTAATCCATCGTCACCTTAATCTAAGTGTGAATCTTTAGATGATTGAATAAATGTCAACCATTCAACTGCAATCATAGCTTTATGCTATACCAAATGAACTCCTTTCAGGAAACCTTGGATAAAGCCCTCCTCGATACATTTTTGCACTATATCCTTCACTTATACACCATGTATATGGTCGCAAGCTTGCTGAACATGATCTTAAATTATACTCTTATAGGCTAAGAATTTTTTAAAATCTTCTATGATTTTAAAAGATGATAATTCTGGTCTAGACTTGGCCTTTGATAAAGCGGTTTCTTTCTTAGATTAAAGACTTTTAAATTTTTGATTTTTTTTCCTTCAGTGCTACTAACTTCATTTCAATAGCTTGTTGGTCCTTCACATACTGATTAATCATTATTTTTGTACCTACTAATTCATTGTAAAGTCGATCTATCTATTATTGTTTCTTCTTCTTCTTGGATAAGAGTGGTGGATCATCATCATTTAAATCTTGTTTAGTGGCAATTCTTAAAGTTGGAATATATATATCTTGAACTTTATTCAACTTCTTTAATATAGTTTCATGAGGCCTCCCAGCATGAACAAAAAGACTAACATTGAATAAATAATCCTCTTCTATATATTTGCTGAGATAGCATATGTCATAAAGAAGAATCTCAACCTCATGAATTTTAAGATCTCTCTATATATCTTCTTCTCTAATGTTAAGGAGAATCGGTATTTCTTTTAGTTTTCCCCACTTTTTATGAAATTCAATCGTTCTTCACAAAGAAAAACTCACTGACCCAACTTTTTAATCGATCTCTGATTCAAATGTTTAATCATTTAAGATATGAATGTGATACGACCTTGTATATCATAAGTAAATTGACCAATGCAAGAAATGTACTATGGTGTCAAAACTACTCCAAGATATCTGAAGAAAATAATCAACCCTTAACCGATTGACATAACTCTGTATGAAAATTGAGATATGCTAACTCCACAACTGTTGAAATATCAATTAATTAAGATGGAAGTAAAAATTGAAGGTCCGCTTGCAAACTTATTTCATAAATAGTTAAGTATACCAAAGGGGTAAAACATGTCCGATCTGATTTTTTAGGAGCCCTTACAATAAGAATAATGAAGAAATAAAATTTCTTGAGAAAGACGATCAGAGAATCACCAGTGATTGTTGACACCGTGTCATCAATACTGGATATCTTCTAAGATCTCTTGAGACTGTCATTCAGAGCAGGAGGTGGATGATTTTCTATGGTCATAGTTTATTTGTAGGAAGAACGATCTTCCAGTAATTAATACTTCTGCACAATGAAGGGCTTTGAAGCTTGATAAGGGATACCGCATATCTAGAGAGTGGAATGCCTCTATTGTAAGAAGAAAGAAGGAAAAGGGGAATAACAAGGGCAAGATCTACTTCTTTTATATAAAAAGAGGCATTGGAGCTTCATAGGGGATGCCGCCTATACAATACAATGGAAGGCCTCTAATGTAGGAAAAAATAATAAGAAAGAAGAGTTGGAAGAAGAATTTGTGCTCTTCCCCCACCTCCAAGGTGGGTATTTATAGGTATAAGGGGGAAGATGAAATAAACATTCCATAATTTTTTGGGATATATATATATAAAATTGTAAAATTAATTATTTCCATAATAAAATAATAAAACTTTAAATAAAAAATAAAAAATCAAATATTTCCTAAAATCTAAAGTCTATTCGTTATATTCGCTTTACCAAAGCGCCTGTTGTTTTTTTAAAACTTTTTAATTAAAAAAAAGATTAAAAGGAGATCAGCCTCCTTATGCACGCAAAGGGGGCGCATTTCCATGGCTTTTGGTTCATGGTGTCCCAAAAAAATGAAATGAAAATGAATGCCTATTCACAGGCATGTCGGGTGCACGCAAGCATCACCGATACCGGGTGTCGATCGTCCAGCTTATTCAACTAACTATACATATCCGGGCCTGATTTTCAGTATGAAAAAATACAATTTAGATAATTTTTTTGATCTCCGAAACCATTTTTTAATGTTCGAAATCAAATTTTGGTACTTTAGAGACCGAATAAAGCCTTTATAATGAGTTTTGAGCTTTTTCAAAGGTTTTGGAAATAAAAGTTTTGACAAGTTGTGTTCCGATCTCCACGTCAACTTCTAAATATGATGGAACTGTGATCAATGATAGTTTACTCAATATATGGTTACAAAAGCAGCACATTGGTGTATCCATGCAAGAACTCTTAAGATTAAAATAAGAATCATCCGAGCATTTATTTTAACAAACTTATTGTTGAATTGAACATCTCAGTAAGACAAACCCAACGAAACCAAAACCAACCTAATCCAAGCTAAATGAGACAAAATCAAGGGTCAAAGGCATATTTAAATGGTGCAAGGCATCAATTGAATAACTAAATGATCAATGAATATAGCATGCTTATAGTGAAATCGAGCAGCTCAAGGATATAATTCCAACAATCCCAAAATCAATTATTTTTGACATTATTATGGCACTTAAATGCTTGATCAACAGTTTATAATCAAGGGAGTGCCATCCATTCAAACACTCCCAACTTAACCATGATCTCCTCCATGTTTAGAAGCCAAGTCATTCTCATAAAACTATAAATAGGTCCTCATTCTTCACAAAAAATGAGGAAGAAAAGAGAAGGAAGAAGAGTGGAGGAGGAGATGAAGAATTTGAGAGTTATCTTACAATTGACTAGTGTCGGCGTTCTTCCCAACCACCAAAGTTCTTCTGCAACACTGACTTTATTCTCCAAAGTTGATGTTCTTTCTAAACACCAAAGTTCTTCCCAATCACTGACGTTCTTCTCCACAACCGAATTGCTTCTCCACCGCCAACGTTCTTATCGACTGCCTCTCAAATTTTCTTCAACCACCATTGAAGTTCTTCCTAATTATCACCAAACTTTTACACCAAATCTGAATTTTGGTAGAACTTTTTAAAACATTGTATTCTCCTTGTCCTCAGATTTGAGGACATGTTGACTTTTGTAATCTATCTAAATTCTAGTTGAACCTTTTCAATTGGGCAAGGCCCCATGGTTTTTCCCTTTCTCAGGGTTTTCCACATAAAAATCCGGTTGTTCTCTCTTTCTTCTATTTTGGTGTTGGACTTTCATGCATTGCTAACACGTATATTCTTCTCACTCCACTAACGTGAATTTCACAATCCATAACAATTACATCATCCAATTTAGTTAGAATTTCATATTATTATGAGTTTAAATTCCTATAATTATAAAATTTTTAAGTTTAAATTATAATATTATTATGTTAATTTTATTAATTTTTAATAATATTATTATTTATTACATCATTCAATTTGATCCCAATTAAACTTGTCAAACTGTGAACCTCTCCTTCTAGTTCATTATTTGGTTAGATTTTCACAACCATTATAATGCTGATAAACATATTTAAAAAAGCAAGTTATAAGAACATTAGCAATGATATGAAAATGGAGTTTTCATTAAAGGCCATTTTTTATAATGCGTAGTACCTCTGAATTGTTATGCCATAATAACTATTTTATATAAGGAGGCCAATGTCCCATATCAGATTGCAGCTTCATACTACAAAAGAGTTCCTTGAATAATCATAGCCACAAAAGGATTTTATGGCACCACTACCTCAAAATGATTTAAATTGTTTTTTGTTTTTTCATTTCAAAAAAAAAGTTTTTTTTTTTTTAGAGAATCTACTCACAATTTACATGAACAAGTATCATGTAATATATATATCTTATAAGCTTTGGAAGGGTGAACAATTACCAAAAATATATAAGAGCAAAAGATTCATTGTCATTGTACAATGAGAATTTTAGGAATTATTTTAATTCAAATATTTAATTATGAATTAAAACTAGCCAATGAAAAAAATCTAATAATTTAAACATTGTTTTCAAAAATAGTGCATGAATTAGAGTATTCTAGAATTGGTATAAGAAATTTTGGAATTGATTTAAATACAGTACATTTAAATATAGATTCCCAATTTTAAAATTAAAATTAAGTGATGTATATTCATTGAATAATTCAGACTATTGGGTTGTTCAAAAATCATATATGTAATTTTGGAAAATCAATTAAAGCAAATTTTAGAGTTGCAATAAAAATATTTAATTAAGTGAGTTAGGAAGAGCATATTAATTGATGAAATGGATATCTGACTCTAGAAATTGAGTGTCTGTAGATAAGGTTGAGGTATACCAATATTTGAGTTGTAGGGAAGATCCAAAAAAAAGAAGAAATTGTCACATGAAGTTCTGAAATTGAGAAATAAATAGATCTTAATGGTCAAGGTTCAGTAGAAGCAAAAGAATTTAAAGTGAGATAGATGTACCCTAACATATTTACTTGACTTGAGTTTTAAAATAATAAAAATAATATTTTTCTGAGGTGAGAGGATTTTAGTGCCCACTATAATAGTATTACACCCATTCTGACTATGCTTGGTAAGTATTGAGGGATGAAACTTTTATTTTTTCATTATGTATGAGTTTGAGATGACCTTTACGCATGAAATATGAAGGCTAAAACTCGAACTTGTTCATTTTAATTTGTACTGCGGGCATAGAGAACCATGACATTTGGTCAATTTTTTTAAAAATTATTAATTTCCACTTCATTTTTACGTTGGCTAAAGTCAAACCCCCCATAAGTATCATTTAGAGAGAAAGAGAGAGAGAGAGAGAGAGAGAGAGAGAGAGAGAGAGAGAGAGAGAGAGAGAAAGAGAGAGAGAGATTTTATAGAGAGAAAGTTAATTTTGTGTTATTTCGATCCATTTTCTACCATCGACCAAGTTCAAGAAGTTTTTTTAATTGAGGTAGATTACATTCTGACTATCCCAATTTTAATAAAGTTAGAATTTATTTGATTTTTTTTATTAAAATTATAAATTTAGAGCATAAAAATAGGGATAACTTTATATCTATTAAAGTTTCACCATGTAACTTTTTTGTATGGTATAGATACAAGATTTCTTAGCATTTCAACATTTTTATAAACTTTTCACAAGGTAAACTAAAAATGTGCTTTTTTAGAAAATTGGATTTTTTTTTTTTTGGTTAAAACCCACAGAAGGGGCCTACGCGTTAATATAAAATTCGGTTACAAGGTCCTTAGAAGGATCCACCAGCTCACTACTGCTCGAAAGAGCTACAAGATTCAAAAACAAAATAAAACCTAAGAGCCAGTAGATCCTTATACTAAAGTTACAATAGAAGCCTGAAAAACTAGTAGGTCTGAGAGAAGTCAGCACCCAAAAAAGGAGATATGCAATATACCCAATCAGCTCAGATCTCCTGCAAAAAATACTAAACAAGCCAAAAAGGAAATTTAAAACACCTAAAGAGCATACCTTGCGGACCATATAGTGCTGAATAAGAAACTTGATCACAAACCTGCAAGGACAACTCCAAAAAAAGTTAAGATAATCACAACCAAGATAAAAAGCCTCTATATAATTGCACCAGACTCTCTTCCCAGCCATAGTTAAAATCCCCCACCTCCACATTAAATCCCACTTCCAGAAAATCCAGTAGCGAATAAGAAACAGGTCAAGACGATTATAGTGCCACTCCACCCCTACCTTCTTTATGAATAACAACTTCCAAATGAAAAACCCACCCAGCTTCGTGTTAAACTTAAAGTGCACAACACTAGAACCATCAAGCCAACCATCCAAACACCTTAAAACACAATCCCATTCAACACCTAACATAAAGATGTTAACATGGTACCTCCTGACAACGGCCAAATAACCCATCAAACAACAAACGCCATCCATAGCTGCAGGAAAAGGAAAACCAAACATAGAACGAAAGAGAAGGGGGAAACAGAAAATCATAAACCACCCCAGCAAAAGGAAATACAGCAAAAAGAACATCTCATCCAGATCTAACATAGGGCAAACACGCCTTATCAAAACGCAGGATACCTCTCAAAACAGGATGAACATTGGACATATTTAATTCAACAAAATCATGAGGATTAGATCCCCAATTGGCAAGCCAATCGGCACAACCATTTCCCTCCCTATAAATATGCGATATAGTAACATTCAGCTCCTTCATTCTATTTTTAACCTTTCTAAGCAGATAAAAGTAATTAGCATTACCAGTAGCCCCCTCTTTAATACATTGAACAATAAAAAAAGCATCAAGTTCAACCCACACATCAAAGTACCCATATTTAATACACAGATCTAAACCAAGAATTAACGCATTGAGCTCAGCAACAATAACATCAGAAGTTGGCAACGGAGAAGCAAAGGCAGCCAGCAAATCACCACAATGATCCCTAATCACTCCCCCCGCACCAGCTTTGTCCACACCCACGGAACCATCCGTATTAAGCTTAACAAAAGGCAGTTTAGGTTTTAACAAATACACAAAAATAGCGTCAATACCCACAGCAACCTCCTCCAACTTAATTCCAAAATAACCAGCCAAATTTCTGCATCTGTAAAAAGTTTTAACAGAGAGAATATTGCATTTAAAAAGCTGATGAACTTTACTTTTAACCTTTTCAATAATACCAATAGCATCCATCTTACAATTCTCATGCTTGGCCTGATTTCTAGAGTTCCAGATATACCAAATAATGAGAATGGGTATCAGATTAAATAAATGACCTTTTTTCGGATGACACCAATTATGAAACATTAAAATAAGAGAATCAATAAACATGTCATTCTTATCAGAAATATTATTAAAGTAACTCCACACATTCTTAGCAATTAAACCATTAACGAACAGATGATCAATGTCCTCATACTGACAACAGCAATAGCATTTCGAAGCCAGAGAAATACCTTTACTTTGAATTTTGCTGTCCACGGGTATATAGCCTTTGATACACCGCCAAGCAAAGGTAGAGTAAGTGATCGGAAAGGAACTATGCCAAATAGACTCAAAAATAGGAGATTTAGCATTAATGCATCGAAAATTATCCCACATATTCTGCAGTTTAAACTTCCCATTAGAGGATATAGTAGAAAGAATAAGATCATTAGAATTCAACTGGAGAGGGATATTCAAAACCATTTCCACTAAAGAAAGAGGTAGACACCCTTTAAGCTTGTGTATGTTCCAGCCATTGTTAATAAAAAAAGAAGAAACTTTCACAACCTCCAAAGTACAAGTATTTAAATAGGCATCAATGGAAGAAATTCCCAACCAGTTATCATGCCAAAAACTAATGTCACCTTTACCCAACCCCCAATGAATATAATTTTCAGCAATCCCTTTAATACTACAAAGCCTTTTCCAAGTTCTGGAATCATTGGACTTAAAATACCCAAAACTAGGATGCATCTTGCTACAATATTTAACATTCATATACTTAGCCCATAAACTAGTATTGGAACGAAACGAAAACCAAAATTTATGAGAAAAAGCAATAGCAATATCGTACATAGATTTGCATCCAAGGCCACCTTCCTCTAATTTCCCACAGTTTTTATTCCACGCAGACCAATGAATAACATTCGTCCCCACCTTAGCACCCCAGAAAAATTTATTGAACATCTTTTCCATTCTAGAACATATGGCAGGAGAAGGCATTAAAGTATTAAACAGGTAAATAGGAATCGAATTGAGCACTGATTTAATCAAAATTAACCGCCCACCAAAAGATAAGAAGTTAGCCGACCAAGTAGCAATACGTTTTTGAACCAAAGTAAAAATATCTTCAAAAAGAAATTTTTTCTTCTTACCATTATAAATCGGCGTTCCCAAATATCTCAACGGCAAACTTTTAGCTTGAAATCCACAAGCTCTTTGTATCGAATGAACTCTGTTTTGATTAACCGACTTACCAACAATAAAAGTACACTTATCTTTACTGAAAGTCAAACCACTGCACGCACTAAACTTAGACAGAAATTTCATCAGAAGTTTAACATTCTTAATAGCACCATTAGAAAAAAGAATAAAATCATCAGCAAAACTTAAATGGGATATGGGGAAACCTCTAATCATACGGTAATTTAAAGAAGTATTTTTAGCAAAAAGATCTTCCAGGCCTCTAGATAAGTATTCCATAGCAATAATAAACAGAGCTGGAGAAATAGTATCCCCTTGACGGAGACCTTTAGAAGATTTAAAATAACCATGCCTTTTACCATTTATGATCACCGAAAAGAAACAGTTTTCAATACTGTTTTTGATCAACAAAATAAAATTTTGGTTAAAACCAAAAAGATCCAAGATTTTATAAAGAAAATTCCAATCTAAATTATCATAAGCTTTGGTGATATCAAGCTTAAAAATAATGTTACCCCCAGTCGACTTAGTGTTAATATCATGGGTAAGCTCTTGCGCCAACAAAACATTATCACTTATAGTGCTACCTTTAACAAAACCAGTTTGATTTAGAGATATAATGCCAGGCAACAATTTAGCCAATCTATTCGAAATAATTTTAGAATTCAATTTGTTAAAGAAAGTGCACAGACTTATGGGTCTAAAATCATTCCAGTAATTAGCCCCTTCTTTTTTCTTAATAAGAACAATATTCGAAGAAGAGAAAAATTTAGGATAAGGATTACCACTAAAAAAATCTTGTACAGCAGCAATAACATCAGTTTTAATAATCTCCCAAGATTTCTGAAAAAACAAAGTAGTAAAGCCATCAGGACCAGCAGTAGCATCACCATTCATATCCTTTAACACCTCCAGGATTTCATTTTCAAGAGGAATTTGACACAACAAAAAATTATCAGCATCAGTGATCAAATTCGGAATAACCGTCGGATTATGCACATGTTCAATCACAGAATTAGTATTAAACATATTAAGGAAGTAATCCACACCAGACTTACTAATATCATCATCATTATCAAGTAAAATCCCATTACTATTGCGGATTTTATTGATCCTATTGTTAATTTTGTTTTTATTAGCAATAGCATGAAAGAATTTAGTGTTTCTATCACCTTCCATAACAAATTTAATATTAGCCTTTTGTTTCCAAAAGGATTCCTCTTGGGCTTGGAGTTGACTAAGCAAATACTTCGCTTGATTAAGATTGGAAAGGTTATCCTCACTCGGTTTGGCCTCAAAAAGATCCTCCATATCCAACACTTTATGCTCAGCTTCGAGAATGTTAGAAAAAACATTTTTAAAGACATTTTTATTCCAATATCTAATGCATTGTTTCAATCTAGCCAGCTTAGCCCAAAGTCTTAACATACCAGAAATGAAGTTATCAGGAAATATAGGAGCAGTCCAATTAACATGAAGCATCTCTTTAAAATTCTCATGCAATAACCACATATTTAAAAATCTAAAAGCAAAAGAACCAGTTTGACTAATCACATTAATATTAAGAAGCATAGGAGAATGATCCGAAAGAGTACGACTTAAATGCTCAACATTAGTAGAAGAAAATTTGGTAATCCAATCGTTATTAAAAAGAATTCTATCAAGCCGTTGCCAAAGATTAGCCCTGTACCAGGTGAAAGGACTACCAAAGAAACCAATATCGTTTAACTGACAATCATTTATCATAGAATTGAAGTCTTCCATAGCATTAGCATTTGGGAGAGCACCTCCCCTACGTTCAGTAGCATTAGAAATGATATTGAAATCCCCTCCCACACACCAAGGGCCATTGATGTTGTTAGAAAAATTGCAAAGTTGTTCCCAAAGAGCCACTCTATTAATTCTCGTGGAAGCAACATAAACAAAGGAAGAAAAACAGTTCATATTAAAAACATTAACATGACAATGAACAACTTGAGGTAAATCAGCAACAATACTTAATTCAATATTCTTATGCCACAAGATCCAAATTTTATTAGTACAATTACCAAAATGCATATGAAAACCCAAAAATTTAGCAGTTTCAGCTAATTTGTCAAGAGCAACAAAAGGTTCAAATAAAACTAAAACTTGAATATTGTGGATCCTACACAAATTTTTAACTCTAAGTTTGGAGTCTTTACAACCTATCCCTCTAACATTCCATAAAAGAGATTTAATCATTACAATTTTTGCAAGAAGTTTGAGCTCTAGTGTTTCTCGGGGTAGCAGGGTATAAATTTTTGACATTCTTACCTTTTTTCTTACCCCCTTTCATAGAAAAAGCCTCTTCAGTTAACAAATAATCCTCCTTACTATTTTTAGCAATAGAAGAAGAAGCCATACCATGATTATAAGGCGAATCATTTCTGTTTTTAGAGGAAGGAACAAATTCACCTTCTTCAAAAAGCTCATTGTCCACCTCCTCTCCATCATTTTTCGATTGCTCCAAATCCTGTCTTGAAAGAAGAGCATTTTCAATGGCCACAGAATTAGAAGTAGTAGGCATATCATTAAGCATATCATCAATCAAAATAAAAAGTTTAGGATCAGTTTTAGTAATGTCAGTAGTAGACTCTACTAAAGCAACATTAGAGGTATTTCTATCATCCATCGGCATCTCCATATTTCCCACTTCCCCTTTACCGTTATCTGTAGGAGTAACAATCTCTTCCATAGACATCTCCATATTTTTCACTTCCCCATTATTTTCCTTTAAAGGACTAACAAACTTTTCTGCTTGATCCACGGGAGCAGTAGTAGGGTGATCCACCGGCATAGTTTTATCTTCTATGGTATTATGAATAGGAACATAAACTTGTTTAGTCTCATTACCACCAGTATTCCTGTTATTAGGAACAACAGAATTCTTAAGCTCCGGATTCAATTTAAAACAGTCAACTTGTGCATGGCCATGAATTTTACAGTGGTTGCAAAATTCTGAAACTTTTTCCAATTCAACCTTTTGCAAATACCCGTAAGCCTTAGAACCGACCCAAACTTCCTTGGGATGCTTTTTCGAGATGTCAACTTCCACAAGCACTCTAGCAACAGAAGGTCGAGTCCTAGCAGCAGTAGCCTGATCCGTTTGCAATGGTCTACCGAAAATAGAACCCAGAGCATGTAAAACTTTAGAGTTAAAGAAATGTAAACGAAGATTAGGAAAGGAAATCCAAACCGGCACGATAGGAGATTCCTCCTTAATATCAAAAAACGGAGTCCACTTTAAGATGCGCATCTGACAGTTAAGAATGAAGTATGATCGTCTAGCAAACACCCTACTATAATCAAGATCATTAGATAGTTGGATAGCTACATGTCTAGAGTCCAGAAGACCCACCGAATAAAATCCAGTAAGCTTAAGAGAAGAAAAAAAATTTCTAATGGCGTCAAGATTAGGTCTACGGACACCAAATTTACCGACCAAAGTAAATTGAAACGGAGACGCAAGTTTTAAAACTTCTTCATCGGATAGAAGCACCGCCGGGAAACCATTAAAAACATCTTGCTGAATATTAGGAAAAATATCACCTGAAGGAGTCCCTTCAAGAACTTCTTTGAAAGATCGAGAAGAAGGAATATCTTTAGCGTCATCGGATCCAAGGTTGAAAAAGCCAGTCTTCTTAACAGTCGAAGGAGCGGAAGGTTTCCCCCACGGATTCGGAGGAGGAACACCCACCATGAAAACCACGCCCCACAGGGCCACGAACCGAAAGGGCAAGCCAAAATGGAACACCCCCAGACGATACCGAAGCCGATCGGCAAACAAACCAGGGAAGGAAGGACGCGAGAAAGGGGATGACGGCGGAAACCCTAAATCGCACTCGCTCTCCCAGGAAGATCGAGGTTGGACTTGATTTTAGCAAATTGGATTCTTCTTCTTATTGATGCCCTAGTTTTAGTTTTATCAATGTTACATGTGAGGCCTCAATCTCGCGAGCAATTATTAGGTCCTTTCACTGGATGTAGAGGAATGTTCGGTTTTAGGCAAAAATAGGTCAAAAAGTGCAAATACCGAGTTTTTTGAAAAACTCGGTATTTTTTCAAAAAAACTCGGTATTTGCACTTTTTTAGGCAAAACCGAACCTTCCTCTAGGTCCTTGCACCGGACCAAATAAAAGTTCCAATCTCGCATACTCACCCACCTTCTCTATCTAGATCTCACGCTCTTGCTCCAAATTCTCGGTTAGAAAATCCCTTTCCCTTTTCTATCCTACCAATTCTGAATAAAGAGAAAAAATAAAATTTAAGAATAAGACTATAAAATATGAATAAGAGAACTTATTTAATGCAAATTTGCTTAATTTAAAAAAAAAATTCAGATTAGATTCATTAATTAACAAAAAAAGAAAAAAAAATTTCTTGAGAACTTCGTATAGTAAAGAAATATTGGAAAAGGATCCTATCTTTTAAAACATGGAACTAGAGATTATGCACCATAATATTTTTATCATTAAAAGATTATTTATAACCATATTTCTTTTTTTTATCTTGAAAGTTTTTCCTTGCAAATTTCTGATAGAGTTTTGAGGTTCAAGAAATATTTCAACTCTTGAACAAAAATTCCAAAATATTCTTACATATTTCCTCACCAAAAAAATTGCATTGGTTATTCTTTTAATTCTAATTATATATTATCAATCACTTAAACAAAGGCTACTTATTGAGCACATATGAGCAATCCTTTTTTTATGCCTTTCGGTATTACCTTTTCATTGAGTAATTTTTTTTTGTACATGTATTTTCTTAACCAAACAAAAGATTATTATTTTTGTTACATTTGTTTTCTTATCCAATAATTATTGAAAACTAAAATATTGATTTCTCATTTGGTTAAGAAAATACCTGTTCTAGAATATTTTGATTACTTATAAGAAAGCACCCATCAAAACACTTACCAGTTATATCCAAAGATATCAAAAAGTTTTTTTTGGCATCCTTTACGGGCTATTTGATTTAAAGTAATAATAGTATTAAAGTATTTCAAATTTAGGAATTTTTAGAATATTGATCTTTGGTAGGAAGTAGAAGAAATTTAGTGTAAAATTTTGAACTTTTTAGATTTTACCATTTAGTTTGATTTTAATGTATTTGAAAATCATTAGATTTGATCGATTTTTTAATATACTGTAAATTCTCTCCCATAACCAGCCGTCGAATGCTGCATGTTGGCTACCAACCACCACTATCATTTGGGTATATACCACATTCATTTATCTCTAAGAGAAAAAAAAAGTAATCACTTTTATTTATTTTCTCGTCAACCATATAATTCCAATTAGTTCTAATCGCCCAACATGTGATCTTGATTTTCTCTTATTTTGGGGACAAAGAACCTTTTTTTTAAGCAAGATTAGGATGATCGCATATTATTTAGGCCTAGCCACTAGATCAATCAAATGATAGAAAAAATGCCTAGGTTGAATAAGATTAATCTAATGGAGGTTAACAATGTGATTCTATGGCCCTGCCACCAGTTAGAGACGCCATTGGTGTCGTAACTAATTACTTGTTTAACACCAATATTTGTGCTATAAACTAGTTTAAGTTGTCTTGGCGCTTTTGGAAAACTATCGAGAATGAAAATCCAAAGCATTTAGAAGGTTGCAAGCATTGTGCAAAAAGTTGAAACTTAAAAAGATATTGGTACTAAATTTTAATAAGAATTTAAATAACAATTTAATTTGTACTAAAGCTGACTGAAATATAATCAAATATTTCATTGTAATTATTAGAATGGCCCTTAGACCAAAATTTATTATATATAAATTTAATAGAATCCATTATTTCCCTCATCAGAAACCCTTCATAATAAATATAGACTTTAAGCTCTAGAATTTTCAATACATAGTATAATATAATCCCTTTTCGCAGCCAACAAAATCTCATCTTATCGTCAATTGAAATATTTCAATCATATATACTAAAAATCAAATGAATTCTATGATGGCTATCAAATAATTCTCCACCCGGTGTTCTACTATTTAAAATAATAGGTTTCAAAATTTCACCATATTATTGAGATTGAGTGTAAAAAAGTTCTAAAGATATAACTAAACTAAAATATTATTTATAGATGTATTTGAATTTTTTAATTGATAAAAGTTACTCATTTTCAAAATCACCTAGTAAAAAATCTCAAATAAATACTTAAAATGACCAGAATAGTTATACCGATAATATATCAAAAGTTACATGGATAAAATAGATTAGAATTTTTGTAAGAACAAATTATAGTTTTGATAAAAAAAACCCCAAAACCATAAATATTTGAAAACTAAAATAGTTTGAACATAACCTATCTTAACCAGAGCAAATTTCATGGTTGGGCTGATTGATAAAAAGTGCACTTCGAACTTGAATACCTACTTTCTCTCTTTCCTGTCTCCTCTCTTTTTCTTCTCAAAATCTATTTTTAACTTTGGTAGCATGAGGAATGAGCTGAATAAATGGAATAGTTTTTATAAGTTCTCATAAGTGGAGAAAGATTTTTTTGCAATAAAATAATTTAAGTAATGATAATTTGTCAATTAATTAATTTTTAGCAGAAAATTATTATGAATTCATTAATATCTTCAAATTTGGGGTTTCAAAAACTATGAAAAAATATTCATAGGTTAGCTTAGAATGCCTAGAAGACTCGAATGAAGTCGATTTACAAAATGGATATTTATCGGACCCATAAGAACAACTTGTTATAACATGTGTAAATTTCTCAAGGAATTTCACAGTACAAGAAAAATTGGCATTCCTGACAGACTTTCTGATGGTATTATATCTGCCGGTAGCAGTGGTGATGTAACTGGCAGATATTCCACTTGTCAATTATCTATGGGTTATCTAGTGGATAAACAACTAGAACATTACTGATAAAAAACATACTGGCAGTGCCGCCAGTTTTCCTAACCCAGTGGTACCTGCCGGCAAAAAAGGCACCAAAAGTTTTCCAAAGGAACTTTCGGTGAAAACTCGTTGACCTACTTAAACAAGACAAAATTTTCTTACGGTAATGCCTCCAAAGAAATTATCGGTGGGAAATCCACTAGTAGTACTATCGATGAAGGCCCTATTCCCCCCCCCCCCCCCCAAGCTATTCAGGAGCATCTTGCTATTCATTTCATTCCCCTTTGCTCTCGATCGCATGAGTCACCTCTTGCCAAACTCTGCTTCTACACCTTCGTACATCGCCTCCATCATTATCGTTTGACACCTCGATCGCCTGAACCACTCTAAGCTTTTATTCCATCAGCCCATATCTTTTTTGCTTTGTTCATGGATGTTCTTGGTAGAAATTTGCAAGATATTATTCCAGTGTGTATGCATTTTGTTGATGATATTCTTCTTACTGATAAGACTAGAGAGGGAGTTAATTATGAAATAGATATGGATATTATTAGAAGAATTCAAGTTGGATGGCTAAAGTGGAGGAAAGCGTTGGGCTTAATATGTGATAGAAAATTCCCCTCAAACTTAGGAAAAAAAATTCTATAAAATGGTGGTGAGATATACAATGCTTTATGGTGTAAAATATTGGTCATTAAAAGAGAAGCATAACATTAAGTTAAGTGTTTGCAGAGATGATAATGCTCATGAAGCTTTACTCTTAGAGACAAGATATGAAATGAGCATTTATGTGAAAAGGTTGGAGAAGCTCTTATGGAAGATAAGATTAGAGGCAGTGAGAGAGTTGTCTTAAATATTTGGTCACATAAAACTGCGGCCTCCTGATGACCTACTTAGGAAAGTAAAGGTATTAGATTTGGCTTATGTTAAGAAAGGTATAAGTAGACCAAAAAATGACTTGGTCAGAAAATATTAGAATTGACAATTTTTTATTAGATTTAAATGAGAATTTAACTCTTAATAGAACACAATGGAGAAAATAGACTCATGTAGCTGACTTCATATATTAGGATAAAGTCTTTGATGTCGTTGTTAATTTGTTGACATTCTAATTAGATTTAAATGATAATTATCTCCATATGATTTACAAATTAGTTTGAATTTAATCTATTTTTCATTTTTAGATGTTACTCTAATCTCTAATATTATGTGTAGGCTAAATTGTTCATATTATAGATATTATAAATTAAACAAGTTAGATGTATAACCAATTGGTACAATAATGAAAGATAATAACATATTAGTTCATTAATGAGTTAATTTTTATCCATACAGCCTGTGAACTACCTAGCTTCAAGTTAGACGAAAAGTTTTGATGCCCATGCTCGAAACATAAAAATCAAGTGCACCTCACAGTAGAATATTCCTTTTATTCAGTGTAAATTTAAGAAGATATTTTCACTAGCATTTTTTGACTTTATGGAGTATCTATCCTTGTATTTATCATATGAGGCTACAGTTTGTGGACATGTTCAATTTTAATGGATGTATCCTTTTGAGAGATATTTAAATAAACTTAAGAAAACTGTTAAGAATAAAACACATCTTGAAGGTTTAATTTATGAAGCGTATCTAATATACGAGACAACCAAGTCTTGCTTTTATTACTTTGACATAGTGTCACAATTAATATGGAGTATTGTACCTTAAGATTTGAGTAATGTAGAATCATGCAAATCCTTAAATATATTTATATTCATTGAAAGTGGTGAGCTCACAGGCACTAGTACCATGCGCTATTTGACTGATATAAAAATGAGAGCTACTATATTATATTCCTTGCTTAACTGTAATGAAGTTGAGCCATATCTCGAGTAAGTATGAGTTAGCTTGTTCATATATTTGTTACTCATAAATCATAATAATTTAAAATTTATAGGAGTTTCATTAATAATTTGAGTACATCAATATCTGTATAAGTCCAAAAGATAGTGGAAATAGAATTTCCAAATTGGTTCAAAAGTATGATATATATTTTGACTATTCATTTCTACTAATTTTCCTTGATTAATTAGCATAGTAATCAATAAACATGCTGCTAACATACCAACATTTGATGAACAAATCAAGTCCACTTTCAAGGTAGTAATTTGCAGTATCAAAGACTATTGGATCTAACTTGGGGATCGATTTATGAAATGTCGGACAATATTTTTTTGTCAATTGCTACATATTCCAAACCAAATCATGAGGTCATAATTCTGGTGCATGTGCAAGAGGGAACACCCAAGAGGGAACACCCATACAGTTGATGATTCTGAGTATTATAGGGTATAACAAGAAGTATTACAATTGTAGTATCCAGGTGATGAGAATAACGCGTATCTTTCTAATTATGATTTATTTGATCTAGTATAGAATAAAGGTACAAGAGTACATCTACTTTACAATATAACATAAGTAAAGCTGGGTATGAGATGCAAAGTTTTACCCATTTATCATTACTAGCTAGACAAGCCATGTCTATTTTACCAACAATCTTGATTAATTATGAGGCAAATAGAACTGGCTCATAGTTATCATGAGCAAACCTAGTGTATTCATTGAGAAAATCATATCAATAACACTTACACATAAATAAGAGCTTATGTAAAACTTAAATGATCTTGCTAATGATGAGCATAATCAAATTGTAACTATTGAGAGTGTGTTGCAGTTAGAGAAAGTAAATTTAACCATAGAGGAAAGTCATGAGAAATATGATAGTGATGAAGAAGTGTCATCGTATGGAAGTGAATTAACAAATGATTAATAAATAGAAGGCAAATATATTTAATAATTTTTCATAATTAATTATGAATCAATGAATATCATAAATACATAATTTATTTTTAATAATATAGCAAAAAGATAGAACTGAGAGTCATTGGGGGCATGGGTAGTTTAAAAATATTCTATATTGTATGTTTATGTATGTAAAAAAAATTATATTGGTTGCACGAGCACAATGATTAAATTATAATAAATTTTGAGAAACATGGGTTTTTCGAGCTGACTAATGCTTGGGGCAGCCTATATTATACTAGGAGGGATTAATAAAAAAATAGAACTGATCTTCGAATGTTGGGGACATAGGTAGTTCCCTCCATACTAGGAGCTCAGTTCCACATAGTGTGCACATACAACAATTGGTAAGAAATTTTCAAAGATTTTAATAATTTATTTAGTTATGAATTCTAATATAACTATATTACAAAGAGAGTTATTGGGTAGAGATTGAGCTGACCTCTGTTAAGTTACATAGTAATACCCACAAGCGGCAAAAGAACTAGCAATGGGTTAATGAGCGAGCAAGGAAAGCCTACGTGAAAATATATATTTTAAATTTTAAGTTTCATGTAAAATGATTAATCTTATGTTAACTTTTATAGAAAGATCATATATAGCTTCAAGAGAGCCAAGCTGAAGCAGGTGAAAGATCTTCTAGGTGATCAATAGATTATTCTGATTTATACAATTGGTCGCAAGCAGTTGGTAAAATGCAAAAAAGGCCAGGTTTATGGTTTAGACTTGCAAGACTACATGTATAAGAGGGAGACATCTGGTGGCTCTAACTTCCTAGTAAGTATCTAGGAGTCTTTATATAGCCAATAGGTGGCAGCCTTTACAGTATAGCTAGATCAAGTCAAAAAATTACAAGGTAACATGCAGATGCAGTAAAGTTAGTTCTTGGATGAGTTGTAAGAATTAAGGGTGCAGTTCAGTGAAAAGAAGCTAGCATCAATAGAGGATGAGAAATATGAGATGGATTATGATTAGACTTTTTCATTATTACTTGATATTTTAGTTATATGTTGGATTTTTTATTTCTATATTTATATATTTTATTCTTTTACTGTGTAATTAACTTTATATTTATTTTTAAATTGTTTGGTGATTGTTTAATATCCATTGTAATCAAATCTGTTATTACATGCATATAGCATTAGTGTCTATATTCAATATTTGAATTTGAATATGATATGTGTATATCGTTTATGCAGGATTGTCATGTTATAAAAAACATGTGAGGGATGGCTATTTTTTGCTTATGGTATAGGTTTATGATCAATTTTTGATGGAATATCCACAAAAAATGGTGATAAAATAAAATGGAATCATGTTTTGAATGAAAAAAAATTGCCAGAAGTTTTGGTGAATAAATCGTCAAACATGTTCATCGGTTAGTTCCCGATGAAACTTCCTAGCAGTTTTATTGCCGGTATTTCTAGCATTGCAGTTCCACTAGAAATTCTAGCAGGCAAAATCTTGGGAAAATCAATTCCAAAATAATGAATTTGGCTGCACAATTCCATGGTAAATCTGTCAAAGGTATCTCTAGTGAAAAACTTCCACCAGAATGATGATTTTTAGGCTTGTTTTACTGTTGACCCAATTTCTACCGGCAATCCACCAAAAATGTAAAATTCTTTATGGAATTTCTTATTTTTTGGAAGCATTAGGCCTCCAAAAATATGATTTTTTTCTTTTAGTGGCAATTAAATAAGAAGCTTCTTACTTTTATATGTACAATGCCCATAAAATTAGAAAAAGTTCATTATAATTAGAGTTCAACAATATCTATATTATATCCAAGTTAATTGAAAATTAGACTTATAATGACTTTAAAATTTAATAATTATTAAACTTTAGACCATTATTACTTGATGATAATCCCACATACCTTAATCACTCGACTATGGTCCCTCTAGTCTCTATCGCTCAATAATCTTTCTTGCCTTAATTAGCCATCGATTACGATCCTCATGCCATCTTCACCCGACTACATATTTTTGACCTTAATCGTTCACCAACTATAGTCCACTAAACCACTATTTCCCAACTATGGTCCCTTATACCATTGTCACCTAAGAACAATCCTTCCATCCATAGCTACCTGTTGACCATGGTCCCTTCAGCCATCGTCACATGACACCGACCCCTCCAAGCTCCATCACCCATCAAATACAATCCATCTAGACTCTTTTTTTCAACCAATTATGAACCCTCTAACATTCATTTTCCATCGACTATGATCCCTCTGATCTATGTTGCTTAACAACAGTCACTCCAATCTTTGTTGCCTTGTTACGGACCTTCTGACCTCTGTCTATGTCGAATACTATCCTTCTATCATCCATTGCTTACTAATTATGGTCCCTTCAAACTTAATCACCCAACTATTATCCCAGACTTCCATCAACTGACTATAATCCTTTTGACCCTAGTCATTGAAATATGACCCCTCTAATATTAATCTCCTGATTGCGATACTACTGACCAAATAAATAAGCTAATATTCTCTTGAGAACAACTCCAATGTCCTTAAATTCTTCCAACTCTAATCATGTAATGTGCTATATACAATGCATATTTTGTACCTTGAGTCAACAGCTTTCCCCGAGAAATAGCATCATTTGAAATTAATGAGAAACACTAATGGAATCATTTTAATTAGGCCAAGCCCTATGGTTTTTTCCTTTCCTAGGTTTTTCAACTTAAACAATTTGGTGTCTCATATGATTATTTCACCCCTCTAACTTTGATCTATATGTGTGCTAGATCATCATTCAAAGCTAAGATGTTAAGCCTTTTATCTCTCCACTGCAATGAATGTTCCCACGAGTAACACTTTGGTGCTATCTTTTGGAAACAAATTTTTGCTAAGTCAAAACCTTTACCATAACCTCAAAAGTTCATTCAAGTCAACATCTTGGGCATAGTTAAAATATCATGTGAAGAACTACGCAACACAATTTGGAGTTAGCAGCAATTATATTTATATTAATTTTTTGGTTGCATTATGTGTATTATTTTAAATATGAGATCTTTATTAATCACAATAGTTAGAGGTATATGTTCACTAGAAAGAGTGGAATCTAAGGTAGAGAAGATATTTAGAGCAGATCAAAGATAATGGTTTGGATATTTTTTATCAGACAAGCATAGGAAATATGGTTGTTGATGCTTTGAGTAAGAAGTCAATATAATTAAAAGCTAGTTAATCACATTTGAATAGGCTGTGATTAGAGAAATGTAGAGGTTGGAATTAGAAGTGGTATGCTCATCTAATGTACTTGTTGGATCTTTTTCTCTGATGTTAGTTCAACCTTCATTGTAGGAAGGATTAAGGAAGCTCATAAGGTAGATGAAGAATATGTAAAATTAAGGGATCAAATTCAATATGGAAAAAGAGCTGAGATACAAGTAGATGAATAGGGTTTGATTTACTATGGTAGCAGGTTATTATGGGTCCTAAGTAATAATGAAATGAAGAGAGAGTTTATATATACTGTTCTTCAAGATAGCAAAAAGATGTATCTTTATTTAAAGAGCATGTTCTAGTGGTCTAGACTGAAGAGAAATTTAGTAGATTATGTGACTAAGTGTAAACCATGTCAGATGGTTAAAGCTGAGCATTAGTGATATAGTTGATTATTATTATTATTGTCTATTCTAGAATGTAAATGGGAGAGGATCATAATGGAATTTGCTATAGGCTTTCTAGGTCTAGGCAAGGCCATGATGCAATATGGGTAGTCATAGAAAGATTGATAAAGTATGCTTATTTTTGTTTCTAATGAGAATATCTATTCTATTGACAAGTTAGCATAGCTATATGTGAAGAAAATTTATTATACTATATGGAATTGCTATGGTTATTATTTATAATCATGATGGTAGGCTTATGCAAAGCTATAGAGTGGTTGTCTGGAGGGTTTGAGGATGAAGTTAAATTTTAGTACATCTTTTTACCTCTAGATAGATGGGTAATCTAAAAGGATCTATTGAAGCTTTGAGTTCTGAATTTTGGTGACAACCATGAAGATCAGATACGCCTAATTGAGTTTGTCAATAATAATAATTTCTATGAAAGTAAAGGATTAACCCCTTATTAAGCTCTTTATGAAAGAAGGTGCAGGACACCATTGTCACAGGTTGACCTAAAGAAAAAGGAGGATAATTGGTTTTGAGCTCATAGAAAGTGCCACTAAAAGATGAAGTTGAATAGGAAATGATTTCAAATAGCTCAGGATTGACAGAGGATTACATCAAAAGCAAAAATACCTTAATTGATATAATATAGATTAAGTCTCCTATAAATATTGAATTATTTATATAAAAATGATAATACATGACATGGGTTTTACTTATTTATACTATTATGATATAAGGTCTTTTAGACTATCATCTTTAAATAGAATTACAATTAAAAAATGTTGTTTTGCTTCAATTTTAAGGAAAGCATGCTAATTTTTTCAATTAAAGTTGTAAAAGTGAAGAAAATGTGTATTTTAAGAGCGGTATTTACTTAATATGATTACGTTTTCTTAAAACAAATTTTAAAGTTAGTGGGTCTTTTAATATGTTGAATGTACTTTATTATTAATATAATATTGTTAATAAAATTTTAAAAAATGCCAGCCTTTATATTCCCACCTCTATGTTTTGAGCTTAAAGGTCGAGTCGTGACATTAGCTCAATTTCATGATTGTTGGCGATGATGGTTGTCTCAATAAGGGTAATGGTAAGTGGGAGAAGGGTAGTAAGAAAGAGATGGAGAACATGAGCAAGGTAGTGATAAAATAAAATGTTACTACCATTTTGAAAGTTCGTTAGGGATGTTAAGCCCCTTATGAACTGGCCCAAGGCTAATAAGGAGAGAGGTGAATTGGAAAAGAAGAATCTTTAAATCAAACACAAACCAAAACCAATATCACCATAAAGAAAATTGAATGCGGAAGTAATAAAGAAAGAACACACCAGATTTATAGTGGTTCGGTCAAACCTTGACTTACGTCCACTCCTTGGAGGCACCCTCCGAGTATTGTACTAAACTAAGTGTCTCTCCGTTAGCCCTCATAGCTAGGAGGAGAATCCCTTACAAAATCACTTCCACCTTCCCCGGTGCGGCGGAGTCGCCAGGTCCTTTGACACCAAAGAGATCTTATTCTTTGGTGAACCTCGAGGCAAGCCTTGAATCTGGCAGTATTCAGGTGCGAGCTTGCCGAAGCAACCGTGTGGAACCCCCTCCACACTCCCTTGAGTCCCCTCTCACAGGATCTTCTCCCTCTCTCAAACTCCACCCTTTCCTCACTCCCTTTAAAGCTCTCTCTTCAAGTTTACCCCAAAAGAACGAAGCTACAATGACTGCTAAAGACACTTATAAAGTGCCTTGTCATAGCTTAAATAGAAGAGCTAAAAACGAGCTCATTAATGCAAGTTGCCGACATTATCGTCCGGGAAGATACTAATATCGTCCTGTACGATCAGTGCAATTTAAGCCCAATCAGCCGGGATGATTTGAGACGATCAGAAGAAATTTATTCTTATCATCCCAGATGATAATTTATCATCCTGGACGATCAGTATAAATTATGGAATATCATCCTGAAAAAGTGTAGTCCGATGTCAATTCGTTCAGCATATCGTCCAGGATGATCTGGAGAACATCCAGAACGATCTGGAGATCGTCCAGGACGATCTGGAGATCATACAGGATAATCTTAAAATTGTCCAGGACGATTTGATTGTGCAATCAAGTCATAATTTCTTTCCTTAAATTCCAGAGAAATTTTAGAAAAATTGTCCTGGATCGTCCGGGACGATATTTTATAGTCCAGGACGATCCACTGGGACGATGTCCAAAAATAAATAATTCCTAAATAGATTTGGTGGTAGATTCTTTCTAAATTGATCTTATCATCCTGGCCGATACCAAATCGTCCAGGATTATATTTTTGCATAATGACGGCTACTTTAATGGGGATGCCCTAATTAGGATTTCTGCTTTTGGACAGATCATCCAGGACGATATAAATATCGTCCCGAACGATGTTTCCAAAAATAGAAATCTTTAGAGAACAACAGAAAATCTTCCAAGTTACAAATCATCAGGAGCCACACCAAATACAATAGACTCAAAAAAGGAAAATGGTACAAACTGACTTAGACCTAGTCAATCCAATCTGGAGTTGGTTCCAAAATACAATCTGATCTTGTGGACCTGCAATGTCAATAAATAAGGCAGTCGTAGAGAAATAAGAGTATTTGCAATATGAGTGTTTGCTATCATTAAAATCATAATCCATGAAAATAGATCCGCAATAATGTCCCCCTTTTTGATGATGGCAAACATTATGATTTGAATTTGCAAATAGGAAAACATTTTCTCTTAATCTCCCCCTCACTAGAATAAAACTTTAAAAATAGGGGAGATAAAAAATTTTTGTTTTTAATTTTTTTGAAAGAGAAAAAAGATACAAATACACCAATAATAATACGTTCACCCCCTTTGACATCATCAAAAATAGATGGGACACAAACAATAAGAACAAAATGATTAAAAGACAAAAATAATCCCTGATCTAGTGAACAGAATAAATATTCTTAAAATAAGAAAGTTACCTCTTGATTTTATTCAAAAACTTAGTGAGGAATGGATTGACAACGCATAATCTAGGAAAAGTAAGAAATTTATAAATTGTTAATCCAAGCTCAAGTTCTTTTAAAAGCTCAAAAAACTTTTTAATCCAATATCCAAATCATGGAATAAACGGGAAAAAGAAACATTAATTTTTCAAAACTCCTTTCATAAAACAAATCTAGTAGAAGATCAATGCACGAATTGCTGAATCAGGAACTAAGATTTTCAAGCACAAGTTTCGAACATATCAAGGATTTTCTTAGGCTTTTAGTAATATAAGAAAAAATAAGCATTTTTTTGTGGGCTCATTTTATGCCCTTTATCACTTGAATGGCTCTTTGAGCATCTTTTGATTTTTAATACACTTTGTGTATTTTTTTTAAAAATTGGCGTCATTGCACATCTTTTGGTTTGGTATCATTTGCCACTTTTTTTAAAAAGAAATATGCTTTCTTTCTTATATTTTCAAAACTAAAGTAAATTCAAATTATTGACAACACGAACAACTTGATTAAGAAAATTTTAATGTGGATTCAACAATCTTGTAAAAGATTTCTATGCGATATAAAAAATGTAGGAAGATGAAAAAGATCAGTTTCAAAATCAATTTAAAATATGATGAAAATTTTGGATCAATAGTAAAATAACCTCTTTAAGAAGAGAGAAAGAGAAACAAAATCATGAGTTCCCTTCCTTTGATTATTTTTAGAGAAATCAACCACAACTTTCATAAGAATTCAAGAAAAATATAGGAGATAGATTTTTCATTTTTTAGAAAAGTGATCGTGTGTTGATCAGAGAGAAACACAAAAAAAAATTAACAAAAAAAAAGAAAAGAAAGAAAAAAAAATCACAAAAACAAAAGATCAAACAAAACATGCAAACAAAAAAAATACAAATAAAGGTTTAAGCACCATCTTGCTCCTGGTCCGATGCTTCAAAGATCAGGTCTGCCCAAGAAATTTTTTGCTTTTCATTATTTGACTAGTTTATAATTTGCTTTGCTTTAGTTTTTTTTTTGTAGAAAGAGTTCTCAATTTAGGGCACTGATTTTTCATATGTCCGGGCTTCCTACATCTAAAGCAAACAACGTTAGAAGAAATCTTGACATTCTTAGCATTTTTACGTTTATTCCACTTTTGTTGATGCTTATGCTTTGGTGAGCTTTTTAATTTGCTTGACCAGTTATTACTTTCATCACCAACTAAGCTATCTCTTTTCGTATCTTCAGCTTTTAGCACTATCGTTTTACCTGCATCCAAAAGTCTTTGACCCAAACTTTGCTCATAGGCAATGAGTGAGCCAATTAAAATATTAATAGAATATTCATTCAACTTTTTTTTATTCACAAACAGGAACAACTTTAGCATCAAATTTATCTAATAGACAACGAAGAATTTTATTAACTTTTTTAAAATTTGAAAATTCTTTACCTAAAGCATGCAATGATGTCAGAATTTGAATAAACCTAGTATACATGTCTAAGACCATTTCATAATGTTTCATGGAAAATATTTCATAATCATGCATTAACACATTCAACTTGGATTGTTTGATTTCACTAGTGCCTTCGTATATGATGTGTAGTTTATCCCAAATTTTCTTACCATTAGTGCACGTGGATACTAATATAAATCTTCAGAATTTAAAGAACAGAAAAAGCAATTTAAAGATTTTACATTCAATTGAGCATCGATTCGTTCATCTCTATTCCATTGACTAAAAGGAATGTCAGTTTTAATTCCATCTAAAATGCATGACGGTAATGAAAAACCAGTTAAAATCATATGCCACATGCAAAAATCAATTTATTGCAGAAAAAATAGACATGCAAATTTTCCAAAAATCAAATGTAATATTTTTAAACAAAGGTGGTCTGGTGATGGAATAATCTTCCGCAATATTATGATTTGAAAAATTAGCCATGGATCGAAATTCAAAAGCTTTTAAAAACTAGATTTTATGAATACTGCTCTGATACCACTTGAAAGTTCGTTAGGGATGATAGGCCCATTATGAACTAGCCCAAGGCTAATAAGGAGAGAGGTGAATTGGAAAAGAAGAATATTTAAATCAAACACAAACCAAAACTAATATCACCACAAAGAAAACCAAATGCAGAAATTAAATGTAGAAGTAATAAAGAAAGAACACATCAGATTTATAGTGGTTCGATCAAACCTTGACCTACGTCCACTCCTAGGAGGCACCCTCCGAGTATTGCACTAAACTAAGTGTCTCTCCTTTAGCCCCTACAGCTAGGCGGAGAAGCCCTTACAAAATCACTTACACCTTCCCCGGTGCGGCGGAGTCACCGGGTCCTTTGACACCAAAGAGATCTTCTTCTTTGGTGAATTTCCCTTGAGACATGCCTTGAATCCGACGGTATTCAGGTGCGAGCTTGCCGGAGCAACCATGTGGAACCCCCTCCACACTCCCTTGAGTCCCCCCTCATAGGATCTTCTCCCTCTCTCAAACTCCAACCGTTCCTCACTCCCTTTCAAGCTCTCTCTTCAAGTTCCCCCAAAAGAACGAAGCTACAATGGCTGTCAAAGATACTTGCAAAGTTCCTTGTTATAGCTTAATTAGAAGAGCTGAAAATGAGCTCATTAATGCAAGTTGCTGACATTATCATCCAGGACGATACTAATATCGTCCTGTACGATCAGTACAATTTAAGCCCAATCAGCCGGGATGATTTTAGACGATCAGAAGAAATTTGTTCTTATCATCTTAGATGATAATATATCATCCTTGACGGACGATAATATATCATCCTGGATGATCAGTATAAATTATGGAATATCGTCCTGAACATCTCCCTAAAAAAGAGCTGTCCGATGTCCAATCATCCAGCATATCGGTCAGAACAATCTGGCGATCGTCCAGGATGATTTGATCGTGCAATCAAGTCATAATTACTTTCCTTAAATTCCAGAGAAATTTTGGAAAAATTGTCCTGGATCATTCGGGATGATATTTTATAGTCCAGGACGATCCACCGGGATGATGTCCAAAAATAAGTAATTCCTAAATAGATTGGGTGGAAGATTCTTTCTAAATTGAGTCTATCATCCTGGCCGATACAAAATCATCCAAGACGATTTTTTTGCATAATGCGGCTGCTTTAATGAGGATGCCCTAATTAAGGTTTCTGCTTTTGGACAGATCATCCAGGACGATATAAATATCGTCCCTGATGAAGTTACAAAAAATAAAAATCTTTAGGGAACAACAAAAAATCTTCCAAGTTACAAATCATCAGGAGCCACACCAAATATAATAGACTCAAGAAAGGGAAAAAGGTACAAACTGACTCAGACCTAGTCTACCCAATCTTGAGCTGATTCCAAAATACCGTCTGATCTTGTGGACCTGCAATATAAGTAAATAAGGCAGTCGTAGAGAAATAAGAGTATTTGCAATAAGAGTTTTTGCTATCATCAAAATCTTAATCCATGAAAACAGATCCGCAACACATTTTACCTTAATTTTTAATGGAAACTAGTTCATTCAAACTTTATTGCCATTTTTAGTCATCACAGTTGGGTTCTGCAGATAAATCTTTGCAATAAATTTATCTCATCATAGGTTTTTACTACTTGGTCACTTTGCAATAGATTATCAGTTGTAAATCAATCCATGTAATAACCCCCTAAAGAATTAAAATTAAAAAATAGTGCAACGACGTGCCAATAGATGATTAGTTTTATGCTAATGTCAATATATAAATTAAATAAATCTTAAAGTAATCTATGTAGTTTTCTAAGGGAGCATAATTCATTTGACCATTGTTGAATATGGATCACAAATGCAAAAATAATGATAATTTTATTGGACTTCTCGATAAATCAAGCCTAAAGTGAGATAGCTTGAAAAAAGATTTTATTTCACTATTTCTATATAAAAAATGCAATTTCATTTATATGTAACAAACATATATACTTTAAACTATTTTATATAGAAAGGGGATGGAGTTATGAATTCCCTAGTTCATCCCAAAAAAATTATTAAAAATATAATATTGTTGGATAAAAGTTTGACCATGGGTGAAACCTAACCTTACTAGTGTTTTAAACCTAGAGAGTTTGGCCCAGGAACTTATGTGATAATGAAAACAAAAGAGGGAAACTCTGTGAAGAGTATTCCACTTGCTCAAGTGGTAGTGATTTGAGAAGATAAATGCATTCCCTAGGATTTGTGCATTATTTTTGGGTGATAAGTATGTTCAAAATGTATATGCAGCTTGTACAACATCACCATGGGCTCCTATTCAAAAGATAAATATTACACAAGGAAGGAAAGCTCAGTTGAAAACTACAAAAATTATTTGATAGTTTACCTTGATTCCTAAACTACAGATTATTTAAAAAAAAAAAAAAAATCAATAGAGATGGTTTGTCATGCTATGTAATGAAATAGATATGGTAAGTTATGGCATCCATCAGGTGTAGGCAAGGCCATGGTGCAATATGGGTAGAATGATGTAATCATCCTTTATTCAGCTTTCAATGATTATAACTATTGGGAAAACACCCAAAAATATTATTGACACTTATCTCAAATCTCAGATTCAAGAACTAAAATAACTATGACAAGGTGTTCAATGTTAGCCATTTTCATAAACAGTTGACAAGACAAGTATATTTAAATCTAGCAATATTTCTTTTTAATATAGACACATGCTTATGAAATATTCATTCAACATGGGTTAAGTCAAAGGATGGAAATTTAGAGGAAAATGAGAGAGTGTTCAAGGTGATTATGGGGCTTGATCATCCCGAGAGAGTATATACTTAAGTGTTTTCAGTCACTCCAACTCGGTATTTTCTTTATAGCGCCAAAACCCTAGGTAGCAACAATGAAAGTGCATTTTTTCTCTTCATCATCACCCTCAAAGAAGCCCATCTATGTTAAGTAAAAAAAAAAAATAGACATTTTTATTTGTAAGTGTACTTACCATATTGTTATTTACTGATGATTTATATATTATTAAAAGAGAGGAAATTATTTGATGTCACCCGAATGACATTTCAACTAAAATAGAAGGAAAATGAAAATAGAAATTTATTTAGGATGTCTAATATTTTGATATTTGAAGTAATTCTTGAAGTCAAATTATAAATGACTTGTTGAAACTTTTGAAGTTTATAGAAAATTTACTTTTATTTGAATGTCGCTTAAAATCGTCAACATTTCCTTTCCATTATAAATTTTTACTGTGATGTTTAATTTGTTACTCTTTAAAGGACTGAAAAATTTTGAGTCTTGAATTAGTTGAAACAAAAATAATGATAGAAATTACCTTGCTATCCTTATTATTTCTTTGTAACATTCCACTTTTATACTTTGATTTTCTCTTCTCATAACATCTTTGATTGGTTGATAACAAATTCAAATAATAAAATGTAATCCATAAATTGCTTTCATTGCTTATAGTATTATTTCATCAATAATTTTATCAGATTGTGTACAATATTCATGTCGTTATAATTTTTGCTAAATTTATATTTTATATATGTTCTTATTGATCTATAGATTTTGTCTGTGCATGAGGATGCTAATATTATGTGGGAAAAAGTGGCTAGTGATATTAAGAATATTGCAAAAGTTATCCTTGGAGTATCAAAGGGAAAAGCTCCTAATAGTAAAAGTAGTTGGTGGTGGAATCCAAATGTGCAAGATGATTAAAAATAAGAAGCTTTGTTATAAAAATTGGTTTAATTTTAAAAATTCTGATAATTGGGAAATTTATAAAGTGGCTCGTAAGGATGCTAAGAAAGCAATATGCGATGCAAAGACATTAGCTTTTAGTGATTTATATAATAGATTATATACTAAAGAGGGAGAAAGATATATGTATAAGTTAGCCAAACAAAGAGATAGGAATAGTAAGGATTTAGTTCAAGTGAAGTGTATTAAAGATGAAGATCAAAAAATACTTTTCTTAGAAGATGATATTCAACAAAGATGGATGAGATATTTTGCTAAACTTTTTAATGAAGATTGTGAATATAAGATTGACTATAATGACCTTAGCACCCTAAATGAAAATAAAGATTTCTGTTTTTATCGGCGTATTAGTAAAACTGAAGTTAGAGAGGCTTTAAAGAAAATGAAGGGTGGAAAAGCTGTTGGACCTGATGATATTCCAATAGAAGTGTTGAAATGCTTAGGAGATGAGGAATTTCATGGCTTACTAAACTTTTTAATACTATTTTGAAGACTAAAAAGATGCCAGATGAGTGGAGAATGAGTGTGTTAATTCCATTTTTAAGAATAAAGGTGATGCACAAGATTGTGCGAATTATAGAGGTATTAAGTTAATGTGTCATACTTTAAAACTTTGGGAGCGAGTTATGGAGCATAGGTTGCGGCGTGATACTAATGTTTCTCATAATCAATTTGGATTCATGTCGGGTAGGTCGACTATGGAAGCCATTCATTTATTAAGAGGTTTGATGGAGAAATATAGAGAAAATAAGGAGGATCTACATATGATATTTATTGATTTAGAAAAAGCATATGATAAAGTTCCAAGAGAAGCGCTATGGAGAGTTCTTGAAAAGAAAGGAGTCAATAATGCTTATATTCAAATCATTAAAGATATGTATGCAGGAGCTATTACTTGTGTTCAAACACAAGGTGGTTTGACCAAGTATTTCCCTATTTCGGTTGGGTTACATCAAGGATCAGCCTTAAGCCCATATCTTTTTGCTTTAGTCATGGATGTTCTCACTAGACATTTGCAAGAGGATGTACCTTGGTGTATGCTTTTTGCTGATGATATTCTTCTTGTTGATAAGACTAGAAAGGGAGTTGAAGGTAAACTTGAATTATGGAGGTCAACCTTAGAGTCTAAAGGTTTTCGCTTGAGTAGATCTAAAACGGAATATATGGAGTGTAATTTTGGTAGTAATAGACCTAGTGAGGGGATTGTGACTTTGGGCGATCAAGTCATTAATAAGAGTACACGTTTTAGATATCTTGGATCTATTGTTCAGAGTGATGGTGAAATAGATGGGGATATTATCAGCAGAATTCAAGTTGGATGGTTGAAGTGGAGGAATGCATCGGGTTTGTTATGTGATAGAAATGTACCCCTCAAACTTAAGGGAAAGTTCTATAAGATGGTAGTGAGGCCTGCAATGCTTTATGGTGCCGAATGTTGGCCATTAAAAGAGAAGCATAATACTAAGTTAAGTGTGGCAGAGATGAGGATGCTCAGGTGGATGAGTGGCTTTACCCTTAGAGATAGGATACGAAATGAGCATATACGTGAAAAGGTTGGAGTAGCTCCAGTAGAAGATAAGATTAGAGAGAGTCGCCTTAGATGGTTTGGTCACATAAAACGGCGGCCTTCCGATGACCCGGTTAGGAGAGTAGAGGTATTAGATTTGACTTATGTTAAGAAAGGTAGGGGTAGACCTAAAAAGACTTGGTTAGAAAATATTAAGAATGACCTTTCTTTATTAGATTTAAACGAGAATTTGACTTTTAATAGGACACAATGGAGAAAAAGGATTCATGTAGCCGACTCCACGTAGTGGGATAAAGGCTTGATGTTGTTGTTGTTGTTGTTGTATATGTTCTTATTGATTTTCTCAAATCATAATAAAATGCTTTACATGCATTAATATGAATGCAATTCTTGTGAAATAACCAAAGAGTTTTTCAGTTTGATTAGAAAATTCAAATAATTTAGACAACTACCTCATAATTTTTCATTTTTTGAATGCTGCAAAATAGCGGCAGTTAAAATCGATCATATACTACAAAATAGAAGGGATTTTTATCAATGCAATTATGTAATAAGGCATTGATGAAAACTGCTTCATACGTACAAAAATGCAATAATTAAAATCATTGCTAATTTATTTTCTAGAGAATGCTAATACATTGAATTTCTAATGGTTACTAAACTGCCGCAATGAATATTGTGGCATTTGAAAATACTGCAATTGCTTTTAAAAAATACAACTAAAACCTTATTTACTACTAGTGAGTATTTACCTCATCTTTAAATGACTTCCTTTACCTTCTTAATCCTTAAAATCTACCTTTCTTAGTTGAATAATTATAATAGAATACATAAGAAAACTCATATATATATATATATATATATATATATATATATATATATATATATATATATATATATATATATATATATATATATATATATATATATATATATAGTTATCCATTTGCTTTTCCAAGCACCAATCCTTAATGAAGAGGTAGTTAATAATGTAATGTTCAACATAACTGCAGAGAAAGTAGTTGTAGTTATTCTAAGCAATGCTGTAATTTTTCTATTTTGGAGCTATTATGTTGTCACTGCCGCTCAAGGTAACATGAAGAGGAACAACAGTCAGACTGTCATAGAGTGACAGAAATTAAGGAGTAGGCAAGGCTTTTGTAAATTTGTCAGCCTGCTCATCTTTTGTGGAGATATGATGAACAACAATAATCTTATTAGTATTGCACTTCTGTATATTTAATCTAGATTGCTTTACTTCATTAGTCCCTTCGTAAGTAATAGAAAGCCTATCCCAAATGTCATTTCCACTTTTGCAAGTGGAAACCCGCATGTAATCTTCTAACTTAAGTGTACAAAAGAAACTATTTAAGCATTTAGCATTTAACTATGCTAAGTCGTGTTCTTCTACAGTCCAGTCAGTAAAGGGAGTTTTAACTCTAATGCCATCTATAAGTCCTGTTGGCCTAGTATACCCTTCTTGAACTATAATCCACATGCAATAATCAAGCAATTGCAAAAATGTAGACATACGTGTTTTCCAAAAAATTAAAAGGGATATTGTCAAATAATGGAGGTCTAGTGATCGAATACCCTTCAGACATGTTTCAGTTTCCAAAAGTAGCTATTCTTGTTTTTCAAAAAGTAGTATAAACTTATGGTTTTAAAACAAAGCTCTGATATCACTTGTTGATTCCTTATTGGTTGTTAAACCTAAACTATTATCCCAAGAGGGGGGTGAATTAGTAACTTAAAAATTCTCTTAGATTTTTTAAATAGAAAACTATTTTGTTTCTCGTATCAAGTTAATTTAATTTTTAAAATAAACTTTTTAACAATAAAAAATAACTTGCATTAAATAAATGTGGAAATTAAAAGACACAAAGATTTATAGTGGTTCAGTCAAATAGGCCTACATCCACTCCCTAAAGACTCCCTCTTCAGGTATTTCACTATAATCAAAGTGACTCTCCTTTTGCCCCCACAGTAAGGTGAAGAAGCCTTTAGAAAAACTCTCTTTCACCAATCCTCGGTGTGGTAGAGAACCGTCATCCTTTCACACCCTCCAAGTATCGGTAGAGTACCGTCGTCTGTTCACACCCTCCAAGTGTCGTCAGAGTACCATATATTCTTCAAAGAACTTCTCGCGAGCAACTAGAAAGAAGAAAATAGGAGTGATCACCAAAAACACAAAGAGATCCTTACCTTTAAGTAACCTTGCGAACCCTTCACACTCCACTTAGATTCTCTCACCATTCTAAGTAAATAATTACTATTCTATTCTATCAATATCTTGTATAAGGTTTTGAATAATTTATTTTACCTTTTAATTTTTCTATGCTTTATTTTTTATATTATTTATTAAAAATTTAAGTAGGTTTAATGTAGCCTACTTAGTCATGGTTTGCACATGCCTGCTATTCTCAGTATATTTCACATCAAGGTAAGAGAAAAGGGCTATAGGTTCTAATTTGTTTGTTGAAATTTTTTGTTAAAGATTTGTTAGCCATGTCCTTTCTATTACAATGTGACACAATATGTTATGTTTTGTATGTGCGTTATGTCGGGTCAGGTAGTGACTTTCTCTCATTCTTTTTCCTCTCATCTTTCTTTCATTTAATATGTAAGGGAAAATTACACCATGCATATTAATGAACCACTTAAAGCTAACACCCTAGATCAACTTTTAAAATAAAATAAAATAATATCAATAACTTATAATAGAACACACGATGCTATTGATGAACATTTTAATTTGTTTAAAATATAATTTAAGCTCTTCAGGATTAGTTATTGACTTAGCGGATTTCAATCAAAGATACATTAGAGCTATTTCTTATGAGCCTTTTGTTCGTTATATTCTTTCTCAATTTAATGATAGATTATATATTTCCTTTCCTTATTAATCTAAGTCAATTCTTAATGAAAATGTAAGTGCCCAGGGATGCTCAGGTATCTATTATCTTGGTTGATCCATTAGTCCTAAGGATAATTTAGTCATGACTTTATTTCTAATGACTAAGAGATGTAATCAGCCTGTTAAATAAGTGGGGATTCAGATTATCCTGTTTGAAGATTTTCCAGATTACTTAAATGGATTAGAGAGATTGTCAGATACAAACTCTCTCATTACTAATATCTATTGTACAGCTATTTTTCTTGTTTGGAAGAGTAGAAATAAGCTAGTTCATGGAGGCAAAGAAGACACAAATGTATCAATTGCTGCTAGTACTATTTCAATAGCTACTGTTAGCCCGTTTATTAATATATATTCGGACAACTGGGATGTTAACCAGAATAAGCTGTTTTCTTCTTAGCATCCTCCTCCACCAAGATGGATAAAGATTAATGTTGATGCTTCCTTAAGAAGTAATAATTTGACATGTATCGGCGATGTGGTTAGGGATGATAAAGGAAGGTTTTTACTTGCTTTTGGTGTCTCATTTTCACACTCATAATATAATTCAAGCTCTTCTGGATTAATTATAAACTTATACTTGCATTGGGGTATTGCTCAATTGGAAATGTTGGTTGTTTACACTTTAAGGAATGTAATTCGGGATTGGATGTTGGATGCTCAGGGTGTGATTATAGAAGGAGACAATTTCAACATCATCAAGATTCTTCATCCATCCTTAAAGAAATTGAAGAATAAGGAAAGCATTGAAGAGAAATTGTCATTCATCTAAGAATTCAATCAAATTTCTTTTAATTTCTCTACTATATGTTGTAATAAATTAGCAGATTTTTGTGCTAATTTTGCTTTAGGAAAGAGTTTTATTTGGATTGATCTGAATGATGTAGAGATTCCTCCTTTCTTGTTCATTTTGAAGGAAAAATGTGATTCTTTAGTTTTGTTTTGAGTAGTTTGTAATAATTTTTTTTTCATTTTAATGCAAAGTTGCATTTCCTTTCAAAAAAAAAAAAAAAGACTAAGAGATGTAATATAGAGTGCATTAAGTTATTTTTGGCTAAGAATAACTAGTTCTTCAGCAAATGCTATTCTCATGTTAGTTTTTTGGAATTATTCAATATTCCTTATTTTAAGAAACATTAAAATACTTATTTAGATATTCATATTTATATCATCTTCATTTTCAAAGGACATTGTAAATGTATAATATGCTATGATATAACATAATGACCTAATATTTTTAGCACTATTTTAGGTATTTTCATTAGTTAAATAATTTTTTTTTTAAATATTCTAATTTAAAAAAAAAGGAAAAGCATTCAAATAATTCTCAATAAATTAGGATATATGTTTAAAAAGAAAATTAGTTTTTGTGTGTTCAAGCTATGTGACATCATTCATAGAAGATTCATAAAGGTGATAGAAGAGGCTATGGTTATAACTCGTGATAAAATTCAAATCACCTTATATATTACCAATAAAAGACTAGATTTTATTGGATTAGTTGATTGAGCGTCTTAGGAGCAAATAAGAGGTTGTATCTTGGTCTACCCAAACAACTCTGGGCAAAAAGAAGTAAATATTGATGTTTATCTGATCAATTGTGGTCCTTCAATTCCTCTAAATTAGGGATTACAAAAGGAAGATAATAGTGAAAAGAAGGTAAGTTTATCTCGCCTGAGGTTCTTTGGTTGTTCCTCCATATTCATGTTGATGCAAAATATAATACTAAGCTTGATCCAAAATCTATCAAGTGTACACTTATAAAAAATAACTAAAATGAATTCTGCTATAAATTCAAGGATTATCAGAATCCTAAATTCAATATGATTAGGGGTGTTACATTCAATGATAAAGAACTATATTATGATAAAAATTAGACTTTACAAGATTCTTCCATGTATGTTGAGATAGTAGTTGGTGATGATCAGGAAGACAAAGATAAGAGGTGTTATGAAGCATAGAGAGTTCCTCAAACACTTTCTATTAAAGTTAGGAGATCCAATAAAGTTGATGATTCAAAAAAGTGGGAGTAAGCCATGGATGATGAGATACATCCACTTAAATTAAACTTTGGAGTTGATTGAGCTACTAGAAAGTAAGAAAGCACTGCATAATAAATATGTTTACATGACAAAGGATGATTTTGATGGTAACAAGTGCTACAAGGTTATGCTTGTACTTAAAGGTTTTTAATAGAAGGAATAAATGGACTATATTAAAATTTGATCTCAAGTAGTGAAGATGACAATGATTAGTATTGTGCTAAGCATAGTAGTCATGGAGAATTTACATCTAGAATAGATACATGTGAAGCTATGGTGATCTAGAAGAAGAGTTTTATATGATAAAATCTCATGGATAAGTGATCACAGTAAAGAAGATTTAGTGTGAAGGCTAAAAAAAGCATGTATAGGTTCAAATAAGCACCAAGATAGTGATATAAGTTAGTTTACATGCTTATGTTAGACGAAAAGTACATGAAGTCCCAAGTAGAAACTAATATTTTATATAACTGTTATATACTACTATGCCTTTATATGGATGATATGCTGATTGTAGGTTATGATATGAACAAGATAAGAGAATTGAAGGAGAGTTTGAAATTAAAGATTTGGGTAGAAAATTCTCAGCATAAGAATCAACAAGAATATAAGTGCAGGTATATTAAAGTTATCACAGGCTGAGTATATTGAAAAGGTGTAATAAAGATTCAACATGAGTGAGTTAAAGTCAGTTTGTACTCCCTTAGGTAGTGATTTTTAATAATCTAAGGAATAATTACCTTGATCTAAAGCAGAATAAGAATAAATGAACAAGACTTCTTATGTTTCTACAATTGAAAGATTGCTATATATTATGATTGATATGAGACAAAACATAACATGTATAGTGGGAGTAGTGAATATATTGATGAGTAACCTAAGAAAACTAAATTAGGAGGGATTTAACTACGTGCATATGTAGAATCTGATCTTACTGGAGATATTAATTGTAGGAGTTCAAAAGGTTATATCTTCACTTTAGGAGATATAGTACTGAATTGGGTTTACAAGATATAGAAGATTATTATGCTCTAAAAACTAGAAGCTAAGTACATTGTTATCACTAAGGCTAGCAAGAAAATATTATGGCTACACAATTTTATGATAGAACTTAGGAGAGGGCAAAGTAATGGGAAGTTTCATAGTGAAAACATGAGTGTGATTCATCTAGCTTAGATTATTGCATTCCATTTTATGACAAAGCATATCCAGTTTTAGTATAATTTCACAATGCTACTTCTAGAAGATGAGCATTTATCTTTGGAGAAGATATACATGATCCAGAATTATGTAGGCATGCTAATGAAGATAGTGACAGTTGATATGTAAAGCTATGTGTAGCTTTTGGTGGTCTTCATGAAGGTTGGGGGATATGGGTGAGTCACACCATATGTAATATGATTGGTGCTATAGATCAGAAGAAAGTTTAATTGCAATCAATTTAAAAGTAGGATACTATTTATTTTTTGTTGAATAACATTGTGTCGATCAATCGAGTTTTATTACTCTCTCAAACCTTAATTCCATCATTCAAGTTGTATAATAAAGTGTAATAGTGCTTCAAACTCGGGCTAAAGGAAGAGAATGGAGTATTGCGATGTTGCGAGTCATGTTAAGCAGATTTTTCTTCTCTATTCTTCTTATTTCACTTCAAGGGTTACATCTTTTGGTTGTTTTTAAGTGTGTCACTTATCTATTTTGAGATAAATAGAGTGTGTTTGAAGTGAAGAGAGAAAAAAAAGGAGAGTGTGAGAAGAGTGATATGTACAATTTCACCCAATTTTCATAGTGGATTTCTTGGTGTGCTCAAACTTAGTTTTTTTTTTTTCTTAATTTTGAGTTTTTCCACATTAAATCATTGAGTTCTTTCTAGTGATTTTTTTTCTTATTAGTTTTTTTTGTTGCATGGTTTTACTTTTCAACATACAACTCCCAATGCTTAGCGCCATAGATATTCACTAAAATAGGTGGTCAGCGGGACTATAGTTGGTGTGTTATGATGGTTATATGGGCTGTAGTTGGAAGGAAATGATGGTCGGAGGGACTATAGTTGATAGGTGACGGTGGTCAGAGATATTGTAGTCGATAAGTGATGGAGGTCAAAGGGACCATAATCGGTAAGTGAAGGTGGTCGGAGGGACATTAGTTGGCAGGAAATGGTGATTGGAATGATCGTAGTCTGTGGGTAATGGTTGTTGGAGGGATCATAGTCGACAGGCAATAGTGTCAGAGGGATTATAGTTGATGGGTGATAGTGTTCTAAGGGACCGTAGTCGGCAGGCGATGGAAGTTGGATGAAGGCCTGATGATGCATGTTAGATGGAGATCCAATAATCATGGTTGTATAGATGTTCAACAATGTTAACCTGGGAGTGAGGGTTTGTTGGTGGTTGTTGTCCAGGATGTTTCAATCAACGCCCCCCCCCCCCCCCCCCCCTACACACACACACCTCATGTGGGACGAGCTGTCTGTTTATAGATTTTGAGATTGACATACTTTATAAATATGAGAAAGATCGATGGCAAATTCAAAGTGCTCCATCGAATGACCCATAGTTATCCCCTCGATAATGAAGCGTTCATTCAGCATTTAAATGCCTCAATGATGTCATAATTGAGTGATGTTGGGCTCGTTGGATTTGTCTCATTGGACCGTTCAATTCGACTATAATCATGTCATATTTGGATATCATTGATCATCCAATTATTACCTTAGAGCTTCTAAATATGATTTTAGGCCTTTGATTTGAGCCAATTTGGGCTCGGATTGGGCCGATTTTAGTGTTATCGGATGAACGTCTCTTCAAGACAACCAGTTTGATAACAAGTTTATCGAAATCAGAGTTTCAGAGGATCCAGTTTAATTTTATAAGTTTTTAATTCATATATGCATATTCATGCCTGATCAAGGCAATTTTTTATGACACATCGAGAGTTATCACAGAATTTCATAAAATGCTATACTATTAGCAAGATAAAATTTTGGGGGTATACTCATACACACATTTTCACATTTTTAAATCATAAACTAACTATCAAACATTAGTTACAGCAATATTTGAATGATTTTATTTTACTCTGACACTATTTACAATCTCAGAATATTTTTCAGAATACTCAAATTAACAGAGAATCAAAACTGCCAAGTGAAAATTTACAAATAATATACCAAAATATACAAAATATTATAATTTATAACATATTAAAAGTTAAATGGACAAAGTTTACCTGATGTCAGAATAAACCCATTTGTGTTAAATTTATATAATTTAAATGATAAATCTCCAAAACTCTAAATTATTAAAAGCTTAAATAAGGTAAAAGTAACGTACCTTAATCTAAAGGATTTTTTGAACTCGCCTGATAGATAAAATTGGCCCGAAGTAGCCAGAATCTTTTTTCTCTTTATGGGATCTATTTCTCCTTCACAAAGTTATAGCCCTTAGGGAAAATGTGATTTTGAAAAAATTGATTAAGTGGATTACGATATTTGTATAAAAATTTATTTCACAATGTCACAACGTTCAAACAACCAACATCGCAGTGTTCCTTTAATTCCACCCCCAACCCCCCATCCCCAGCCCCCCCCCCCCCCCCCCTAAAAAAAAAAAACCTTTTCTGCTTTAACCTGCAATATCATTTCAAAATTATTTTTTTCTTGCCCTGAATAAATATGATGCTAGTTAACATCACCTTAATAATTGAATCTATCTTATGTTTAATATGTTACAAAAATAAATCTATTTAAATACATTAATTTTGAGATGTGTGAAGCTTTGTGCTTGAGCTGTTATAATCAAGGTTGTGAAAATTTGATAGGACAACGAACCAAAAGGAGAGGTTCATAATTTGACAGGTTCGACCGGTCAAATCGGGGTCAAACCAGATGACATAATAACTAACAATATTATTAAAAATTAATAAAATGAATGATAAATTTTAATCTAATACATTCACTATACATTCTATTTTTAGATCAAATAAATCTTAGAGATAGTAAAGTTAGAAATTAATGACATAGAAACAAAAAAAGTAATAATTGTCATTCAATTGTTTATATCTATTTATAATTAAAACTTAAAACAGAAAAATCTCCTAATGAATATAGTAATCATCAACTAAATTTGTGAGATCAAAAGATGGATTCACAAATCCCCCTTCACCAAAATCTTGCTTCACAAATGCTTCTGCATTCTCACATGGTATGTCATCTTCATCACATGTATTAGCTAAGTTGCATTCATCTAGAAACCATTAATGTGAAATAATAAGTTTATATTTTATATTACACTCAAAAGATATAACTTATTTTACAGTCTTTGGTTCGTCTAGTTGATGTTATGTTTGGTTTCTATATTTATAGGAATTTCATCAACTTTGTAATTTTTTGTCTCCAAGTCTTCTAGATGCAATTCTAGAGTTGGCTCATCATCAAGGATCCAAAAGTTAATAAGTTTAATACTCGTATAGTCCAAAGGATTATAACTTCTTTTAATAAACTACAACCTACAAAATTGTTATAAAAAAATTGATAATAAGATGTATATCATTATTTAAAAGATCTTTAAAATGTTCTCAAATAGTAACTATTTTTTAAATTGAGATTGTAACAAACTTATACTAGATCATCAAGTCTTCGGTGCTCAAGATGATTTTGTCTTTTTATATGAATCTGCTCAAACACACTCTAGTTCCTCTCACAACCTAATGAAAATGATGTATGACTAAGATTTCTAATAGCCACTTTCTGTAGGTTTGGTGTATTAGAGCTGAACATCTACCACCATTCATCTAAAAATCAATAAACATACATTGGTTTGTTCAAATATATTTTTTGTAAATAAAATTATCATAATTCATGTAAATATTAAAATAAAATCTTAAAATTTTTTCATCTTACTAGGTTTCATTTCCTTAGCCAATGTTAATGCAGTTGGCTTCCTAAAACTTTCTAAATTATCACAAAATTGCTTTATCTCATTCATTGTCAAAGATGGTTTAACACAAATATCTTTATTGCCAATGAATTCTATTAGACTTTGTATAACTTCAAGCTTGTTGTAGTAATTTTTTCGGTCATACTAAAATGAGGGTTGAGAAAATAAGCTGATGAATATATCCCTTATCTCAGCTGATTATCCCTTCTTCTCTTAATGATACTAGTGAAGGGCTTGTACATTCTTTTGTTGTTTCTAAACATGGCCTTTATTGCTTTTCTAGCTTTGTACATACCATCATAAGGGTACCCAAGAGATGAATTTTCATCTACATCAATAATTCTTAATAACCTAATTAAATTTCCTAATAATTTAGAAATTATTAAACTATCGTTCCAGAACCTTGTATCCAAAATAATTGAGATTTCCTCTTTCCCCTTCATTGTCTTACATAACTTTGAATCAGTGTAAGCCTTACTGGTGATAAAATGCTTGCAAATCATGCTTATGATCATGAACACTTTGTAAGGTAATGAATGTGGTTACAAATCTAATTACTCGTGGGCTTACAATTTCTATCCAGCTTGCTCTTTTCTTTAACCAAGCTAATATCAAATCATGATTATAAATAAAAAATGTAATCTTTGATGCTTTTATTGCAAGTTCTATGATATAAGGCATGCTTCCAATATCCTTCAGAATGGGATTTATCCATTGTGCAGTCCAAGGTGACCAATATATATTTTAAAAATTTTCATGCAATAACTCACCAGCTTTCTTATAGTTTATTACATTATCTACCACAAAATGAACTATGTTATCTTGACCAACCCATTCAACAATATCAATGAATAGTGCACATAATGTTGTGGCATCTTTAATGACATCAGATGCATCTACTGATTTTAGAAATGAAACTCCACATGGATAATAAATAAGAAAATTTATTAATGTTCTACTTCTTGTATCTGTCCAACCATCAGCCATCAATGTACAACCAATTTTTATCCGCCTTTTTTCATAATATTTAATTAACAACTTGCATTCATCTTTAACATGTTATAATAGATTCACTCTCTATCCATAGTAAGAGGGTGATTTGTAACTAGGTCCTATTGCAGCAATTGCATTAATAGCCCTTTGTGCAAATGGTGAATTAATAGTATTGAATGGAATAAAACTATCATAGAACCACCTAGAAATAGTTGAATAAAGACAGTGCACTGCATCCTTAGATGCCATTACACTTTTAGGGATGGTTGAGATACTAGTTTTGTTCTAGGTGCAAAACAATTATTAACTTCATCATTTTCCTCTTCCCTTTATCAATCGCTTTCCCATGTATAATAGAAAATTGCAATTTTATGACTAAACTTGAGCCTCTCTCTTCCTTAACTGGATAATCACTAAATAGATCATAACTCTGGGAAAGGTCTTCTTTTGCTAGTTAATTATTCTTTGTTATTTCATTCAAATTATCTTGCATCTGATATCAGATGTCATGTGACACCTTCTTACAAGAAACAATGTTACCATTAATTTCTGGTAAATGTTGCTTCATCCTATAAATGCCTCCACCCGTATAAGTTATTCTACAATGAAGACAATTGTATTGCTTCCTACCATTAATAGTTTTAGACTCAGTAAAATGGCTCCAAGCAAAATCTACGTTCTCCCGTACGCTTTGAGTTGGAGGTGCCTGTTGATTATTTTCTTGATCAAATGTTATCATTAAGCTAAAGATACGATTAGAGAAAAGTTAATTAAAATAACATTCATGAACTATTAATTAATTATATGACAAGTTAATTAAAAGAGACTTCACCATTCAATATAAAAATAGTAGGAAATGTAAATCAAAGGATAATTCTAATTAAGAAATTTTAAAGAAAAAGAGATACATAATTGGTGTGGTTATTAATTATGAGTGTATTGACTTTCGGGACCTCAATAAGTCGTTCCCAAAAGATGAATTTCCACTCCATGTATCCAAACTCCTAGTAGATAATATGTCTAACTACGAAATGTTCTCCTTCATGGATGGATCGTCAGGATACAATCAAATCAAGATGGTTCATGAGGATGAAAAGCACACATCGTTCAGAATGCCCATTGACATTTTCTGCTATACGGCCATGCCCTTTGACCTGAAGAATGCGGGTGCCACCTACCAACAGGAAATGACATGTATCTTCGATGAGCTAATACACCAGAAGGTCGAGTGTTATGTTGATGACCTGGTTGTTAAGAGAATAGATCGCAAAGATGACCTAAGTGATCTAAGAATTGTATTTGAGAGAATTAGAAAGTTTGATTTGAAAATGAACCCTCTCAAATGTGCTTTTGGGGTCTCCTCCGACAATTTCTTGGGGTACGTTGTTCGTCATCGAGGTATCGAGATCAACCCCAATAAAATCAAGGCAATTATGGAGATGTCACCTCCTAGAAATCTTCGTCAACTCCGCTCCTTGTAAGGAAAACTAGCTTTCATTCGGCGGTTCATATCTAATCTGTCGGGTAGGTTCCAACCATTATCAAAATTGATAAAGAAAGATATTCATTTTTGTTGAGTCTAGTAATTAGGTTGTTAAGCCTAAGTGAATGTCCCACAGCTACCAAGAGGGGGGTGAATTGGTAGTTTTTTTAAAAAACAAAGTTAAAATTTAAGACCCCTTTTTAAATATTAGGGGGTGCACATCAGTCAGGTCCCAAAATGGCTGCTAAAATCAAGAGATTGGATTATTATTGGTTGACCATGGTAAGAGATTGTATTTACCACGCTAAGAGGTGCCATGAATGTCAAATCCACGGTGATGTTATACATCAGCCTCCAAATCTACTACACCCAATAGTAGCATCATGGCCATTTGAATGTTGGGGCAATGACATAATTGGGTCAATAAATCCGCCATCATCAATGGGATGCCATTATATTTTGGAAGCAATAGACTACTTATCAAAGTAGACAGAAGCGGCTCCATTCAGAGATGTCTTATCCGAGCATGTGATCAATTTCTTTACCCACAACATTATCTACATATTTGGTGTTCCATGCCTCATAATCTTAGATAATGGTACACCTTTTGAAAGCTCAAAGATTTATAAATTTATTGATTGGCATAAAATTGATTGGCAATATTCATCCATATACAACCCAAGAGTAAATGGATTGGCGGAGGCCTTTAAACAGACATTAGCAAAATTATTAAAGAAAATTCTCACCAAGAAAAAAAGAGAGTGGCATATAAAGATGGCAGAAGCACTATAAGCCTATCGTACAACTTATAAAATGTCAACCAAAGCCACTCCTTATTCACTGGTATTCGGAGTTGAAGCAGTATTGCCACTGGAAGTTGAATTACCATCACTCCGGGTTGCAATCCAAAATGATCTCACTCAAGAATAAAATGCTCACCTGAGAATGAAAGAGGTCGACGCACTTGATGAACTTAGTTTACAAGCTCAATAAAACCTAGAAATCTATCGAGGAAGAATGGCAAAATCCTTCGATCATATGGTGCATTCTCAGGCATTTCAAGAAGGGAAATTCGTCATGGTACTGAGAAGGCCAATCATCCCGCATCAAAAGATCGGTAGAAAATTCATATCCAACTGGGATGGCCCCTTTGTTATCGAGAAGGTGTTCCAAGGAGGAGCTTATCAGTTGATCAATCTGAACGGATATAGACCTATGCCGCTGATCAATGGCCAACATTTAAAGAAGTATCATGCATGAAAATTCTATGTCCAATAGACTTTACAATGATTAAAATTTTATGTGCATAGTTACCAATGTATACTTACTTATATATATTTTAAAATTCTCTTGTGTAGCAAGATTGTATTTCAAAATCCCCCATCAGACTGAGGGATTTTAAATATTTATTTGGGTAAAATTAATAACTACCTATAATCCACCGTTCTCTTTTTCATTTCTATTCAACTTGCAATTTGTTTCTTATGTATGAGCTTGTTATTTTCAAAGTATGTCAAGTCCTTCCGATAGTATTTAATTGTATAATGATCTGTTGATACTTTAATGGCCGACATTTAAAGAAGCATCATTGCTGTCGATTGTGGACATATCAATGCATTCTCTATTTGATCTTTGCTTGCATGATTGATGCTTCTCACTTTGTTAAATTACAAGTTTTTGACTGTATGCATCTTAAATGATTTGTTGGGTATACTATTGATTATTCACCATTTATGCATGACTCATATCACATGTCAAAGTCTTAGTTTGCATTTCTCAATACTTCACAGTTGACCTCAACTCAAACACCCCCTTACTCAACTTCAACCTAACTCATTTGTACCCCTAGCTGAGACCTTCAATAAAACTTTTATCTATATTATAAAGGAAGACCTAGATGATAACAAATGTTAATTGTATGAGAGGTTAGTGGAAGCTTTGTAGGCCTATCAAACCACTTATCAAGAACTATATCAATCCACACTATTTGAATTAATCTATGGGTATGAGGCCATTCTCTCCTATGAGGTGCTGATTCCTTCATTAAGAACCATCATTTAAAATCAAATTATAGCTGAATAGAACGCATAAATCTGATTGGAAGAACTTGAAGGACTTGAAGAATATCATTTACAAGCATAACATAATTTAAATTTATTTAAGTCATGAATGGTTTAAGCTCATGATAAGCCTATTTTCCCTAGAACTTTCCAAGTAGGAGACTTGGTTTTGCTTCTTCAGAGATCTATATTACCCTATTTTAAGATCAACATAATGTTTAAAATAACATGGGAGGGTCCATTCATCTCTAGAGAAAGTCTACGAAGAAGATTACTGTCATCTTATAGATTGTAGAAGTGACAACCACTTGCTTCCTATTAATAGGAGGTACCTCAGGAATTATTATGCTTAATGTAAACCAATATTAAAACTCAATAAAATCTCATCAAGTTCAAAATTTATGAATATAATATTCTAAATTCAAATTCAAATCTAAATAAAAATAAGAATCAATCATCATTTTAATAAAATTTAAATTTGAGTTAGATAGATTCTGCCAAATTCCAAGAGGTTAGGTAGATTATCTCATTGACTAGTTCCCATAGCTAGATATGAGCCCCTGTGCTTTCTTTCTAGAATAGTCATTAAAAATCTAAATCTGATATATTAGGATTAGTTGTGAGTTCCTAAGCTTTCTACCTTCTAGGATCAAGACCAACAAGAGTGGATTTAATCCTATTGGGCCTCATCATAATTCAGTCACCTTCTAATCCATTAAATGTTAGGTGTGAGTCCCTAATGCTTCCTTTCCTCAAGATTAAATTTACTAGTGCTGGTAAAAGCCCTTATGGCCCCATTATAGTATTAGAATTAATTTATCTCATATGATTTTAGGAGTAGGTGTGAGTTGTAGAGCTTCCGATCTTCAAGAGTAGGTATGGTTGGATTAAGCATACTGAGCCCCTCATAGTCCAGTCATATTAGTATCTTAAGGTTGGGTCTAATTTCCTGTGCTTCATTTACTTAAATGTATAGGTAGACTAAATCATATAAATATAGAACCTTTAGGAATATGTGTGAGTACATAAGCTTCTTATTTCTTATGATATTGGCTAGGTTAGTGTTGGATTAAGCCTTTTGTGCCCCTTCACGACTTAGTCATCTTTAGTGTCTCAAGGTTAATTGTGGGACATTGTGATTCCTTTCTTTAGACCTAGAAGTAAACTAAATTGAGAGATTTTTCTTCTTTGAGTAAGTGTGAGTCCTTGTACTTCCTATCTCCAAGATTTGTTAGAGTTGAATTTAAGCCTATTAGGCCCCATCATAGCTTTATCACGTTATAATCTTTTAAGGTTATGTATGCGTCCTTGTACTTCCTTTCCTTAGAATTAGATTCAATGTGTTGGATAAAGTCCTTTCGTGTCACCATCCTAACATAAAAACTAAAAGAAATCCCAATCTTTTAGGAATAAGTGTGAGTCCCTGAGCTTGCTGTTTCCTAGGATCTTAGCTGGCTATTATTGGATTTAAGCCTGGACCCCTTCATAACTTAGTCATATGTAGTCCATTAAGGTTAGATGAGATACCCTGTGCTTCATTTGTTTATTTTTTGGAACATTAGTACAAGATAAAGCATTTCTGCCTCCCTTGCTAGTGATATCTCAAATTCCCTATCAATGAACATTTCTGCTTGGAAAATGACATATATAATAATGCTTAAATACCTAATAAAAGAGTGGCGAACTATTTTAGTGAATTGAATAAGAAAAGTTTATTAACATTAAAAATTTTCCATATCAAAAGAAAATCTCTTTAGGCTTTTGGTCACTTCTGTCCATGCCAAAACATGTGATTCACTCTTTCAAGCTCATCACACCTATTGGGGGTCCATTTGTTGACCTCCTTTTTTTGTGAGACTAAGAAAATTAATTCAAACTCTAACCTAAGTCAATCCAAATAAGAAATCCAACTCAAAATCCAAAATCCAAAATCAATTGCTAAAATCCAAACCCAAAATCCCATAGTCTAAAACAAATATTTGGGGAAATTTTAAATTCTTCAATGTGGACCTCCAAAGGAGCACCGCTCGTGGGGTTCAAATGCAGAGGGTACGGCCGCACTATCCCGTAAGAAAAAACGATCATAGGCCTCTACGCTCGACACGAACGGGTTGATGGGAGGGCAGATTGAATCGTGCATACGACTAACCATTGAGGATAGAGGCTCTCGCCAACACACCCCGATGGGTTGTAATATACACGACCTAGTCACGGGCTTCCCCCACCCGATACAACACCCTGAGTGGGGTTTAGTAGATGTGGGGCAAAGTTTCCCACGGGCGCAAGCCCCCGTGGTTAATTACATCCCAGGCCGGATTCCAAGAAAACTCTCGATTAAGGATCATACATTATCCCTTCTTAAAATGGGATTGACACGAGGGGTTAGACTAAGAAGTCCTACTCAAAAGGGAAGGAGGGTCTCAAAGAGTTGAATCAACATGCGTGGCTCATACCAGCATTCGGAGGCTCTAGGGTACTAAATAGAAACTGGAGAAAATAAAAGATCAGGCATTCAATCACATGTATGAGAGAAAAGATAGAGGTGGTGTCATCCTGTGACGTAGATAAGTAAGATTTAAGGTCCCTAAAAAGAAGGGGCCTACCTACTATTTTAGGCATACTACGAGACCGAGTGTAGTAGCATCAAATCCTAAATCTAGATTAGGCTTAGTGTTCTACGATCAACACTAAGACCCATGCCCTAGTTAATACAATGCAAAGATCCGGACATATCCCGGCCTAGATTAAGGAGCCAGCTAACCACCTAATCGATTTAAAACCATGATATCCAGTCATTTATGAAAGATGGGTGATTGGTACAGTTCTTTGGAAATAGAACTGACATCTAGAGATTTTCCTAATTGGTCTTGTACTTATGTTGGGTAAATGCCCGTAACAAATATAATTAAATTTTAATTAATTAGTTACTAATGCAATGCATGCTAGTTGAAAAGTCAGCTCATGAATGCTATAAATTTTTAAAAATAGGCTTATAAAAAATAAATTTTTAGAAAAGATTGAGTCTCCCTAGGTCCGGCATTTCATCCTCTTAGGTCATATTATCCGGACTTTACCCGCTGGCAGGGAGATGCCTTATAATAAGGAAAGAAAGATGCAGTAATATGTATGCGACCCCGGGCGATCCCGGCAATTTCCTAGGTTTGTTAAGTTTCTAAATTATTTAAAACTTAAATATTAAATTTTTCATTATGAGTAGAAAAGATTTTGCAGCCCTTAAAGAGCCTAATGAATAACCGGGCAAAAATAAAATCAGCATGCAAGAAAGAAACCTAGAAAAAGCAGGCAATTTCTACTGCGCAATCAATGTAAACACAATAATATAAATCAACAAATCAAATAAATGTCCATAAACCAACTGCCCTTATTACAACCCAGGGTCTACAGAAAAGTAAAGTTGCCGGGCACCACTGCCAACAACCTGGATTTGTAAGCCTATGACAGACACAAACAACTTTGAGTGGGATATTAGGTCTTTAAGTCTTCAGTCTTCTAGATATCTTCTCCTTAGACTCCTTGAACCTCTCCTTCTTAAACTCCTTGTATCTCTCCTCCTTGGACTCCTTAGATCCATCGTGGCTTAAATATCCAAATGAAGAGACAATTCTCCCCAGCAGAGGGGTATTGGCTTTTCTCTTTGGATATCTAAAGCCATCCAACTCGATCTCCCAAATAGAAGAAGACTCTCCCCTTTGAGGATGCCTTCTTCTTTTGGGATTCGAGTTGGATAAGAATATCCATACTCAGAGTTTCTTTCATAACTCTCACCAATATTACAGTTAATTTATGCATTAATAAAAAAATATTAAATTCTAAAGTCTCTCTAAGGTTATCCTAATAAAAATCATCCCAAGCAGTTTATATATATAAATGAAAATAACTCATCACAGCCACATTCATGGCCAGGCTCTTATTTATGAGGGCTAAGCGATCCACCTGTAGCACCTGTAGCAGTTATACTAATAATAATAATAATAATAATTATTATTATTATTATATTTAGCCCTCATTTTATTTTAGGGGAGCTCAGCAAGCACTTGCACAAAACAACGTCAGAAATCGTGACAGGGCCCCCCTTTAGCAGAGCGTGAGCATGGCCACCTGCAAGAAGAATAATATATATGTATATAGCATTCCTAACCTAGGGGTAAATCTAATGCCCATCACATCATATCCAAAGTGCAAGAAAAGTAAGCAAACACTCCAATCAATTTCAAACAACATGCAATAAAAACATCAAAAATCTCTAGCACAAAGTCGAAAGTAAAACCAGTGGCCTTGCCTAGATCTAGAAGTGATGCCCTAGCAAATAATTCTATATGTCTGTAAGACTTGTGTGGTTTGGATAGATCCTAAGTTGGGTAGTTAGTTAAAATTGCCTAAAGTTACAGTTTGTTGAAGGCTAGAAAAGGAAACTTTAGTTAAGGTTTGAATATTAATAAATTAGGATATGTTTTTAGTTAATTTAGTTTGTTGATCAATTTTAAAAGCTTAAGGTACTGATATTTCAAATTCAAGTGATATTAGTTAATTTTGGAAAGTCCAGGATCCTCCTAGGAATTAGACTAAGGGTCCAAAATGTCATTATGGAAAATAGGCTAGATTTGGGTCTCCTATCACTTTAGAAAAATACTAGACCTTAACACGAGCAGTTAAACAGGCATAACACTAAATTTGGAGATTTCTAGGCAAGGTTATGAATTTTCTAAATTTCGGGCCTTAGAATGTAGGCTGGGGGTTGACCAAAAAGTTAACTTTCTAATTTAGGTGAGTTTCTGGAATCCTAATATTTTTCATAAATACTAGGCCTTAATAGGAGTCTAATTCCATCAAGTTTGCCTAATTTGGAATTTTCTACAATTAGTTATGGATTTTTGAAGTTTGGGCAATTAAAGGAATTATCTAAATTTCCTAATAAAGGGCTGATTTTATAGTTTTGATCCAAATCAGCTCCAAACTGATTGGAATCACCCCCAAAGGTGAGGAATGACCGGAGAAAGTGTTCCCAAGTATTTGGAGAAGATTTGGGATTTTTAATTATTTTTAATGAATTATTAGGTGCAAAAAGGTAATTTTCACCTAGGGTTAAATTAAGGGTCAACCTTGAGTCAAACTAAGGAACCCTATTTATCTAAGGTCAAGGATCAAATTCTGAACAATTCAAGGTATTATAGGTAATTTTTTGACCTAATATATATATATATATTGTAATTTTTATAAGGTCTCAGGGTCTTATTTAGCAGGTTAATTTTGGTTGGTTAATTGAGAGGTCTAACAAGCCCTAAAAATTTATAGAAAATTTTGGGTGGTTTATGATATCCCTAAGTTCAAGTGTGGAAGTTTTCATGTCAATCAGTGATCTATTCTATCCCCTAGAAAATTTCTAAGTTTGCTAAATGAGTCATTAATTGTTGTCCTTAGGATGTTACTACATAATAAATGTTTAAATTATATTTTGAACTAACCCTCAAGGTAATAATGCATGGGAAACATACAAAAGCAGTAAACACACCATGTTCTTAGATCTAAGAGAGCCTAAACTAAGTGCTCGTGGTGCAACCTACACATGCAATCTACGACAAACAAAAAGTAAGTACAAATAATGAAGGAATTAGTGAATGATTGGAATTCAATCATCCACTAATCCCCACCCCCATGATTGCTCTTCACATGTAGGATCTATGCTTAAAATTTTATGAAATAGATCTCCCAAAATTAGGATTTAGTATTGTAGGTAATTTCAAAAAAGGATTTAAAATACCCATATATTAAATGAAAGAAAATATAAATTTTCATGAAAATAAACGTAGTTCAAAATAGTTCTATTCATAAGTATATGAGATTTATTGACCATCCAATCGAGGTTTCAAAAATAGTTTGAAAAATAATTTTTAATTTCAAAATAGTTACTATAATAATTACTTAAATAATATCCTAATAATAAGATAATTAAGATAAAATAGAAATCTACCAAAAAAAGGTAAATTGCTGTTTTAAAATATTTTTAAATAAAAGTACATATTGTTTTGAAAAGAACGAGGTATGGAGCGCCGGAATCCAATTTAAAATTAAATAGTTATGAATTTGCGAAGATTGAAGTAGTTGAAAGGAATTTTAAAATAGTTGAAAACGAGAATAATAATAAAAATAGATAATAATCAACAATAGTTTGAAATTAATGATAATAGTAAAAGTAACAATTTTTAATCTATTATAAAAAATAATAGTAATTATAATTGAAAATGATTTAGTTTAAAATAAAAAGCAATAATGATAACAAATTAGAATAATGATAGTTTAATTTAAAATACAAGTAGATAATAATAAAATAAAAATAAAAATAATAATAATAATAATAATAATAATAGGACCAATTAAAAAATAATAAGATTAATAATAATATTACTTTAAACAGTAAAATATTAGTATTAATAATAATATAATTATTAAAATAGAATAAGTAATAATAATAATAAAAAGAAAATATTATTTTTACTGTTTTATTAATAATTAAAAAAATATATATTATTTTTAATTAAAATATTTTTAAATTAACGGGGATAAAAATATGATCGATACGACATATTGTACATTTTTTTAAGCTTTATATTTAATTTACTATGATTTATTAGAGAAATCTTAATTTAAAAATAAGTTTTAAAATAATTATAATATTTAATATAATTAAAATCTTGCGACGGGACAGATGGGGGAGCAGGATAGGGCGCACTTAGCCGTAAGACACGTGGCGTCCCGGGATTGGATCACGGGACTGCGGAGGCGGTGTAATCATTGCCCGCAATGATTGCGGGCTGATTGAAAATGCGTGGGTCCCACGCAGGTTTACTAACCCGCGTTAGCGCGATTCAGATGCCGTCCGATCTGGCATGGTTTGGAACAGACGATCATGATCACGTCATACGGATCAATGAACCACCGGATCAGGTCTCTAGCCGGACGCTCGGACGAAACCGCAGGCTCTGAACCGTTGATCGATAGATCAATGGTTCAGGAAATCCTTCATGCATGCGGTGGAAACCCCAAACCCTAGAAATACAAAAGAGCTTCATTCTCTCGACTGGATCGATCAAATGATTTGAAATTTTAAACACGGGATTTATAGAAGAAGAGCATTCATGGGGAGGTAAATATTTGATATATAACTTGCTATATAAAAAGTTAATTAGCTCTAAGTGTCTTAACTTAGGTTTAGAGATATACCTCAATACATGAGGTGGATTCGGTCACTCTTGGGCTTGTTGGACTCGTAGAATCCTCAAGAATAAGTTCCTCGTTGACGTCGAGCTCCGAAACGGTCTCAATCGATGGGGCGAAGCCTTGGAAGGAATTTGGTCTCGGGTTCGCCGGGATCTCGCCGGTGGCGGCTTGGCCTCATAGGGTTTGAGTGGGGAAAGGTCATGAGAGTGCTCTCACAAAATCTCAGAGCTTTTGGTGGCCTTGAGAGAGAGGGAGAGCAAAAAGATCCTCCCAAATACATCTAAAATGCATATTTAAGGCCCTAAGGTTCCAACCAACGGCTAGGATCAAATCTCATGATAATTGGAAGGGAAATTAGATACTTAAGTCGTGGATTTGAATTTGAAATCAATAATGAGGCTTTAAATGCAATTAATGGTCTTTAATGGCCTTAAATAGGTCATATTGACCTATTATGACTTGGGTTGACAAGGTCAGTGGTTGACTTGGTCAACCTAGCCAATTAGGTCCATAGGAGTGGGAGTTTGGACCTAATGAGGGTTTGAATTGCATTTGAAATTGATTTGGGTTCTTAATGGGCCTAATGGGTCAAAATTAACCCATTAAGGCTTGAGTTGACCAAGTCAATCAACTCAGTCCACCATGCCCAAGGGCTTGGTAAAATCAAGGTCAACTAACAGACCCCCAATAGGAGTGGCGAACAACTAGTGAATCACTCGTGTTGGCGTTGACCGACTATGCCATAGAAAGTATAGTGGAAAACATGAATGTGAAAGTATCAAAGAGGTGGAAGAAAAAGTTGAGAACTCTTTTCCTGTCCTTACCCTATAGCGAGGGAAGAGCCTGGGAGAGAGTGAAAAGCAGCAGTGCACAAGTAAGATATCACCAAAGTGGTGAAACAGTAGTAGTGTCTTCTCCTGGCCTTACACTTAAACAAGGGCAGAGCCAAGGAGATAACTCAAGGTAGCAATCACCACAAGGGTGAAAAGAAGTAAAAGATTTCTCTCTTAGCCTTACCCTGCAGTGAGGGTAGAGCTGAAGGGAGAATCAAATGTGAAGGTCACCAGTAGGGTGATAAAGGAGTAAAGAGATCCTCCCTTAACCTTGCTCTATAGTGAGGGCAGAGCCGAAGAGCAAATATAGGGTAAAAGTCACCACGAGGGAGAAAACGGTAAGGGGGGCTCTCCCCTTGCCTTGCCCTATAACGAGGGCAGGGCTAAAGAAAGAACCAAAGTAAAGATCACCTCAAGGGTGAAAGAGGTAGAGAGGCTCTCCTCTAGCCTTACCCTGTAGCAGGGGCAGAGCCAAGAGAAGAACTAAAAGTATGGTAGTAAAATTAGACCGACTATCTGTCTGACTATATCGAATCAGCATAATAGAAGGTGAAGGGGGTCCCATCTCCTCCTTCTCATCTCAGAACAGTGGATTGGGGTGACTCAGTATTTGTTTGACCAAATTGAGTCAGCAAATAAAAGGAGTCACGAAACCTGGTGTCTGCCTAATCGGAACAAGACACTCAGGGAAAAAGGTGGTGAGGGGTTCTTACCAGGTGCTCTGTCAGGCCCTCTCTACTAGGTAAGTAAACCAACTACCTGCCAGACCGTATCAAAATAACAAGGTAGAAGTTGAAAAGATCCTGCCCCTCCTGTTCATCTTAGAATAGTGGATTTGGGTGACTCAGTATTTATTTGACCAACTCAAGATATCAAATAAAGGAGTCACGAAGTCTGGTGCCTGTTTGATCAGAATAGGACACTTAGGGAAAGAGGCGAGGAGTTCATGCCAGGTGCTCTGTCAGGCTCTCTCTACCAAGTAAAGCTAACTATCTGCCTAACCGTATCGAAAACAGGGTAGAAGGTGAAGAGATCCCACCCCTCCTGCTCATCTCAGAACAGTGGATTGGGGTGACTCGATACTTCTGCCTGACCTCAGCAAAAGTAAAGAAGACACGAAATGGAAGACTGCCTAATCTTTTATAGGACATCTGATGTAAAAGGTGTTGGGGAATGCCTCCCAAGGACTATGTCGGGCTCGCTCAACTAAGTAAGTAAAACCGATTACCTGTATGACCGCATATAGGCAGCAGGATAGAAGGTGAAAAGGATCCCTCTCCTCCTGTTCCTTCCGAAATAGTGGATTGGGGTGGTTCACTACTTCTTCCTGACCTCAGCAAGAAGCTCATGTGCCACGAAATGGAAGCTTGCTTAGTCTTTTACAAGACATCCGGGGTAAAGGGATGTTGAGGAATAGCGCCTCCAAGGAACTTTGTTGGGCTCACTCAACGAGTAAGTAAAATCAACTACCAGTCTGGCCGCATCTAGACAGTGGGGTAGAAGGTGAAAAGGATCCCGGCCCTTCTGCTCCTTTTGGAACAGTGAATTAGGGTGGCCCACTACTTCTACCTGACCTTAGCAAGAAGCTCATGAACCACAAAATGGAAGCATGCTTAGTATTTTACAGGACATATGAAGTAAATGGGTGTTGAGGAATAGCACCTCCAAGGGGCTCTATTAGGCTCACTCAACGGGTAAGTAAAACCAACTACTAGTCTGGCCGCATCTTGACAATGGGGTAGAAGGTGAAAAGGATCCCACCCCTCCTGCTCCTTTCAGAACAGTGGATTAGGGTGGCCTACTACTTCTACCTGACCTCAACAAGAAGCTCATGAACCCTGAAATGGAAGCCTGCTTACTCTTTTACAGGACATCTGGAGTAAAGGGTTGTTGAGGAATAGCGCCTCCCAGGGACTCTATCAGGCTTACTTAATGGGTAAGTAAAACCAACTACCAGTCTGACCGTATCTAGACATCGGGGTAGAAGGTGAAAAGGATCCCGCCCCTCCTGCTCTTTTCGGAACATTGGATTGGGGTGGCCCATTACTTCATCCTGAACTCAGCAAGAAGCTCATGAACCATAAAATGGAAGCCTGCTTAGTCTTTTACAGGACATCCGAAGTAAAGAGATGTGGTAAGGGACACCTTCCAGGTGCTCTGGTAAGGCTTCACTTTAACCAGGTAGGCTTCAACATCTGCTCCACCAGCTCAGTCTTGTAAATGAAGAAGGGCTCAATACCCACTTAATCATTTCAATTGAGCAAATAAAGAGTTAGGCTCTGATACCTGCCTAATCATAACAGGATAACCAGAAGAGTGGCGAGGAGTACCTGCCAGGTGCTCTATCAGGTCCTCTCTACCAAGTAAGACCAACTACCTGCCTGTTCATTTCAAACAGCAGGATAAGAGATAAAAGTCACCTCAACATCAGCCTGACACGGATCTGTGTAGGGATGTGAGGGAGAAAGAAGTAAGTAAATGAGGTAATTTTAAGGGTAGAGTCACCTAGGGAACCCCTTCTAGAGCTTTGGTAACCACATGGTAGAGAACAAATCGTCATGGCCATGAGTATCTAAATGCTGTCAGGATCTCCTAAGGAACCCTAACCCTACACAAAAGGGAAGGAGGGTATCAGAATGACGTCTCCCAAATAAAGCTAGAAGAGATACACCCTCAGTGGAGTGTGCGAAGGGGTAATCTCATTTCAACGAAGTAAAAATAACTGAAGTAGCGAGGGGGCACCTCTGCTACAGAAAGTAGGACTAATCCTAGTAAAAACAACCCTCAAGGGGGCTATAGTGGTAAACTCATACTAACTGATGGGGACTCTGTAAGAAGTGGAAATAATATCAGAACATCCAAAGGACCTCTCCAGCAGCTAGGAGTCAGGTCTCAAAGGGGAAAGAAGTGATAAAATAGTTAGAAGAGCTGACTCTGTACTAAAGAATCAAAGCTCAAGAAAGATATGATGGTGGCACCTAAGGCACGACGCCCCATATCGCTAAGTAAGAGGAAAAGAACCAAAGTAGCGAGAGAGCATTCCCGCTACTCAGGGAAACAAACTATGAGTAGGAAAAATCTCAAAGTGGTAACACCCACACAAACTAGTGAGACCCTATGGGAGGTGAAAGTGACCTTAACATATTCATAAGACTAATCTGGAAATTGAGCCTAGCGTTAAATGGTAGGATAGGTCAAAGACAAGAGTAGAAGAACTGATCTTCTCATAGAAGATCAAAGTTCTCAAAGTAGTGATGTTAATATCCTAGGCAAGTTATACTATATCACTACAAGTAAAGCAGCTTTAGGTAGAAAGGGGACACACTCACTACCTGAGGACAATAATCATGTATAAGAGTGAAGAATCATCAAAAAGGGTCACAGTGGTAATACCTACCTTGATCGGGTAGGACCCTGTGGGGAGCAAAGGAAACAAAACAATATTCATAGGGCTTCTCTAGCAGCTAAGAATAGGGTACGAACGTAAAAAGTAGGTACAAAAACCAAGGAGCCGATCTTCGACTAGAAAATCAAAGCTCATGAGGATGTGATGCTAACATTTGAGAGAGGATGTACTACATCAAAACTAAGGAAATAACTCAAGGTAGTGAGGTGACATCCTCACTACCGAGGATAGTAATCATGAATGAAATCAATGATTACCAAAAGGGTCACAATGGTAATACCTACCCTAACTGGGTAGGACCCTGTGAGAAGTAAAAATAATAAAACAACATTCATAGAGCTACTCTAGCAGCTAAGAATAGGGTATGAATGTTGAAGTAGGTCGGTGAAAGAAACTAAGGAGTCGATCTTCCAATGGAAAATCAGAGCTCTTGAAACTGTGATGCTAACACCTGAGAATAGATGTACTACATCACAACTAAGAAAACAACTCTAAGGTGACAAGGGAGCACACCTGACACCTAATATGATAATTATGAGTGAGATCTATGATTATCAGAAGATCTACCCTAACTAGGTAGGACCCTGTGCGAAGTGAAAGTAACACTACAACATTCATAGGATCACTCTGGCAGCTCAGAGCAGTATATGAATGGGAGAGTAGGTTGCGGAAAGAGAGCAGTAGGGGGCGATCTTTTCTCTGAAAGACCTAAGCCTGGAAGATAGTGATGTTGACATCTAAAATACAATATACTACATCACTAGCAAAGAAAAACATTTTGGAATCATAGAGATTAATCAACCAACTAAGTGGGAACTCAACTTTGAAGAGACCGCCAAAGTGCTCTTAAGGGAGAAGAAAGAGAAATTTTGGGGAATTTAGGCTCTTAGAGAGTTTTACCGGGTTTCTCCTGTGACAAGGGCAACCGATTTTGCTCAACTAAAGCTTCTCTCTTTTTATCACATATATTTTTTTTAAATAGGGATTATGAATGGTTTTGATAATCCAGACCATGTTCGCTACATGAACAAAATTGGGGAAAGAGATCTAACAAGATCTTGTAAAGAATTTCATCATTAGTTTTGATAACCCAGACCACATTCAACTCATGCGAATGAACTGGGGAGCACAATCATAGTGAAATTGATGTATAACAAAAATTAGAATTAGGATAGGGGCTCAACATTACCACTCATGACTAGCATAAGATGGCATGGACCCAGTATCCTATCTCCAAAAGAGTCTAAACTAATGACTCTGACATCCCCGATCACATTCAACTCATATGAATGGATTGGGGGCTACAACTATCAGAGCAGGACTGATAGGAGGAATAGACTTAAATGGGGATGGTGGATCTCTATCATCACACCTTAACAAAATAGGTGGGTCTGGACCCAGTATCACATCTCAAAAGGTCTAAACTAAAGATTACAAACCCTCGATCACATTGAACTCATATGAATAAACTGGGAGCTAAAGCTATCAGAGCAGGACTGATAAGGAGAAGAAACTCAGATAGGGATAGTGGGTCTCTGTCATCACACCTTAACAACATAGGTGGGTCTGGACCCAGTATCACATCTCAAAAGGTTTAAACTAAAGACTACAACCCCTCGATCACATTCAACTCATATAAATGGACTGCGAGCTACACCTATCAGAGCATGAATGATAGGGAGAAGAAACTCAAATAGAGATAGTGGTTCTCTGTCATCACACCTTACCAACGTAGGTGGGTTTGGACCTAGTATCACATCTCAAAAGGTCTAAACTAAAGACTACGATCCCTCGATCACATTCAACTCATATGAATGGACTGGGAGCTACACCTATCAGAGTAGGACTGATAGGGAGAAGAAACTCAGATAGGGATAGTGGGTCTCTGTCATCACACCTTAACAACATAGGTGGGTACAGACCCTGTATCACATCTCAAGAGTAGACTTAAATAATTGATTTTGATATCCCATACCACACTTGGGGTGGCAAGTGAAACTGAGGGCACTAAAACTCATAATGTATACTTTGATTTTATGGACCCAGTCAAAGGTGACAAATGGACACATATCCTAGAGGAGTTTAGTACCTGAATCCATCTAATCTTAAAAAGAACCTTAATTTGATTTTACTAACTCAAATCAAGCTTTATACCAGCTAAATCATGATATCTCTCTTATATAAGAATTTTCTTTTCTTGAATTAAAATCTAGTCTAAAAAGGGATTTAAATTAGAAAAAGAAATTAAATTTTCTCTATTTTTGTATGAGTGTATTTCAATATCTTATAAGATATCATTGCATAAACGAATCCAGAATCATAATTTTCAAAATCAAGTATCAAAAATATCAAAAGGATATAGATTTTCTAAGATTTAGAGATTTATTAGAAAGGGAAACCATTTAACTATCACTTTTGGGCTCTTTGAGCCACTTTTTTCAATTTTGTGTGCTTTGCACAATTTTTATTCATTTGATATACTTTGTGCATTTTTCACTTTTGGTGCACTTTGCCCATCTTTTCAATTTTTGTAACTGGCTTCTTTTTTCAAACCTCTAAAAAAACGTTTTCTCAGTTATAAGATCATCTTCCAAATATAAGAGAAGAAGACTTACTTCTCTTGGGTAAAGAAGAAGTATCTACAAAATAAGTACTATCCTCTGATAAGAATGAATAGCTTGATTAAGAAAATTATGAAGTTTTATTTATCAATATACTATAGTTATCTATGAGATAGGGAATTACAAGACAATGAAGAAAAATTTTATTTCTAAATTCAATTTCAATTTGAAATAGATATTATTTCAAAAGAAGAAATCTCCCCACTCATGGGATGAGATAGAGAGATCATACTCTTTCATGAGTTATCACTACAAAGCTAGTAGAGCTAAAGGAAGCAAGAGAGTCAAAATAATTGAAAAATCACTCTTTTTCTTTTATTAATTAATCATCAATAGAAGGGATAACGAGGTCCTTCAGCCTAAGTGCTGGAAGGGAGCCTATCTTTCCTACTGAGGTTACAACCATCTTTTCTTTTTCATATATATTTTTTATAATAGAAGCAAAAAAGAAAATGTGCTCATCTGGCACTATAATAGAAGAAAGAAAAGAAAAATAAGTGATAATAAAGAAGATGGAGTGGCAACTATCGACTTGGCCTTGGGAAACCTCCTATTAACTGCCTCTGAACTCTGTACAGCTTATTTAATCATATACTAGGTCTTCTTGGAGAGTGCTAGCTGCCACTCTCCCTCAAAACTGTGAAGTGATCTGCCACTACTACCCTGACTGTAACTTTAACTATCACTGTGGCTGGAACTATGGCTAGGATTGTGGCTGGGACTGGGGATCACCTGAACTGCCTGAGTAGCCTTGTCTAAAGGCTGTACCGAATCAATGTTCTGGAAACAGATCTTCCCAGTAGCCATCTGAGTCTGTAAGTGCAAGACTGTGGTGTCCATAGCTACTGATCTCAGAGATCCTCTTTCCTTAGGGTCTTCCTGCTCATCCTAATCCTCAGGCTCTCTCTGCTCGTCTGAATGACCTCGACGTGTAATCTCATGAACCTGGTGTACTGGTATGTCCTCATCCTACTCTTCTCCGAGTGTTTCATCCTCTAAAAAGGCCCGATGGAGTGCCTCTATGTAGGGACTCATAGGGGAAGTGATCCTATGAGTGCTGGGAGCTAAGGGTGTCTCAAGTCAGTCTGGTGATCCATCAGGAGTAACTACTGCATCCTCATCACAAGTCATCAGGACCGCCTCGGACCCGAGAGGAACTACTATATCCATTTGATCCACTGCATCACCTGACTGCACTGCCTCTGCCAACTACGCTGTTCAACTGACTATACTGTCCCAACTACTCGTATTGGCTCGACCAACTACACTGGCCCGATAGGGGTATCCGCCTGTCGATGTCTCCAAACTCGCCTATTATGGCGGGGCTCTGTAAGGGTAACCGGCTGCTTAGGGACTACCACAACTGAACTGATCTGAGCTGGGTAAGACCCTATTGCAGTCTCTATCTACGGCGACGTGGGTGTCGTCCCACAGCAGTAGTAACTACCGACGGTCTAACAACTTGAGCTGTCTTTGCCGACCGAAAGGTAGCCTGAGAGATTTGTTAGAGTAACCTCTCCTGACTGACAAGCCCTTTGCCACGTGCTAGGCGGATGATGTTTGAATCCTCTAAGTGAGGGCTCGAGCACCAGCATCCTTGTGGACCCTAGCCCGGGGAAAAGTAGTGGTAACAGGAGGGGCTGCCACAATGCGGGCAACGTCCTCCTCATTGCCACTATGAGTCAGTGGAGAAAAGCGTCCTCCCTAGATCGTCTCTACCTCAGGAGCTACTATCACCTTTGGGGTAGGTGCAATTGTAAGTCGTCATGGTCTTCGCTGCCTGGGATCCACTACCCTCTGAATTAGCTCATTGTGAGCTATCACATCAGCCATATACTGCCTCTCTAACTCTGACATAGCTAGAAGAAGCCTCCTATAACTATTCCTCCTGGCCCTTCTCCCAAGGCCGGAGGTGGAGGTAGAGGGGACATCTGAACCCACTTCTTGGGTGGAAGGGGGAACATGAACAACAGGAAGTGCCAGGGTCTGACCGGTGGTCTCAGATTGAGAAAGCTGAGCAAAAGTAGAAAACTGGCCAAAAGAGGGCGAAGGCACCTCGATCTAGGCACCCTTCTTCCCAGTGGAAGTGTGAGGGAGAACCCAAACTTAAGGCACTTCTGCCGGAACAGCGGGATTAACAACAGCAGCAGGCTGTTGGCACTTAGGGGCCGGAGCTACCAGTGCAACAGGAGCAGTAGGCACGGGTCGCCTAACCTCTGGATGGACGAGGGGAATAATAATAACAGGCTGCCGATGCTGAGGGGCCGGAGCAACCTATGTAGTAGGAGCGGTAGGCACTGGATGCCTAACCGTAGCACGAACAGGTGTAACGGTAAGTGGCCTAGCCAGGGTGCGCACTGGCTATGCAAGTATAGGAACTGGATGAGAATGTGCTGTACGCCGAGCAGCTGGTCATCTGAAAGGGCACATGGCTGCACGTCCTCTCCTCTAGAGAGGAGAGAATGCAGCAGCCTCAGTCGGGGTCAGCGCGCTAAGAGTGACGAAGGCCGAGTCCGTGAAGGAACTAAAACTGACTCCTCCAGCGTGCAGACTAGTGAGCAGGGACTCAAGAAGAGTCACCCGCACGTCCAAGCCGAAGCTAAAGGTAACGAAAGGCACGAAATAAGACATGGCACTGCTACCAAGAAAGAAATTTGAAAAGTCAGTCAGAATGAAAATCAAGAAAGAAGGAATGAGTAAGGATTTGATAAGGATAGACAGGAATGGATAAAGGACAGAATAGCCTATAAGTCTGGAAAGAGTAGAGTAGGAAAGACTCATAGCTAAAGGGAAGGAAATCTAACTAAGGAGAGACCCTAACTAAGAGTGGGACGGACCTAATCTAAGGAGCACCAATCCCGGTCATTAGAGAGAGAAACTGGTCCAATCGTGGTAGCTAGAAACATGTGAATCTCCAAAGGAGCACCGCTCGTGGGGTTCAAATTTAGAGGGTACGGTTGCACTATCCCGTAGGATAAAATGAACGTGGGCCTCTATGCTCGACACGAACAGGTCGATGGGAGGGCAGATTGGATCGCGCATACGACTAACCATTGAGGATAGATGCTCTTGCCAACACACCCCAATGGATAGTAATATACACGACCTAGTCATAGGTTTCTCCCACCCAATACAACAGCTTGAGTGGGGTTTACTAGATGTGGGGCCAAGTTTCCCACGGGCACTAGCCCCCGTGGTTATTTATATCCCAGGCTGGAGCCTTAGAAAACTCTCGAATAAGGATCATATATTATCCCTTCTTAAGATGGGATTGGCACGAGGGGTTAGACTAAGAAGTCCTACTCAAAAGGGAAGGAGGGTCTCAAAGAGATGAATCAACATGCATGGCTCATAGCAGCATTCGGAGGCTTTAGGTACTAAATAGAAAATGGAAAAAAATAAAAGACCAGGCATTCAATCACATGCGTGAGAGAAAAGTTGGAGGTGGCGTCATCCTTTGACGTAGATAAGTAGGATTTAGGGTCTCTGAAAAGAAGGGGCCTACCTCTACTGACCACATCTCCAGTCTTCCTGGAGGAAATCACCTGCTCCACCTTCTGAGCTATCAAATCCCGAATCTGACTGGCTGACAACTGTGCTGGCTGACTCTGGCTAACTGTAGGTGTTGTAGGGACTATAGGAACTACTGTCTGAACCCTATCCACTCTCACTAGGTCTAGTGCCAATGGTGGCACTACTGGCTCATCTCTAAATGTGGTAGGACTACCCATACCCACCATTTGGGGTGTAGCCCCCAAAGCAGTCAACTGGGCAGTCATCGCTTCCATGGTCTTGGCCATATTGGCCATTTGAGCCTGTAAGTGTAGTACTATGGCATCTGTAGCAACTAATCTGGGAGATCCTCCTGCCTCTGGATCTCCCTGCTTATCATCATATTCAGGGTCTCTCTGCTCATCTGAATGACCTCAACAGGTAATCACATTGATCCGGCGCATTAGTATATCCTCATCTGACTCACTTTCTAGTGTATCATCATCCTCTAAAAAAGATCACCGAAGGGCCTCTATGTAGGGACTCATAGGAGAGGTGATCGATCCTATGAGGGCTGGGAGCTGGCTCTATCTCATCCCGCTCTGGTGATCCATCGGGAGTAGGTATTAAATCCATATTACAAGTCTTCGAGACCAACTCAAACCCATAAGGAATTATTACATCCAGTAGGTCTACTATATCTACTATCTGAACTGCCTCAACTGAATGTACTGTCTCAACTGACTGTGTGGCCTCAATGCAGGCAACGTCCTCCTCATCCCTACTATGTGTTCATGAAGAGAAGCATCCTCCTTGGATCTCTTCTATCTCAAGAGCTACTATCATGTCCGGGGTGGGTAAAACTGTAACTGGTCGTGGTCTCCGCTGCCTGGGAGCCACCGTCCTCTGAACTAGCTTCTGGTGAGTTATCGCATATGCTATCTGCTACCTCTCTACCTCTGACGCAGCAAGATGAAGTCTCCTATTCCTATTCCTCCGAGCCCTTCTCCCAAGGCCGGAGGTGGAAGAGGAAGAAATATCTGAACCCACTGCCTGGGTGGTAGGAGGGACAGGAACAACAGGGCGAGTCGGGGTCTGCCCGACGGTCTCAGGGTGATAAACCTGAGCAAAAATAGAAACCCGACCAGAAGAGGGTGAAGGCACCTCAGTCTGGGCACCCCTCTTCCTAGTGGAAGTGAGAGGGGGAACCCGAACTCGAGGTACTTTCGCCAGAACCACGGGAGTAATAATGGCAACAGGCTATCGGTGCTGAGGGGCCAGAGCAACCTCTGCCATAGGAGCGGTAGGCACTGGACGCCTAACCGCAGGATGAACAAGGGGAACAATAGTAGCAGGCTGCCGGCATTGAGGGGCCGGAGCAACCTGTGCAGCATGAGCGGTAGGCACTGGATGCCTAACCGTAGGACGAACGGGTGTAACGGAAAGTAGCCTAGGCACTAGTCGCCTAGCCATAGTGCGCACTAGCTAGGCAAGTACAGGGATGGGACGAGTAGGAGCCCAGGCTGTCTGCTAAGCAGCTGGTTATCCGAAAGGGCGCATGGCTGCGCGCCCTCTCCTATAGGGAGGAGAGAATGCAGCAGCCTCAGCTGGGGTCGGCCCGCCAAGAGTGAAGAAGGCTGAGTCCGTGAAGGAACCCAAAGTGATCCCTCTAGTGGGCGGACTAGCGAGCAGGGACTCAAGGAGAGTCACTCGCACGTCCGAACTGAAGCTAAAAGTTACGGAAGGTATGAATGAAGACATGGCACTACTGCCAAGAAAAGAGGTTAAAATGTAAGGTTAGAATTGAAATCACAAAATGATATAGAAATGATAAGGATTTGATTGAGATAGATAAAGATAAATAAATGACAGAATAGACTGCTAGGCTGGAAAGAAGGTAGAGTAGGGGGAAACCCTAGCTAAAGGGAAGAAACCCTAACTAAGAAAAGACCCTATCAAAGAGTGGAACAGACCTAATCTAAGGAGTACCAATCCCGGAGTACACACAAGAGAGGATAATATAGAATTCAAAGATGGAGAGAGAAACTGGTCCCACCGTCGTCGCCAGAAACCTGTCGACCTCCAAAGGAGCACCGCTCGTGGTGTTCAAATGCAGAGGGTACGACCGCACTATCCCGTAGAACAAAATTATCGTAGACCTCTACGCTCGACACGAACGGGTCGATGGGATGGCAGATTGGATCGTGCATACGACTAACTATTGAGGATAGAAGCTCTCGCCAACACACCCCGATGGGTAGTAATATATACAACCTAGTCACGGGTTTCCCCCACCCGATACAATAGCTTGAGTGGGGTTTAGTAGATGTGGGGCCAAGTTTCCCACAAGCGCAAGCCCCCGTGGTTAATTACATCCCAGGTTGGATCCCGAGAAAACTCTCGATTAAGGATCATACATTATCCCTTCTTAAAATGGGGTTGGCACGAGGGGTTAGACTAAGAAGTCCTACGCAAAAGGGAAGGATGGTCTCAAAGAGCTGAATCAACATGCATGGCTCATAACAGCATTCAGAGGCTCTAGGGTACTAAATAAAAACTGGAGAAAATAAAAGATCAGACATTCAATTACATGCGTGAGAGAAAAGATGGAGGTGACGTCATCCTGTGACGCAGGTAAGTAGGATTTAGGGTCCCTGAAAAGAAGGGGCCTACCTACTAATTTAGGCATACTACAAGGCCGAGTGTAGTTGCCTCAAATCCTAAATCTAGATTAGGGTTAATGTTTTACGAGCAATACTAAAACTCGTGTCCTAGCTAATACAAAACAAAGATCTTGACTTATCCCGACCTGGATTGGGAAGTCAGCTAACCACCTAATCGCTTTAAAATCATGATATCCAGTCATTTATGAAAGATGGGTGGTTGGTACAATTCTTTGGAAATAGGACCGACATCTAGAGAGTTTTCTAATTGGTCATATACTTATGTTGGGTAAATGCCCCTAACTAATGCAATGCATGCTAGTTGAAAAGTCAGCTCATGAATGCTATAGAGTTTTAAAAATAGGCTTATAAAAAATAAATTTTTAGAAAAGACTGAGTCTCCTTAGGTCTGGAACTTCATCCTCATTGGCCAGATTATCTGGACTCTACCTGCAGGTAGGGAGATGCCTTATAATAAGGAAAGAAAGATGCAGTAATATGTATGCGACCCCGGGCGATCCCGACAATTCCCTAGGTTTGTTAAGTTTCTAAATTATTTAAAACTTAAATATTAAATTTTTCATTATGAGTAGAAAAGATTTTATAGTCCTTAAAGAGCCTAACGAATAACCAGAAGAAAACAAAATCAGCATGCAAGAAAGAAACCTAGAAAAAGTAGGCAATTTCTACTGCGTAATCAATGTAAACACAACAATATAAATCAACAAATCAAATAAATGTTCATAGGCCAACTGCCCTTATTACAACCCAAGATCTGCAGAAAAGAAAAGTGGCCGGGCAACACTGCCAACAACCTAAATTTCTAAGCATATGACAGACGCAAAGAACTTTAAGTGGGATATTAGGTCTTTAAGTCTTCTATTCTTTAGTCTTCTGGATATCTTCTCCTTAGACTCCTTGGACCTCTCCTTCTTAGACTCATTGGATCTCTTCTCCTTGGACTCCTTAGATCCATCGTGGCTTCAATATCCAAATGAAGAGATAATTCCCCCCAGCAGGGGGGAATTGTCTTTTCTCTTTGGATATCTAAAGCCATCCAACTCGATCTCTCAAATAGAAGAAGATTCTCCCCTTTGAGGATGCCTTCTTCTTTTGGGATTCAAGTTGGATAAGTATATCCATACTCAGAGTTACTTTCACAACTCTCACCAATATTACAGATAAATTATACATTAATAGAAAGCAGTAAATTCTAAAGTCCCTGCAACATTATCCTAATAAAAATCATCCCAAGCAGTTTATATACATAAATGAAAATAACTCATGATCACAGCCACATTCTTCACCATGTTCTTAATTATGAGGGCTAAGCGGTCCACCTGTAGCACCTGTAGCAGTTATAATTATTTTTATTTTTTTTTATTTAGCCCTCATTTTATTTTAGTAGAGCTCAGCAAGCACCTGCACAAAACAACATCAGAAATCGTGATAAGGCCACCCTTTTAGCAGAGCGTGAGCATGGCCACCTACAAGAAGAACAATATATATGTATATAGCATTCCTAACCTAGGGGTAAATCTAATAGCCATCACATCGTATTCAGAGTGCAAGAAAAGTAAGCAAACATACCAATCAATCTCAAACAGCATACAATAAAAACATCGAAAGGCTCCGGCAAACAGCAGAAAGTAAAACCAGTGGCCTAGCCTAGATCTAGAAGTGGTGCCCTAGCAAATAATTCTATGTGTGTGTAAGGCTTGTGTGGTTTGGATAGATCATAAGTTGGGTAGTTAGTTAAAATTGCCTAAAGTTGTAGTTTTTTGAAGGCTAGAAAAAGAAACTTTATTTAAGGTTTGAATATTAATGAATTAGGATCTATTTTTAGTTAATTTAGTTTGTTGGTCAATTTTAAAAGCTTAGGGTAGTGATATTTCAAATTCAAGTGATATTTCAAATTCAAGTGATATTAGCCAATTTTGGAAAGTCCTAGGTCCTCCTAGGAACTAGAATAAAGGTCCAAAAAGTCATTATGGAAAATACGCTAGATTTGGGTCTCCTATCACTTTATGATAATACTTGACCTTAACATGAGTAGTTAGACAGGTAGCGCACTAAATTTGAAGTTTTTTAGGCAAGGTTAAGAATTTTTTAATTTTCGGGCCCTAGACTATAAGCTGGGGTTGACCAAAAAGTTAACTTTCTAATTTAGGTGAGTTTCTGGAATCCTAATATTTTTTATAAATACTAGGCCTTAATAGGAGTCTAATGCCACTGAGTTTGCCTAATTTGGAATTTTCTACAATTAGTTATGGATTTCTAAGGTTTGGGTAATTAAAGGAATTATCTAAATTTCCTAATAAAGGGATGATTTTATGCTTTTGATCCAAATCAGCTCCAAACAGATTTGAATCACCCCCAAAGGTGAGGAATGACCTAAGAAAGTCTTCCCAAGTGTTTGGAGAAGATTTTGGGTTTTTAATAAATTTTAATAAATTATCAGGGGCAAAAAGGTAATTTCCACCTAGGGTTAAATTAAGGGTAAACCTATAGCCAAACTAAGGAGCCCTATTTATCTAAGGTCAAGGATCAGATTCTAAATAATTCAAGGTATCATAGGTAATTGTTTGACCTAAAATTTATTTATTGTAATTTTTATAAGGTTTCGGGGCCCTATTTAGCAGGTTAATTTTGGTTTGTTAATTATAGGTTCTAACAAGCCCTAAAAATTTCTAGAAAATTCTTGGAGGTTTATGATGTCCCTAAGTTCAAGTGTGAAATTTTTCATGTGAATCAGTAATCTATCCTATCTCCTAGAAAATTTCTAAGTTTGCTAGATGAATCATTAATTATTGTCCTTAGGGTGTCACTACGTTATAAAGGTTTAAATTGTGTTTTGAACTAACCCTCATGGTAATAATAGATGGGGAACATACAAAAGCAGTAAACACACCATGTCCTTAGATCTAGGAGAGCCTAAACTAAGTGCTCGTGGTTCAACCTACACATGCAATCTACGACAAACAAAAAGTAAGTACAAATAATGAAGGGATTAGTGAATGATTGGAATTCAACCATCCACTAATCCACACCCCCATGATTTCTCTTCACATGTAGGATCTATGCTTAAAATTTCATAAAATAGATCTCCCAAAATTAGGATTTAGTATTCTAGGTAAATTCAAAAAAGGATTTAAAATGCCCATATATTAAATGAAAGAAAATATAAATTTTGACGAAAATAAACATAGTTCAAAATAGTTCTATTCATAGGTATTTGAGAGACCTATTGACCATCCAATCGAGGTTTCAAAAATAGTTTGAAAAATAATTTTTAATTTGAAAATAGCTACTATAATAAATACTTAAATAATATCCTAATAATAAGATAATTAAGTTAAAATAGAAATCTATGAGAAAAAGGTAAATTGCTATTTTAAAATATTTTAAAATAAAAGTACGTATTTGTTTTTAAAAGAACGAGGTATGGCACGCCGGAATCCAATTTAAAATGAAATAGTTATGAATTTGCGAAGATTAAAGTAGTTGAAAGGAATTTTAAAATAGTTGAAAACGAGAATAATAATAAAAATAGATAATAATGAACAATAGTTTGAAATTAATGATAATAGTAAAAGTAACAGTTTTTAATCTAATATAAAATAATAATAGTAATAATAATTGAAAATGATTTAGTTTAAAATAAAAAACATTAAAGATAACAAATTAGAATAATGATAGTTTAATTTAAAATACAAGTAGATAATAATAATAATAATAATAATAATAATAATAATAGGACTAATCTAAAAATAATAAGATTAATAATAATATTACTATAAATAGTAAAATATTAGTATTAATAATAATATAATTATTAAAATAGGATAAGTAATAATAATAAAAAAAACAAAATATTATTTTTACTATTTTTTTAATAATTATATATATATATATATATATATATATATATATATATATATATATATATATTAATTAAAAATTATTTTAAATTAACTAGGATAAAAATACGATCGATATGACATATTGTACGTATTTTTAGGCTTTATATTTAATTTACTATGATTTATTAGAGAAAATTGAATTTAAAAATAAGTTTTAAAATAATTATAATACTTAATATAATTAAAATCCTTCGGCGGGAGAGATAGCGGAGCGGGATTGGGCTCACTAAGCTGCTGGACATGTGGCATCCCAGGATTGGATCCCGGGACCGCGGAGGTGACGCAATCATTGCCCGCAATGATTGCGGGCTGATTAAAAATGCGTGGGTCCCATGTGGGTTTACAAACCCGCGTCAGCGCGGTCCAGATGACGTCCGATCCGGCGTGGTTTGGAACAGACGGCCATGATCGCATCATACGGATCAACGAACCGCCGATCAGATCTCCAGCCGGATGCTCGGATGAAATCGCAGGCTCTGATCCGTTGATCGATAGATCAATGGTTCAGGAAATCCTCCATGCATGCCGCGGAAACCCCAAACCCTAAAAATATAAAAAAGCTTTATTCTCTCGACTGGATTGATCAAATGATTTGAAATTTTAAACACGGGGTTTATAGACGAAGAGTATTCATTGGGAGGTAAATATTTGATCTAAAACTTGCTATATAAAAAGTTAATTAGCTCTAAGTGTCTTAACCTAGGTTTATAGATATACCTCAATCCACACGGTGGATTCGGTCGCTCTTGGGCTCGTTGGACTTGTAGAGTCCTCAAGAACAAGTTCCAAGTTGACGTCGAGCTCCGAAATGGTCTCAATCAACGGGGCGAAGCCTTGGAAGGAATTTGGTCTCGGGTTTACCGGGATCTCGCCGCCGCCGGCTTGGCCTCGTCGGGTTTGAGTGGGGAAAGGTGGGGAAAGGTCGTGAGTGTGCTCTAGCAAAATCTCAGAGCTTTTGGTGGCCTTGAGAGAGAGGGAGAGCAAAAAGATCCTCCCAAATACATCTAAAACACATATTTAAGGCCGTAGGGTTCCAACCAACGGCTAGGATCAAATCTGATGATAATTGGGAGGGAAATTAGATGCTTGAGCCGTGGATTTGCATTTGAAATCTATAATGAGGCTTTAAATGCAATTAAAGGCCTTTAATGGGCCTTAAATAGGTCATATTGACCTATTATGACTTGGATTGACCAAGTCAATGGTTGACTTGGTCAACCTAGCCAATTACGTCCATGGGAGTGGGAGTTTGGACCTAATGAGGGTTTGAATTGCATTTGAAATTGATTTGGGCTCTTAATGGGCCTAATGGGTCAAAATTGACCCATTAAGGCTTGGGTTGACCAAGTCCAAGGTTGACTTGGTCAACTCAGTCCACCATGCCCAAGGGCTTGGCAAAATCAAAGTCAACATTCAAAACCCTATCTAATGATCTTATATTCATGATCAAATAGTTGCATATTGATTAGTCATGATCCATGGGTCAACGATGTTAATTTAGAATCATTTGAAACCTGCTAACCCCCAAAACTAAATTGATTTTATTGGTTATAAAACATTCAAATATTTATAGCTTATGCTAACAGACCTTACATCTTATAGAAAATCACCTTGAAAACCTCCACAAAATTGTTAGTCATATTCATAATCCTTTTCATGATGCATCAAAACAATTTTGAACCCTTGGTGGACCATGGTTGACCATGATTGACTATTAAACCTTGAAAACCCTAAAACCTATAAACCTTATAAAATTAATTTTTTTCTTAAACTTTAACATGGCTCGACAAAACTAAATCATAAAACCTCTTCCTATATATGTTAGATGTTATTTGGAGTGCATTGAACTAAACCCCATGCCTTGGTTAACCCTAGTTGGCCAAGTTAGCCTAGGTTGACCAAAAATCCCTTTATCCCTTTAAATTGCATTTCATATTGGTGTTTGGGTTAGAATGCCATTGATTTTGCCCAAATCCAAAGAATAGATTTTCTATTTAAACACCCAAAGGTATAAATGTACTTACCTTTGGGGATCAATTATGAAACCTAGGGAGATCTTGATGACTTCAAATTTGGTGGGTTTGAAGTAAGTGATCTAGTGAACATGCTTGCTTGATTTCACTAGATTTCGAGTTCATTTGGTCTGTCAATTAGTGAACCCAGGATTGATACATATAATTGACCTATGAATTTAAACAAATTATACTAAATCCAAATTAAATCCAAAAAATATAAATCAAGTGTCAAATTGCTTAGTTTTAAGAGCTTAACATATAAAAATTAGAATCCCCATAATAACCCTTAAAAGTAAAGTAATTTAAAAAGTTAGAAAGATTTTAATTAAATAAATTAAATATTTAATGAATATTTAAAATTCCAAATTGACTCAAAGGCATGGAGCGCATCTCTAGGTCTAGTATTTATGAAAAATATAAAATATGTAGAATTCAATGCAAATAAAATGGTTAACTTTTGGTCACATTTAACTCATTAAAATATGTCGAACTTGTACAAATCATAACTAATTATAAAAAGTATAATTAACACAAACTCATAGGAATTTAAACCATGATTGGGTATAATATATATAAACATAAGAAATATATAGAATTTAAAGTAAATTAAAAAGTCAAAATTTTATCAAACTTAATTAATTAAATAATCCAACTGATATTGAAATTCAATAAATCATTAAAAAGTCAACAAATCATTAACTCAATGAATTAAATTAGATGAATAATAATCACACTTTATACTTCTTCAATGAAATTTTTAGGGTGGACTATCTCGAGCAGCAAAGCTAGATGTCTTTAGGAGGCTTGGGTCCTTCCTCCCATTGTGATAATCCCATCAATGGGTGGAAAAAAAATATAAGTGTTAAATTATAAATATTGTAACAAAAATTAATTAAAAATTACTAGCCAACCCTAAAACTTAAATAAACAAGTAATTATTTGGTAACTCGGGATTACAAGGCTACTACTTAGTCCCATTCTAAGAACTTCCTTGTATGTTTATTTTCTAGTATGTAATCCCATTCAAATCAATATAAATGGCAACAAAACTAGTTTCTAGTAGGTGAAGGTAAAGATTAACATTCTATGATGCCAGGAGGTTTATAAGTGCAACTATGGAGGAGAGATATTGTAATCTTATAATCTATAAAACTATAATTCCATAATAGGTTTCCTTAATCTAGGAGGAGCAGTAGTAGCCCTAAAAGTCAACAAAAATTTGAATGTCTTAGTAATTCAACCCTAACATATTATTTTCCTGATGTGTTAAAATTCTTGGCTAATTCAATGGAGCCTAGTAATGACATTATATTTGTTAGGGGGAAGTGGGTTTAGTTCATTATTGTTACTATTAACCAAGCATTTTAAACTGCTAACTAATAATTTGATAGAGATGAGTTACTTAATTTTTTCATCTCTCCTATAAACTATGAGGAAATCCTTAGGTTTTTAAATTATAGAGGGTCAAATGTTTAGTGGAAAAGAAGAGAAGATAGGATAGTGAACTCTTCCACCTCTGTCCTTAACCTGGACTCTAAAGGTTAGAATTTTTTTATTTTCTAAAGTTAATGCCCAGTTGAAACATTAGTGAAGTCATGAAGAATAGGACAAACTTAAACTATTATATCTAAAAGGAGTTCACTATTGACATTGGGAATGTAATATTCCAGTCTATCCAGTACATGTTAAGCGGGTCAACAATAATAAGGTTGGGTTACCCTGCATAATTTATCTATTTTGTTTAGCTTCTAGAAGCATAGGAAACCCAGGGGAGGAACAAATCTTTCTTACTTTTGCTCTTATTAGACCAAATCTAGTCCTTCAAAATCCCCTCTTTAGAATACAGATAGGGATCTAGCCAATAGGCATAACCCAATCATCCTCGGGTTAGAGATTCTAGGATGCTAGGAGATATGGTGGAGTACCTCCAAGATAGATTAGATTGGATCCAAGTTTCTATTGATGGATTTTTCTAGTAGTTTATAGGATTTAAGCATGGAATGTATCAGTGCTAGAATCATATTATGCTCTAAAACTATTGATAATTTCGATACTAGGCTAATTGTTATGCAACCATGGTAGGGAAGTTTAGGAGCTAAGAGATTTACTCCCATAGTCAACATAATGAGTTCCTATGATCCCCGCCCTTTGAGTTCTAACCCTGTGCACCATTGACATTAGTAGTAGTAGCAATAGATTTAGAAGAAGAAGAAGAAGAAGACAATGATGATGATGATGAGTAGGGAGAAATCCCTAAGTGATCATACTTTTAGTTTTTTTATCATTTCTTTATTATTTCTTATATTTCACATTTATATTTATTAGAATGCAATTTGGATGAATTAATGTAGAATACAAACCTCAAATTCATTCAATTATAATTATTTTTAGTTTTCTTTAATATATTCGATTACATTTTTTCAGTTATTATAGTTTTTTATTATTTTGAATACGAAATTTAAAAATATGAAAATAATTAAAATTAAGTAATTAACAATATATAAAATTGGTACATTAGCCAAATAAAGTAATTAAAATAACAACTAATCATTTTATTTGATTAAAAATCCAAAAATCACTTAAGCACTTAAATGCTTATAGAGGATTAAATGATTTAAAGATTAATGTTAATAAACTATTCCGATTAATTATATGTACTTATTAAGTAAGTAAAAAGGAAATTATGATAACTTTAATGATTCTTAGATAGAATAAAAGTGGAGGCCAAATATAGCTGTTCAAAATATTTATAAAGTATTTAGCAAATGAAAAACGTTAAACAAAAAATTAAGAACACTAAGGCTTCGTTTGGGATGGCTTTTTTAATGCTTTCTAAAACGAAGTTTTAGTACAAAATTTTTTAATTTTGTACTAAAACTCTGTTTTAAAAAGCAGTAAAAAAGCCGTCCCAAACGAAGCCTAAGTATTGGACTATTAAAAATTGGCACATATAATGTTTAACCCGGCTTAAAAGAAATATTAAAGACAATAGACATGTATTCAAAATCATTAAAGGTACTAAACATTTTCAAAAGAAAAAAAGATGAAATGAAAAAGAAAATTGAATAAAGAAAAATGCTAAATACTAAACTATTAAAAATTGGTACCTACAATATCTAGCCGCACTAATACACTTCTAAGAGGAATTTTTGGAATCATAATACTTAATGAAAGATTATAATTTTATTATTAAATTAATTAAATGTGCAAATTCAATTAATTCAAAAAATCATTAACCCAAACTAAGTCAAATTTATCACATGCACTTAGGAGTTTAATTTAGAAGAAATATTAAATAAAAATGAAATAATAGGCTATAATAAATTATATTATTGAAATATTTTACAATATGTCACTGTATAAATTCTTAGATTATTAATTTTTTAATATATCATATTCTGACCAAAATAAAATAGAAATTTAAGTGCAATATGAATTTCTTTAGAACAAGTAATGTTTTAAAGTTTATAGGGAATTTGATAAGTAAAAATTGTATTAACCAAATCATTCTTAATTTCAAAAAAGTGCTAATTAAATCTATCATTTTGTGCAGGAAAAATGTAAAAACACCATGGAATTAAAGGAGCACCATCGTGCCACACCTTGACTTACAAAGAGTTACAATGCTAAGCACATCCTCTACACAAGAGCATAGAAGGAAATGCTTAAAAAAACTAAATAGCAAAGCATCATAGCACCAAAGAAAGAGTAGCATAGTGCCAAGACAAGTGCTGCAATGTTTTTTTTTTTTTTTTTTTTTTTTTTTTTACAAGTGCTGCAATGTTAAATCTCCACAATGTAACTTTTTTTACTATTGAACTGACAAAATGGTGTGATGAGATAAATAAAAATGTTTATTCCATAGCATCGGGGCTCAAACAAGGACAGTGCCATCACACCAATTTAATTATTTATAAAAAATATAAATAAGAAGATTATTTTTGATGTTATGGGATTTGGCTAGAGGATTGTTAAGGGGGCTTCTATCTATAGTTTTGTAAGGGAGAAAGAGGAAGAGCAAACCTAAGAAGTCAATTTGAATGGAATAAGAGCTAGTAGCTATCTGTAAAAGAACTTTCAAGTACTATCTTTCCATAATCTACCTATTATATTATTTAAAATTAATGGTATTTTAGTTAATTTAATTTTTATGGCTAGTTAAATTATGTCGATCATATGTTAAAATCCATGTTTTTTTAAAAATTATACTTGAATTGTACAAAGTTTAAATGTTATTTTTAACTCCTTCATGCTTAATTTAGTTTATGTATAGGTCTAGCATAAACTTAAAGCTTAATGTGATTTATGGCCTCGATAAAGGAATAGTGGAACAAATATGGGATTTAAAAAGAGATTTTACTATGTATAGACATAAGGTGGATAGAATCTTAGAATCTTAAGGAAATCTAATCACATAGTTGATGAAATAACCATGTATACATGCTTTTCTTAGCGTGGTGGGAGGAAGTGTGTCGCGATGTTTGCAACAAAAAGGGTAATAATCAAAAATCCCTATTTTTGGCATTTGTGGTGCACCAGAAAATAACTTATACACACTTTACTTAGCGTGGTGGGATAGGAACCCCGTGCGATGCCTATGGCTAGGTGGGGTTGCTTATAAGTACCTGCTCGCGGGGAAATAATTGCATTTTCAAATAGGTGCTTTTGAATACCCATTTACACTTTTCTTGGCATGGTGGGGGATGATGATTACAGCTGTGAGGTCTATGGACACCTAACGTACACACTTTTCTTAACATGGTGGGAAGGCCCATGTTCCTGTAGTTTCCCCTAAACAGAGGAGATGCCAGGAGGCTGCCAAAATTTCACCTTAAAATATAAAGGACTTGGACAAAAATAGGGGATTTGGACTGAATTGAATTTTAACTTACATGAACTACAATGACTTGAATTAATGGAACATAAGGAAAAAAATTCAAATTCAAATAATAAGTGAACCTTAAATCAACAAATGCAATATCATAAGAAAATACAAGCATTAAATAATGAATCCAAGTCATCCGGAGAAGCATCAATCAACAAAATAAGGGAATCGTGATAAAGTTTCAGATGAATATTTTCAAACAAGTGCAAATGATAAGTGATGATTCAAAACTTTCAAATGGACAACAACATTTAATACAAGCAAAGGAGTCATGGTGGAATACTTTCAGACATAGGCAACAAACAAGAAAGCTTGATGGATTCCTTCACAAACACTAAAAAATAATGTGTGATGAAGATCAATAAAAAAAGACATAATGCACGTGGCAGATAAACTCTGAATACATATGAATGGTGGATAATGTACATAAAATTACCTTGGGATTTTCAATCCTTCAAACTGCAAGTGATAACAAGCGCCTCTATGCTCTACAAAGAAGGAATTCTCTACAAACACATTTGACATGCTTACGAGGTAGAAGATGTGTGAAAAATGTAATGGCATCCCAATCAATATGCTAACTAAAAAAAATGAATTTTTCAAATAAATGTTAAAAAGCTCTCATACCAATTAAAGTGTAAGATATGAACTGCTTCCAAGGGCAATGAGAAACTTTTGATATTCACCATAATTTACACACAAGTCTCATATTTGTGAAGTAAATAAGCATGAAGGAATGTAATGTCATCTCTCTCACCACAACAATTCAATTCCAAGAACATACAATAACGAAGGAGATCAAATGCTAATGAGAAAATAAAAGGCATGTATGCAATGAACAATAAATGTATCATTTATAAGCAGGTGCAATATGCATGTCAATAAAAACCAAATTAATGAAATATGCATGAATTGTAACGAGAATCATGTAGTGATATGTTCACAAGAAAAGCAACGGAGACGCAGGAGAAGCAGATCCTTTGTTATCAATGTAGACTAATGTGTAAATGAGCTCACAATAATCTACTTTCAAATGAGAAGAATAGATATGCTGCAGGACCATTGATTTATATATGCCCAACATGAAATATGCAGTGTTCATATCAATTAGCCAAAGAACTTGTATATTGAAGATCAAATGCCTTAATAAAGGGAACTATTAGTTAATGCAATGAATGATATGCAACATGTACGAGCACCAACAAACTCTTGTAGAAAGAATATTCTAGCATCCTCATAGTCAACCTCAAGATACAAACAAGCATGACATCTACAAGAAAAGATAGCATATCTATAGCATATTGCACAATACCTATGAGATATTGTATCAATATACTGTATCATCTCTACAGCCAACCATCATCCAATTGAAGATAAATACACTAAAGTGGTATGCAACTAACATTATGATATCCCTATGGTTGAGGTCAGTTCACTTGCAAACAAATATAACTATTCCCTGTGAACTTGTATATTGAAGATCAAATGTCCTAATAAAGGGAACTATTAGTTGATGCAATGACTAATATGCAACATATACAAGCACCAATAAACTCTTATAGCAAGAGTGTTCTAGCATCCTCGTAGTCAACATCAAGATACAAACAAACATACTGTCTTTAAGCAAAGATAGCATATCTATATCATAATGCACAATACCTACGAGCTATTATAACAAGGATACTGTATCATCTCTACAACCAACAATCATCTAATGGAAGATAAATACACTCAAGTGGTATGCAACTAAGGTTGTGATATCCCTATGGTAGAGGTCGGTTCACTTGTAAATGAATATAACTGTTCCCTGTGAGCTACGATGACCAATGAAATTACTTGTGGATAATAACAGTGTATATGAAGTAAGTGTGGTAAATCCTCTATGGACACAAGTACATATGTTATCCTCAAGCAAAGATATAAGGCTACGACATATTCAAATACCAATGAGCCATCCTAGGAAGCCTCTCTTGTATACAAAGTGCTATTTATAAAAAATATATAGAAAGCCAACAACAAATCAAAACTCTTATGAAAGATAGTTGGAGATCCGTTAATGCACTACAACCATATGAAAAAAGTAGTAAGTAGTGTAAGATAGTCTACCTGTACAAAGTAACAAATAACTCAATCCACAAGTTGCTACATCACGTCACCAGATCCGTAATGTCCTTATAAGAGGATAGAAGGTGTGTACAAGCATCCAATTAAAATATAGTATTTAAATGTAGTTTCCTGCATAACAAAGTGGCATCAAGTATTCCAAAAAAAGTCTCCATATATGCACTGTAATGGGTATGCACATAGGTACATAAAAGAGGGCATCTGTAATCATAAAACTCGCATGGGGCCCGATGAGCATGTTGTAGGAATACGCATGATGCCTACGGATTCTACACAAGCCAATAAATTTGAACTCAATCCTCCTAATTAGGTAAATACGGGTCAATAAGGTTCAACAAATAATTATAAAATGCACCAAAACACTTGCATGGGCCCCGGCGGGCTTATTTTGGATACACACGTGACATCTATGTACGCTACACTGGTTAATAAATGAACGTAGTTCGATCCTGATCCTTCTATATAGATAGGTAGGAGTTGACACAACTCGAATCATGAAAAGATATATATTCAAGGTGTCGATTGAAATATTTATTTTATACGTTCATATATGTCCTTCATGGCCTATGAACAAAGAAAGACATCAAAAAAGGCATAAATAATACAAAACTCAATCCTTTTTCAATAGTTCAAAGGAGTCGACATGGTTCAATTCACAAATGAAAATATCGCCAAACACCCTCATAATAGCCGGGTTAAATGCATATCTCAACCAAAGGGATTAATTTCAAATATTTTAAAACGCCCTCCAAAATTCCACAAAATTAAAATTCTAACAAAAAATATAAGTGACTTTAACGTCATCCCGATGATGAACATGTTGAATGTAGATCTCAATAGGAGGGGTTAATTTCAAATATTTCAAAATACCATTCAAATGTTCGAAAATCCAAATTTCTAAAAATATTCCAAAAATTTAAGTATTTAAAATTGAAGTTAAACAACCAAACGCTTAAAGTAAATTCCATCCACCATCCTCAATAATTTGTCCGGTAGACAAATTAAAATTTACTTCAGCTCACATAGTGTTAATGCCTGGTCAAAAATATCAGTAAGATCCATTCTCAAATATCTTTTGTCAATAAGGGCATTGTACGTGTCCTCTAACCGGTAGTTTTGCCGCCAAATGGCATTGTAGGATAAACAGTTATGACCTGGAGCTCTTTGAACTGAGTGATTTTGCCGTCATTTAGCACCACAAGATGACGGTTATGGACAGAGCTAATACATTCCAAAGTGGCAACAAATCCTTGAGATATGAATTAATAAGATATGATCAATAATGCACAAATCCCTATGTTAGCTATTGTGGATCAAAATTTGTCCCCTTAAATAAGCGTCTATCCCACGTTTATATGGTGCCCTTGGATGAAGCAACCCATGGCTACCGATAAGGATCCTTCAGTCAGGTAGGGTCAGCTACCTCCTCTAACTAAGTAGACCAGGGACCATAATGGCCCAGGATGACGAAACCATGGGATCTTGATTGGGTACATAATCACTTCCCCAACCATCCACTTTAAGTGAAAGATGGTAAAATTTTAAATTTTAAATGTCTAATCTTCAAACACCCTTCAAATTTCAAATGCCCATACTACTATTATTTACTGAATATTATGTATATATGGATATGATGTATTCACTAACAACTGACCTTAATTAGAAGTTCTCTCTTATTATAAGGAGGGTAATTAACTGTAGGGGCTTGCGTCTATATGAAATGAGAACACAGATCATGAAGTCCATGCAAAATGAGGGCAAAATCTTTGGGTGTGTCTTATCTATAAACCTAATCTGCCTTCCAAAAAAAGGTAACCCCAGAACTTAAATCTGTTAAAACTCCCTTGACTCAAAAAAAGCTGCAGCAAGGGAGGCTGGGACCAAATTTTTTGAGCCCAGGGAGTTTTAACAGATTTAAGTTCTGGTTTCTCTTTCCATCTTTGAGTAGTTGTCTTAGTGTTATCAGATTAAATCTAATAACTCCGTTGGGGTCTGGTTTCTCTTTTCATCTTTGAGTAGTTGTCTTAGTGTTATCATAACAACTAATCAACATGCCTAAAGTTTTAGTATTTTCTAAAATGATCATTTAACAAATCAAAGTTTTGAACATGTTGTAATGATTAGTCAACAAATTTATTTAGTAGGATTTTTAAATTTATACTATTTTAATTGCTTACTAATGTATCTATTTTATCCTTTATTCTGCACAAGTCTTTGCATTTTAAAAGTGTGGGGTGATGTATCAGATCCTTATCAATAACACTTATCTTCCATCTATGCGGATGGATCTACATAATACTCAAATGACTATCCAATTAGGATAAGGTGACAGGGTCCAACTGACAAATATTATCATTGAGACTGGGAATATTGTAGTTACCATCCAGTTTGGTAGTCTCGACTTCTTTATAATTGTTGTAAGGACTACCACCATTCTAGTGAATGGTGTGAATACTAAAACGTCTGCAAGGATACTTCATCCTGCTAGATCTGCTACTCATTGTGCACATCTGCTAGTGCAATGACCCAACACTAAAGCTACTATAAGCTCGGAGCATTTGTCAGTATTACAGGCTACTGAAATTGTTGAAAATATTCGTAAGAAGGTCCTTATATTTGAACGGCTTTTACAACCAGAGGCCCCTGCCGCCAAAAGAGATGAGGCTGACAGGAGGATTTCTATGGTGACTGCAAACACCACAACTCTGCTAATCGAGTTATATGCACCTGGGAAGAATAATATTAATGGTTCCTCATTTGAAGGAAAATTGACAAGAAGGAATAAGAGATGATGAATGCTCAACTCTGAGGTCAGTAACTATAGCTTCCTGTCCACCGACCGAACCTGCCTGCTCCTGAAGCCAATGTTCCCACCCAGAACAAGTTCACTGACTTATAGTGGGTTAAAATAAATTACTTATCTAGTGAGCTAAAGAGGTCTTCCTGGGACCAACACCTTGAAGCTCTAGCTCCTTAGAAGAAGAAGGATCATGAAGCACTATTAGCTCGAGTTTATAGGGTCCTGGGGACTGTAAAGGAAAAGGGGTTGAAGAAAAGAAGTGTCAATGGCCTTTGGTGATCGAAGCTAGGAGAACCCCACTGAGGGAGCGTATATCCATTTTCATGGAAAGGAAAGAAAGAAAGCAAGCCCCATGCAGTGAACATTGGGCATTACACCTGAACCACATGTTAAGGGATCCACCACTGAAATGTCCGAACGAAAAGGAAAGTAAATCTAGAGGCCAAGTCCTCATAGAGAAGAATAAGAAGAGAAGAAAAGAGAAACATTTCTACTCATGACATCTGATGTGGCTTCCCAGAGATCAACCCCCATCCACAAACAATGTCCAAAAAGGGTTCCAAAGAAGACCCACGATGACACCCATCCCAACAGCCGTTACCTTGGAGAATCCTGTAGGTGATATCATTGCTCACCGACCCCTCCAAATACAAAACCTAACTTCGATCGTAGCCGACTGGTCGAAGAAATCTCCTTGTAAAATAAAGAATTGGAGATACATTGGGGCTGTTACTCAAAAATCAGAGTAATAGAGGAGAAAAGGGGAAGAAAATATGAATATTTTGAAGGGGAGGAAAATATGGAATATATAAAAGATGGAATGGAAGAAATAAATAACACCATAAACATGAAGGTCATTGACATGGTGAGCCATTTAAATGTCAACAGTGAGGCTGATTATGACGATGATGAGGATGATAGCGATTGGCAGAAATAATCCAGACGGGTTTTTATATGTCACGATGAAGCTGGGTCCACTGTTGGAAGAGGTAACCACTCCGAAGGAGAAGAAGAAGTGGAGGAAGTGCAGGAGAATCATCTTGATGTCAAAAATATTACACTCATCGATAAGGGGAGAAAAATGAGATGGAAAATGGAAGACAAGGATAAAAGATCTCTTAGTTGAATGAAAAAATGTCTGAGATGATGGCTCAAATAGTGACGATGATGCAGATGATGTGGAGAAATACTGTCTTCGGTACCATGCCCAATCCTCCTACTAAACCTCCGAACTTCTAGAGTACGGGGAATTTCCAAAAGGTAGTAATGAAGTTAGTAACACTACTTGCCAACCCACACCATAAAATATTGCAAGTACCTCCAAACCTATGATTGATATATAGTTGGAGGAAATTATCATCGAGAAGATCAAGGTTATCATAGCCAATTATCAAGTAGAGAAGTTGGTAGGCAAAGGATGTGCATATCCTATAGAATACGACCAAGTGACATACCTGAAAGGATATCCGGCCCCAAAGTTTCATACCTTGAATGATAATAATAATCTTAGACAACACATTGCATAATTCAAGGCCACCTATGGGAATACAGAGGGAAATGATGCCCTACTATTCTAATAATTCATCAACAATTTGATAGTAGCTGATTTCAAATGGTATAATGAATTACCAAATGACTCTATGAAGACATTTATAGAATTAGAAGCTATATTCATGAAGAGGTTTGCCAACATGATCAAGAAGATCAATATCACCAACCTTACTTTAGAAAAAATAGAAGAAAGAGGAGATGACATCAAAATATATAACTCGCTAGTGCAACTTGAGCACGAAATATGAGCAGCAGCTCGAGGAAGAACACATGTGAAACTATTAATGGTGAGCATCAATGATAAGATGCAACCATTCTTGTTCATGGCTATAATTACTACATTTTAAGATCTACTGGATAGAGTGGCTAAGTTTGTGAAGTTAAAGTTGTCAAGATCAGAAGGCCCCTCTAATAAGCTCAAGAAGGCTAAAGCCTTTGATGCCAAAAAGGGTGAAACCTACTCTGCATCCTCTCTCAGGCTAAATAAGGGGAAGCATGTGGTTTATAATGTAGACAAAGGGAAGAAACCAATGTAGTATGAAGAAAATTCAAAATAAGTTTATAACCCTAAACCCTAGTTGAAGCTAATACTCGGGGGGAAAGATAGGCCATGAACTTTCTAATGCAAAGGAGAATGCCTGCAGCAAGCAATAGGAATTGGTGATAGAATGTTCCTATCTCTCAAAGATAAGATGAATAAAGAATATTCATTGAAAATGGAAAGTGTCGTCAAGTTATTTTGACAGGTGCTAAAAGTAGGTTTGGAATTACCTAAGTGCTAAAGGTAGTAAGACTCAAAAGAAACTGGCAACCCAAATTACATCTCGTATCACCATATGCTCGACCATCCCATTAAAGATTGCTACATCTTTAAGGATTGGCTCGAAAGGAAGTACCAGAAAGTAGAGCTCAGATTGTCAAATAATGTGTTCACTAATCTAAAGAAAAAATTGATTCGGGTAGTTATGACTTCCTCCATCCCTCGATTAAAGAAAAAAGAAAGGATAAGAAGATGATTCAAGAAGAGTAGTGGGAGACTACGGTCTCTAAAAAAATAATAAAAATATTGAGGATGATCCACGATCGTACGGGATGATCCACTTCGTGTTGACTTGAAAATTTGTAATTTTTGAATGATTTTTATTGCCTTTCATATATATAGTCCTATTTAGACTGCAACTTAATCTTTTTTCATACTGATCTTCGTGCCAATTGAAAGGAGAGTCAAGGAGAGAATGTGAGAGAGTGTTTGTAAGAGATTTCTTACTACTGGAGCGTGAATGATTAACTTGGAACTTAAAGATAAGAATCTCTACTTGTAATTTTTTATTACTTCACCCTTTTCTCTATTCCTTCTAGATTTCTTGTGAGAAGATCTGTCAAGGAGATCTGATTCTCTGCCGACATTTGAAGAGTGTAAATAGACGAAGGGATCTTTGCCCACACTAGGAGAGTGTGAATAGCCGAAGGGTTCTCTGCCCACACTAGCAGAGTGTGAAAGGACGAAGGGTTCTCTGCCCACACTAGGAGAGTGTGAAAGGATAAAGGGTTCTCTGTCTACACTGGGAGAGTGTGAAAGGATGGATGGTTCTCTGCCAACACTAGGAAGAGTGTAAAAGGATGATGGTTCTCTACCGCACCGAGTAGTGGTGGAAGAGAGCTTTTATAAGGGCTTCTCCGCCTTGCTGTGGGTGCAAAAGGAGAGTCACTAGTGGTATTAGTGCAATACTTGGAGGGTGCCTCCGGGGAGTGGATGTAGGTCGTGTTTGACCGAAACACTAAAAATCTCGTATCTTTTATTTTTTCGCTACTTTTATTTTTGTTTTATTGTTTTTAACTTGTGGTTGAAAAACTTTTTTTATAAAATTCACTAAAGTTAAATTCTTGGTTTTAAATTTTTAAAGGAGGGTAAAATTTTTTAATTACCAATTCCCCCCCCCCCCCCCCCCCCCCCTCTTGGTTAGCCTCTTGGACATAAGCTTAGGTTTAACAACCTAATTCATAGTGAATGAGTTTCAACAAGTGGTATTAGAGCTTTGTTTCAAAATCATAAGTTTAGACTACTTTTTGATTAACGTAGATGGCTACATTTGGAAACCAAAATATAACTGAGGGTAACTCTATAACTAGACCTCTATTATTCGACAATATTCCTTTTGATTTTTGAAAAACACGCATGTCAACAATTTTACAGACACTTTATTATAGAGTGTGGATCTTAGTTCAGAAAGCTTACACCAAACCAACTAAATTAGTTGATGGAGTTAGAGTAGAAACACCTTTTGTGGACTGGACTGTAGAAGAACACGACTTAACACAATTAAACACCAAATGCTTGAATAGTTTCTTTTGTGCTTTTAAATCAAATGACTACGTGCGGGTTTCTACTTGCAAGAGTGGAAAAGATATATGGGATAGACTTTGTATAATGTAAGAGGGGACTAATGAGGTTAAACAATCTAGATTGAATATCTTGTTGCATGATTATGAAGAGTTTCACATGAAACCAAATGAATTCATTTCTGATATGTACACAAGATTAACAAAAATTGTCACCTCTTTACATACATTGGGTAGGGAACTAACGAATGCTAAAATGGTTAATAAAATTCTTCTTTGTTTGCCTACTGCTTATGATGCTAAAATTACTACAATTATAGAGTCTAAAGATCTTAACATTTACTCTATTGACAATCTTCTGGATCACTAATTGCTTACGAGCAAGAAGTTAGCCAAAGAAAGATTGATACAAGTGAACCACGAAAGGAGAAGAACATAGCACTGAGAGTTAAGGAATCTGAGAGTGAACACTCACAACCTGAGGTTGAAGACGACATCGCACTGATGACTAAAAAATTCAGAAGCTCTCTGAAGAGGAAGCAGAGGAGATGCTAGCAATGGAATAGAGGTAAATTTAATAAAAATGCCAAGGTTTCAAATGATCTGATTTTCTATGAGTGCAGGAAACCTAGACATATTAAGACAGATTGTCCAAAACTCAAAGCCACTCCTAGTAAGAAGAAGGTAGAGGAGAAACTAACTATAAAGAAGGGCAAGAAGAAGTTTCAAAGAGCTTTCTAGGCAGACTCAGCTTTAGATTCATCAGAGACTGAAAAAGAAGTAGTCACAAATCTGTGCTTAATGGCCAATAGTCTTGATCAGTCAGATCAAGAAGAGGTATGTGACTTAACTTATGATAAACTATTTGAAATTTCTGAACACATGCATGATGCATATAGGAAAATGAAGAAAATACATGCTAGTCTAAGTTTAGAATTTGAGGAACTACAAAAGAATCATGAAATCCTTAGGAAAGATCATGCTTTAATAAATAACAACCACATAAAACTACTCGATGAGTTTGATGACTTAAATAAAAATCATAAAAATTTAAAATCATCCTATGTAGAACTTGAAAAAGAATTTAAAAATTTTAAGGATGAATCTGAGAGCAAAATATATCGAATCAATTATACAAATCAAATTTTGAAAAATATGAATTCATTTTATAAATTGAAGATAAAAGCTCTCGAGGATAATAGGATACCCCCTAAACTTGAAGATTTTACTAATCCTATTATGTATCCTAAATTTATGCAATCCCTGAATAGACAGATGAATGGTAGAAGACTTAGGAATCCATTTCTAAAAGTCAAATGTAATAATTATGGATTGTTTGGACATATATCTCACACTTGTACTTTGAAGATGAAAACTCATTTGGAGTGGAGACCTAAGATGCATAAACCTAGACATATCATATATGCATTTGATTATAAATTGCCAAAAGGAGAACCCAAACTTGTTTGGGTTCCAGGTCTAACATTTGATAGTTTTATAGGGTCGCTCTCACACAAGATCTTGTGAGAGCATATGGTACCTGGACAGCGGATGTTCAAAGCATATGACTGGAGATACTGTACAATTCATATCGCTAGAAGTCAGGAGTGGAGGAAGGGTTACACTTTGAGATAACACCATAAGGAAGGTAATTGGGATAGGTATAATTGGAAATTTTAAAAAATTTTACATTGAAAATGTTTATTGGTAGAAGGCTTAAAGTATAACTTGTTAAGTATAAGTCAGCTATGTGATAAAGGATATTGTGTGAAATTTTTTCCTACTAGCTGCATACTAAGCCTAAATGAAAATGATGTTTTGACTGGTAAAAGGGTAAACAATGTTTATATGCTAGACTTGAATTTCATTCAAACTCCTACTGCTTTTTTTTTTTAAACTGTATTTGATGATTCATGGCTTTGGCATAGGAGACTTTGTCATTCTAGCATGAAAATTCTTAGGAGAATTACCCAAAAGAACTTAGTGAGAGGTATACCAAAACTAAACTTTACTAAGGACCATCTTTGTGATGCATGTCAATTAGGAAAATAAGTGAAGTCCTCTTTTAAGTCTAATAAGGATCTTAAAACTAGTAAACCATTGGAGATTTTGCATATAGATCTTTTTGGACCAGTTGAAACTATAAGTCTAGGAGGGAAGGTATACAGATTTGTGATTGTGAATGATTACTCAAGATTCACATGGGTTATATTTCTATTTCATAAGAGTGAATCATTTGAGGAATTTAGAAATTTTTTGACTTGGATTCAAAGAAAACTTGGGTGTGAAATCATAACAATACAAAATGATCATGGAGGAGAATTTGAAAATAAAAGATTTGAGGATTTTTTAAGGAGAAAAGAATTGATCACAATTTTTCTACACCTAGAACCCCTCAGCAGAATGAGATAGTCGAAAGAAAAAATAAAATATTAATAGAAGCCGCCCGAGCAATGTTGGCAGAATACTCACTTCCTAAATACTTTTGGGCTGAAGCAGTTAGCACTACATGTTATGTTCTGAATAGGATGAATGTGAGATCTAAATTAAATAAAACACCCTATGAGTTACTAAAAGGAAAGAACACCTAATTTGTCTCATTTGCATATTTTTTGTTGCAAGGTGTTTATACATAAGAATGGAAAATCTGCCTTAGAAAAATTTGATCCAAAATCAGATGAAGGAATTTTTGTTGGATACTCAAGTTTTGGAAACTCTTATAGAGTATTCAATAGAAGAACTTTGATAATTGAGGAGACCACACATGTTATATTTGATGAATTTGAAATTTTGGAAGAGCCAAATGTTGTAGAAGATGAGATTGAGGATAACTCCCAAAAGATTGATAAAATAAATTTGGATGAAAATTTGGAAAAAAATGTTGAAGAAAATTTAGAGATAGAAAATCCTTTACCTAGATATTTGAGATTTTCTAAAAATCACCCAAAGGAGTTGATAATTTGTGAACCTAGTGAGGGTGTAAGGACTAGGCGTGGATTAAATAAAGAAGTCAATCATTCAGCCTTTATTTCAACAATAGATCCCACTAATATAGATCAAGCACTTTTGGATTTTGGCCATGCAATAAGAGTTAAACCAATTTGTAAGAAAAAAAAAGTTTGGGAATTAACTACAAGGCCAAAGGATCAAAGTGTAGTTGGAACTAAGTGGGTATTTAAAAATAAAATGAATGACTCAAAAGTAGTCATTAGAATAAGGCTAGATTAGTTGCTAAGGGGTATAATCAGATTGAAGGGATTGATTTTGAGGAGACTTTTGCCCCTGTAGCTAGACTTGAAGCAACTAGGGTTTTGCTAGCCTTTACCTGTTTTATAGGATTTAAATTGTATCAAATGGATGTAAAAAGTACTTTTTTAAATGGGGTAATTTAAGATGTTTTTGTATAACAACCACCAGGTTTTGAAAATTCTAAATACCTAAATCATGTTTTCAAATTGAATAAGGCATTATATGGATTAAAATAGGCATTTAGGGCTTGGTACGAGAGGTTGAGCACCTTCCTACTTGAAAGATCTTTTGAAAAAGGAAGTGTGGATACAAATCTCTTTTTGAAGAAATGTGGAAAAGATATACTCATTGTTCAAATTTATATAGATGATATCATTTTTGGATCTTCAAATAAAAATCTTTGTGATGATTTTTCTAAAACAATAAGTAGTGAATTTGAAATGAGTCTAATGAGATATTTAAGCTACTTTCTAGACTTTAGCATTAAGCAAATTGAGGAAGGTACATTTTTAGTCAATCAAAGTATGTTAAGGACTTCCTCAAAAAGTATGAAATGGACAATGCTAAATCTATTAGTACATTAATGAGTTCCTCAGTTCAGTTGGATAAGGACCCTAAGGGAAAATCTGTTGATCAAAAGAAATTTAGAGGGATAATTGGATCTTTGCTTTACTTGACTGCAAGCCGCCCCGATATCATGTTTAGTGTTTGCTTCTGTGGGAGATTTCAATCAAATCTAAAAAAATCACATTTGACACAGTAAAAAGGATTCTAAGATATCTGTTAGGAACTTAGAACTTAGGATTTTGGTATCCTAAGTTTAGCTCTTCATTTGAAATAATTGGTTATTCAGATTCTGACTTTGTAGGTTGTAGGGTGGATAAAAAAAACACCTCTGGAACATGTCAGTTTATAAAAAATTCTTTAGTTTCATGATCCAGTAGAAAACAAAATTCAGTGGCCCTATCTACTGCTGAAGCTGAATACATTACATAAAGAAGTTGTGTGGCACAAGTACTTCGGTTGAAATAACAGTTGATTGATTTAGGATTAATTATAGGCACTATACAAATTTATTGTGATAACACTAGTGCTATTTGCATTTCTAAAAATCCTATTCAACATTCAAGAACCAAACATATAGACATCAGGCATCATTTCATAAGGGATCATGTATCTAAAGGAGAAATTGAACTCATTCATGTTTCTACTGAAAATCAACTTGCAGACATTTTTACAAAACCTTTAGCTTTGATACTTTCAGAGCATTAAGAACAAGGCTTGGTGTGATTGATTTGAATACTTAATTAAAAATATTTCTGCAATATTGATGCGTGTTTTTTAGTTAATGTTTTTGTATTTTTTTTGAATTTTTTATCTTTTGTTTGTGATTTTCTGTATTTAAGTTTTTATTTTTATGATTTTATGTATTTCTTTGTCTGCTTGCGTTTTAGTTTTGATTATGTGCATGATTTGAAATTTTGAGTAATAATCGTCCGGGATGAAATTTTTTTTCGTATGGGACGAATTGTGTAGTGTGTCAAACTGTCGGATTTTGAACCGTTTGCGTGCAGTTTTTCAGTTTTTAATTTTCACTTTGTTTGTACGATTGTAACGATCGTCTGGACGAAATTCTAAAATGACGGGACGATTGAATATCAGTTAAATGGATAAAATAATTTTTAATTTTCCTATTCGTACGTACAAAACTTTAGTTCGTCTGTAAAAACACCTTGTATTTTTGTGTGGGGGACGGTCTCAACTGCCATTAAAATGAATTGAATTTCTGATCATCCAGGATGAACACCTATTCGTCTGTATGATCGTTTGGTCAAAAGTCTATATGAAAGGACGCTTCATAAGTTGTGTGATTACGAAAAGCTGTTTCATTTTGGACTCATTCGTTCGTCCATACGAAATTGTTTCGTACGGGACGAACTGATTTTCGTACAGGATGAAATTAATTTCGTCTGTACGAACAGTCATTTTTCAATAAATTGATGGGCTTTTGAACTCAACAGTCACACTTACACATCACTTTCAAACCTTTTCGTTCCTTAGATCCTATCGATGGCAAGTTCAAGCAAGCGTCAAAAGACTCTGGCCAAGGGTCCACCTAGAAATTCGTCTGAAAATTTTCTTTCTAAAGCTAATGAAGAATATTTTGCTAGATTTCTCTCTGCAAAAATCTCCCCGTCTAGAGTACTTCTTCAGGACCAGTTAGCCTTTAAGGTAATGCACTTGTTTGCCTCTTCTCAATTTGGTTTAATCCTCACTTTTGTCCACTTCAATAATAAAGAAACCTTTCACTATTTTTTGACAAACATGTCTTTCAACTCTGACCATTCTGTCATCAGGTCCTTTGTTTTTAAAAAGAAAGTTGAAATTACCAAGGCTGACCTAGGTATCTTTTTGAACTTAAGGAATGAAGGAATAAGACCACACACCTTAACCACTACTAATTTTGGTTGGACCAAAGTTAATCGAGTGATTAGAGGAGTTAATTTTAAGGACCATTTGCCTAAGATAGCAACTCTAGTTCGTGATGCTCGTTTCATCCAGCATATTCTTAGAACTTCCATAATTCCTAAAGCTGGTGATAGAGTCAACCTTACTCCTCTTCTTTCTACTTCTACCTACTTGATTATGATTAAACAACCTATAGATGAGGCCCAACTCTTAATTAACTACATTTATGGACTCTCTGTAATTGGTCATGTCGACCATAAAAGAAAGAAGAACATTGCCTTAGGACATCTAGTAGCTTGCATTCTAGAGAAAAAGTACGATTTGATTCATCCAAACCAAGAATTTGAAGAACTGCTCTACTACAATGATGCATCCTTTAGAGTAATCTTCAATAAAGAAGAACCACAAAAAACTCATGTTGTTATTAGTGAATTAGAAGAGGAAGCTGAGCCTACACCTGCTAGTGAACCAAATTACCAGGATTTGGTTCAAAGATTTGACAGTTTAGAGACTCATTTTGATCAAAGGTTTCATCAAATTGAAGCTCATTTGCAGCAGCAGGATGTACAATACAATCAAGACATGGGATTTATGCGGCGCGATCAGATAAATGATATAAATTCTAATATGCTTATGATGAGTAGTTATTTCAACTTCTTCGGTACTGCACCTTCTCCTCCTCCTCCAGATCAGGGTCCATCAGAATGATTTCATGCACTTGATGATGTTTCTTTGTTTTCTTTGGTTGATGTATTTGTATTGTGATGTGTTAGATTGTTATGTACCTTGTATTAGTTGTGTTAGTTTTCATTTGATGTTTTTAGAATTTGAGTTTTATGTCATATTGATATCTTATGCCTAGATTGTAATATCCTTTATTTTGATATCAATATAAGTTATCTTGTTTTGGGTTTAATATTGTTTTTGAAATGTGTTAGCCCATATGACAATCATTATAATTTTTTATCTTAAAAGTGCTATACTTTGAAATGCAAGTTAAAATTATATTCATTAGAAAATCTAATTTTTCTAAATTTAAGTTTTGCCTATAACTTGATGTAATTAAGATTGTCAATTTCATATCTCTTATTTAGACTACATTAATGTCTAATATTATTATTGCAACTATGATGTTTTCTTATTTTGTATTTCACTTATCAATAAATATTTATGCACTTAGAAAAATTTGAAAATTTTTATTATTGATTTTGGAAAGATCAAAATTACTCTTGAATAATGTACAAATGTACAAAAATAAAAAGGGATGCACAAAGGTTCGCAATTTGAAAAAGAGGCACAAAATAAGTCCACAAGTGAAAAGAAGCACAAAAATGTGCCACAAATTTAAAAAGATGCGCAAAGTGTCACATATGGTAATTATTTCTTTCCACAATATGTACATTTATATTCTATATTGAAATTTGAAATATACAAATTTCTATTCATGCTTTTTGTAATGATTTTCTCTATTTTAGTGTCTAAATTGACTCATATTTTTTATAAACACTTTTTATCATCAATGTTATATCTCTTCTTAAATTCTATGAATTACTATGATTTGCCTAATATTTTGATTTTATTTGTAAAATTTAATTCAATCACTTTCAAGGGTCAATTATCAAATGATTTTCATATGATATCTTACATTTCAGGTATTTTTCTTCTTCACTTTTTACTATTGTCAAAAAGGCGGAGAAATTGTTTGTTACTATGTGTTTTTGTTTTATGTGTTTTATTTGTCAGTATGTGTTTTTTGAAAACAAAAATTTTATGTTTATGTGTTTTGTATCGTAAGTATTTTTGTTTTATGTGTTTTTGTTTTGTTTTCTATCTCTAAAAAATTTTGAAAAACAAAAAAGAATTATGATTCAATTACCCTTATTTTCATGTGTTCATCAATTTAAGGGGAGTTTAGGAGATTTTTAGAATTTAAAATTATACAAACAATAATTATTTTGCCATCATAAAAAATGGGGAGATTGTTAAGAGAGTTACTATTTGCATGTTTTACATTCTTGCAATTTATATAGTTTTGATGATTCCAAATATTATTGTTTTAATTTTTATTTTCTCCTAACACTGTTTGGAAGATTTGTTTTTGCTCTTGTGTGAACTAATATTTCAGGAAAATCGAACTCCAGATTAATGAAGACTTCAATTCATATTCAACATGAGATAGCTTGTAAATTGAAGCTTGTACTTATCTTTGTATTGAGTTTGAGATGGAGTGATTGTAATTGTGTAAATAATCACACACACAGTTGGGGAACAAGAAAATTTATACTGATCGTACGAGACAAACTCAGTTCGTACGGGACGATCAAGTCAGTTATCCCCTCGGTAAAGCAATGGATCGAACAGGATGTGAGAAAATTTTTCTAAGTCCTGATCGTCCGGAAAAAATTCCATATTCATCCCCGGACGAACTCGTCTGGATTCTCACTTTATAATGTTCTTCTAGACGAAATGCATGATTCGTCTCTGGACGAAATCCTCTGGATTTCCAATTTGTCCTGTTCGTCCAGACAAAGTTCCTAGTTCATCCCTGGATGAAATCCTCTGGATATTGAGTTTATACTAATCATCGAGACGAAACATACTATTCGTCTCTGGATGAAGTCCTCTGGACAAAAATTGTCCAGGACGAAGATACATTCGTCCCAGGATGAAGTGAACCAACTCTTCAGATTTTGACTCTGTCCTGCAGTTTTTGGGAACCAACCTATAAAATAACCGTTCGTACCGGATGAACATAGTTCGTATGGAACGATGATTGGGTATGAAGTCAATTTGTACCAATATACATTGGGTTCGTTTGCAAGTTTTTAAGTAAATTCGTCCAGGACGATCCACGATCGTACGGGACTATCCACTGCGTGTTGACTTGAAAATTTGCAATTTTTGGACGATTTTTCTTATCTTTCATATATATAGTCCTATTTAGACTGCCACTTAATCTTTTTGCTTACTGATCTTCGTGCCAATTGAAAGAAAGTCAAGGAGAGAGTGTGAGAGAGTGTTTATAGGAGATTTCTTACTACTGGAGCATGAAGGATTCACTTAAAACTCAAAGGTAAGAATCTCTACTTGTAATTTTTTATTACTTCATTCTTTTCTCTCTTCCTTCCAAATTTCTTGTGAGAACATCTATCAAGGAGATTCAGTTCTTTGCCGACACTTGGAGAGTGTGAATAGATGAAGGGTTCTCTGCCCACACTAGGAGAGTGTGAACAGCCGAAGGGTTCTCTGCCCACACTAGGAGAGTGTGAAAGGATGAATGGTTCTCTGCCCACACTAGGAGATTGTGAAAGGATGAAGGGTTCTTTGCCTACACGAGAAGAGTGTGAAAGGACGGACGGTTCTCTGCCAACACTAGGAAGAGTGTAAAAGGATGACGATTCTCTGCTGCACCGGGTAGTGGTGGAAGAGAGTTTTTGTAAGGGCTTCTCCGCCTTGCTGTGGGTGCAAAGGAGAGTCACTAGTAGTATTAGTGCAATACTCGGAGGGTGCCTCCAGGGAGTGGATGTAGGTCGTGTTTGACCGAACCACTATAAATCTCGTGTCTTTTATTTTTTCGATGCTTTTATTTTTGTTTTACTATTTTTAACTTGTGGTTGAAAAACTTTTTTTTATAAAATTCACTAAAGTTAAATTCTCGGTTTTAAATTTTTAAAAGAGGGTAAAATTTTTTAATAACCAATTCACCCCCCCCCCCCCCTCTTGGTTAGCTGCTGGGACGTAAGCTTAGATTTAACAACCTAATTCATAGTGAATGAGTTTCAACAAAGTGCACAAAAGAAATTGTTTAAACACTTTGCATTTAGTTGTGCTAATTCGCATTGTTCTGAAGTCCAATCAGCAAAGGTTATGTCAACTCTAATGCCATCAACTAATCTAGTTTGTTTTGTGTACCCTTCTTGAACTAAGATCCACATACGATAATCTAGTGACGTAAAAATATAGACATGCATGTTTTCCAAAAATCAAAAAGTATGTTATCAAATAAAGGAGGGCTAGTGATCGAATACCCTTCAGGTGTGCTCTGGTTTCCAAAAGTAACCATACTCGTTTATTAAAAAATAGTCTAAACTTATGGTTTTGAAATAAAGCTCTGATACCACTTATTGGTTCTTCTTGAATCTAGAATAGGATGTTAAACCTAAGCTAGTATCCCAAGGCTAACCAAGAGGGGGTTGAATTAGTAAATTTTAAAAAATTGCTTCTCTTGGATTTTATAATGTAAAACTAGTTAATGATTTGTAGCAAGTTAATTGAAGTTAATTCAAAATAAATGTTTCAACCACAGAATTAACATAACTTGCAGTAAGTAAGTAAGCAGTAAAAATAAAAATGATAGAAAGTCTTATAGTAGTTCATTCAATCATGACCTACATCCACTCCCTGAAGACTCCCTCTCCAGGTATTACACTATTTCCAAAGTGACTCTCCTTATGCCCCTACATCAAGGCGGAGAAGCCTTAATAAAACTCTCTTCCACCAATCCCCGGTGCGGTAGAGAACCATCGTCCTTTCACACCCTCTAAGTGTAGGCAGAGTACTTTCATCCTTTCACACCCTCCAAGTGTAAAGAGTACCTTCAATCTTTTATACTTTCTAAGTGTAGGAAGAGTACCTTCATCCTTTCATACCCTCCAAGTGTAGGTAGAGTACCTTCATTTTTTTACACTCTCCAAGTGTAAGCAGAGTACCTTCATCCTTTCACACTCTCCAAGTGTAAGCAGAGTACCTTCGGCTGTTCACACTTTCCAACTTTTGGCAGAGAACCAGATATTTCTTCAAAGATCATATCACGAGTAATCTAGAAAGATAAGAGGAAGGGTGAGAAAACACAAATAAAAACACAGAGATCCTTTGAGTAACCTTGTGAACTGTTCACACTCTACTAGTAAGAAATCTCTCTCAAACACTCTCTCACACTCTCTCCTTCAATTGCCCTTAAAAAATCATGAAGATAAGGCTATAGAAAGATTACACTTCATTTTTAATGGACCTTTTATACAAAAGATATAAAAAAATCATCTAGAAAATTGAATTTTTCAATTTTTAGCTAACTGATCGGATTTCATACGTATAAATAGTTCAAATACTGTTGCATACGAACATGATGTGAATTGGTATGAAATTATTTCATACATGATCATCATTCGGTACAAACTATGTTCGTCCGGGATAAACAGTTAAAAAATTCAATTTGTGTCTGTACGAAACGTCAGGATGAAATGAGCGAGAACAGGCCCGAGATGTTCGTCATGGTATGAAATGGATATCATCCCGTACGATCCAAACTTTAAAAAAAATTGTTTGAGGGCAGACCCGAGGCATTCGTCCTTGTACGAACCTAGTATAATCCCGTACGATCTTCGTGCAAGAACAGAATAGAGGTGTTCGTCCCTATACAAAACTGAGATCATCCTGTATGATCTTTGTGTGAGAACAAAATAGAGGCATTCATCCCTGTACAAAAATTTAGATCATCCCGTATGATCTTCGTACGAGAACAAAACAGAGGCGTTCGTCCCTGTACAAAAATTTGAATCGTCCCGTATGATTTATACTTAAAAAAAATCATGGGAGAACAGAACCAAGGCATTCGTCCTTGTACGAACCTAAAATTGTCCCATATAAATCATACTTAGAAACAATATTTTCATTTCATTTCATTCAACTGCTAATCGGGAAAAATAACAAACCAGATCGTCTAGTACGAAGGGATATCGTACAATACGATCAATTTTAACAAATTTAAATTTTAATCTCTCCCCCAGTGTGTGTGTGCTAAGTAACTCAATTACAATCACACTCTCTCAAACTTAATAAAATTGAAAATACATACTCTAATTATAATAGACTCTAAACTAATCTTGATTTAAAGTCTTAAACAATCCGGAGCATGATTTCTCTGAAATGTTAGTACACATAAGAGAAAAACAGTTCTTCTAACATATGTTAGGAGAAATAATAATCAAAGCAATAATATTTATATTCATAAAAAACATTCAAGTTGTAAGAATATCAAACATGCAAAACTAAGTAGCAATTATCTCAACAGGGCTGACTCGAGTCAACCTCTATGCTAGCCCAAAGTGTCCAAAACCACATTGAGCCTATCCATTTCCCATCTTAGGCTAATTCAAACCTAATTTCCACTTGCATTGAGTGAACCTGACCCAAAACTAACTTCCACATCAAATCTAAGGCCTGGCCGAACTTGGGTCAAGCCCAATTCGACCCAAACCAAGCAAGCTTGGGTCAACCTGAGCCATCCACCTGAATTTAACTCCCCCATTACCAATTGAGCTCACCCTTGAGCTCACCATGCTCTCATCATCCTTTTAAGGTCAGCTTGACCTAGACCCTGGCTGGCGGTAGCTGGAACTAATGGAGAACGAACTCCAGAGGTCTCCCCCACTTTAGGCCTGACTCAAAGCCTTCCAAAGGCTGGGCTCATCACTAGCTTCAGGTGCACGATACCTCTTGGAGGATTTCCCCTACCACATAGATTCAATCCAAAGCCCAATAAAATTTATCCCGATCGTCCAAGCTCGCAGGAGTGAGTTGAATAGGGGGGGCATTCCACTAGACATTCCCATTCAAATTTGATCTCCCAAAATCAATCCCCAGAGCTCTCTGAGTGTTATAATAGCTTCCCCTTCACACTAGATGTTTCTATCCTCCATCCCGAGCGAACTCCAGTGAAATCTCTCCACACTCCGCTAGAACTCCTACCTCTAACCATCCTCCAATCACTGTGTCTGAAGGAGAATTATTTGCCCTAACCTCGTGAAGCTTCTTGAGAGACAAAATAATCTGTTGGGACTTTATCTATGGTGATAATTTGATCCCAAGCTCCCTAGATAGGTAGTTTGGTCAAGTGTGAAGGAAACCTTCACTTTAATGGATTTCTACCGTTGGATTGAAGGTTTCTATTATCCTGATGCTTCCCATGAATTTTAGTGTGAATTCGCTAGTGGGATAGCTCGGATCCCGCTAGAATAAGTCAACATCGTCGGGAATTAGTGGGATGTTTAAGATGCAATCATAACCATTGGTTTAGATCCACGGTCGGCATTTAATCTCACATTTTTGAAGTCGTTTAATCGTGACCATCTGATATTTTATCCGATGACTGGGATTAACCCCATGGTTACACAGTCAATACCAATGATTAGCTTTCCAATCAAAATGCCACGCTTAAAAGCGCTGACTGACTGTGTAATTTTGGGAGCACAAAATTAATGGGAAACTTCAAAAATCTAAATCGCTCAATCAACTAAGCCGATTTAGGTGTTCTTAAGCTCATTGGAAAGATCTTAAAGAGATCAATAAAAGCCTTATTGTCCCAGACCCTAATTACATTTGTGTAATGTTTAATTTCAATTTGAATGTTATATCTATAATTGAATTTGTTTATTAATTGGAAGTCAGCAGGGCTTGGGACTTTGGGAGAGAGAATTTGGACCTGCCCAAATTTTCCCTCCCCTATTTGAGGTATTTAAGGGCACTTTCATGCCAATTTGGGTTCAAGGTTCATCGTTTGACCCCTAAATTCAAATTGGAGTCATGATCTTTCCAATAAAAATTGAAAGTTAAATTTTTGTGTGATGGTGATTATTAGCATAGGGAGTTTAGAGCCACTAATTTTGCCCCAATTCAACCCTAGGATAGCTCCATAGGATTATTCCAAGGTGACTTAAAGATCGCCTTAGGTAGCTTGGTTAGCCAACTTAAAAAGCTCCATTTGAGCCCAAATTTAGTGCGCTTAAACATTGAGAATAGGTAATCTCATGGCTTAAATTTCATTAGATTTGGTGCTCATTTGGTCCACCAACTAGAAGCCTCAAAATTCTCCCTTAGAATTGACCTAAAACCTTAAATTATTCATTACAGATTCATATTAAATCTAAAAAATCTATATATGGACTTTAATTGACCATAATCAAACCCTCAACCTATGAAAAATCAAAGCACTATTCGATAACCTTAAATTTCACCTTCCTTCGAATTTTAAGTTAAATCAATAATTAGTCCTAATAAATAATTAAAAATATTTAAAAATTCCAAAAAAAATTACAAACACTTGAAATTAACCCCTTGGGTCATTCCTAACCTTTGGTGGAGATTTCATGTCGTTTAGAGTTGATTTGGATCAAAATAATATAACCCTCCTAATTAACCAATTTTAAAAATTCAAGTTAATAAGCAAACTATAAAGATTTATAATTAATTCTAGAAAAAACATAATTCAATCAAACTCAAAGGATTATGACTCAAACTAAAATCTAGTATTTCCTAAAAATATCAAACCTTCAAAATTTAGTTAAACCTAAGTCAAAATAAAGGCTTAAAACTTCAAAAACACGTAACTTCTTTTAGAAAACTCCAAATTAAACATACTAAGAGACTAATTACTCACCATGGGTTCTAATATTTATTAAAATTCTTAAATCTTCAAATTTATTTTTGGTTTTCAAAGTCAACTTTTAATCCTTAATTAACATATTAAGGTATTTCCATTAAATCTAAAAATCTAAAAAACACAAAAATTTGTTAAAATTCTTGAAATCTCTAAGTCTTACCAACTAAATTAGTTTAACCAACCCCAATTGCTTCTAGGAAACCCAGGTCAGGGGCTATTAGCTTAGCCCCAAGGAAGGTGAAATAAACTTCACAGCCTAGATGTGCAACAAAGGTAGCGATCATTTAACTTTTCAAAATATGTCCAAATAAATCCTCAATACATTAATATCTAAACTCTAACATAAAACCACCCTTCAGCCTTAAAAAACTCAAACTTTAGATAACTTCAACAAATTGTCAAGCTTAGGATTTACCCAAGCCACATGACCTACTTTACACTCATTAGATGGTTTAATATGGCAACTGATTAGATCTAGGTTAGGACGGTGTTTACTTTTCACTTTGTGCTAATTTTTTTGGGATTTCATTGCATGTTGTGATTGAAATTACTTGGTATGCTTGCTTATTTTTACTACACTTTATGGGTGATTGATGTATTTTACAACTAGATTACCCTTAGGATAAGAATGATATGGATTTTCACTGAGTTTTCTATAGGTGGCCACACTCATGCAGTGCAATAAAAGAGGCAAAATAAATAATAAAATGTAATTTCTACATGTGCTTTATCTTTTATCCCCCAAATAAAAAAAAGAGAGTGACCTGTGTGTTTTCTTTTCTCGTACATATACAACTGTATAGGAATATTTTTTTTATTTAAATGCTTAGGATATAATGTTTTTGGAGAGTCAAGAATTTTTATTAATTTATTTGAGACATTAAGAGTTGTGAAAGTGCACATTTGAATTGGGATACATGGATCCAAATATTGGATTCCAAGATAAAAATATACCCCATTTGGGGATAGTCATTTCCTATTTGGAAGTCTAAATTACGATCATTTTTCATACCCAAAGTGGAAAGGGCAACCTTCCCCTAGAAGAAAGAGTTTGCTTTTCCATTTGGGTAATAAACTATGGAGAATCTAAGGAGCCCAAAGGAGAGAAGTCTGAAGAAGTGAAGATTAGAGTATCCCACTCAAAATCACTTGCATCTTTATTAGGATTAGAATCAGGGTTGTTATTAGTGGTACGCGGCCACTTTACTTTGTGTAAACCCAGGGTTGTAACAAGCAAGGCAATTTTCTTATGGACAATTATTAATTAGTTTGATTATATTAATGTGTTGATTTGATTGCCTATAGGATTGCTTATTTTTCCTAGTTTTATAGCATTTCTGTGCCACTCTTTATTTTAGCCTAGATACGTGAGGCTCGTGAAGGTGTATAAAATTCTCCACTCATAATAAAAAATTTGAAATTTTAGGAGTTAAGTAAAATTAGAAAGATAACAAATCTATGGAATTAGCCAAGGATCGCCCCAGGGATTGCATGCATATTTCTGCACTCTTTTTTTCTTATTTTAGACACATCCACTCCTACAAGTAGAGTTAAGACAATCCAACCTATGAGGATGAGAATCTTAACCTGGGGAAGCCTAGTCTTCTAAAAAACGTTTTTTAAGCTTTTTTAAAATTTCAAGCATACGTGATTTGAGTACTTTAACCAACATGGATTGCATTAGAAACACGTTTAAATAGTCTAATTTTTAATTATGTTTGTCCCTAGCATTTTCTCACCCAACGTAAGTCAAGAGGCCACTTAGAAAAATATTTAGATGTTGGCCCTAACTCTCTAAAACCTTAATAAAAATGACCCCTACCACTCTTTAATATAATGACCAGACTCATGTATTTAAAATATACTAGGTGGTTAGTTTGCTCCCCAATCCAAGCTGGGGTAAGTCTAGATTCTACATTGCATTAGTTAGGTTCGGGTCACCACTGTATGGTACCCAATTCAGATTTACGATCCAGGGCAGATCCTGCATCGTAAGACCCCAACTTCCAGGAATATAATCTAAAATTTTGAATAAATTGCTCAACTCAAACTACAACTTCTCTCAATCTAACATTTAAAGCCCAATAATTAGATTAGGTTGGGGCACTTCTGGATGATTCCAGAATCTCAAAGTGTCCCCTATTTTTCTCCCATTGACTCTGAAAATAACTGCTCAATCTTGATCCATTTCCATTTGAATTTTCAAAATTCAGCTTCTTTGATATCATTCCTACCAAGTCTTTTAAGAAAAATTCAACATTATTTTAATCGAGAGTTTTTGTAGGAGGCTTTGTCTTCCTACAATGGAATTAACTATGAGGGCTTACACATGTAGGATATTTAGAACCATAGACACCTGACTTTCAAAAATCAATTTTTAAAACCCAATTGGCTTTCTTTAGGAAACATAAATCATCAATGATCATTATCATCATATTCGAGGAATAAATAGCAAATCATATTTCCTCTCATTAAAGAGATAAATCTTACTTCGTAAAGTCTTGGATATGAACTTAACGATTATACTTCTTCATTATCGTAGCTAGATTTTTGGTTAAACTTTATTATAACCCTCCAAGGTCATACGAAGTTCTCTCTTAGATACAGTTACAATATCCAAGATGGAATTCACAATTCTAAATTTGAACCCATTTTGAAATTTTATTTTAACCTCTTGAGGTGATATATTTTTTCTGATAGGTTGTTCAATTTTAAAATAAAAATTTAACATTAATTTTAAATAAAAAAAACTAATATTTTTTAAAACCCCACCAACAAGTTAACACCAATAAGTATGCACTTTTTAATGACATGTTGTATTGACGGGCTTTTGACCATATGTGGCTAATGTGCCTATGGATCAATGAAGCTGACAGAGTGGTAACAGAAGTCCACCAGGGAATTTGTGGTGCACATCAATCATGTCCCAAAATGGCTACTAAAATCAAGAAAATGGGTTATTATTGGCCAATAATAGTGATAGATTGTATTGACCACGCAAAAAGGTGTCGTTAGTGTCAGATTCACAAAGATGTTATACATCAAACTTTAAATCAATTGCACCCAACAGAGGCATCTTGGCCATATGAATGCTAGGGAACTAATATAATTGGACCAACAGATCAACCTTCATCGATCAGATACTACTTCATGATGACAACATTGGACTACTTCTCTAAGTGGGCAGAAGTAGCTCCATTTAAAGAAGTCACGTCTAAGTATATGATTAACTTTTTCACCAATTATATGGTCTATAGATTTGGTGTACCACACTACATATTCTCAAATAATGGTACAACATTCAAGAGTACTAAAATTTATAAGTTTGTTAAGCGACACAAGATTGATTGCGATACTCGTCAATAAACAATCCAAGAGAAAATGTCTTATCAAATGCCTCTAATAAGACACTAATGAAGTTATTGAAGAAAATCCTCACCAAGAACAAAATAGAATGACACATGAAGATGACAGAGGCACTAAAGGTGAATCATACTACTTATAAGATACTGACCAGAGCCAGTTCATATGCGCTAGCTGTGTTTCCATTAGAGATTGAGCTACCAATATTTTGTGTAGCAATCTTGAATAATCTCGCTTAGGAGCATAATGCTCTCTTGATATTTGAGGAACTCGACAAGCTCGACAAGACCTTATTACAAGCTCAACAAAACTTAGAAATCTATCGAGCAAGAATGGCAAAATCATTTGATCAAATGGTGCTCCATCGATCATTTCAAGAAGAAGAATTAGTCCTGGTGCTAAGAAGGCCAATCATCCTACACAAAAATATTGGTGACAAATTTCATTGTTGAAAAGGTGTCCCACTATCAACTCATCAATCTAAATGGTCATAGGTCCATGCCACTGATCAATGGCTAATATTTGAAGAAATACTACACATAAAATATCATGAGAAAAGGTTATGCTTAATCCATCATATTTTTATAAATGTTTATCGAAAGTTCGTGTAGGTTGTTAGACCTAATAAAACTATCCTAAGGCTAACCAAGAGGAGGGGGTGAATTTTTAATTTAAAAATCATCTTAAATTTTAGAAAATTGATTTAAGATATTTGACACAATGATAGATTTTCGCAAAAGATTTTTAAACCAAAAAAATTTAAAGTGCATAAAAAATGCAATAAAAAGTAAAAGAACATAAGAACACAAAATTTTATAGTGGTTCGATCAGACTAGAGCTACGTCAACTTCCTGAAGATTCCTTCTTCAGGTATTGCACTAAATAAATGTTACTCTCCTTGTGCCCACATAGTGAGGCAGAGAAGCCCTTATAAAACCTCTTTTCCACTAAACCGATGAGGCAGAGTACCGATGTCCTTTTTTACCCTCCTAGTAATGGCAGAGTGCCAACATCATTTCTCACCCTCCTAGTGATGGTAGAGTAACAACATCCTTTCCCGCCCACTTGGTGATGGAAGAGTACCAACATCCTTTCTCACCCTCTTAGTGATGGTAGTATAGTGTTTTCTTCTTTGAAAATCTTCGCTCAAGGGCCTTTAAGGAAGTAGGGCAAAATTTTGAAGAACAAATAAGAGATCCTTACATTTATGCAACCTTATGAATCCCCTCACAATTTCCTCTCATAAGACTCTCACTCTTTACTCCTAAAATACTCTCCCAAACACTCTCCTTATCCACTCTTAAGAGAAATTTGTAGCAAGATATTGAGTGTTAGTTTTAATGATAGTTATATATGAAAGATAAAAAAATGGTCCAAAAAACTGAAAATTTTAACAGAGTACAATCAAGGATCATCTGTATAAATAGTTCAAAAAGCCATATATGATCCTGTACAAATCTGATTTTGTACTCTATCAATCATTTGTATGAACTAATATCATACTGTATAAATAGTTCAAACCTAAACTAATTTGTTTGGAACAATCCTGTATGAACCTAATTTCGTACTCTGTGAGTCATCTATATGAACCATACTTCGTAAATTACAAAAAGTTTAAATAAATCATGCTTTGTTTGGTATGAGCATAGACGATCCCATTTTGTACTCTGTGATTCATCTATTTGAAATATTATCATATAATACAAATAGTTCAAATATGGATGAGTTCATTTAGGATAAACTAGTACGAACCCATTTCATACTTTGTGAATTGTCTATACAACCATACATTGTACAGTATGAACAATACAGAGAAAGTTCCTGGCATGATTTGATTAACTTTGTTTCGAAGGAATTACCATGCTAAACTGTCTAGTATGATTTAAAATTGTATTGTATGATTAGTTTTAAAATTTTAAGTTTTGACTCACTCCCTAGTGTGTGTGTGTATGGTTACCTAATTACACTCACACTATCTTAGACTCAAGAAATATATAAAATATATTGACTTCATTACAAAAAAACCCTAATCTACTCTATTGAAGCCTTCAGCATTTTAGAGTATGATTTTCTTGAAATATTAGTACCAACAAACAACAAAAAGAAAATATATCCAATGTATATTAGAAGAAATAGTAATCATAGCAATAATATTTTGGTATAAAAAAAAATCACATTATATAAAACTTAATCTAAAATCTAAGTAGCAACAATCTCCCCCTTTTTTATGATGACAAAACACTTTTTATTTGATTTAACACTAAAGGTCATTTTTCTCGTTAGCTCCCCCTTAATGAAAGCTCAATTAAAAAACAAGGGATTTCAATCAAAATTAAAATAAAAACAAATTAAAATATAAAATATAAAGAAATTCAAAATCAAAACAACAACAAAGCAATAAAAAAACATATACCCACAAAACACACACACACAAGACACATAAACACCATACATAATAATCAAACACACACGATTAAATTACACAAACAAATAATAAATAATGACTCTCGCTTTTAACAATAGAAAAAAGGGAGGTACCTCTTGAAAAGGTAAGTTTCTATTGACAGATCTAATAAATGATGAAGAAGAAGAAAAAAAACAATTTGGAAACACAACATTAACATCCTAATGTGAAAAGGAAAGTCTCATATTTTAAATCAAAAAATAATTAAGATAAGAAAAGTCAACCAAGTTAATTGTCCATTGTAAACATATTAAATAAAAATAATTATTACAAAAATGATAAAATAAAGATTAAATAATTTCTAATTCAATAGTGTGGATTATTGTTGATTAAATGGATTTGTGTAAGAAATAGAAAGGTAAATGAAAGATCTGTATGGAAATTTCAATTGGCGAAATTTTGCATCTTTTCAAATTTTGACACACTTTGTGCATCTTTTCAGTTTGGGCTAATTTTATACCTCTTTATATTTTGGCAAACATTGCACATCTTTTTAAACTTGTGACACATTTTGTGCATCTTTTCAAGCCTGACACATTTTGTGCTTCTTTTTATTTTTTCAGTCTTTCCAATATCAATAAATCATAAAATAAATTCCAATAATTAACAAAAATAAACACAGTAAAAAATAAATAAAATAAAAATAAAACATTTCTTTTGCAACAAATATAGCTAAATAATATTTGTTAATAAGAACATGAAGATGGTCTTCTAATCTACATCTAACCATAATTTAATTTAAAATTGAGAAATTAAATTTTGTAAGGAAATTAATTTGTAGAGTAAAGTATTTTAAAATTTTATTTTAATAGATTAACTAGATTTGATTAGTCAATAAAAACTTAAAATAATTCAAGAAGAATTACTTCAATACAAGACAAACATCATTTCATTAAACACATGAAACAAATACATCCAATACATGATACTAGATAAAGAAAACAACATTACTAAGTTATCACATGATTTTAGAAAGAGAACAACACAAACATCAAGTACAATAGAAAAATAATAATTAATATCCTTAAGGACCCTGATCTGGAGGTGGCTGAGGGGTGAACATCATAAAGTAGCTATTGATCATAGCTATATGAGTGTTGACTAAGTCAAACTATCCTCTACCCCATGTCCTTATTATATCTTGCATCCTGCTGGTTTAGGTAAGTGTCAATTTGATCAAAATGAAATTCAAAATGCTAGACCATTTCTTGATAGAAATGCTGATTAGGTCCAGGAGCAAGTTATCCTTCTTCATCAGATTCTTCTCCCTCATCTCCTTGGTCTAAGTTAAAAAGCAAATTGAAAGAAGCATCGATAAAATAGATAGGAAGCTGAGTAAGTGGATCAGAATGAATCAAGTTATATTTATTTTCTAGAATATAGTCCACCAAGTGTCCTAAAGCCACATTTTTCTTTCTCCTATAATGATGAAGTCCAATGTCAAAAAGCTTATATATATAGTCCATAATAAATTGGGCTTCATCTATAGGAGTGTTTGTCATGATGAGGTATTTGATTATAGACAATTAAGGAGTTAAGTTGATACGATCACTAGCTTTAGGTGTAATAAAAGTCCTTAATATATTTTGGATGATCATAGTATTTTGGTTTGAGGTGTACACACGAGATAGGTGATTGATTGAAGAAACACCTCTAAGAATTTGATTAATTATAGACAGAAAACATCATATCTAGAGGTCATTATGTGCACCTTAACCCCTTCAATTCTAAGATGTAGGAAGGTGCCTAAATCTTCCTTGGTAATCTCTACTCGTTGTTTAAAAACAAATGAAGACACCCAAGTACGATTTTTATTAATTCTTATGTTTGCAAGGAAAAAATCAAATGTGCCATGATGATAAGCATAAATTAGAGTGAGATTGAAAAAGAATTGAGTTGAATTAAAAAGAGGCATAATTGGAAAGTTAATGTCTCTTTGGATCATCAGACGAGATGGAGTTATCTTAGCCTCAAAGAAATGATCATAGGCTTCTTAATTATCTTTTGAGAGAAAGTTCTCGTCAAGTTTACCAGAATGAGAGGAAGAAGCCTTGGAAGTTCATGCTCGCTTGCTACAGTTAGCCATTTCGAGAGTTAGAACAAGAGATTGTTTGAGATTGTAGAAGATTGTGAGGAAAAAAACCATCGAATATCTTCCAATTTAAAAAAAAATGATACTATCATATAGTACAAAAAAAATTTCCGTACGTATGATTATGAGATCGTACGCGATGAAAATAATTTCATACATACAAGTGAAAACTACAAAAAATGATATGACTTTTCATAAACTGACATTCCCGAGGAGTAGTTTCGTACAGCTTTTTTACTAGTACTATTATACAGATAAACACCTATTCATCAGGGATGATCATAATATTAAATATTGTATATGGCAGTTAGGTTCGTCCACGGGCAAATTGATAACAAGATCGTATAAACGAAATGTGATTTCGTATGTATGATCTTTGAAAAATAACTAACATTGAAAAATGTCCCCATTATAGATGTAAAATTTAATTAATCGTATAGTACGAAGATGCATCGTATAGTACGATAGGATTAAAATAATTTCATTTTTATCAACTTAACTTAGGAAAGAATATCAGGTATAGTCTATAGAATTCACCTAATATGAAAGTGGTTTGTATAGTATGAATGAAAAAGCAACTCAACACATGATAAACAAAATTGTTTTCCAAAATCAAATCACCTAAGATCCATGACATGCAACAATGAAAATAAAAATAATACAAACGAACAAACAAACATAAAATAAGGGAAAAAATAACCATTAACAAAAATCAAACAAAGAAATAAACTAAACACATTAACATATATGAAATATATTATAAATCCAATTTGTAAAATTACAATTTTAAGCATGAATATCAATCACACCTAATCTGGTTCTTGAGATGCTAAATGTTTTAAAATCTAGTGGTTTTATAAAAATATCTGCAAGTTGATTCCCAATAGCTACATGATATAGATCAATTTTTTCGTTAGTGACATATACTCTAATGAAGTGATGTCAGATATCTATATGCTTGGTTCTAGAATGTTGAATAGGATTCTTTGAAATACATAGGACACTTATATTATCATAAAAATTTGGAATAGTACTAATAAAAAATCCTAAATCAATAAGTTACTATTTTAACTAAAGAACATGTGCCACACAACTACCTAAGGCAATGTATTCTGCTTCAGTAGTAGACCATGAAACTAAATAGTTTCCTATAAATTAATTAATTCTAGAAGTACTTCTTTGATGAGCCCTATATCCTATGAAATTTGAATCAGAATATCCAATAATTTCAAAAGAAGAGTTATGCTTAGGATATCAAATCCCTAAGTTTTGAGTTCCCAAAAGATATCTTAGAATTTTTTTAACAACAGTCAAATGTGATTCCTTTAGATTAGCTTGAAATCTAGCACATAAATAAATACTAAACGTGATATATGGTCTGCTTGCAATTAAGTAAAGTAATAATCTAATTATTTCTCTAAATTTCTTTTGATCAACAAATTTTTTCTTAGAGTCCTTATCTAATTGCACTGAGGAACTCATTGGTGTTCTCACTAGTTTAGCATTATCCATTTCATATTTCTTGAGGATGTCCTTAATATACTTTGACTGGCTAAAAAATGTTCCATCATCTTTCTTCCCTAAGCTAAAACCAAGAAAGTAACTTAAGTTTCCCATCAAACTCATTTCAAATTCACTACTCATTTTTTTAAAAAGTCATCACAAAGATTTTTATTGAAGGATCCAAATAAGATATCATCAATATATATTTAAATAATGAGTTTGTCATCTGCTACCTTTTTAAGAAGAGAGTAGTGTCCACACTTCCTTTAACAAATGATCTTCCTACTAGGAAAATGCTTAACCTCTCATTCTAAGTCTTAGGTGCATGTTTTATCCATACAATGCCTTTTTAAAATTAAACAAATGATTAGGGAATTTTGAATTTTTAAAACCTGGAGGTTGCTCGACATAAACATCCTCTTGTATCACCCTATTAAAAAAGACACTCTAAAAATCTATTTGAAATAATTTAAAACCTTTAAAACATACAAAGGCTAGTAACACCCTTATCGCTTCAAGTTTGGCTACTAGGGAAAAAATTTCTTCAAAATTAATTCCTCTATTTAATTATACCCCTTAACCACCAATCTTGCTTTATTTCTAATCAATACAACTGAATCATTAATTTTATTTTTGAACACCCACTTATTCGAACAACACTTTGAACTTTAGGCCTTTCAATCAATTCCCAAATATCATTTCTAAAAAATTGATTCAATTCTTCCTATATGGACAAAATCCAAAATTCATCAAAAAGTAATTGATTAATATTAGGGGGCTCAATCATTGATATAAAAGCTGAGTGATTCATTTCTTTGCTAAGTCTATATCTAGTTCTAACACTTTCACTTGGCTCACGTAAAATCAACTCCTTAGGGTGACTTTTATAAAATTTTCATTCTCTAGGCAATATATTTTATGTTCCAACATTCTCTTCAAAATATTTCTTTTCAATTCCTTGGAGAATCCATTATGTTCCTACAACCATAGCACTTCAGAAATACTAGATTTATCAAAAATTATATGTGTGGTCTCCTCAACTACTAAAGTCCTTTGGTTAAAAACCCTATAGGATTTTCCAACACCAGAAGATCCTAAAAAATTTTCTTTATCAGATTTAGGTTCAAATTTTCCTAATGGAGTTTTATCATTATTATGAATGAAAGATATATAAATATGAAAGATTAGGCAATCCCCCCTTAATAAGTTCATAGGGTGTCTTGTTCAACTTGGATTTAATGTTTATCCTATTTAGAACATAACAAGACATATTAACCATTTTAGCTCAAAAATATTTTAAAAGTGAATATTCAGCTAACATGGCTCTAGTGGCTTCTATCAAAGTTCTGTTCTATTTTTTAAAAACCCATTCTGCTGAGGGATCCTAGGTGCTGAAAAGTTATGATCAATTTTTTCCTCTTAATAAAAATCTTCAAATTTTTCATTTCAAACTCTTCTCTATGATCACTTTGAATTATTAGAATATCACACCCTAGCTTCCTCTGAATCCAAGTAAAAAAATTTCTAAATTCATCAAATGATTCACTCTTATGTGATAAAAATTTAACTCAAGTAAATCTTGAATAATCATCAATGATTATATATCCAAAAATCATCCCTTCTAAACTTACAGTGTTAATCGGTCCAAAAAGATCCATGTGTATGATTTCTAGTGGTTTGCTAGTTCTCAAATCTTAAATTGAATGAAACGATGACTTCACTTATTTTACTAGTTGACAAGTATCACATAGGAGATGCTTAGTGAAGTCTAAATTGGGTATCCCTCTAACCAACTCTTTCTAGATAATCTTCCTAAGATTTTTCATGCTTGCATGACAAAGTCTTCTATACTAAAACCATGATTCATCTGTGATTATTTTGAGACAAAAAGCATTAAAAGATTTAATAAAGTTTAAATCTACTACGTATATAGTATTTACCCTATTTCCATGCAACACTTAAAATCCATTTTGACTTATAATGCAGCATATAGAAAAAAAATTAACACTATAACCCTTATTACAAAGCTGACTAATACTTAACAAGTTATGTTTTAAGCCTTCAACCAATAATACATTCTCAATAAAAATATTGTTCTTGTTACCAATCATACCTGTACCTACCACTTTCCTAGTGGTATTGTCTCATAGTGTCACTTTACCTCCATTCATGGCTTCCAGTAATATGAATTGTGATGTATCTCCAGTCATATGCTTCAAACTTCTGCTATCCAGGTACCAAATGCTCTCATGAGGAATTGTATGAGAGCATTTCTACAAAATTATCAAATATTAGACTTCAGAACCCAAATGAATTTAAATTCTACTCTTGGCAATGATAATCTAGATGCTTGTTTGATATGCTATGATTTAGGCATCTTAGATCTCCATACTAGATGTATTCTACTATGCATTATACAAGTTTGATAGATATGTCTTTTCATTCCACATGAAAATTATATTTAACACCATGAAAAGATTCTATCAATTTATGTGAGTTATAATGTTTTTTTCAAAATTTTGAAATTAAACACTCCTGATCAGGATTAGAAAATTGTTTAAGTGTAGGGGGTGTCCTATTTTCCTTAAAAGCTTTCAATTTTTCTTTTAGATATGAGTTTGTGTTTTTTAAAATAGCATTGTCAACTTTTAACTCATGTTTTCTTTGATTTATTTCATCTATAAACACCTTACATTTATTCTCATGATAGTATAGGATGCTTTCAATAAATCATATTTCTTATTCAAATCATCAAATTCTTCCAACAATGCCACGTGGTTGATATCTATGGATACGTGATCGTTCCAAAGGATTACATGCTCTTTTTTGTAAATTTAAATAATCAATATTCAGTTTAGTGTGTAGTTTCTTAAGTTTCCTATATGCAATATATATTTACTCAGAAACTTCAAATAATTTATTGTAGGATAAATCACTTATCTCCTCTTGATCAGTCTGAGCAAGTTTGTCTGCCATTAAGCACAAGTTTGTGACTTCATATTCTACGTTTGTTTTTGAGGAGTCTAAAGCTGAGTTAGCCCATAAAGTTCTCTGTAGTTTTTTCTTGGCCTTCCTAACCTTGGTTTTCTCCTCAACTTTCTCCTTGACAGGATTAGCTTTGAGATTCAGGCAGTCAATTTTAATATGCCCAAACTTCCTACATTCATAACAAATGATGACATCAAAATTTTTTGCATTCTTGTAGAAATTACCTTTGTTCCACTACTAATGCCTTCGTTCCTTTCTTCTTAGGAAGCTTTTGAATTGCACAATCATGAGTGTAATATCTTCTTCATCCTTAGGTTGTGCTTGATCACTTTTTAAGTTATTCACTTTTAACATGATATTTTTATCCTTTTACTTGTCAGTTGCATCAATCTATCTTTGAGTCACTCTTTGCTCGTAAGTAATTAGTGATCCAAGAAGATTATCAATAAAATAAACATTTAGTTTTTTTGACTCAGTTATGGTAGTTATCTTTGTATCATAAGAAGAAGGTAAACAACATAGGATTTTATTTACTTTTTCCAAATTTGTTAATTCCCTACCTAAAGCATGTAATGAGATAACTATCTATATAAAGTGTGTATACATGTCAGTGATTGATTCATTCGGTTTCATGCAAAAAAGTTTGTACTCATGTAATAGAATGTTAAATCTAGATTGATTCACATCATTAGTTCTTTCATATGTTATACAAAGTCTATCCTATATTTCTTTTCTAGTTTTACAGGTTGAAACACACATATAGTCCTCAGATTTTAGGGCACAGAAAAAATTGTTTAAACATTTTGCGTTTAACTGAGCTAAGTCTTTTTCTTCTAATATACAATCAGTAAATGGTATTTCAATCCTCATACCATCAACAAGTTTAGTGGGTCTAAGATAACCTTCTTGTAATAAAATCTATATGCGATAGTCAAGTAATTATAGAATAGTACATATACGAGTTTTCCAAAAGTCAAAAAGGAATGTTATTAAATAGCGATGGCTTAGTGATTGAATATCCTTCAGGAGTGATATGGTTTGTAGAAGTAGCCATGATCAATTTTTAAAAAGTTATCTGAACCTTAATTTTTGAAATAGGTACTAATACCACTTAAAAGTTCGAGTAGGTCCTAATAAAACTGTCCCAAGGCTAACCAAAAGGGGGAGAATTGGTAATTTAAAAATTCTCTTAGATTTTAGAAAATTGATTTAAGATATTTGACACAATGAAATATTTTTACAAAATATTTGTCAACCATAATAGTTTAAAGTGTAGAAAATAAAAATGCAATAAAAAGTAAACAAATAGAAGAAAATTAAATTTTATAGTGGTTCGGTCCAATTTGTCCTACGTTCACTCCCTGAAGACTCCTCCTTCAGGTATTGTACTAAATCAAAGTGACTCTCCTTTTTCCCCCCACAACAAAGAAGAGAAGCCCTTATAAAACCTCTATTTCACCAAACTGGTGCGGCAGAGTACCTACGTTCTCTCTCACCCTCCTAGTGATGGAAGAGTACCAATATCCTTTCTCACCTTCCTAGTGATGGTAGAGTACCAACATCTTTTCTCACTGTTCCGATGATGGCATAGTACTAATGTCCTTTCTTACCCTCCTGGTGAAGGCAGAGTATCATGATCTTTTTTGAAAATCTTCTATCAAGAGCCTTCAAAAAAGTTATGTATAATTTTGAAGAACAAATAATATATCTTAACCTTTGGGAAACCTTGTGAATCCCCTCTTAATTTTCTCTCATAAGATCCTCACTCTTTACTCCTAAAACACACTCCCAAACACTCTCTTTATCCACTCTTAAGAGAAATTTGTAGTAAGTTATGGAGTGTCAGTTTTTAGAACACTTATATATGAAAGACAAGAAAAAGCATCGAGAAAGCTGAAAATTTCAACTGGAATGTACTAAGATCATACTAAACGATTGAGGATAATCTATACTAATAGTTCAAAAATCCATGTATGATCTTGTACGAACATGATTTTGTACTCTATTTGTCGTCTGTACAAACTGACATTATACTATATGAATAGTTCAAAACTAAACTAATTCATCCAGTACGAATCTGCATGAACATCATTTCATACTCTATGAGTGGTTTAGATGAACCACACTTCATAAAGTTTGAACAATTTAAACAAATCATGTATAATTTGGTATGAACATGGACGATCCCATTTCGTACTCTATGAGTCATATTTATGAAATATTATCATATAATACAAACAATTCAAAAAAGGATAAGTTCATTTGGGATGAAGGTATGCACCCATTTCATACTCTATTAGTCGTCTGTATGAACATACATTGTACAGTATGAATACTACAAAAAAAAATTCCCGTCATGATTTGATTATCTTCATTTTGGAGGAACTACTACAACAAAACATCCAGTACAATTTAAAATTATATAATCTGATTAGTTTTAAAAATTTACATTTTGACTCACCCCCCAAGTGTGTGTGTGCACGGTTACCCAATTATAATCACACTCTCTTAGACTCAAGAAAAATAGATAATTTATAAAGTTCATTACATGAAACCCTAATCTACTTTATATTGAAGTCTTCGACAATCTAGAGTATAATTTTTCTGAAATATTAGTACCCACAAATAACTAAAAGAAAATATATCCAATGTATGTTAGGAGAAATAGTAATCATAACAATAATATTTTGGTATCATCAAAATTCATATTATATAACACTTAATCTTGAAATCTAAGTTGAAACAATTAATAGCATGTACATCTTACATTTTAAAATTTTATTTTTTTATAATAATGCATTTCAAAAATCTCATAAAATCCCCCATAATACTGGGGAAATTTTAAATATTTATTCAATTCAACATCGTACCATGTTCCAAAATTCTTGAATAAATATTTAAAATATCAAAATATAAAGCCTATCTAAAATCTCCCTACAATATATGGGGCATTTTAACAATTTATTTGGGTCGACATCGCACTGCATGCTGAGATCTTTAAATAATTATTTAAAATCATCAACACAAATATCCCTTCATATGGAAGAATGCAAAAATTTTCTCTATACGATTTCTTTTCAAAGTATATGCATATGATCTTCCAAAATTTTGAGATGCCACTTCCTCCAACATACCAATATTCAAAAGTTAGAAAATAGGCTTTTGTGACTACGCTCTCAAATAAGTTGAGCCAGAGCAGCTTCAAGTCTTTTAATGGCCTGAAGCTTAAAGTTCAAATTGGTGTAAAGGTTGGATCCAACATGCTTAAATATGGCCGGATCGCTGACATCTCCATCTACTCAACACGACAGAAAAAAGGTCATCGTAGCGAAACCCCAAATTCATAAACCATTAATAAGAACTATAGGAAGATCGAATACCAATTTGACTCGACAAGTCCAAGTAGCTGTTGTCCACTAAATTCTTCTAATTGATCAAAGAATCAAACTTCTAATGGGAAGGAGGAGTTGTGAGTAACTACTGAATGTACGCAGGCTCTAAATCTTCAGCCACGAAGGAAAACTTCAAATCTATTAACCGTAAAAAATTTAGCATTTGGAAGTGCATTTCCATAGCTCTAGTCTAAAACCTAATTGGGCGTAAGAGGTCAAATCCAATAAGACTAAATGTGGTTGGATCCCTGGCAGCTCCATCTACTCACTATGTCATAAGAAAGGCCATAGTAGAGGAAGCCCCATCTCAACAACCAAAGGATAAAAATCTATCAAATCCTAGCTTTGTTTATTTGATGAGCTCAAGTACTAACTCAGATTAAAGTCTCCTCAAATGGTTAAGGATCAAGATACTAACCACAATTCATACTATAAACTAAATTCAAAACCTATAAATCCTTCAAAAAATCCATAAAGCACAACACGATGATTGAAGGAATTTTTCTTTAGCAAGTCCACTAAAGCATAAAGTAAAGGACCAAAGAAAATATCCCAAAGTTCATGAATTGCTTAAAGAATAACTAAGAGGATCATGGCATCAACAAGTCTGTTATGCACGAAGATCTGGACTAATGATCACTTTCCATTGACCAAATATAAACCTAAAAGGTTTAGGTCAACGAAATCTACTCCATCAATCCCAACAAAGCAAGAACCATAGGGTATAAGGTAGGAAAATCTCCTAACAAGTTAGTGAAGACAAATCAGGTAATTCTCCATCAATGTCTGTAACACAAAGTACAAGGAAAAAGAAACTAAAATGTCAGGACTCAAGCTAAAGCTACTAAAAAAATCTTCCTAAATAACATCAACAAATGTCCCTAAATATTGGGAGTATTTAAATATTTATTTGGGTTGACAATGTGTCATGTGCTGAGATCTCCAAATAAATATTTAAAATTTCTTGCCAAAATACATCTGAAGGAGGGAAGAATGGAAGATCCTCTGTATATTAGATGTGCCATTATAAAAAAAATATTATTTGAGTAAGATACAATCAGTATAAGAGATAGCAAAGCCCCAGTAGCTGATGAATCTATAAAGTTCAAATAAATTTTGAATGATACAGGCGATTATACAGAAGAAATTTCACATCCCTACATGATTGTGGCAAAGTAGAATGTGGAGCTCATGTAAAACTACTAAAAACTAAAGTGACGGTAATAGTGAAAGAACAACAAGAGGTGGAAATGCTACCTATTATCGTCAATATATGAAGTAACACTCTAAAGATTTAAATATATAAAAAGAATTTTATCATTATCCCATGAGTCTCTACTTGAAAAATCATATTATTGACTACATGTGCAACTAAAAATCTATAAAAGCATAGAGATAGATTCTTGAAGATCTATAAAATGAAGCCTTTGGCATGACATCCAAACAAGGTCTTGGAGATCCGCTAAATAGAACCTTTGTGTGACTCAAAAGCAAATATTTGGAGATCCACAAGGTCAATCAACATAAAACAAACGTGATTCACTTTACATGTGTAAAATATTTGTTGGAGAGCATTTTTTGACCTATACTCTACATCCAAAGAAAGAAAAAATGGCTATATATATATATATATATATATATATATATATATATATATATATATATATATATAAATATATATATATATATATATATATATATATATATATATATATATATATATATATATATATATATATATATAAAGAAGGCTTAAAATCATTAATTGGCACGAAGCCATGCCGCAAATCTAGTCAGAATCCTGCTTAAATCCTGTTTGCCCATACCTCTCTGAGGGGCAGCAAAACTATCACCTCGCTAAGACATGCTTAGACATAAAATTTCTCCCACGTAGGCTCTTACACTCATTAAAATGTAAAGAAGGAGCAGGGCCTGGGACTTCCTCTCCAGTTCCACATGCAAAACTCTCGACCCCATTTCTTCTACTCCTTTAGATTCCTCCTAACAAGTTCTTCCATCCACATGACCTAAGAAGGAGGCCGACCTCCTCAATCTAACACATATTCATGTAAGCCAAACCTCAGACCAAAGTTAACCACCGAGCTTCCCACCTCGATTCCCCTCCAAATCTGTGATCCAACAAAATACTTGCACAAGCCGTCCTTGTTCTGATCTTGAAACTCGTCACTTCTCCTTTATCAAAACCCCACAGCAGCCAAATGCATCATCCAACACCTCCTTACACTTCCAAAACTTAGCCATGATCCAGCCTCATACTTGCAACCTAACAGAGCCTTCCACTTGATCTTGTTAGAGAGAAATTATATGGAAGAGTGGAAGAGGATAAAAACAAGAGGAACTTCTATTATAAAATTTTCTCTCTTACATCCATATGACAAGACTCAATGCATATTTATACTAGTACAAAGACATTTCTAGAAACATATTCTAGAGATTTCTATAATAAAGACTCAACAACCAACCACCAAGAGTTATTGCATTTTCTAGATTTTGCTTCCATACAATTTACTAGATACACAAAAACTTAAACATTAATTTTGGTTTATATTTCCAACAACTTGGTCATTAATTTTGGTTTATATTTCCAACACTCCCCCTTAAACCAAAATTTTTATCAACCACTCCAAGAAGTATTTTTAATTTTATGAATTGTTCTGCAGCTAATGGCTTTGTGAAAATATCTGCAATTTGATCATCAGATTTCACATACTCCACTTGAACTTCTTTATCTTTGATCTGATCTCTTATATAATGAAAACGAACATCAATATGTTTGCTTCTCTTGTGATAAACTGGATTTTTTGATAATGCAATTGCTGACTTATTATCAACATAGATTTTTGTAGCTTCGCCTTGAGAATATCCAATATCTTTTAGTAGCTTCCTTAGCCATATTGCATGACATACACATGATGATGCAGCAACATATTCAGCTTCACAAGTAGATAGAGCAACAACTGGTTGTTTTTGTGAGCTCCATGAGAAAGCAGTGTCGCCCATATAAAATAAAAATCCGCTTGTACTTTTTCTGTCGTCTTGATCTCTAGCCCAATCACTATCTGAATATCCTGAAAGTTGAAATTCATTAGAAAAAGAATATAGAAGTCCATGATTTTGTGTACCTTTAATATATCGAAGAATTCTCTTGGCTGCCTTCAAGTGTGTCTCAGTAGGATTTTCCATGAAGCGGCTAACAATTTCGACTGCATATAGAATGTCTGGTCTTGTACTTGTTAGATATCTCAGGCTTCCGATCAAACTTTTGAACATTGTTGGATCGACTGTCTTCCCTTCTTCTTGTTTTGATAGTTTGCTTCCACATTCCATTGGAGTGCTTACTGGATTACAATTCTCCATATTGAATTTCTTTAGAACTTCCTTTGCATATGTTTCTTGTGTGATAAAAATTCCTTCTTTGTTTTGTTTTACTTCAATGCAAAGGAAAAATGACACGAGTCCAAAATCTGTCATCTCAAATTCTTTTACCATCGTTTGCTTAAACTCCTTGAATAAAAATGGATTATTGCCAGTAAAGATAAGATCATCCACATATAAGAAAACAAGTAATATATCTCCATTATTATATTTCTTCAAATAGAGGGCATTCTCATAAGGGCATTGGATATAATCATTTTGTTTGAAGTATGAATCAATTCTTGCATTCCATGCTCTTGGAGCTTGCTTTAACCCATATAAAGCCATTTTTAATTTATAAACTTTTGATTCATGCCCTTCTTTAATATATCCCAGTGGTTGTTCGACATAAACTTCTTCTTCAATGACTCCATTTAAAAATGCAGATTTAACATCCATTTGATAAATAGACCAATTATTTTGTGAAGCAAGAGAAATAATCAAGCGAATAGTTTCCATACGAATAACTGGAGCAAATACCTCATTGTAGTCGATGCCTTCTTTCTGCTTGTATCCTTTTGCTACTAGTCGTGCCTTGTACTTTTCTACTTCACCTTTTGCATTTTTCTTCACTTTGTATATCCATTTTACACCAACAGCTTCATGTCCTTTTGGTAATGTTGTGAGCTCCCATGTTGCATTCTTTACTAGAGATTTGATCTCTTCATCCATAGCACTTCTCCATCTTTCGTCTTTTATAGCTTCTTCGAATTGTAATGGTTCATTATTTGCAAGCAAGCAAATAAAATGAAGCTCGTCAGTTACCTCATAAAGCTCTCTTAAATTTCTTGTTTTCCTTTGCCTTTGATTATCTTCTGAAGTACTTGGAGAATCTTGCAAATTTGTAGATAATTGCTCTTCATCTTGTAGCTCCACCGGTACTTGCTCTTCTTTTTGTGTGTCTTTATTTTGCCAATCCCATGCTCCTTCTTCATCAAACTCAACATCCCTGCTAAAAATAATTTTTGAAGTTTTGGGATCAAATAATTTATAAGATTTAGATTGATACCCGATGAAGATGAGTTTGGAGCTTCTGTCATCTAGCTTAGTCCTTCTTTGTTCAGGGACATGTGCATATGCAATGCTCCCAAACACCTTCAAATGAGATATATTTGGCTTTCTTCCTGTCCATGCTTCTTGTGGTGTCATATCTTGTAAGCTTGAAGTTGAGCACCGATTGAGTGTATAGATAGCACATGTCACCGCCTCGGCCCAAAATTCTTTAGGCATACTCTTGCTTTTGATCATGCTTCATACCATATTAAGAATAGTACGATTTTTCCTCTCCGCTACTCCATTTTGTTGGGGTGAAAATGGTGCTGTTAATTGATGTCGAATGCCATGCTCTTCACAATATTCTTTGAATACTTTGGACGTAAATTCACCGCCTCGATGAGATCTGATGGATTTTATTGAAAATCCACTTTCTTTTTCTGTACTTGCTTTGAACTTCTTAAACATAGTGAAAGTTTCTGACTTCTCTTTCAAAAAATAAACCCATGTTTTTCTTGAATAATCATCAATAAAAGTTAAGAAATATCGATGCTTACCAAAAGATGCTGGAGCAATGGGTCCACATACATCCGTGTGGATTAATTGAAGAGGCTTCATTGCTCTAAAGCTTGCATCATTTGGAAAACTCTTTCTTGGTTGTTTTCCAAATACACAACCTTCACAAATTTGATTTGGATGATTGATATCTGGCAAGCCATGCACCATTCCTTTTCTTGACATATTATTTAGATCTCCAAAATTTAAATGCCCAAGCCTCATGTGCCAAAGCCATGATGGATCTTTCACACATGTCTTTAAACATTTCATCACTTCATTTTTTATATTAAGAATAAACATTCTATTTCTTGTCATCTCCACTTGGGCAATTAATTCATTTGAATTATTTTTAATTGTGAGCTTTTTATCCTTCATATGAATGTCAAATCCTTTCTCAAGTAATTGCCCCAAGCTTAAAATATTGCTTTTCATATCCGGAACATAATAAACTTCAGAAATAAATTGATGGGTTCCATCTTTAAGAAGAATAAGGATTTTACCTTTTCCTTTTACCGGAATTTTTGAAGAGTTGCCAAAATAAATTTGGCTCTCCATCGCCTCCATTTCTACGAACATGTTTTTGTCCCGGCACATATGATTACTTGCTCCAGTATCTAAATACCAATTGTTTTCTTTTTCATCTTCTTCTCCTTTCAATGCTAATAATAAGACTGGATCATCTTCCTTCTCTTTAACAAGATTGGCTTTCTCTTGATTATGATAACATTCAGAAGCATAATGACCAAATTTCTTGCAAATATAACAACGAACATGAGATTTTTTGTACCTTTGATATTTTGGCTCTTTCTTCCACTCTTCATTTCTTGAGTTTTGATTTTCTTCATTATTTCTTTGATATCCACAAGTCCTCGTCCACGTCCTCGGCCTCTTCCAAAGCCACAACCACGACCGCGACCTCGACCACGGCCTTGTCCATAAATGTCTCGATCATTTGAATTATCTTCATTTTTTGTGTCGTCTTTGTCACCTTTCAATGAGAGCTTTGATTGGAGAACTTGTTCGATAGTATCCTGCTTTTTCTTATTTTTTCTTTGCTCATAAGCCATCAAAGAACCCATTAGTTCATCAACGGTCATTGTCTCTAAATCTTTAGGTTCCTCAATAGCAACGACAATATGCTCAAACTTATCATTTACTGAGCGTAGAATTTTTTCTATCACTCGAATATCTTCTAATGCTTCTCCATACCTTCGTAGTTGATTGACGATAATCAAAACTCTTGTGAAATAGTCCTCCACATTTTCTGCTTCCTTCATTTGAAGTGCCTCAAATTCGGCTCGGAGAGTTTGAAGTCGAATCTTCTTTATCTTGTCTATGCCTTTGTATGCAACTTGAAGTATCTCCCAGGCTTGTTTGGAGGTAGATGCACTGGCCACTTTCTCAAAGTTTGCCTCATCTAGTGCTTGATAAATGAAGAAGAGCGCCTTCTTATCCTTCTTTCTACTTTCTTTCAACAGTTCCCTTTGGGCTGTTGATAATACTGCTTCTTCTTGATGCTCGGCATAGCCTTTCTCGACTATCTCCCAAATATCTTGAGAGCCAAATAGTGCCTTCATTTGAAGACTCCAATTCTCATAGTTCTCCTTTGTGAGACGAGGCACTTGTAGATTCATACTACTTGCCATCGAACTTAGCTCTGATACCACTTTGTTAGAGAGAAATTATATGGAAGAATGGAAGAGAATAAAAACAAGAGGAACTTCTATTATAAAATTTTCTCTCTTACATCCATATGACAAGACTCAATGCATATTTATACTAGTACAAAGACATTTCTAGAAACATATTCTAGAGATTTCTATAATAAAGACTCAACAACCAACCACCAAGAGTTATTGCATTTTCTAGATTTTGCTTCCATACAATTTACTAGATACACAAAAAACTTAAAAATTAATTTTGGTTTATATTTCCAACAACTTGGTCATTAATTTTGGTTTATATTTCCAACAGATCTATCTGAACTCTTCTTCTCTTTGCCGAACTCCATAGATCGATCTCAAGCCACAACAAAAAATTCTCATTCGACCGAACTATTCCTGCCTTAGCTCCTATCCGTTGCATACAACTCTAAATTTATTTGATTTAGAGAGAGAGAGAGGAGA